>CM069858.1:232391547-233004047 GCA_036172795.1 Pelodytes ibericus
TTACACACACAGGCTCACTCTTACACACACACACGCATACACAGTCACACTTACACACACAGGCTCACCCTTACACCCACATGCATACATACACAGTCACACTTAAACACACACACACACCTACATACACAGTCACACTTATACACACACATATATACACAGTCACACTTACACACAGGCTCACACTTAAACACACGCATTCATACACAGTCACACTCACACACACAGGCTCACACTTACACATGCATACATACAGTCACACTTACACACACAGGCTCTCACGTACACACATGCATACATACATAGTCACACTTAAAAAAACACACATACATACACAGTTACACTTACACACACAGGCTCACACTTACACACACACGCATTCATACACAGTCACAATTACACACAGGCTCAAACTTACTTACATACACACACATACATACACAGTCACACTTACACACACAGGCTCACACTTATGCATACATACAGTCACATTTACACACAGGCTCACACTTACACACACACGCATACATATACAGTCACACTTACACACACAGGCTCACACTTACACACACACACACACACATACATACACAGTCACTCTTACATACACAGGCTCACACTTACACACACATACATACACAGTCACACTTGCACACAGGCTCACACTTACACACACACACACACATACACACACAGGCTCACACTTACACACACATGCATACATACACAGTCACACTTACACACAGACTCACACTTACACACACTCTCATACATACACAGTCACACTTACACACACATGCTCACACTTACACACACATGCATCCATACAGTCACACTTAAACACACACACACATACACAGTTACATTTACACACACACATACTCAGTCACACTTACACACACACGAATACATACACAGTCACACTTACACATACACGCATACATATACAGTAACACTTACAAACAATTGCATACATACACAATCACACTTAAACACACACACTCATACATACACAGTCACACTTACACACACATGCTTACACTTACACACACACGCATACATATACAGTCACACTTACACACACATGTTCACCCTTACACCCACATGCATACATACACAGTCACACTTAAACACACACACACACCTACATACACAGTCACACTTACACACACACATATTGTGACAGATCCATCTGTATAACCTGGGATCGCTGGTTCATCTGTTTTGCCGTTTTTTGTGGAATTACTCATTCGTATGTCGACCACGAGGCTGCGGCCATTTCAAACCATGCGAAAGACTGTAATGGACTTGGACTCCCTGGCGATTGAACTATGCGTATGGGATCTGAGCGCTATTCGCCAATCATATGCACTCAGATCCAGGCTATCTGGGGATATGTGATACGAATGGGAAATGTTCGACCATTATAAAGTTATGTGTTTTTTTGCGTTGAAATTAAAATGGCAATTCGCCTCTGTCCTGGAGATAATTGAATTACTTCCCAATTATCTCCAGGGCAGGGGGGAGGAAATCATAATGCCTGCTGGGAATAATCTGTGTCTGTGAGTCCTAAATTGGCTTATGTCTGTCTATTGTTACAGTCTCCCATTGGGTCCCCTAGGGGAGTGTCCACCAAGTGGGAGACCTGGATAAATACGGGCGTGTAGCCCACAGTAAAGGCAGTTCATGTTTTACCCTCAACACAGAGCGTGGTCTCGTTATTGGGGGGGGGGGGGGGGGGGGTTAAGATCTACTAAACGGCGGTTTGTGCATCTGATGCTGGGGGTACTGTAACAGAGGGGCTTAGTGCTGTCCTTAGCCATTACTGTGGAATCAGCCTCTCTATGCTGAACTGATCTGTTTTAACTGATAGCAATGCAGGGGGCGTGGTTTATGCTATGATGCAACACAAGAAGGAGGATCTTTGGGAAATGTTACTATAGCAGAAGTAGTGTTACATGTTATATGCAATATAACAATAAAGATCAGTCGATCTCATAATAAAACGTGTAACTAATAACAAGTCTTTTTTCTTATTTTCCAGATCGACCAAATTCTAATTCACCAAAAAAAAGAACTTCTGGAAGGTGAGTATTGAATGATTTAACATGTGTTCACCTTAATTATAATGTTACAATATGAATACTATAAAGATCCTATACAGCACTGACATAGTGTATCTGTATAGTATGTATACATCATGCACACAGTATCTGTACAGTACATATAGAGTATTTACATAGTATCTCTGTATTACATGTACAGAATCTATACAGATCCAAAACATGTGTTCACCTTAAATATAATGTTACAATATAAATACTATAAAGATCCTATACAGCACTGACATAGTGTATCTGTATAGTATGTATACATCATGCACACAGTATCTTTACAGTACATATAGAGTATTTACATAGTATCTCTGTATTACATGTACAGAATCTATACAGATCCAATACATGTGTTCACATTAAATATAATGTTACAATATAAATACTATAAAGATCCTATATAGCACTGACATAGTGTATCTGTATAGTATGTATACATCATGCACACAGTATCTGTACAGTACATATAGAGTATTTACATAGTATCTCTGTATTACATGTACAGAATCTATACAGATCCAATACATGTGTTCACCTTACTTATAATGTTACAATATAAATACTATAAAGATCCTATACAGCACTGACATAGTGTATCTGTATAGTATGTATACATCATGCACACAGTATCTGTACAGTACATATAGAGTATTTACATAGTATCTCTGTATTACATGTACAGAATCTATACAGATCCAATACATGTGTTCACCTTACTTATAATGTTACAATATAAATAATATAAAGATCCTATACAGCACTGACATAGTGTATCTGTATAGTATGTATACATCATGCACACAGTATCTGTACAGTACATATAGAGTATTTACATAGTTTCTCTGTATTACATGTACTGAATCTATACAGATCCAATACATGTGTTCACCTTACTTATAATGTTATAATATAAATACTATAAAGATCCTAATCAGCACTGACATAGTGTATCTGTATAGTATGTATACATCATGCACACAGTATCTGTACAGTACATATGGAGTATTTACATAGTATCTCTGTATTACATGTACAGAATCTATACAGATCCAATACATGTGTTCACATTAAATATAATGTTACAATATAAATACTATAAAGATCCTATACAGCACTGACATAGTGTATCTGTATAGTATGTATACATCATGCACACAGTATCTTTACAGTACATATAGAGTATTTACATAGTATCTCTGTATTACATGTACAGAATCTATACAGATCCAATACATGTGTTCACATTAAATATAATGTTACAATATAAATACTATAAAGATCCTATACAGCACTGACATAGTGTATCTGTATAGTATGTATACATCATGCACACAGTATCTGTACAGTACATATGGAGTATTTACATAGTATCTCTGTATTACATGTACAGAATCTATACAGATCCAATACATGTGTTCACCTTAAATATAATGTTACAATATAAATACTATAAAGATCCTATACAGCACTGACATAGTGTATCTGTATAGTATGTATACATCATGCACACAGTATCTTTACAGTACATATAGAGTATTTACATAGTATCTCTGTATTACATGTACAGAATCTATACAGATCCAATACATGTGTTCACATTAAATATAATGTTACAATATAAATACTATAAAGATCCTATACAGCACTGACATAGTGTATCTGTATAGTATGTATACATCATGCACACAGTATCTTTACAGTACATATAGAGTATTTACATAGTATCTCTGTATTACATGTACAGAATCTATACAGATCCAATACATGTGTTCACATTAAATATAATGTTACAATATAAATACTATAAAGATCCTATATAGCACTGACATAGTGTATCTGTATAGTATGTATACATCATGCACACAGTATCTGTACAGTACATATAGAGTATTTACATAGTATCTCTGTATTACATGTACAGAATCTATACAGATCCAATACATGTGTTCACCTTACTTATAATGTTACAATATAAATACTATAAAGATCCTATACAGCACTGACATAGTGTATCTGTATAGTATGTATACATCATGCACACAGTATCTGTACAGTACATATAGAGTATTTACATAGTATCTCTGTATTACATGTACAGAATCTATACAGATCCAATACATGTGTTCACCTTACTTATAATGTTACAATATAAATAATATAAAGATCCTATACAGCACTGACATAGTGTATCTGTATAGTATGTATACATCATGCACACAGTATCTGTACAGTACATATAGAGTATTTACATAGTTTCTCTGTATTACATGTACTGAATCTATACAGATCCAATACATGTGTTCACCTTACTTATAATGTTATAATATAAATACTATAAAGATCCTAATCAGCACTGACATAGTGTATCTGTATAGTATGTATACATCATGCACACAGTATCTGTACAGTACATATGGAGTATTTACATAGTATCTCTGTATTACATGTACAGAATCTATACAGATCCAATACATGTGTTCACATTAAATATAATGTTACAATATAAATACTATAAAGATCCTATACAGCACTGACATAGTGTATCTGTATAGTATGTATACATCATGCACACAGTATCTTTACAGTACATATAGAGTATTTACATAGTATCTCTGTATTACATGTACAGAATCTATACAGATCCAATACATGTGTTCACATTAAATATAATGTTACAATATAAATACTATAAAGATCCTATACAGCACTGACATAGTGTATCTGTATAGTATGTATACATCATGCACACAGTATCTGTACAGTACATATGGAGTATTTACATAGTATCTCTGTATTACATGTACAGAATCTATACAGATCCAATACATGTGTTCACCTTAAATATAATGTTACAATATAAATACTATAAAGATCCTATACAGCACTGACATAGTGTATCTGTATAGTATGTATACATCATGCACACAGTATCTTTACAGTACATATAGAGTATTTACATAGTATCTCTGTATTACATGTACAGAATCTATACAGATCCAATACATGTGTTCACATTAAATATAATGTTACAATATAAATACTATAAAGATCCTATACAGCACTGACATAGTGTATCTGTATAGTATGTATACATCATGCACACAGTATCTTTACAGTACATATAGAGTATTTACATAGTATCTCTGTATTACATGTACAGAATCTATACAGATCCAATACATGTGTTCACATTAAATATAATGTTACAATATAAATACTATAAAGATCCTATACAGCACTGACATAGTGTATCTGTATAGTATGTATACATCATGCACACAGTATCTGTACAGTACATATAGAGTATTTACATAGTTTCTCTGTATTACATGTACTGAATCAATACAGATCCAATACATGTGTTCACCTTACTTATAATGTTATAATATAAATACTATAAAGATCCTAATCAGCACTGACATAGTGTATCTGTATAGTATGTATACATCATGCACAGTATCTACATATATATATTTAATCACTAATACCAGGTTTGCAGTTTCTCCGGATCCTCCCACTAAGCTTTCAGCTTCAATAATTCAGCATATCCCAAATGATATGTGCTGGCAGTGTGTACAGCGCTGTGTATTTACCGCCAGGCAAACAAGGCAAGTGCCTAGGGCGGCACAAAATGCAAAACAAAAAAATTTCGCCCAAAAAAGGAGCACCTTAAAAATTTTTTTAAAAACCCTGCTCTTGCCGGCAGAGACGGTGGCTGGGGAGATCGGGAGGTCCCCCTTCACCATCGCTCTGCCTGCCAGTGGGCTGCACGGGAATCCGAGCAGACAGCACAGAGAAACCTCCGTGCAGTGTGACAGGGAAGTCTCTGCACAACTGCCGGGGATCCAAACAGGCAGCATGGAGGACACCTTGCTGCCTGCCACTAGCCACCAGGAAAAAGGGTAAGTGCTGGGGGATTAAAGGCAAATACTGCCACATTATTGGGCAAGTTGACAGTGCTTATTAATGGCAAATAATACTTGCATATTACTGGGCAAATTGGCAGGGGCATATTAAATTGCAAATGATACTGGCATATTATTGGGCAAATAGGCTAAGGAATATTAACGGCAAATAATACTGCCAATGAGTATGTAATGGGGTGAAGGGGCATGTCCTTGGTGTGCATACCAAGATATGCAAAACCAAGATAAACAATGTGTGCATACATATATTACACAGGGGTCTGTACAGAGCAGACATATAATAATACCAGGTGAATGATAACTATACTTGCAGTGTGTGCATATATATATTACACAGGAGCATGTACAGAGCACACATATAATAATACCAGGTGAATGATAACTATACTTGCAGTGTGTGCATACATATATTACACAGGAGTCTGCACATAGCAGACATATAATACCAGGTGAATGATAACTATACTTGCAGTGTGTGCATACATATATTACACAGGAGTCTGTACATAGCAGACATATAATAATACCAGGTGAATGATATCTATACTTGCAGTGTGTGCATACATATATTACACAGGAGTCTGTACAGAGCAGACATATAATAATACCAGGTGAATGATAACTATACTTGCAGTGTGTGCATACATATATTACACAGGAGTCTGTACAGAGCAGACATATAATAATACCAGGTGAATGATAATTATACTTGTAGTGTGTGCATACATATATTACACAGGAGTCTGTACAGAGCAGACATATAATAATACCAGGTGAATGATAACTATACTTGCAGTGTGTGCATACATATATTACACAGGAGTCTGTACAGAGCAGACATATAATAATACCAGGTGAATGATAACTATACTTGCAGTGTGTGCATACATATATTACACAGGAGCCTGTACAGAGCAGACATATAATAATACCAGGTGAATGATAACTATACTTGCAGTGTGTGCATACATATATTACACAGGGGTCTGTACAGAGCAGACATATAATAATACCAGGTGAATGATAACTATACTTGCAGTGTACATACATATATTACACAGGAGTCTGTACAGAGCAGACATATAATAATACCAGGTGAATGATAACTATACTTGCAGTGTGTGCATACATATATTACACAGGGGTCTGTACAGAGCAGACATATAATAATACCAGGTGAATGATAACTATACTTGCAGTGTGTGCATACATATATTACACAGGGGTCTGTACAGAGCAGACATATAATAATACCAGGTGAATGATAACTATACTTGCAGTGTACATACATATATTACACAGGAGTCTGTACAGAGCAGACATATAATAATACCAGGTGAATGATAACTATACTTGCAGTGTGTGCATACATATATTACACAGGAGCCTGTACAGAGCACACATATAATAATACCAAGTGAATGATAACTATACTTGCAGTGTGTGCTTACATATATTACACAGGAGTCTGTACAGAGCAGACATATAATAATACCAGGTGAATGATAACTATACTTGCAGTGTGTGCATACATATATTACACAGGAGTATGTACAGAGCAGACATATAATAATACCAGGTGAATGATAACTATACTTGCAGTGTACATACATATATTACACAGGAGTCTGTACAGAGCAGACATATAATAATACCAGGTGAATGATAACTATACTTGCAGTGTGTGCATACATATATTACACAGGAGTCTGTACAGAGCAGACATATAATAATACCAGGTGAATGATAACTATACTTGCAGTGTGCATACATATATTACACAGGAGTCTGTACAGAGCAGACATATAATAATACCAGGTGAATGATAACTATACTTGCAGTGTGTGCATACATATATTACACAGGGGTCTGTACAGAGCAGACATATAATAATACCAGGTGAATGATAACTATACTTGCAGTGTGTGCATACATATATTACACAGGGGTCTGTACAGAGCAGACATATAATATTACCAGGTGAATGATAACTATACTTGCAGTGTACATACATATATTACACAGGAGTCTGTACAGAGCAGACATATAATAATACCAGGTGAATGATAACTATACTTGCAGTGTGTGCATACATATATTACACAGGAGCCTGTACAGAGCAGACATATAATAATACCAGGTGAATGATAACTATACTTGCAGTGTGTGCATACATATATTACACAGGAGTATGTACAGAGCAGACATATAATAATACCAGGTGAATGATAACTATACTTGCAGTGTGTGCATACATATATTACACAGGAGTCTGTACAGAGCAGACATATAATAATACCAGGTGAATGATAACTCTACTTGCAGTGTGTGAATACATATATTACACAGGAGTCTGTATAGAGCTGACATATAATAATACCAGGTGAATGATAACTATACTTGCAGTGTGTGCATACATATATTACACAGGAGTCTGTACAGAGCAGACATATAATAATACCAGGTGAATGATAACTATACTTGCAATGTGTGCATACATATATTACACAGGAGTCTGTACAGAGCAGACATATAATAATACCAGGTGAATGATAACTATACTTGCAGTGTGTGCATACATATATTACACAGGAGCCTGTACAGGGCAGACATATAATAATTCCAGGTGAATGATAACTATACTGCAATGTGTGCATACATATATTACACAGGAGTCTGTACAGAGCAGACATATAATAATACCAGGTGAATGATAACTATACTTGCAGTGTGTCTATTCATATATTACACAGGAGTCTGTACAGAGCACACATATAATAATACCAGGTGAATGATAACTATACTTGCAGTGTGTGCATACATATATTACACAGGAGTCTGTACAGAGCAGACATAATAATACCAGGTGAATGATAACTATACTTGCAATGTGTGCATACATATATTACACAGGAGCCTGTACAGAGCAGACATATAATAATACCAGGTGAATGATAACTATACTTGAAGTGTGTGCATACATATATTACACAGGAGTCTGTACAGAGCAGACATATAATAATACCAGGTGAATGATAACTATACTTGCAGTGTGTGCATACATATATTACACAGGAGTCTGTACAGAGCAGACATATAATAATACCAGGTGAATGATAACTATACTTGCAGTGTGTCTATTCATATATTACACAGGAGTCTGTACAGAGCACACATATAATAATACCAGGTGAATGATAACTATACTTGCAGTGTGTGCATACATATATTACACAGGAGTCTGTACAGAGCAGACATAATAATACCAGGTGAATGATAACTATACTTGCAGTGTGTGCATACATATATTACACAGGAGTCTGTACTGAGCAGAGATATAATAATACCAGGTGAATGATAACTATCCTTGCAGTGTGTGCATACATATATTACATAGGAGTCTGTACAGAGCAGACATATAATAATACCAGGTGAATGATAACTATACTTGCAGTGTGTGCATACATATATTACACAGGAGTCTGTACAGAGCAGACATATAATAATACCAGGTGAATGATAACTATACTTGCAGTGTGTGCATACATATATTACACAGGAGTCTGTACAGAGCAGACATATAATAATACCAGGTGAATGATAACTATACTTGCAGTGTGTGCATACATATATTACACAGGAGTCTGTACTAAGCAGACATATAATAATACCAGGTGAATGATAACTATACTTGCAGTGTGTGCATACATATATTACACAGGAGTCTGTACTGAGCAGACATATAATAATGTCAGGTGAATGATAACTATACTTGCAGTGTGTGCATACATATATTACACAGGAGCCTGTACAGAGCAGACATATAATAATACCAGGTGAATGATAACTATACTTGCAGTGTGTGCATACATATATTACACCGGAGTCTGTACAGAGCAGACATATAATAATACCAGGTGAATGATAACTATACTTGCAGTGTGTGCATACATATATTACACAGGAGTCTGTACAGAGCAGACATATAATAATACCAGGTGAATGATAACTATACTTGCAGTGTGTGCATACATATATTACACAGGAGTCTGTACTAAGCAGACATATAATAATACCAGGTGAATGATAACTATACTTGCAGTGTGTGCATACATATATTACACAGGAGTCTGTACTGAGCAGACATATAATAATGTCAGGTGAATGATAACTATACTTGCAGTGTGTGCATACATATATTACACAGGAGCCTGTACAGAGCAGACATATAATAATACCAGGTGAATGATAACTATACTTGCAGTGTGTGCATACATATATTACACAGGAGTCTGTACAGAGCAGACATATAATAATACCAGGTGAATGATAACTATACTTGCAGTGTGTGCATACATATATTACACAGTAGTATGTACAGAGCAGACATATAATAATACCAGGTGAATGATAACTATACTTGCAGTGTGTGCATACATATATTACACAGGAGTCTGTACAGAGCAGACATATAATAATACCAGGTGAATGATAACTATACTTGCAGTGTGTGCATACATATATTACACAGGAGTCTGTACAGAGCAGACATATAATAATACCAGGTGAATGATAACTATACTTGCAGTGTGTGCATACATATATTACACAGGAGTCTGTACTGAGCAGACATATAATAATACCAGGTGAATGATAACTATACTTGCAGTGTGTGCATACATATATTACACAGGAGTCTGTACAGAGCAGAAATATAATAATACCAGGTGAATGATAACTATACTTGCAATGTGTGCATACATATATTACACATGTGTCTGTACAGAGCAGACATATAATAATACCAGGTGAGTGATAACTATACTTGCAGTGTGTGCATACATATATTACACAGGAGTCTGTACAGAGCAGACATATAATAATACCAGGTGAATGATAACTATACATGCAGTGTGTGCATACATATATTACACAGGAGTCTGTACAGAGCAGACATATAATAATACCAGGTGAATGATAACTATACTTGCAATGTGTGCATACATATATTACACAGGGGTCTGTACAGAGCAGACATATAATAATACCAGGTGAATGATAACTATATTTGCAGTGTACATACATATATTACACAGGAGCCTGTACAGTGCAGACATATAATAATACCAGGTGAATGATAACTATACTTGCAGTGTGTACATACATATATTACACAGGAGTCTGTACAGAGCAGACATATAATAATACCAGGTGAATGATAACTATATTTGCAGTGTACATACATATATTACACAGGAGCCTGTACAGAGCAGACATATAATAATACCAGGTGAATGATAACTATACTTGCAGTGTGTACATTCATATATTACACAGGAGTCTGTACAGAGCAGACATAAAATAATACCAGGTGAATGATAACTATACTTGCAGTGTGTGCATACATATATTACATAGGAGTCTGTACAGAGCACACATATAATAATACCAGGTGAGTGATAACTATACTTGAAGTGTGTGCATACATATATTACACAGGAGTCTGTACAGAGCAGACATATAATAATACCAGGTGAGTGATAACTATACTTGCAGTGTGTGCATACATATATTACACAGGAGTCTGTACAGAGCAGACATATAATAATACCAGGTGAATGATAACTATACTTGCAGTGTGTGCATACATATATTACACAGGAGTCTGTACAGAGCAGACATATAATAATACCAGGTGAATGATAACTATACTTGAAGTGTGTGCATACATATATTACACAGGAGTCTGTACAGAGCAGACATATAATAATACCAGGTGAATGATAACTATACTTGCAGTGTGTGCATACATATATTACACAGGAGTCTGTACAGAGCAGACATATAATAATACCAGGTGAATGATAACTATACTTGCAATGTGTGCATACATATATTACACAGGAGCCTGTACAGAGCAGACATATAATAATACCAGGTGAATGATAACTATATTTGCAGTGTACATACATATATTACACAGGAGCCTGTACAGTGCAGACATATAATAATACCAGGTGAATGATAACTATACTTGCAGTGTACATACATATATTACACAGGAGCCTGTACAGAGCAGACATATAATAATATCAGGTGAATGATAACTATACTTGCAGTGTGTGCATACATATATTACACAGGAGTCTGTACTAAGCAGACATATAATAATACCAGGTGAATGATAACTATACTTGCAGTGTGTGCATACATATATTACACAGGAGTCTGTACTGAGCAGACATATAATAATGTCAGGTGAATGATAACTATACTTGCAGTGTGTGCATACATATATTACACAGGAGCCTGTACAGAGCAGACATAAAATAATACCAGGTGAATGATAATTATACTTGCAGTGTGTGCATACATATATTACACAGGAGTCTGTACAGAGCAGACATATAATAATACCAGGTGAATGATAACTATACTTGCAATGTGTGCACACATATATTACACAGGAGTCTGTACAGAGCAGACATATAATAATACCAGGGGAATGATAACTATACTTGCAATGTGTGCATACATATATTACACAGGAGCCTGTACAGAGCAGACATATAATAATACCAGGTGAATGATAACTATACTTGCAATGTGTGCATACATATATTACACAGGAGTCTGTACAGAGCAGACATATAATAATACCAGGTGAATGATAACTATACTTGCAGTGTGTGCATACATATATTACACAGGAGTCTGTACTGAGCAGACATATAATAATACCAGGTGAATTATAACTATACTTGCAGTGTGTGCATACATATATTACACAGGAGTCTGTACAGAGCAGACATATAATAATACCGGGTGAATGATAACTATACTTGCAGTGTGTGCATACATATATTACACAGGAGTCTGTACAGAGCAGACATATAATAATACCAGGTGAATGATAACTATACTTGCAGTGTACATACATATATTACACAGGAGCCTGTACAGTGCAGACATATAATAATACCAGGTGAATGATAACTATACTTGCAGTGTGTGCATACATATATTACACAGTAGTCTGTACAGAGCAGACATATAATAATACCAGGTGAATGATAACTATACTTGCAGTGTGTGCATACATATATTACACAGGAGCCTGTACAGAGCAGACATATAATAATACCAGGTGAATGATAACTATACTTGCAATGTGTGCATACATATATTACACAGGAGTCTGTACAGAGCAGACATATAATAATACCAGGTGAATGATAACTATACTTGCAGTGTGTGCATACATATATTACACAGGAGCCTGTACAGAGCAGACATATAATAATACCAGGTGAATGATAACTATACTTGCAGTGTGTGCATACATATATTACACAGGAGCCTGTACAGAGCAGACATATAATAATACCAGGTGAATGATAACTATACTTGCAGTGTGTGCATACATATATTACACAGGAGCCTGTAGAGAGCAGACATATAATAATACCAGGGGAATGATAACTATACTTGCAATGTGTGCATACATATATTACACAGGAGATTGTACAGAGCAGACATATAATAATACCAGGTGAATGATAACTATACTTGCAGTGTGTGCATACATATATTACACAGGAGTCTGTACAGAGCAGACATATAATAATACCAGGTGAATGATAACTATCCTTGCAATGTGTGTGTATACATATATTACACAGGAGTCTGTACAGAGCAGACATATAATAATACCAGGTGAATGATAACTATCCTTGCAATGTGTGTGTATACATATATTACACAGGAGTCTGTACAGAGCAGACATATAATAATACCAGGTGAATGATAACTATACTTGCAATGTGTGTGTATACATATATTACACAGGAGTCTGTACAGAGCAGACATATAATAATACCAGGTGAATGATAACTATCCTTGCAATGTGTGTGTATACATATATTATACAGGAGTCTGTACAGAGCAGACATATAATAATACCAGGTGAATAATAACTATACTTGCAATGTGTGTGTATACATATATTACACAGGAGTCTGTACAGAGCAGACATATAATAATACCAGGTGAATGATAACTATACTTGCAACGTGTGCATACATATATTACACAGGAGCCAGTACAGAGCAGACATATAATAATACCAGGTGAATGATAACTATACTTGCAGTGTGTGCATACATATATTACACAGGAGTCTGTACAGAGCAGACATATAATAATACCAGGTGAATGATAACTATACTTGCAGTGTGTGCATACATATATTACACAGGAGTCTGTACAGAGCAGACATATAATAATACCAGGTGAATGATAACTATATTTGCAGTGTACATACATATATTACACAGGAGCCTGTACAGTGCAGACATATAATAATACCAGGTGAATGATAACTATACTTGCAGTGTACATACATATATTACACAGGAGCCTGTACAGAGCAGACATATAATAATACCAGGTGAATGATAACTATACTTGCAGTGTACATACATATATTACACAGGAGCCTGTACAGAGCAGACATATAATAATACCAGGTGAATGATAACTATACTTGCAGTGTACATACATATATTACACAGGAGCCTGTACAGAGCAGACATATAATAATACCAGGTGTATGATAACTATACTTGCAGTGTGTGCATACATATATTACACAGGAGTCTGTACTGAGCAGACATATAATAATACCTGGTGAATGATAACTATACTTGCAGTGTGATCATACATATATTACACAGGAGTCTGTACGGAGCAGACATATAATAATACCAGGTGAATGATAACTATACTTGCAGTGTGTGCATACATATATTACACAGGAGTCTGTACAGAGCAGACATATAATAATACCAGGTGAATGATAACTATACTTGCAGTGTGTGCATACATATATTACACAGGAGTCTGTACAGAGCAGACATATAATAATACCAGGTGAATGATAACTATACTTGCAGTGTGTGCATACATATATTACACAGGAGTCTGTACTGAGCAGACATATAATAATACCAGGTGAATGATAACTATACTTGCAGTGTGTGCATACATATATTACACAGGAGTCTGTACAGAGCAGAAATATAATAATACCAGGTGAATGATAACTATACTTGCAATGTGTGCATACATATATTACACATGTGTCTGTACAGAGCAGACATATAATAATACCAGGTGAGTGATAACTATACTTGCAGTGTGTGCATACATATATTACACAGGAGTCTGTACAGAGCAGACATATAATAATACCAGGTGAATGATAACTATACATGCAGTGTGTGCATACATATATTACACAGGAGTCTGTACAGAGCAGACATATAATAATACCAGGTGAATGATAACTATACTTGCAATGTGTGCATACATATATTACACAGGGGTCTGTACAGAGCAGACATATAATAATACCAGGTGAATGATAACTATACTTGTAGTGTGTACATACATATATTACACAGGAGTCTGTACAGAGCAGACATATAATAATACCAGGTGAATGATAACTATACTTGCAGTGTGTGCATACATATATTACACACGAGTCTGTACAGAGCAGACATATAATAATACCAGGTGAATGATAACTATACTTGCAATGTGTGCATACATATATTACACAGGAGCCTGTACAGAGCAGATATATAACAATACCAGGTGACTGATAACTATACTTGCAGTGTGTGCATACATATATTACACATGCGTCTGTACAGAGCACACATATAATAATACCAGGTGAATGATAACTATACTTGCAATGTGTGCATACATATATTACACAGGAGTCTGTACAGAGCAGACATATAATAATACCAGGTGAATGATAACTATACTTGCAGTGTACATACATATATTACACAGGAGCCTGTACAGAGCAGACATATAATAATACCAGGTGAATGATAACTATACTTGCAGTGTTTGCATACATATATTACACAGGAGCCTGTACAGAGCAGACATATAATAATACCAGGTGAATGATAACTATACTTGCAGTGTGTACATACATATATTACACAGGAGTCTGTACAGAGCAGACATATAATAATACCAGGTGAATAATAACTATACTTGCAGTGTGTGCATACATATATTACACAGGAGTCTGTACAGAACAGACATATAATAATACCAGGTGAATAATAACTATACTTGCAGTGTGTGCATACATATATTACACAGGAGTCTGTACAGAGCAGACATATAATAATACCAGGTGAATGATAACTATACTTGCAATATGTGCATACATATATTACACAGGAGCCTGTACAGAGCAGACATATAATAATACCAGGTGAATGATAACTATACTTACAGTGTGTGAACACATATATTACACAGGAGTCTGTACAGAGCAGACATATAATAATACCAGGTGAATGATAACTATACTTGCAGTGTGTGCATACATATATTACACAGGAGTCTGTACAGAGCAGACATATAATAATACCAGGTGAATGATAACTATACTTGCAATGTGTGCACACATATATTACACAGGAGTCTGTACAGAGCAGACATATAATAATACCAGGTGAATGATAACTATACTTGCAGTGTGTGCATACATATATTACATAGGAGTCTGTACAGAGCACACATATAATAATACCAGGTGAGTGATAACTATACTTGAAGTGTGTGCATACATATATTACACAGGAGTCTGTACAGAGCAGACATATAATAATACCAGGTGAATAATAACTATACTTGCAGTGTGTGCATACATATATTACACAGGAGTATGTACAGAGCAGACATAAAATAATACCAGGTGAATGATAACTATACTTGCAGTGTGTGCATACATATATTACATAGGAGTCTGTACAGAGCACACATATAATAATACCAGGTGAGTGATAACTATACTTGAAGTGTGTGCATACATATATTACACAGGAGTCTGTACAGAGCAGACATATAATAATACCAGGTGAGTGATAACTATACTTGCAGTGTGTGCATACATATATTACACAGGAGTCTGTACAGAGCAGACATATAATAATACCAGGTGAATGATAAATATACTTGCAGTGAGTGCATACATATATTACACAGGAGTCTGTACAGAGCAGACATATAATAATACCAGGTGAATGATAACTATACTTGAAGTGTGTGCATACATATATTACACAGGAGTCTGTACAGAGCAGACATATAATAATACCAGGTGAATGATAACTATACTTGCAGTGTGTGCATACATATATTACACAGGAGTCTGTACAGAGCAGACATATAATAATACCAGGTGAATGATAACTATACTTGAAGTGTGTGCATACATATATTACACAGGAGTCTGTACAGAGCAGACATATAATAATACCAGGTGAATGATAACTATACTTGCAGTGTGTGCATACATATATTACACAGGAGTCTGTACAGAGCAGACATATAATAATACCAGGTGAATGATAACTATACTTGCAGTGTGTACATACATATATTACACAGGAGTCTGTACAGAGCAGACATATAATAATACCAGGTGAATGATAACTATACTTGCAGTGTGTGCATACATATATTACACAGGAGTCTGTACAGAGCAGACATATAATAACACCAGGTGAATGATAACTATACTTGCAGTGTACATACATATATTACACAGGAGCCTGTACAGAGCAGATATATAACAATACCAGGTGACTGATAACTATACTTGCAGTGTATGCATTCATATATTACACAGGAGTCTGTACAGAGCAGACATATAATAATTCCAGGTGTATGATAACTATACTTGCAGTGTGTGCATACATATATTACACAGGAGTCTGTACAGAGCAGACATATAATAATACCAGGTGAACGATAACTATACTTGCATTGTGTGCATACATATATTACACAGGAGTCTGTACAGAGCAGACATATAATAATACCAGGTGAATGATAACTATACTTGCAGTGTGTGCATACATATATTACACAGGAGTCTGTGCAGAGCAGACATATAATAATACCAGGTGAATGATAACTATACTTGTAGTGTGTGCATACATATATTACACAGGAGCCTGTACAGAGCAGACATATAATACTACCAGGTGAATGATAACTATACTTGCAGTGTGTGCATACATATATTACACACGAGTCTGTACAGAGCAGACATATAATAATACCAGGTGAATGATAACTATACTTGCAATGTGTGCATACATATATTACACAGGAGCCTGTACAGAGCAGATATATAACAATACCAGGTGACTGATAACTATACTTGCAGTGTGTGCATACATATATTACACATGCGTCTGTACAGAGCACACATAAAATAATACCAGGTGAATGATAACTATACTTGCAATGTGTGCATACATATATTACACAGGAGTCTGTACAGAGCAGACATATAATAATACCAGGTGAATAATAACTATACTTGCAGTGTACATACATATATTACACAGGAGCCTGTACAGAGCAGACATATAATAATACCAGGTGAATGATAACTATACTTGCAGTGTACATACATATATTAAACAGGAGCCTGTACAGAGCAGACATATAATAATACCAGGTGAATGATAACTATACTTGCAGTGTGTACATATATATATTACACAGGAGTCTGTACAGAGCAGACATATAATAATACCAGGTGAATAATAACTATACTTGCAGTGTGTGCATACATATATTACACAGGAGTCTGTACAGAGCAGACATATAATAATACCAGGTGAATAATAACTATACTTGCAGTGTGTGCATACATATATTACACAGGAGTCTGTACAGAGCAGACATAAAATAATACCAGGTGAATGATAACTATACTTGCAGTGTGTGCATACATATATTACATAGGAGTCTGTACAGAGCACACATATAATAATACCAGGTGAGTGATAACTATACTTGAAGTGTGTGCATACATATATTACACAGGAGTCTGTACAGAGCAGACATATAATAATACCAGGTGAGTGATAACTATACTTGCAGTGTGTGCATACATATATTACACAGGAGTCTGTACAGAGCAGACATATAATAATACCAGGTGAATGATAACTATACTTGCAGTGTGTGCATACATATATTACACAGGAGTCTGTACAGAGCAGACATATAATAATACCAGGTGAATGATAACTATACTTGAAGTGTGTGCATACATATATTACACAGGAGTCTGTACAGAGCAGACATATAATAATACCAGGTGAATGATAACTATACTTGCAGTGTTTACATACATATATTACACAGGAGTCTGTACAGAGCAGACATATAATACCAGGTGAATCATAACTATACTTGCAGTGTACATACATATATTACACAGGAGTCTGTACAGAGCAGACATATAATAATACCAGGTGAATGATAACTATACTTGCAATATGTGCATACATATATTACACAGGAGCCTGTACAGAGCAGACATATAATAATATCAGGTGAATGATAACTATACTTACAGTGTGTGCACACATATATTACACAGGAGTCTGTACAGAGCAGACATATAATAATACCAGGTGAATGATAACTATACTTGCAGTGTGTGCATACATATATTACACAGGAGTCTGTACAGAGCAGACATATAATAATACCAGGTGAATGATAACTATACTTGCAATGTGTGCACACATATATTACACAGGAGTCTGTACAGAGCAGACATATAATAATACCAGGTGAATGATAACTATACTTGCAGTGTGTGCATACATATATTACACAGGAGTCTGTACAGAGCAGACATATAATAATACCAGGTGAATGATAACTATACTTGCAATGTGTGCATACATATATTACACAGGAGTCTGTACAGAGCAGACATATAATAATACCAGGTGAATGATAACTATACTTGCAGTGTGTGCATACATATATTACATAGGAGTCTGTACAGACAGACAGATAATTACACCAGGTGAGTGACAACTATACTTGCAGTGTGTGCATACATATATTACACAGGAGTCTGTACAGAGCAGACATATAATAATACCAGGTGAATGATAACTATACTTGCAATGTGTGCATACATATATTACACAGGAGTCTGTACAGAGCAGATATATAATAATACCAGGTGAGTGATAACTATACTTGCAATGTGTGCATACATATATTACACAGGAGTCTGTACAGAGCAGACATATAATAATACCAGGTGAATGATAACTATACTTGCAGTGTGTGCATACATATATTACACAGGAGTCTGTACAGAGCAGAGATATAATAATACCAGGTGAATGATAACTATACTTGCAGCGTGTGCATACATATATTACCCAGGAGTCTGTACAGAGCAGACATATAATAATACCAGGTGAATGATAACTATACTTGCAGTGTGTGCATACATATATTACACAGCAGTCTGTACAGAGCAGACATATAATAATACCAGGTGAATGATAACTATACTTGCAATGTGTGCATACATATATTACACAGGAGTCTGTACAGAGCAGACATATTATAATACCAGGTGAATGATACCTATACTTGCAGTGTGTGCATACATATATTACGCAGGAGTCTGTACAGAGCAGACATATAATAATACCAGGTGAATGATAACTATACTTGCCATGTGTGCATACATATATTACACAGGAGTCTGTACAGAGCAGACATATAATAATACCAGGTAATTGATAACTATACTTGCAGTGTGTGCATACATATATTACACACAAGACTGTACAGAGCAGACATATAATAATACCAGGTGAATGATAATTATACTTGCAGTGTGTGCATACATATATTACACAGGAGTCTGTACAGAGCAGACATATAATAATACCAGGTGAATGATAACTATACTTGCAGTGTGTGCATACATATATTACACAGGAGTCTGTACAGAGCAGACATATAATAATACCAGGTGAATGATAACTATACTTGCAATGTGTGCATACATATATTACACAGGAGTCTGTACAGAGCACACATATAATACCAGGTGAATGATAACTATACTTGCAGTTTATGCATACATATATTACACAGGAGTCTGTACAGAGCAGACATATTATAATGCCAGGTGAATAATAACTATACTTGCAATGTGTGCATACATATATTACACAGGAGCCTGTACAGAGCAGACATATAATAATACAAGGTGAATGATAACTATACTTGCAGTGTGTGCATACATATATTACACAGGAGCCTGTACAGAGCAGACATATAATAATACCAGGTGAGTGATAACTATACTTGCAGTGTGTGCATACATATATTACACAGGAGTCTGTACAGAGCAGACATATAATAATACCAGGTGAATGATAACTATACTTGCAATGTGTGCATACATATATTACACAGGAGTCTGTACAGAGCACACATATAATACCAGGTGAATGATAACTATACTTGCAGTTTATGCATACATATATTACACAGGAGTCTGTACAGAGCAGACATATAATAATACCAGGTGAATGATAACTATACTTGCAATGTGTGCATACATATATTACACAGGAGTCTGTACAGAGCAGACATATTATAATACCAGGTGAATGATACCTATACTTGCAGTGTGTGCATACATATATTACGCAGGTGTCTGTACAGAGCAGACATATAATAATACCAGGTGAATGATAACTATACTTGCAATGTGTGCATACATATATTACACAGGAGTCTGTACAGAGCAGACATATAATAATACCAGGTGAATGATAACTATACTTGCAGTGTGTGCATACATATATTACACACAAGACTGTACAGAGCAGACATATAATAATACCAGGTGAATGATAATTATACTTGCAGTGTGTGCATACATATATTACACAGGAGTCTGTACAGAGCAGACATATAATAATACCAGGTGAATGATAACTATACTGGCAATGTGTGCATACATATATTACACAGGAGTCTGTACAGAGCAGACATATAATAATACCAGGTGAATGATAACTATACTTGCAGTGTGTGCATACATATATTACACAGGAGTCTGTACAGAGCAGACATATAATAATACCAGGTGAATGATAACTATACTTGCAATGTGTGCATACATATATTACACAGGAGTCTGTACAGAGCAGACATATAATAATACCAGGTGAATGATAACTATACTTGCAGTTTATGCATACATATATTACACAGGAGTCTGTACAGAGCAGACATATAATAATACCAGGTGAATGATAACTATACTTGCAGTGTGTGCATACATATATTACACAGGAGCCTGTACAGAGCAGACATATAATAATACCAGGTGAATGATAACTATACTTGCAGTGTGTGCATACATATATTACACACGAGTCTGTACAGAACAGACATATAATAATACTAGGTGAATGATAACTATACTTGCAGTGTGTGCATACATATATTACACAGGAGTCTGTACAGAGCAGACATATAATAATACCAGGTGAATGATAACTATACTTGCAATGTGTGCATACATATATTACACAGGAGCCTGTACAGAGCAGACATATAATAATACCAGGTGAATGATAACTATACTTGCAGTGTGTGCATACATATATTACGCAGGAGCCTGTACAGAGCAGACATATAATAATACCAGGTGAATGATAACTATACTTGCAGTGTGTGCATACATATATTACACAGGAGACTGTACAGAGCAGACATATAATAATACCAGGTGAATGATAACTATACTTGCAGTGTGTGCATATATATATTACACAGGAACCTGTACAGAGCAGACATATAATAATACCAGGTGAATGATAACTATACTTACAGTGTGTGCAAATATATATTACACAGGAACCTGTACAGAGCAGACATATAATAATACCAGGTGAATGATAACTATACTTGCAATGTGTGCACACATATATTACACAGGAGTCTGTACAGAGCAGACATATAATAATACCAGGGGAATGATAACTATACTTGCAGTGTGTGCATACATATATTACACAGGAGCCTGTACAGAGCAGACATATAATAATACCAGGTGAATGATAACTATACTTGCAGTGTGTGCATACATATATTACACAGGAGCCTGTACAGAGCAGACATATAATAATACCAGGTGAATGATAACTATACTTGCAATGTGTGCATACATATATTACACAGGAGTCTGTACAGAGCAGACATATAATAATACCAGGTGAATGATAACTATACTTGCAGTGTGTGCATACATATATTACACAGGAGCCTGTACAGAGCAGACATATAATAATACCAGGGGAATGATAACTATACTTGCAGTGTGTGCATACATATATTACACAGGAGCCTGTACAGAGCAGACATATAATAATACCAGGTGAATGATAACTATACTTGCAGTGTGTGCATACATATATTACACAGGAGCCTGTACAGAGCAGACATATAATAATACCAGTGGAATGATAACTATACTTGCAATGTGTGCATACATATATTACACAGGAGTCTGTACAGAGCAGACATATAATAATACCAGGTGAATGATAACTATACTTGCAGTGTGTGCATACATATATTACACAGGAGTCTGTACAGAGCAGACATATAATAATACCAGGTGAATGATAACTATCCTTGCAATGTGTGTGTATACATATATTACACAGGAGTCTGTACAGAGCAGACATATAATAATACCAGGTGAATGATAACTATCCTTGCAATGTGTGTGTATACATATATTACACAGGAGTCTGTACAGAGCAGACATATAATAATACCAGGTGAATGATAACTATACTTGCAATGTGTGTGTATACATATATTACACAGGAGTCTGTACAGAGCAGACATATAATAATACCAGGTGAATGATAACTATCCTTGCAATGTGTGTGTATACATATATTATACAGGAGTCTGTACAGAGCAGACATATAATAATACCAGGTGAATAATAACTATACTTGCAATGTGTGTGTATACATATATTACACAGGAGTCTGTACAGAGCAGACATATAATAATACCAGGTGAATGATAACTATACTTGCAACGTGTGCATACATATATTACACAGGAGCCTGTACAGAGCAGACATATAATAATACCAGGTGAATGATAACTATACTTGCAGTGTGTGCATACATATATTACACAGGAGTCTGTACAGAGCAGACATATAATAATACCAGGTGAATGATAACTATACTTGCAGTGTGTGCATACATATATTACACAGGAGTCTGTATAGAGCAGACATATAATAATACCAGGTGAATGATAACTCTACTTGCAGTGTGTGCATACATATATTACACAGGAGTCTGTACAGAGCAGACATATAATAATACCAGGTGAATGATAACTATACTTGCAGTGTGTGCATACAAATATTACACAGGAGTCTGTACAGAGCAGACATATAATAATACCAGGTGAATGATAACTATACTTGCAATGTGTGCAGTACATATATTACACAGGAGCCTGTACAGAGCAGACATATAATAATACCAGGTGAATGATAACTATACTTGCAGTGTGTGCATACATATATTACACAGGAGTCTGTACAGAGCAGATATATAATAATACCAGGTGACTGATAACTATACTTGCAGTGTGTGCATACATATATTACACAGGAGTCTGTACAGAGCAGACATATAATAATACCAGGTGAATGATAACTGTACTTGCAGTGTGTGCATACATATATTACACAGGAGTCTGTATAGAGCAGACATATAATAATACCAGGTGAATGATAACTCTACTTGCAGTGTGTGCATACATATATTACACAGGAGTCTGTACAGAGCAGACATATAATAATACCAGGTGAATGATAACTATACTTGCAGTGTGTGCATACATATATTACACAGGAGTCTGTACAGAGCAGACATATAATAATACCAGGTGAATGATAACTATACTTGCAATGTGTGCAGTACATATATTACACAGGAGCCTGTACAGAGCAGACATATAATAATACCAGGTGAATGATAACTATACTTGCAGTGTGTGCATACATATATTACACAGGAGCCTGTACAGAGCAGACATATAATAATACCAGGTGAATGATAACTATACTTGCAATGTGTGCATACATATATTACACAGGAGTCTGTACAGAGCAGATATATAACAATACCAGGTGAATGATAACTATACTTGCAGTGTGTGCATACATATATTACACAGGAGTCTGTACAGAGCACACATATAATAATACCAGGTGACTGATAACTATACTTGCAGTGTGCGCATACATATATTACATAGGAGTCTGTACAGAGCAGACATATAATAATACCAGGTGAATGATAACTATACTTGCAGTGTGTGCATACATATATTACACAGGAGTCTGTACAGAGCAGACATATAATAATACCAGGTGAATGATAACTATACTTGCAGTGTGTGCATACATATATTACACAGGAGTCTGTATAGAGCAGACATATAATAATACCAGGTGAATGATAACTCTACTTGCAGTGTGTGCATACATATATTACACAGGAGTCTGTACAGAGCAGACATATAATAATACCAGGTGAATGATAACTATACTTGCAGTATGTGCATACATATATTACACAGGAGTCTGTACAGAGCAGACATATAATAATACCAGGTGAATGATAACTATACTTGCAATGTGTGCAGTACATATATTACACAGGAGCCTGTACAGAGCAGATATATAACAATACCAGGTGACTGATAACTATACTTGCAGTGTGTGCATACATATATTACACAGGAGTCTGTACAGAGCAGACATATAATAATACCAGGTGAATGATAACTATACTTGCAGTGTGTGCATACATATATTACACAGGAGTCTGTATAGAGCAGACATATAATAATACCAGGTGAATGATAACTCTACTTGCAGTGTGTGCATACATATATTACACAGGAGTCTGTACAGAGCAGACATATAATAATACCAGGTGAATGATAACTATACTTGCAGTGTGTGCATACATATATTACACAGGAGTCTGTACAGAGCAGACATATAATAATACCAGGTGAATGATAACTATACTTGCAATGTGTGCAGTACATATATTACACAGGAGCCTGTACAGAGCAGACATATAATAATACCAGGTGAATGATAACTATACTTGCAGTGTGTGCATACATATATTACACTGGAGTCTGTACAGAGCAGATATATAACAATACCAGGTGACTGATAACTATACTTGCAGTGTGTGCATACATATATTACATAGGAGTCTGTACAGAGCAGACATATAATAATACCAGGTGAATGATAACTGTACTTGCAGTGTGTGCATACATATATTACACAGGAGTCTGTATAGAGCAGACATATAATAATACCAGGTGAATGATAACTATACTTGCAATGTGTGCATACATATATTACACAGGAGTCTGTACAGAGCAGATATATAACAATACCAGGTGAATGATAACTATACTTGCAGTGTGTGCATACATATATTACACAGGAGTCTGTACAGAGCAGACATATAATAATACCAGGTGAATGATAACTATACTTGCAGTTTATGCATACATATATTACACAGGAGTCTGTACAGAGCAGACATATAATAATACCAGGTGAATGATAACTATACTTGCAGTGTGTGCATACATATATTACACAGGAGTCTGTACAGAGCAGACATATAATAATACCAGGTGAATGATAACTATACTTGCAGTGTGTGCATACATATATTACACAGGAGTCTGTACAGAGCAGACATATAATAATACCAGGTGAATGATAACTATACTTGCAGTGTGTGCATACATATATTACACAGGAGTCTGTACAGAGCAGACATATAATAATACCAGGAGAATGATAACTATACTTGCAATGTGTGCATACATATATTACACAGGAGTCTGTACAGAGCACACATATAATAATACCAGGTGACTGATAACTATACTTGCAGTGTGCGCATACATATATTACATAGGAGTCTGTACAGAGCAGACATATAATAATACCAGGTGAATGATAACTATACTTGCAGTGTGTGCATACATATATTACACAGGAGTCTGTACAGAGCAGACATATAATAATACCAGGTGAATGATAACTATACTTGCAGTGTGTGCATACATATATTACACAGGAGCCTGTACAGAGCAGACATATAATAATACCAGGTGAATGATAACTATACTTGCAGTGTGTGCATACATATATTACACAGGAGTCTGTACAGAGCAGACATATAATAATACCATGCAGTATTTTCCTCCCCTTGTACAGTTAATGTTTTGCTGGACACATATTACTCTTTCCTGCTCCTTTACATAATCAGTGTGTCCTGGTGGAACCAGTTGATTAATGAATTATACATTCTGCAGGGTTTCCTCTGCTTGCTTCTCACTCCCTATCACCCTCTGCCAGCTGTTACAGGCTTCGAGACGTGCAATCAGTATGAGCTGAAGAATAGTATGGGTCAGCGGATTTTCACAGTGAGGGAGCGGAGTCGGCTGTGCGCTCGCTGGTGCTGCGGCACCCTGCGCCCTCTCACACTCCAGGTCTTTGACACCTCAGGAAAGGAGGTTATTCATTTTATAAGACCCCTGAAATGTGCCTCATGCTGCTTCCCCTGCTGCTTACAGGAGGTGAGAAACTGAAAGATAATGTATAGATAATGGCTCCTCCCACTGCGCTGAAATAGCAACTCTCACACATCCATTGCACTGCACCTCCATCCTGCCCTGCTCCCTCTCTGCTATTCCTGTACTGACCCCACACACACAGCTCTGTCACTGCACCTCCATCCTGCCCTGCTCCCTCTCTGCTATTCCTGTACTGACCCCACACACATAGCTCTGTCACTGCACCTCCATCCTGCCCTGCAGCTCTCTCTGCTATTCCTGTACTGACCCCACACACACACAGCTCTGTCACTGCACCGCCATCCTGCCCTGCTCCCTCTCTGCTATTCCTGTACTGACCCCTCACACACACAGCTCTGTCACTGCACCGCCATCCTGCCCTGCTCCCTCTCTGCTATTCCTGTACTGACCCCACACACACAGCTCTGTCACTGCACCTCCATCCTGCCCTGCAGCCCTCTCTGCTATTCCTGTACTGACCCCACACGCACAGCTCTGTCACTGCACCTCCATCCTGCCCTGCAGCCCTCTCTGCTATTCCTGTACTGACCCCTCACACACAGCTCTGTCACTGCACCTCCATCCTGCCATGCAGCCCTCTCTGCTATTCCTGTACTGACCCCACACACACAGCTCTGTCACTGCACCTCCATCCTGCCCTGCTTCCTCTCTGCTATTCCTGTACTGACCCCCCACACACAGCTCTGTCACTGCACCTCCATCCTGCCCTGCTCCCTCTCTGCTATTCCTGTACTGACCCCACACACACAGCTCTGTCACTGCACCTCCATCCTTCCCTGCTCCCTCTCTGCTATTCCTGTACTGACCCCACACACACAGCTCTGTCACTGCACCTCCATCCTGCCCTGCAACATTCTCTGCTATTCCTGTACTGACCCCACACACTCTCTCTCTGTACCCCAGATGGAGGTTCAGAGCCCCCCAGGACATACTATTGGGTACGTGGCACAGACGTGGCATCCATTTGTTCCAAAATACTCTCTCCTGACAGAGACGCGGGAGGCGGTGCTAAAGGTGGTTGGGCCTTGTCTCATGTCCAGCTGTTGTGGCGACATTAACTTCCAGGTAAGAGAGCAAAGCATTGTGGGTTAAATGTGAGGTGTCATGGTTTCCATTCCCTCCTACACATTTTCTGTTTTTACAAACTCAGATTGTTCTCTACTATACAGTATATTACCTTGTATTGATGTTATATATCCCCGTCATGCTCTATATAATATATATCTCCTCATGCTCTATATTATATATATCCCCGTCATGCTCTATATAATATATATCTCCTCATGCTCTATATTATATATATCTCCTCATGCTCTATATAATATATATCCCCCGTCACGCTCTAAATAATATATATCCCCGTCATGCTCTATATAATATATATCTCCTCATGCTCTATATAATATATATCCCCCGTCATGCTCTATATAATATATATCTCCTCATGCTCTATATAATATATATCCCCATCATGCTCTATATAATATATATCCCCGTCATGCTCTATATAATATATATCTCCTCATGCTCTATATAATATATATCCCCATCATGCTCTATATAATATATATCCCCCGTCACGCTCTATATAATATATATCCCCATCATGCTCTATATAATATATATCCCCATCATGCTCTATATAATATATATCCCCCGTCATGCTCTATATAATATGTATCCCCGTCATGCTCTATATAATATATATCCCCCGTCATGCTCTATATAATATGTATCCCCGTCATGCTCTATATAATATATATCCCCCGTCACGCTCTATATAATATGTATCCCCGTCATGCTCTATATAATATGTATGCCTGTCATGCTCTGTATAATATATATCCCCTGTCACCCTCTATAAAATATATATCCCCGTCACTCTCTGTATAATATATATCACCCATTAGTCACTGTATTATATATATTCCTCATCACGCGCTATATAATATATATCACCCATTAGGCACTGTATTATATATATTCCTCATCACGCGCTATATAATATATATCCCCATCATGCTCTATAGAATATATATCCCCCTTCACGCTCTATATAATATGTATCACCGTCATGCTCTATATAATATATATCCCCCGTCACGCTCTATATAATATGTATCCCCGTCATGCTCTATATAATATATATCCCCATCATGCTCAATATAATATATATCCCCTGTCATGCTCTATATAATATATATCCCCCGTCATGCTCTATATAATATATATCCCCATCATGCTCAATATAATATATATCCCCATCATGCTCAATATAATATATATCCCCCGTCACGCTCTATATAATATGTATCCCTGTCATGCTCTATATAATATATATCCCCCGTCACGCTCTATATAATATGTATCCCTGTCATGCTCTATATAATATATATCCCCCGTCACGCTCTATATAATATGTATCCCCGTTATGCTCTATATAATATATATCCCCATCATGCTCAATATAATATATATCCCCCGTCATTCTCTATATAATATATATCCCCATCATGCTCAATATAATATATATCCCCCGTCATGCTCTATATAATATATATCCCCGTCACACTCTATATAAAATGTATCCCCGTCATGCTCTATATAATATATATCCGCTGTCACGCTCTATATAATATATATGCCAGTCATGCTCTGTATAATATATATCCCGTCACCCTCTATAAAATATATATCCCCGTCACTCTCTGTATAATATATATCCGCTGTCACGCTCTTTATAATATATTTGCCTGTCATGCTCTGTATAATATATATCCCGTCACCCTCTATAAAATATATATCCCCGTCACTCTCTGTATAATATATATCACCCATTATGCACTGTATTATTTATATTCCTCATCACGCGCTATATAATATATATCCCCATCATGCTCTATATAATATATATCCCCCTTCACGCTCTATATAATATGTATCACCGTCATGCTCTATATAATATATATCCCCCGTCACGCTCTATATAATATGTATCCCCGTCATGCTCTATATAATATATATCCCCATCATGCTCAATATAATATATATCCCCCGTCATTCTCTATATAATATATATCCCCATCATGCTCAATATAATATATATCCCCCGTCATGCTCTATATAATATATATCCACATCATGCTCTATATAATATATATCCCCGTCATGCTCTATATAATATATATCCCCGTCACACTCTATATAAAATGTATCCCCGTCATGCTCTATATAATATATATCCGCTGTCACGCTCTATATAATATATATGCCTGTCATGCTCTGTATAATATATATCCCGTCACCCTCTATAAAATATATATCCCCGTCACTCTCTGTATAATATATATCCGCTGTCACGCTCTTTATAATATATTTGCCTGTCATGCTCTGTATAATATATATCCCGTCACCCTCTATAAAATATATATCCCCGTCACTCTCTGTATAATATATATCACCCATTATGCACTGTATTATTTATATTCCTCATCACGCGCTATATAATATATATCCCCATCATGCTCTATATAATATATATCCCCCGTCACGCTCTATATAATATGTATCACCGTCATGCTCTATATAATATATCCACATCATGCTCTATATAATATATATCCCCGTCATGCTCTATATAATATATATCCCCCGTCACGCTCTATATAATATGTATCCCCGTCATGCTCTATATAATATATATCCCCCGTCACGCTCTATATAATATGTATAACCCGTCATGCTCTATATAATATATATCCACATCATGCTCTATATAATATATATCCCCGTCACTCTCTGTATAATGTATATCACCCATTAGGCACTGTATAAAATATATTCCCCTTCACGCGCTATATAATATATATCACCCTCACTCTCTGTATAATATATATCACCCATTAGGCACTGTATAATATATATTCCCCATCTCGCGCTATATAAAATATATCCCACGTAACACTCTGTATACTATATATCCTCCGTCACGCTCAATATAATATATATCCCCGTCACTCTCTCTATAATATATATTCTCCGTCATGCTCTAAATAATATATATCCCCGTCATGCTCTATATAATATATATCCCCGTCATGCTCTATATAATATATATCCCCCGTCACGCTCTATATAATATGTATCCTCGTCATGCTCTATATAATATATATCCCCCGTCACGCTCTATATAATATGTATAACCCGTCATGATCTATATAATATATATCCACATCATGCTCTATATAATATATATCCCCGTCAATCTCTGTAAAATGTATACCACCCATTAGGCAATGTATAATATATATTCCCCTTTACACGCTATATAATATATATCCCCGTCACTCTCTGTATAATATATATCCCCCGTCACGGTCTAAATAATATATATCCCTGTCACTCTCTGTAAATTATATATCACCCATTAGGCACAGTATAATATATATTCACCATCATGCTCTATATAATATATATCCCTGTCATGCTCTATATAATATATATCCCCCATTACGCTCTATATAATATATATCCCCCGTCACGCTCTAAATAATATAAATCCCTCGTCATGCTCATGTTATATCTCCTGTCACTGTATGTTATATCTCCCGTCTCTGTATGTTATATATCCCCCGTCACTGTATGTTATATCCCCGTCTCTGTATGTTATATATCCCTGTCACTGTATGTGATATCTCCTGTCACTGTATGTTATATATCTCATGTCACTGTATGTTATATCTCCCCTGTCACTGTATTTTATATCTCCCCCGTCTCTGTATGTTATATATCCCCCGTCACTGTATGTTATATCTCCTGTCGCTGTATGTTATATGCCCTGTCACCTGTATGTTATATATCCCCTGTCACTGTATGTTATATACCCCCTGTCACTGTATGTTATATATCCCCCGTCACTGTATGTTATATCTCCTGTCGCTGTATGTTATATATCTCATGTCACTGTATGTTATATGCCCTGTCACTGTATGTTATATATCCCCTGTCACTGTATGTTATATTTCCACTATCTCTGTATGTTATATATCCCCTGTCACTGTATGTTATATTTCCCCTATCTCTGTATGTTATATATCCTCTGTCTCTGTATGTTATATATCCCCCGTCACTGTATGTTATATCTCCTGTCGCTGTATGTTATATATCTCATGTCACTGTATGTTATATCTCCTGTCACTGTATGTTATATTTCCCCTATCTCTGTATGTTATATCCCCGTCTCTGTATGTTATATATCCCCCGTCACTGTATGTTATATCTCCTGTCGCTGTATGTTATATATCTCATGTCACAGTATGTTATATGCCCTGTCACTGTATGTTATATATCCTCCGTCACTGTATGTTATATCCCGTCTCTGTATGTCCCCCTTCTCTGTATGTTATATCCCCCATCTCTGTATGTTATATATCCCCCGTCAATGTATGTTATATCCCCCATCTCTGTATGTTATATCCCCCATCACTGTATATTATATCCCCCGTCACTGTATGTTATATCCCCCGTCTCTGTATGTTATATCCCGTCTCTGTATGTTATATCCCCCATCACTGTATGTTATATCTCCCGTCTCTGTATGTTATATCCCGTCTCTGTATGTTATATCCCGTCTCTGTATGTTATATATCCCCCGTCTCTGTATGTTATATATCCCCCATCACTGTATGTTATATCCCCCGTCTCTGTATGTTATATCCCTCATCTCTGTATGTTATATCCCTGTCTCTGTATGTTATATATCCCCCGTCTCTGTATGTTATATCCCCCGTCACTCTATGTTATATCCCCCGTCTCTGTATGTTATATCCCTGTCTCTGTATGTTATATATCCCCCGTCACTGTATGTTATATCACCCGTCACTCTATGTTATATCCCCCATCTCTGTATGTTATATATTCCCTGTCTCTGTATGTTATGTATCCCCGTCTCTGTATGTTATATCTCCTGTCACTGTATGTTATATATCCTCCGTCACTGTATGTTATATCTCCCGTCACTGTATGTTATATCCCCGTCACTGTATGTTATATCCCCGTCTCTGTATGTTATATCACCCGTCTCTGTATGTTATATCCCCGTCACTGTATGTTATATCCCTGTCTCTGTATGTTATATCTCCCGTCTCTGTATGTTATATCTCCCGTCTCTGTATGTTATATCTCCTGTCACTGTATGTTATATATCCTCCGTCACTGTATGTTATATCTCCCGTCACTGTATGTTATATCCCCGTCACTGTATGTTATATCTCCCGTCTCTGTATGTTATATCCCCCGTCACTGTATGTTATATCCCCCGTCACTGTATATTATATCCTCGTCTCTGTATGTTATATCATTCGTCTCTGTATGTTACATCTTGCCGGTCACTGTATGTTATATCTTCCGTCTCTGTATTTTATATCCACCGTCACTGTATGTTATATCTCCCGTCACTGTATGTTATATCGCCCGACTCTGTATGTTATATCTCCCGTCACTGTATGTGATATCCCGTCTCTGTATGTTATATCCCAGTCTCTGTATGTTATATCCCTGTCTCTGTATGTAATATCCATGTCTCTGTATGTTATATCCCCGTCTCTGTATGTTATATCTCCCCCGTCTCTGTATGTTATATCTCCCGTCACTGTATGTTATATCTCCCGTCTCTGTATGTTATATCCCAGTCTCTGTATGTTATATCCCTGTCTCTGTATGTAATATCCATGTCTCTGTATGTTATATCCCCGTCTCTGTATGTTATATCTCCCCCGTCTCTGTATGTTATATCTCCCGTCACTGTATGTTATATCCCCGTCTCTGTATGTTATATCCCTGTCTCTGTATGTAATATCCATGTCTCTGTATGTTATATCCCCGTCTCTGTATGTTATATCTCCCCCGTCTCTGTATGTTATATCTCCCGTCACTGTATGTTATATCCCTGTCTCTGTATGTTATATCCCCCGTCACTGTATGTTATATCTCCCGTCTCTGTATGTTATATCTCCCGTCTCTGTATGTTATATCTCCCGTCACTGTATGTTATATCCCCGTCTCTGTATGTTATATCTCCCCCGTCTCTGTATGTTATATCCCCCATCTCTGTATGTTATATCCCCGTCTCTGTATGTTATATCTCCCCCGTCTCTGTATGTTATATCCCCCGTTTCTGTATGTTATATCCCTGTCTCTGTATGTTATATCCCCGTCTCTGTATGTTATATCCCGTCTCTGTATGTTATATCCCCGTCTCTGTATGTTATATATCCTGTCTCTGTATGTTATATCCCTGTCTCTGTATGTTATATCCCGTCTCTGTATGTTATATCCCGTCTCTGTATGTTATATCCCGTCTCTGTATGTTATATCACCCGTCTCTGTATGTTATATCCCCGTCTCTGTATGTTATATCCCTGTCTCTGTATGTTATATCCCCCGTCTCTGTATGTTATATATCTCCCGTCTCTGTATGTTATATCCCGTCTCTGTATGTTATATCCCGTCTCTGTATGTTATATACCCTGTCTCTGTATGTTATATCTCCCCCGTCTCTGTATGTTATATCCCCCGTTTCTGTATGTTATATCCCTGTCTCTGTATGTTATATCCCCCGTCTCTGTATGTTATATCCCCGTCTCTGTATGTTATATATCCTGTCTCTGTATGTTATATCCCTGTCTCTGTATGTTATATCCCCCGTCTCTGTATGTTATATCCCTGTCTCTGTATGTTATATATCCCGTCTCTGTATGTTATATCCCGTCTCTGTATGTTATATCCCCGTCTCTGTATGTTATATCCCCGTCTCTGTATGTTATATCTCCCGTCACTGTATGTTATATCTCCCGTCTCTGTATGTTATATCCCCGTCTCTGTATGTTATATATCCTGTCTCTGTATGTTATATCCACGTCTCTGTATGTTATATATGATGTCTCTGTATGTTATATCCCGTCTCTGTATGTTATATCCCGTCTCTGTATGTTATATCCCCCGTCTCTGTATGTTATATCCCCCGTCACTGTATGTTATATCTCCCGTCTCTGTATGTTATATCCCGTCTCTGTATGTTATATCCCCCGTCTCTGTATGTTATATCCCCCGTCACTGTATGTTATATCTCCCGTCCCTGTATGTTATATCCCGTCTCTGTATGTTATATCCCGTCTCTGTATGTTATATCCCCCGTCTCTGTATGTTATATCCCGTCTCTGTATGTTATATCCCCCGTCACTCTATGTTATATCCCCCCTCACTGTATGTTATATCTCCCCTCACTGTATGTTATATCCCGTCTCTGTATGTTATATCTCCCGACTCTGTATGTTATATATCCCCCGTCACTGTATGTTATATCCCGTCTCTGTATGTTATATCCCCCGTCACTTGATGTTATATCCCGTCTCTGTATGTTATATCTCCCGACTCTGTATGTTATATCCCCCGTCACTGTATGTTATATCCCGTCTCTGTATGTTATATCTCCCGTCTCTGTATGTTATATCCTGTCTCTGTATGTTATATCCTGTCTCTGTATGTTATATCCCGTCTCTGTGTGTTATATCCCCGTCTCTGTATGTTATATCCCCCGTCACTGTATGTTATATCCCCCGTCACTGTATGTTATATCCCGTCTCTGTATGTTATATCTCCTGTCTCTGTATGTTATATCCTGTCTCTGTATGTTATATCCCGTCTCTGTATGTTATATCCCGTCTCTGTATGTTATATCCCCCGTCTCTGTATGTTATATCCCCCGTCACTGTATGTTATATCTCCCGTCCCTGTATGTTATATCCCGTCTCTGTATGTTATATCCCGTCTCTGTATGTTATATCCCCCGTCTCTGTATGTTATATCCCGTCTCTGTATGTTATATCCCCCGTCACTCTATGTTATATCCCCCCTCACTGTATGTTATATCTCCCCTCACTGTATGTTATATCCCGTCTCTGTATGTTATATCTCCCGACTCTGTATGTTATATATCCCCCGTCACTGTATGTTATATCCCGTCTCTGTATGTTATATCCCCCGTCACTTGATGTTATATCCCGTCTCTGTATGTTATATCTCCCGACTCTGTATGTTATATCCCCCGTCACTGTATGTTATATCCCGTCTCTGTATGTTATATCTCCCGTCTCTGTATGTTATATCCTGTCTCTGTATGTTATATCCTGTCTCTGTATGTTATATCCCGTCTCTGTGTGTTATATCCCCGTCTCTGTATGTTATATCCCCCGTCACTGTATGTTATATCCCCCGTCACTGTATGTTATATCCCGTCTCTGTATGTTATATCTCCTGTCTCTGTATGTTATATCCTGTCTCTGTATGTTATATCCCGTCTCTGTATGTTATATCTCCCGTCTCTGCATGTTATATCCTGTCTCTGTATGTTATATCTCCCGTCTCTGTATGTTATATCCCGTCTCTGTATGTTATATCTCCCGTCTCTGTATGTTATATCTCCCGTCTCTGTATGTTATATCCCCCTTCTCTGTATGTTATATCCCCGTCTCTGTATGTTATATCCCCGTCTCTGTATGTTATATCCCCCGTCACTGTATGTTATATCCCGTCTCTGTATGTTATATCCCCGACTCTGTATGTTATATCCCCCGTCACTGTATGTTATATCCCGTCTCTGTATGTTATATCTCCCGTCTCTATATGTTATATCCCGTCTCTGTATGTTATATCTCCCGTCTCTGTATGTTATATCTCCCGTCTCTGTATGTTATATCCCCATCTCTGTATGTTATATCACCCGTCACTGTATGTTATATCCCCGTCTCTGTATGTTATATCTCTCCCGTCTCTGTATGTTATATCATTCGTCTCTGTATGTTATATCCACGTCTCTGTATGTTATATCCCGTCTCTGTATGTTATATCCCGTCTCTGTATGTTATATCTCCCGTCTCTATATGTTATATCCCGTCTCTGTATGTTATATCCCGTCTCTGTATGTTATATCCCTGTCTATGTATGTTATATCGCCCGTCTCTGTATGTTATATCCTGTCTCTGTATGTTATATCCCTGTCTCTGTATGTTATATCTCCTGTCTCTGTATGTTATATCCCCCGTCACTGTATGTTATATCTCCCGTCTCTGTATGTTATATCTCCCGTCTCTGTATGTTATATCTCCCGTCTCTGTATGTTATATCCCGTCACTGTATGTTATATCCCCCGTCACTGTATGTTATATCTCCCATCACTGTATGTTATTTCCCGTCTCTGTATGTTATATCTCCCGTCTCTGTATGTTATATCCCCCGTCACTGTATGTTATATCCCGTCTCTGTATGTTATATCTCCCGTCACTGTATGTTATATCCCCCGTCACTCTATGTTATATCTCCCGTCACTGTATGTTATATCTCCCGTCTCTGTATGTTATATCCCCCCTCACTGTATGTTATATCCCGTCTCTGTATTTTATATCTCCCGTCTCTGTATGTTATATCCCCCGTCACTGTATGTTATATCCCGTCTCTGTATGTTATATCTCCCGTCTCTGTGTGTTATATCCTGTCTCTGTATGTTATATCCCCCGTCTCTGTATGTTATATCCCGTCTCTGTATGTTATATCTCCCGTCTCTGTATGTTATATCCCCCGTCTCTGTATGTTATATCCCGTCTCTGTATGTTATATCTCCCGTCTCTGTATGTTATATCCTGTCTCTGTATGTTATATCCCCGTCTCTGTATGTTATATCCCCCGTCACTCTATGTTATATCCCCCCTCACTGTATGTTATATCCCCCGTCACTCTATGTTATATCCCCCGTCACTCTATGTTATATCCCGGTCTCTGTATGTTATATCCCCCATCACTCTATGTTACATCCCCCGTCTCTGTATGTTATATCTCCCGTCTCTGTATGTTATATCCCCCGTCACTCTATGTTATATCCCCCGTCACTCTATGTTATATCCCTGTCACTGTATGTTATATCCCCCGTCACTCTATGTTATATCCCTGTCTCTGTATGTTATATCTCCCGTCTCTGTATGTTATATCCCCCGTCACTCTATGTTATATCCCCCGTCACTCTATGTTATATACCGTGTCTGTATGTTATATCCCCCGTCTCTGTATGTTATATCCCGTCTCTGTATGTTATATCTCCCGTCTCTGTATGTTATATCCCCCGTCACTCTATGTTATATCCCCCGTCACTCTATGTTATATCCCTGTCTCTGTATGTTATATCTCCCCCATCAGGCGATGTAAGTCGTGTTCCCCTCCTCTCTCCGCGCAGGTCAAGCCGCTGTGTGAGTCTCGCAGTCTGGGTCTGATCAGTAAGCAGTGGGGAGGTTTGCCAAAAGAAATATTCACTGATGCCGATAATTTTGGGATCCAGTTTCCTAAAGATCTGGATGTGAAGATGAAAGCAGTGTTAATAGGGGCCTGTTTCCTCCTGGTGAGTTTCCCCAAAACTGGGTGGTGAGATTGCATGTGGCACCGTGGGTGAGGCTAGGATGTGGCACAGTGTGTGAGGCTGGGGTGAGGCACAGTGGGTGAAGCTAGGGTGTGGCACAGTGGGTGAGGCTAGGATGTGGCACAGTGTGTGAGGCTGGGGTGAGGCACAGTGGGTGAGGCTAGGGTGTGGCACAGTGGGTGAGGCTAGGATGTGGCACAATGTGTGAGGCTGGGGTGTGGCACAGTGTGTGAGGCTAGGGTGTGGCACAGTGGGTGAGACTAGGGTGTGGCACAGTGGGTAAGGCTAGGGTGAAGGTGTGGCACAGTGGGTGAGGCTGGGGTGAGACACAGTCAGTGAGGCTGGGGTGTTACTGGGGTTTGACACAGTGGATGAGGCTGGAGTGTGGCACAGTGGGTGAGGCTGGGGTGTGGCACAGTGGGTGAGGCTGGGGTGTGGCACAGTGGGTGATGCTGGGGTGTGGCACAATGGGCAAGGCTTGCATGTGGCACAGTGGGCAAGGCTGGGGTGTGACACAGTGGGCGAGGCTGGAGTGTGGCACAGTGGGCGAGGTTGGAGTGTGGCACATTGGGTAAGGCTGGGGTGTGGCACAGTGGGCGAGGCTGGCGTATGGCACAGTGGATGAGGCTGGGGTGTGACACAGTGGGTGAGGCTGGAGTGTGGCACAGTGGGTAAGGCTGGGGTGTGGCACAGTGGTTGAGGCTGGGGGTGAGGCACAGTGGGTGTGGCTGGCATGTGGCACCGTGGGTGTGGCTGGTGTGTGGCACCGTGGGTGAGGCTATGGTGTGGCACAGTGGGTGAGGCTAGGGTTTGGCACAGTGGGTGAGGATGGGGTGTGGCACAGTGGATGAGGCTAGTGTGTGGCACAGTGTGTGAGGCTAGGACGTGCACAGTGGGTAAGGCTAGGGTGTGGCACAGTGGGTAAGGCTGTCATGTGGCACAGTGGGCGAGGCTGGCATGTGGCACAGTGGGTTAGGCTGGGGTGTGGCACAGTGGGTGAGGCAGGCGTGTGGCACAGTGGATGAGGCTGGGGTGTGGCACAGTGGGTGAGGTGGGTGCAGAAGTTCAGAATGCACATGGCACAGTAGCAAGGCTGGCATTTGGAAAAGTGGATGAGGCTGGCATGTGGTACAGTGGGGTGAAGTGGGTGCAAATGTTGAGATTGAATGTGACACAGAGGGTGAAGATGGCACATGGCACAATGATTGAGTCTGGCATGTGGCACAGTGGGTGATGCTGTGTTGTGGCACAGAGGGTGAGGTGGGTGCAGAGATTCAGATTGCACGTGGCACAGTGGGTGATGCTGGCATGTGGCACAGTGGGTGAGGCTGGCATGTGACACAGTAGGTGATGCTGGCTTGTGGCACAGTGGGTGAGGTGGGTGCAGAGATTCAGATTGCACATGGCACAGTAGGTGAGGCTGGCATGTGGCACAGTGGGTGATGCTGGCTTGTGGCACAGTGGGTGAGGCTGGCATGTGACACAGTGGGTGATGCTGGAATGTGACACAGTGGGTGAGGCTGGCTTGAGGCACAGTGGGTGAGGTGGGTGCAGAGATTCAGATTGCACAGGGCACAGTGGGTGAGGCATGTGGCCTGTGGGTGATGCTGGCTTGTGGCACAGTGGGTGAGGCTGGCACGTGACACAGTGGGTGATGCTGGCATGTGGCACAGTGGGTGATGCTGGCTTGTGGCACAGTGGGTGAGGTGGGTGCAGAGGTCAAGATTGCACATGGCACAGAGGTTGAGGCTGGCACATGGCCAGGTGGGTGAGGCTGACATGAAAATGTTATTCTATGTAAAGAGGGATCAAACCTTAAAACTATTAATCAGGATCAAGCTGTAATTTTTAGCAGGGGGATGCCGATCAAAAATGTAAAGTGCTTTGATACAGTAGGAGAAATTCCCTGGCACGTCTTGTTTGTCTCTCCCGCAGTAACGGGCGTGCTGGGTATTCTGGCAGGGGAGGGTTTTATAACACCAAGCGTTACTGAGTCATGAGGCAGATATTGTATACAATGTAAACCAGGCCTGTTTGATAACGTAACTACAGACAGTCGCACTGACCTGCCCGCTAATGACATGCCATGCTCAGTGACTGCATGCTGTCTGCCTGCGCTACAATCCTACATTATAAAGAGCAGATCCAATAATATCACCGGGGCCTCTAAATTCACTGATATCAGTGAGAGGAGGACACATGAGGCTGGGCTGGCTTCCTCTGCAGCAGTTTTCATGCTCCCCTTTGAGAAAGTGCAGTTATTAGCCATTACTGTGGAATTAGCCTCCCTCTGAATAGGAATGCAGGATCCCAGCTCTGTGATCTAACTCGATAACGAGAGATTTGGGTAGAACTGTTTCTACAGGTGCAGCAATATCTCCATTATACTTTACATACTGTTAGTAGGTAATGGGGGGAGCCAGGGCTGGCCATACATGTTCAGGGACCCTGTACGGTTCATCCATGTTGTGCCCCCCTCCTTTACCCTCATGTCTGTCTACCTCCTCATGCCCTTCTCTCTCTCCTCTCCCCACAAACAGCCATGTCTGGCTGTCTCTTTCTCCCTTCCCATGTATGCCTCTCTCTCCCTACCCCCCAGGTATGTCTGTCTCCCCTGCCCCCTCAGGTCTGTATGCCTCTCTTTCCCTACCCACCATGTATGTCTGTCTCCCCTCCCCCCTCAAGTCTGTATGCCTCTCTCTCCCTACCCCCCATGTATTTCTGTTTCCCCTCCCCCCTCAGGTCTGTATGCCTCTCTCTCCCTACCCACCATGTATGTCTGTATGCTTCTCTCTCCCTAGCCCCCATGTATGTCTGTCTCCCCTCCCCCTTCATGTCTGTATGCCTCTCTCTCCCTACCCCCCATGTATGTCTGTCTCCCCTCCCCCCTCAGGTCTGTATGCCTCTCTCTCCCTACCCCCCATGTATGTCTGTATGCCTCTCTCCCCCTACCCCCCATGTATGTCTGTATGCCTCTCTCTCCCTACCCCCCATGTATGTCTGTATGCCTCTCTCTCCCTAGCCCCATGTATGTATCTCTCCCCTCCCCCCTCAGGTCTGTATGCCTCTCTCTCACTACCCCCCATGTATGTCTCTCTCCCCTCCCCCCTCAGGTCTGTATGCCTCTCTCTCCCTACCCACCATGTATGTCTCTCTCCCCTCCCCCCTCAGGTCTGTATGCCTCTCTCTCCCTACCCACCATGTATGTCTGTCTCCCCTCCCCCCTCAGGTCTGTATGCCTCTCTCTCCCTACCCACCATGTATGTCTGTCTCCCCTCCCCCCTCAGGTCTGTATGCCTCTCTCTCCCTAGCCCCATGTATGTCTGTCTCCCCTCCCCCCTCAGGTCTGTATGCCTCTCTCTCCCTACCCCCATGTATGTCTGTATGCCTCTCTCTCCCTACCCCCCATGTATGTCTGTCTCCCCTCCCCCCTCAGGTCTGTATGCCTCTCTCTCCCTACCCCCCATGTATGTCTGTATGCCTCTCTCTCCCTACCCCCCATGGATGTCTGTCTCCCCTCCCCCCTCAGGTCTGTATGCCTCTCTCTCCCTACCCCCATGTATGTCTGTATGCCTCTCTCTCCCTACCCCCCATGTATGTCTCTCTCCCCTCCCCCCTCAGGTCTGTATGCCTCTCTCCCCCTACCCCCATGTATGTCTGTCTCCCCTCCCCCCTCAGGTCTGTATGCCTCTCTCTCCCTACCCACCATGTGTGTCTGTATGCCTCTCTCTCTTTACCCCCCATGTCTGTGGGCTCCCTCACCTTGCTTGCATCATTGGGGAGCCGCGGGCAACATTAAGTATACAGAGCTCAGCCAGTGCCGCGCACACTCCCCATGTGTAGAGATGATGCAGGGAATCATATTTCCGATGCCTTGAATTACAACTATGCACGTGGAGCGTGAGTGGCATTGTATACGTTATGCTGCCCGCGGCTCCCCAGTGATGCATGCTCAGACCTGCTTTACAAGGTGGGATTGACCTTTCACCTCGGCACTCGATGCGGTCTGCCCCCAGCCCCCCTATATCCACCGCCGTGCCGGCAGAGGGCTGGTGAGGGGAGATATTGTGATCTCTCCAGCCAGTTACTCGTCCGTCCAACAAGAAGCGTGTGCATTTTCTGGTGCCCAGTGAATGTCATGCAATGTGCAGTAGCGCAGGTCTCACATCCTAATGGCCACCCTGGGAGGACTGCTGATAAGACAGCATCAAAGATACTTTTTTAGACACTCTAGGTGGAACTTGAAGGACAGATTTTTCTTACCAGGAAAGGTTAAAGCATCTTAACATGTATAGCTCGGAGGACAGACGTAACAGGGGGGATATGATAGAAACATTTATATACATAAAGGGAATCAACACCGTAACGGAAGAGAGTATATTTATATGAAGAAAAACTACCACAACTAGAGGACATAGTCTTAAATTAGAGGGGCAACAATTTAAACGTAATATCAGGAAGTATTACTTTACTGAGAGGGTAGTGGATGTATGGAATAGCCTGCCAGCAGAAGTGGTAGAGGTTAATACAGTGAAGGAGTTTAAGCATGCATGGGATAGACACAAGGCTGACATATTGGTTAAAATCTTTGCTCTGTATAGCTCTATCAGGGGTGGACATGTTGTTTAGAATCTTTGCTCTGTATAGCTCTATCATGGGCTGGACATGTTGTTTAGAATCTTTGCTCTGTATAGCTCTATCAGGGGGTGGACATGTTGTTTAGAATCTTTGCTCTGTATAGCTCTATCGGGGGGCAGACATGTTGTTTAGAATCTTTGCTCTGTATAGCTCTATCGGGGGGACATGTTGTTTAGAATCTTTGTTCTGTATAACTCTATCAGGGGACGGGGCATGTTGTTTAGAATCTTTGCTTTTTATAGCTCTATCAGGGGGAAGACATGTTGTTTAGAATCTTTGCTCTGTATAGCTCTATCGGGGGCAGACGTGTTGTTTAGAATCTTTGCTCTGTATAGTTCTATCAGGGGCGGACATGTTGTTTAGAATCCTTGCTCTGTACAGCTCTATCAGGGGGAGGACATGCTGTTTAGAATCCTTGCTCTGTATAGCTCTATCAGGGGCTGGACATGTTGTTTAGAATCTTTTCTCTGTATAGTTCTATCAGGGGCGGACATGTTGTTTAGAATATTTGCTCTGTATAGCTCTATCAGGGGAGGACATGTTGTTTAGAATCTTTGCTCTGTATAGCTCTATCAGGGGCTGGACATGTTGTTTAGAATCTTTGCTCTGTATAGCTCTATCGGGGGTAGACGTGTTGTTTAGAATCTTTTCTCTGTATAGCTCTATCGGGGGGGGGACATGTTGTTTAGAATCTTTGCTCTGTATAGCTCTATCAGGGGCTGGACATGTTGTTTAGAATCTTTTCTCTGTATAGCTCTATCAGGGGCTGGACATGTTGTTTAGAATATTTTCTCTGTATAGCTCTATCAGGGGCTGGACATGTTGTTTAGAATCTTTGCTCTGTATAGCTCTATCAGGGGGTGGACATGTTGTTTAGAATCTTTGCTCTGTATAGCTCTATCGGGGGGCAGACATGTTGTTTAGAATCTTTGCTCTGTATAGCTCTATCGGGGGGACATGTTGTTTAGAATCTTTGTTCTGTATAACTCTATCAGGGGACGGGGCATGTTGTTTAGAATCTTTGCTTTTTATAGCTCTATCAGGGGGAAGACATGTTGTTTAGAATCTTTGCTCTGTATAGCTCTATCGGGGGCAGACGTGTTGTTTAGAATCTTTGCTCTGTATAGTTCTATCAGGGGCGGACATGTTGTTTAGAATCCTTGCTCTGTACAGCTCTATCAGGGGGAGGACATGCTGTTTAGAATCCTTGCTCTGTATAGCTCTATCAGGGGCTGGACATGTTGTTTAGAATCTTTTCTCTGTATAGTTCTATCAGGGGCGGACATGTTGTTTAGAATATTTGCTCTGTATAGCTCTATCAGGGGAGGACATGTTGTTTAGAATCTTTGCTCTGTATAGCTCTATCAGGGGCTGGACATGTTGTTTAGAATCTTTGCTCTGTATAGCTCTATCGGGGGCAGACGTGTTGTTTAGAATCTTTTCTCTGTATAGCTCTATCGGGGGGGGGGGACATGTTGTTTAGAATCTTTGCTCTGTATAGCTCTATCAGGGGCTGGACATGTTGTTTAGAATCTTTTCTCTGTATAGCTCTATCAGGGGCTGGACATGTTGTTTAGAATATTTTCTCTGTATAGCTCTATCGGGGGGGGGGGGCATGTTGTTTAGAATCTTTGCTCTGTATAGCTCTATCAGGGGGTGGACATGTTGTTTAGAATCTTTGCTCTGTATAGCTCCATCAGGGGCAGACATGTAAAGCTTAAAAAGGATCGTTATTTATACAGTTTAAGTAAAACATCTCTATTTAAAGTGGATACATGTGACACAGTATATCCAGTGCATAGAACTAATTCCTTTTTTCTGTTGGTTTCAGGATTACGTATTCTTTGAGAGATCGAGAGGGAAGATGGAGCGGCAAACGGTGATCAGCTAATGGTGCTGTAGAGTGGATCCCAAAGTTTTACAGCCCTTACCAAATACCTGAATGAACTATAACTCTCCCCCCTTACCCTATGCACAAATGCCTTAGATCCCTCCCACATGTACCTCGTGGGCGGGGTCACTGTTCATGGTTTACAAGTCTCTGTGTAACTGCCTTTATTCTGTACAGGTTTATTAATAGCTATAATAAAGTTTACTTATCGCCAAACAGATTCTGTATGAAAACAATATATATCAGCAAAATCCGAGATGTAAAGTAAAAATATATGGCTTTTGGTCTGCACTGCCCCCTGGTGGTGGATAGATTTAATGTTTGCTGCTCAGCCCTGCCATCTAGTGGTAATAATTAAATTAACAGCTATTCTTAGTGGTGTAGCTGAGATTCAGCGTTACAAGATGGCACATTCACAGAACACGGGAGACATGCGTGCTAGCTCCAAAGCAAACTATACAGCAAGATGGAGAAAATGACAGCAGAGGAGACAGAGAGTTAGGTGATCACCTGGAAGAGGTCACTGAACCCAATGACCAACTGACGGACGCTGACCTGAGACTGGTAGAGAGACTAGAACCTGTAGGACAGGAAATGCCACAACAACCTGTGCAACAAGGACCTAGCGACTGGTGATGGGGGATGGGGCCCACCCTGTCTCCTCTGGATAGGGTTAGATAGGTTCACTAGGTCCAAACACCAAGCAAGCGACAAACAAACATAGAATGTGTCGGCACATAAGAACTGCATGTGACACTGTGTGCTGGTGTGTGTGTGTGTGACTGCATGTGACACTGTGTGATGGTGTGTGTGTGTGTGACTGCATGTGACACTGTGATGGTGCGTGTATGTGACTGTATGTGACACTGTGTGATGGTGTGTGTGTGTGTGACTGCATGTGACACTGTGTGATGGTGTGTGTGTGTGTGTGTGTGACTGCATGTGACACTGTGTGATGGTGTGTGTATGTGACTGCATGTGACACTGTGTGATGGTGTGTGTGTGTGTGACTGCATGTGACACTGTGTGATGGTGTGTGTGTGTGTGTGTGACTGCATGTGACACTGTGTGATGGTGTGTGTGTGACTGCATGTGACACTGTGTGATGGTGTGTGTGTGTGTGACTGCATGTGACACTGTGTGATGGTGTGTGTGTGTGTGACTGCATGTGACACTGTGTGATGGTGTGTGTGTGTGTGTGTGACTGCATGTGACACTGTGTGATGGTGTGTGTGTGACTGCATGTGACACTGTGTGATGGTGTGTGTATGTGACTGCATGTGACACTGTGTGATGGTGTGTGTGTGTGTGACTGCATGTGACACTGTGTGATGGTGTGTGTGTGTGTGTGTGTGTGACTGCATGTGACACTGTGTGATGGTGTGTGTGTGACTGCATGTGACACTGTGTGATGGTGTGTGTATGTGACTGCATGTGACACTGTGTGATGGTGTGTGTATGTGACTGCATGTGACACTGTGTGATGGTGTGTGTATGTGACTGCATGTGACACTGTGTGATGGTGTGTGTATGTGACTGCATGTGACACTGTGTGATGGTGTGTGTATGTGACTGCATGTGACAATGTGATGGTGTGTGTGTGTGTGTGACTGTATGTGACACTGTGTGATGGTGTGTGTGTGTGACTGTATGTGACACTGTGTGATGGTGTGTGTATGTGACGGCATGTGACACTGTGTGATGGTGTGTGTATGTGACTGCATGTGACACTGTGTGATGGTGTGTGTATGTGACTGCATGTGACACTGTGTGATGGTGTGTGTGTGTGTGACTGCATGTGACACTGTGTGATGGTGTGTGTGTGTGTGTGTGACTGCATGTGACACTGTGTGATGGTGTGTGTATGTGACACTGTGTGATGGTGTGTGTATGTGACTGCATGTGACACTGTGTGATGGTGTGTGTATGTGACTGCATGTGACACTGTGTGATGGTGGGTGTATGTGACTGCATGTGACACTGTGTGATGGTGTGTGTATGTGACTGCATGTGACACTGTGTGATGGTGTGTGTATGTGACGGCATGTGACACTGTGTGATGGTGTGTGTATGTGACTGCATGTGACACTGTGTGATGGTGTGTGTGTGTGTGACTGCATGTGACACTGTGTGATGGTGTGTGTGTGTGTGTGTGACTGCATGTGACACTGTGTGATGGTGTGTGTGTGACTGCATGTGACACTGTGTGATGGTGTGTGTATGTGACTGCATGTGACACTGTGTGATGGTGTGTGTATGTGACTGCATGTGACACTGTGTGATGGTGTGTGTATGTGACTGCATGTGACACTGTGTGATGGTGTGTGTATGTGACTGCATGTGACACTGTGTGATGGTGTGTGTATGTGACTGCATGTGACAATGTGATGGTGTGTGTGTGTGTGACTGTATGTGACACTGTGTGATGGTGTGTGTGTGTGACTGTATGTGACACTGTGTGATGGTGTGTGTATGTGACGGCATGTGACACTGTGTGATGGTGTGTGTATGTGACTGCATGTGACACTGTGTGATGGTGTGTGTATGTGACTGCATGTGACACTGTGTGATGGTGTGTGTGTGTGTGACTGCATGTGACACTGTGTGATGGTGTGTGTGTGTGTGTGTGACTGCATGTGACACTGTGTGATGGTGTGTGTATGTGACACTGTGTGATGGTGTGTGTATGTGACTGCATGTGACACTGTGTGATGGTGTGTGTATGTGACTGCATGTGACACTGTGTGATGGTGGGTGTATGTGACTGCATGTGACACTGTGTGATGGTGTGTGTATGTGACTGCATGTGACACTGTGTGATGGTGTGTGTATGTGACGGCATGTGACACTGTGTGATGGTGTGTGTATGTGACTGCATGTGACACTGTGTGATGGTGTGTGTGTGTGTGTGTGACTGCATGTGACACTGTGTGATGGTGGGTGTATGTGACTGCATGTGACACTGTGTTATGGTGGGTGTGTGTTACTGCATGTGACACTGTGTGATGGTGTGTGTGTGTGTGTGACTGCATGTGACACTGTGTGATGGTGTGTGTGTGTTACTGCATGTGACACTGTGTGATGGTGTGTGTGTGTGTGACTGCATGTGACACTGTGTGATGGTGAGTGTGTGTGACTGCATGTGACACTGTGTGATGGTGTGTGTGTGTGTGTGACTGCATGTGACACTGTGTGATGGTGTGTGTGTGTGACTGCATGTGACACTGTGTGATGGTGTGTGTATGTGACTGCATGTGACACTGTGTGTTATTATCTGTTACCTGCTCTATCGCAGAGCTTGTTATTATCTGTTACCTGCTCTATCGCAGAGCTTGTTATTATCTGTTACCTGCTCTATCGCAGAGCTTGTTATTATCTGTTACCTGCTCTATCGCAGAGCTTGTTATTATCTGTTACCTGCTCTATCGCAGAGCTTGTTACTATCTGTTACCTGCTCTATCGCAGAGCTTGTTATTATCTGTTACCTGCTCTATCGCAGAGCTTGTTATTATCTGTTACCTGCTCTATCGCAGAGCTTGTTACTATCTGTTACCTGCTCTATCGCAGAGCTTGTTATTATCTGTTACCTGCTCTATCGCAGAGCTTGTTATTATCTGTTACCTGCTCTATCGCAGAGCTTGTTACTATCTGTAAACCTGCTCTATCGCAGAGCTTGTTACTATCTGTTACCTGCTCTATCGCAGAGCCTGTTACTATCTGTAAACCTGCTCTATCACAGAGCTTGTTACTATCTGTTACCTGCTCTATCCCAGAGCTTGTTACTATCTGTTACCTGCTCTATCGCAGAGCTTGTTACTATCTGTTACCTGCTCTATCGCAGAGCTTGTTACTATATGTTACCTGCTCTATCGCAGAGCTTGTTACTATCTGTTACCTGCTCTATCGCAGAGCTTGTTATTATCTGTTACCTGCTCTATCACAGAGCTTGTTATTATCTGTTACCTGCTCTATCACAGAGATTGTTACTATCTGTTACCTGCTCTATCGCAGAACTTGTTATTATCTGTTACCAGCTCTATCGCAGAACTTGTTATTATCTGTTACCTGCTCTATCGCAGAGCTTGTTACTATATGTTACCTGCTCTATCGCAGAGCTTGTTACTATCTGTTACCTGCTCTATCGCAGAGCTTGTTATTATCTGTTACCTGCTCTATCACAGAGCTTGTTATTATCTGTTACCTGCTCTATCGCAGAGCTTGTTATTATCTGTTACCTGCTCTATCGCAGAGCTTGTTACTATCTGTTACCTGCTCTATCACAGAGCTTGTTATTATCTGTTACCTGCTCTATCACACAGCTTGTTACTATCTGTTACCTGCTCTATCGCAGAACTTGTTATTATCTGTTACCAGCTCTATCGCAGAACTTGTTATTATCTGTTACCTGCTCTATCGCAGAACTTGTTATTATCTGTTACCTGCTCTATCGCAGAGCTTGTTATTATCTGTTACCTGCTCTATCGCAGAGCTTGTTACTATCTGTTACCTGCTCTATCGCAGAGCTTGTTATTATCTGTTACCTGCTCTATCGCAGAGCTTGTTATTATCTGTTACCTGCTCTATCGCAGAGCTTGTTATTATCTGTTACCTGCTCTATCGCAGAGCTTGTTATTATCTGTTACCTGCTCTATCGCAGAGCTTGTTATTATCTGTTACTTGCTCTATCGCAGAGCTTGTTACTATCTGTTACCGGCTCTATCGCAGAGCTTGTTATTATCTGTTACCTGCTCTATCACAGAGCTTGTTACTATATGTTACTGGCTCTATCGCAGAGCTTGTTAATATCTGTTACCTGCTCTATCGCAGAGCTAGGTAACAGATAGTAACAAGCTCTGCGATAGAGCAGGTAACAGATAGTAACAAGCTCTGCGATAGAGCACGTAACAGATAATAACAAGCTCGGCGATAGAGCAGGTAACAGATAATAACAAGCTCTGCGATAGAGCAGGTAACAGATAATAACAAGCTCTGCGATAGAGCAGGTAACAGATAGTAACAAGCTCTGTGATAGAGCAGGTAACAGATAATAACAAGCTCTGTGATAGAGCAGGTAACAGATATTAACAAGCTGTGCGATAGAGCAGGTAACAGATAGTAAGAAGCCCTGCGATAGAGCAGGTAACAGATAGTAACAAGCTCTGCGATAGAGCAAGTAACAGATAGTAACAAGCTCTGCGATAGAGCCAGTAACAGATAGTAACAAGCTCTGCGATAGAGCCGGTAACAGATAATAACAAGCTCTGCGATAGAGCCGGTAACAGATAGTAACAAGCTCTGCGATAGAGCAGGTAACAGATAATAACAAGCTCTGCGATAGAGCAGGTAACAGATAGTAACAAGCTCTGCGATAGAGCCGGTAACAGATAGTAACAAGCTCTGCGATAGAGCAGGTAACAGATAATAACAAGCTCTGCGATAGAGCAGGTAACAGATAGTAACAAGCTCTGCGATAGAGCAGGTAACAGATAGTAACAAGCCCTGCGATAGAGCAGGTAACAGATAATAACAAGCTCTGCGATAGAGCAGGTAACAGATAGTAACAAGCTCTGCGATAGAGCCGGTAACAGATAGTAACAAGCTCTGCGATAGAGCAGGTAACAGATAATAACAAGCTCTGCGATAGAGCAGGTAACAGATAGTAACAAGCTCTGCGATAGAGCAGGTAACAGATAGTAACAAGCCCTGCGATAGAGCAGGTAACAGATAATAACAAGCTCTGCGATAGAGCCGGTAACAGATAATAACAAGCTCTGCGATAGAGCAGGTAACAGATAGTAACAAGCTCTGCGATAGAGCAGGTAACAGATAGTAACAAGCCCTGCGATAGAGCAGGTAACAGATAATAACAAGCTCTGCGATAGAGCCGGTAACAGATAATAACAAGCTCTGCGATAGAGCAGGTAACAGATAATAACAAGCTCTGCGATAGAGCAGGTAACAGATAATAACAAGCTCTGCGATAGAGCCGGTAACAGATAATAACAAGCTCTGCGATAGAGCCGGTAACAGATAATAACAAGCTCTGCGATAGAGCCGGTAACAGATAATAACAAGCTCTGCGATAGAGCAGGTAACAGATAATAACAAGCTCTGCGATAGAGCAGGTAACAGATAATAACAAGCTCTGCGATAGAGCAGGTAACAGATAATAACAAGCTCTGCGATAGAGCAGGTAACAGATAATAACAAGCTCTGCGATAGAGCAGGTAACAGATAATAACAAGCTCTGCGATAGAGCCGGTAACAGATAATAACAAGCTCTGCGATAGAGCAGGTAACAGATAATAACAAGCTCTGCGATAGAGCAGGTAACAGATAGTAACAAGCTCTGCGATAGAGCAGGTAACAGATAGTAACAAGCTCTGCGATAGAGCAGGTAACAGATAGTAACAAGCTCTGCGATAGAGCAGGTAACAGATAGTAACAAGCTCTGCGATAGAGCAGGTAACAGATAATAACAAGCTCTGCGATAGAGCCGGTAACAGATAATAACAAGCTCTGCGATAGAGCAGGTAACAGATAGTAACAAGCTCTGCGATAGAGCAGGTAACAGATAGTAACAAGCTGTGCGATAGAGCAGGTAACAGATAGTAACAAGCTCTGCGATAGAGCAGGTAACAGACAGTAACAAGCTCTGCGTTCGGGTTCGTGGCACAGACACCAAAATATCCGGTACAAACCCAAACAGTGCGGTTCAGGGTTTTTGGAATGATATTGTTTTTAGATACAGATTTTAGTACATATTATCTGTTTCCTCTCCCCCTGGTCTACTACAAAACGAAACAAGGATTCTCCGCCTCCATTGTGGATACATCGCCATCGCCATGGAAACAACACACTCTATAACTGGAACGCCTTCCGATGAAACGTCACTGTCTTGAAGAAGCCGTGAGGGCGAAACGCGTCACAGCTTAGTGACGTCCATCCAAGAGACCTCTGGGAACGCGGAAGCAGATTCAACATATCTACGTCGCCATCTTTGCTGCTATCGGACGGATAGTGCACGCCGTCTCCTACTGAATCGGAAGGACGGGTGATATGTGTTGGATATGTGACTTTCCTTGTGTTTAATGTTAGTTTGTTTGGGGGCCAATATATTTCTACATCTTTGACATACTACACTATATTCTACTTCTTGTATCCGTGTCTTCATCCCCTTGACGAATGAGCTGAAAAGCTGCCCAATATCGAGAGTCATACCTGGGAATGATGGGACTTTGAGTCCAGACGCTTTACACACTCAGACTCTATAGTGTGTGAGTTTATTTATTTTGGGGGAATCATATACACCCGTATTATTTCCCACAAATCCCACACATTGTATATATGTTTTCTGTTTTTCCCATATTATTTCTGAGAGGAAGCTCTCTGATAAGTTTTGTTCCATTCTTACATATATTTTGCACGACACTTTTTTCTATATTACTGTTTTGTGTCACTTTTGGGGGGGGCCACACCTGCAGCCCACGGAGACGCCTAGGTGCAGGAGGGTCCTTGACAGCTTTTGCTGAGCAAGGCTGGAGCTATTGGTGTAGGATTTTGGAGGTGGAGAACAGAGGGAATATAAGGCTGGACAATGGGAATATTTCCTACCAGCATTCCCCCCCTCCCTTCCCTATGTCAGGTTGTACGTTGTGTTTTTGGTATTCGGATTCTGCCTCTTGTCCTCTCTGTTTCAGATGCAGCGCAGCACAGGATTGGAGTCTGGAGCATGCTTTGTCACAGCCGGAGGTAACTTGCTCCTTAGGGGGGTCTATGGCTGGATAATCTGGGGGCACCAATAGCCGAACTGTATAACGGAGAGGTTTTGAGCCAAGATGGGGGCTCTTAGCCTAATGGTGGGCTGGGGAGAAGGTTCTGCCTGGCAGTGGGTTTCGGTGGATATTGGGACCCCTGGGGAGCAAGTTGGTTCTGGATATGGTTCATATGTTATTATGTTAATAAAGTTATGGTTAAATTATGTTGATTATGTGTTACGTGTCAGTTATGACATATGCTAATGGTGGGTCTTGTCATATTAATGTATATTTACATATGTGATTATGTTCTGATGTGTTATGTTTGAAGGTTGGAGCCAATGACGTTGTAATAATAAATATAATGGCTGTGGCCTTTTCTACATACTACATATGAGCCATGTGGTTACTATTTATGGTAAAGATACAGCCTGGAAGTCGAGGCTACAACTGCACATGTATTATATTTCTATTGATATAACTGTCCCCTGTATAACGCCTGTCACTTTGTATGTATTATATTTCTATTGATATAACTGTCCCTTGTATAGCGCCTGTCACTTTGTATGTATTATATTTCTATTGATATAACTGTCCCCTGTATAGCGCCTGTCACTATGTATGTATTATATTTCTATTGATATAACTGTCCCCTGTATAACTCCTGTCACTCTGTATGTATTATATTTCTATTGATATAACTGTCCCCTGTATAGCCCCTGTCACTATGTATGTATTATATTTCTATTGATATAACTGTCCCCTGTATAGCGCCTGTCACTTTGTATGTATTATATTTCTATTGATATAACTGTCCCCTGTATAGCGCCTGTCACTTTGTATGTATTATATTTCTATTGATATGACTGTCCCCTGTATAGCCCCTGTCACTTTGTGTGTATTATATTTCTATTGATATAACTGTCCCCTGTATAGCCCCTTCACTATGTATGTATTATATTTCTATTGATATGACTGTCCCCTGTATAGCCCCTGTCACTATGTATGTATTATATTTCTATTGATATGACTGTCCCCTGTATAGCGCCTGTCACATTGTATGTATTATATTTCTATTGATATGACTGTCCCCTGTATAGCGCCTGTCGCTCTGTATGTATTATATTTCTATTGATATAACTGTCCCCTGTATAGCGCCTGTCACTATGTATGTATTATATTTCTATTGATATGACTGTCCCCTGTATAGCGCCTGTCACTTTGTATGTATTATATTTCTATTGATATGACTGTCCCCTGTATAGCGCCTGTCACTATGTATGTATTATATTTCTAGTGATATAACTGTCCCCTGTATAGCGCCTGTCACTTTGTATGTATTATATTTCTATTGATATGACTGTCCCCTGTATAGCGCCTGTCACTTTGTGTGTATTATATTTCTATTGATATAACTGTCCCCTGTATAGCGCCTGTCACTATGTATGTATTATATTTCTATTGATATAACTGTCCCCTGTATAGCGCCTGTCACTATGTATGTATTATATTTCTATTGATATGACTGTCCCCTGTATAGCGCCTGTCACATTGTATGTATTATATTTCTATTGATATGACTGTCGCTCTGTATGTATTATATTTCTATTGATATAACTGTCCCCTGTATAGCGCCTGTCACTCTGTATGTATTATATTTCTATTGATATGACTGTCCCCTGTATAGCGCCTGTCACTTTGTATGTATTATATTTCTATTGATATGACTTTCCCCTGTATAGCGCCTGTCACTTTGTATGCATTATATTTCTATTGATATAATTGTCCCCTGTATAGCCCCTGTCACTTTGTATTATATTTCTATTGATATAACTGTCCCCTGTATAGCGCCTGTCACTTTGTATGTATTATATTTCTATTGCTATAACTGTCCCCTGTATAGCGCCTGTGACTATGTATGTATTATATTTCTATTGCTATAACTGTCCCCTGTATTGCGCCTGTCACTTTGTATGTATTATATTTCTATTGATATAATTGTCCCCTGTATAGCGCCTGTCACTTTGTATGTATTATTGTTATGGTACCCTCAGCATCAGATGCACAAACCACCGTTTAGTAGATCTTCCCCCCATAACGAGACCACGCTCTGTGTTGAGGGTAAAACATGAACTGCCTTTACTGTGGGCTACACGCCCGTATTTATCCAGGTCTCCCACTAGGTGGACACTCCCCTAGGGGAACCAATGGGAGACTGTAACAATAGACAGACATAAGCCAATTTAGGTCTCACAGACACAGATTATTCTCAGCAGGCATTATGATTTCCTCCCCCCTGCCCTGGAGATAATTGGGAAGTAATTCAATTATCTCCAGGACAGAGGCAAATTGCCATTTTAATTTCAACACTAAAAACACATAAAACACATAACTTTATAATGGTCGAACATTTCCCATTCGTATCACATATCCCCAGATAGCCTGGATCTGTCACACGGCTCCCCTCTTGTGGAACACTCCGGCAGACCCGGCTTGACCCTGTGGCGGGTCAACTTGGGGATGACCGGACTAGGAGGTAATAGGGACGTCGGTTGCCGGGACAATCCATCCGCATTCCCGTTCTGCTTACCGGGTCGGTAGCTGATGGTGAAGTTGTAAGATTGTAAAGCTAAGCTCCACCGCAGCAGTCTACCATTGTCTCCCGAGACCGGGTTAAGCCAGCCAAGGGGGTTGTGGTCCGTGATGAACTCCTGCCCGTACAAATAGGGGCTCAATTTCTTTAATGCCCAGACCAGGGCCAAACACTCCTTCTCCCCTGCCGCATAACTCACTTCCCGGGGTATTAGCTTTCTGCTGAGGTATGCGACAGGGTGCTCTCCTCCATCTTCCCCGACCTGGCTCAGCACAGCCCCCAGTCCATAAATGAAGCATCTGGGTCTCAGCAGCCGGTGGGCCGGTCTCGGCGGCACGGGTCGTGACAGCGTTCGTTTCAGAGGGATCCATGGGAGCGTAGGCAGAAACAAGGGGAGCCAAGTCATTTCCAAGGAGGACATCCGCCGGTAAGTCCCTCATGATCCCCACATTTACATGTCGGGAGCCCACTCCCCAATCCAAATGTACCCGGGCAACGGGTAGGCGAAACACCGCGCCTCCGGCTACTCTCACAACCACGGTGTCCCCAGTGTGCTGATTCTCTGGCACCAAGTGTTTTTGGAGCAATGTCATGGTCGCCCCGGTATCCCGTAGACCACTGACTTCCTTACCGTTTACTTTAACCAGTTGTCGGTGTTGTTGGCGGTTATCGTGGTGGGCAGCTTGAACAGGGTCTGCCTCATGTAGGACGCCCCAACATTCCTCCTCCTCTACGCAGTGGGCAGCAGGCGGAGTAGTCCGTTGGTTCCAGCTGGTCGGTCTCCTCCAGGACTGGTTCTGGTTAGCATTATTCAGCGGGCACTCTGGTCGTTTGTGCCCAAGCTGTTTGCACCCAAAACAACGGATAGGTTGGGAGTAGTCCCGGGAGTTGAACCGCGGTGGCTGGTAATAGTTATTAGCTGGAGTTGGTGCGGATGGGCGGTACGTCGGTGGTTGGTAGATGGTAGCTGGAGGGGGTGCTGCTTGGCGATACTCTCCTCTGGCAGGAGGTTTACCCATGGTACTGTCCAGTTTACGGGCATCCGTGTACTCGTCTGCCAGGCGAGCTGCTTCATGTAGAGTGTAGGGTTTACGATCCCTTACCCACTCTCTGACGCCTGGGGATAACTTCTCAAAACAGTGCTCCAGTAAGAACATCTGCAGCACTTCTTCCCCGGATACGGCTTGGCACCCTGCCATCCAGTGGGCAGCTATGCGGTGCACTTTACATGCCCATTCAACATACGAATCCCCAGCTAACTTGGCAGTGTCTCTGAACCGCCTCCTGTATGCCTCCGGTGTAACGGCATACCTGGAGAGCAAAGCTTCCTTCACTGCTACATAATCCCCAATCTCCTCATCTGGAATGGCCCGAAAAGCGTCACTGGCCCGGCCGGATAACTTGCCTGATAATATAGTGACCCAGTCCTCTGGGGATACCTTGTGTAGACCACATGGCCGCTCAAAATCAGCAAGGTACCCATCAATCTCTCCTTCTGTCTCCACAAACGGTTTAAATGCAGTAAATGGTACTTTCTTTTTCTCCACCGGATTTGCTGGGGCTGCTGCAGCACCACTTTGGCGAAGCAGGTTGGCCTCCACAGCGGCTATGACCCGGTCAATGGTCTCTATAGTCGGGTTGGGACCATAATGGGCCAGCCTGATTCTTACCGCCCGGTCAAAGCTTGCCTCCTCGGGGGTTCTGTCAGCTGTGCTGGACCCATTGGTTCCCTCAGCCCCTGGTACAACATCCATTTCGTTTAATATTGTAATAATCTCCCTTTTCCTGAGATTACTGGCTTGTCTGCCTCTCTGTTCCAATAAATCCTTTAGGGTATCTCTTTTCAGCCTTTCGTACGGTATTTCCATTAATCCTGGCTGCAGTGGTCTCTCTGGGCGATGAGGGTCATCCCGTCGCTTGCCACCAATTGTTACGGTACCCTCAGCATCAGATGCACAAACCGCCGTTTAGTAGATCTTTCCCCCCAATAACGAGACCACGCTCTGCGTTGAGTCTAAAACATGAACTGATTTTACTGTGGGCTACACGCCCGTATTTATCCAGGTCTCCCACTTGGTGGACACTCCCCTAGGGGAACCAATGGGAGACTGTAACAATAGACAGACATAAGCCAATTTAGGACTCACAGACACAGATTATTCCCAGCAGGCATTATGATTTCCTCCCCCCCTGCCCTGGAGATAATTGGGAAGTAGTTCAATTATCTCCAGGACAGAGGCAAATTGCCATTTTAATTTCAACACAAAAAACACATAAAAACACAACTTTATAATGGTCGAACATTTCCCATTCGTATCACATATCCCCAGATAGCCTGGATCTGTCACAATTATATTTCTATTGATTTAACTGTCCCCTGTATAGCGCCTGTCACTTTGTATGTATTATATTTCTATTGATATGACTGTCCCCTGTATAGCGCCTGTCACTCTGTATGTATTATATTTCTATTGATATAACTGTCCCCTGTATAGCGCCTGTCACTTTGTATGTATTATATTTCTATTGATATGACTGTCCCCTGTATAGCGCCTGTCACTTTGTATGTATTATATTTCTATTGATATGACTGTCCCCTGTATAGCGCCTGTCACTTTGTATGTATTATATTTCTATTGATATAACTGTCCCCTGTATAGCGCCTGTCACTTTGTGTGTATTATATTTCTATTGATATAACTGTCCCCTATATAGAGCCTGTCACTTTGTATGTATTATATTTCTATTGATATAACTGTCCCCTGTATAGCGCCTGTCACTTTGTATGTATTATATTTCTTTGTGTGTATTATATTTCTATTGATATAACTGTCCCCTGTATAGCGCCTGTCACTATGTATGTATTATATTTCTATTGATATAACTGTCCCCTGTATAGCGCCTGTCACTATGTATGTATTATATTTCTATTGATATAACTGTCCCCTGTATAGCGCCTGTCACTCTGTATGTATTATATTTCTATTGATATAACTGTCCCCTGTATAGCCCCTGTCACTTTGTATGTATTATATTTCTATTGATATAACTGTCCACTGTATAGCGCCTGTCACTTTGTATGTATTATACTTCTATTGATATAACTGTCCCCTGTATAGCGCCTGTCACTTTGTATGTATTATATTTCTATTGATATAACTGTCCCCTGTATAACGCCTGTCACTTTGTATGTGTTATATTTCTATTGATATAACTGTCCCCTTTATAGCGCCTGTCACTTTGTATGTATTATATTTCTATTGATATAACTGTCCCCTGTATAGCGCCTGTCACTTTGTATGTATTATACTTCTATTGATATAACTGTCCCCTGTATAGCTCCTGTCACTATGTATGTATTATATTTCTATTGATATAACTGTCCCCTGTATAGCGCCTGTCACTATGTATGTATTATATTTCTATTGATATAACTGTCCCCTGTATAGCGCCTGTCACTAAGTATGTATTATATTTCTATTGGTATAACTGTCCCCTGTATAGCGCCTGTCACTTTGTATGTATTATATTTCTATTGATATGACTGTCCCCTGTATAGCGCCTGTCACTTTGTGTGTATTATATTTCTATTGATATAACTGTCCCCTATATAGAGCCTGTCACTTTGTATGTATTATATTTCTATTGATATAACTGTCCCCTGTATAGCGCCTGTCACTTTGTATGTATTATATTTCTTTGTGTGTATTATATTTCTATTGATATAACTGTCCCCTGTATAGCGCCTGTCACTTTGTATGTATTATACTTCTATTGATATAACTGTCCCCTGTATAGCGCCTGTCACTCTGTATGTATTATATTTCTATTGATATAACTGTCCCCTGTATAGCGCCTGTCACTTTGTATGTATTATATTTCTATTGATATAATTGTCCCCTGTATAGCGCCTGTCACTTTGTATGTATTATATTTCTATTGGTATAACTGTCCCCTGTATAGCGCCTGTCACTTTGTATGTATTATATTTCTATTGATATGACTGTCCCCTGTATAGCGCCTGTCACTTTGTGTGTATTATATTTCTATTGATATAACTGTCCCCTATATAGAGCCTGTCACTTTGTATGTATTATATTTCTATTGATATAACTGTCCCCTGTATAGCGCCTGTCACTTTGTATGTATTATATTTCTTTGTGTGTATTATATTTCTATTGATATAACTGTCCCCTGTATAGCGTCTGTCACTCTGTATGTATTATATTTCTATTGATATAACTGTCCCCTGTATAGCGCCTGTCACTCTGTATGTATTATACTTCTATTGATATAACTGTCCCCTGTATAGCGCCTGTCACTTTGTATGTATTATATTTCTATTGATATAACTGTCCCCTGTATAACGCCTGTCACTTTGTATGTGTTATATTTCTATTGATATAACTGTCCCCTTTATAGCGCCTGTCACTTTGTATGTATTATATTTCTATTGATATAACTGTCCCCTGTATAGCGCCTGTCACTTTGTATGTATTATACTTCTATTGATATAACTGTCCCCTGTATAGCTCCTGTCACTATGTATGTATTATATTTCTATTGATATAACTGTCCCCTGTATAGAGCCTGTCACTATGTATGTATTATATTTCTATTGATATAACTGTCCCCTGTATAGCGCCTGTCACTATGTATGTATTATATTTCTATTGATATAACTGTCCCCTGTATAGCGCCTGTCACTATGTATGTATTATATTTCTATTGATATAACTGTCCCCTGTATAGTGCCTGTCACTATGTATGTATTATATTTCTATTGATATAACTGTCCCCTGTATAGCGCCTGTCACTCTGTGTGTATTATATTTCTATTGATATAACTGTCCCCTGTATATCGCCTGTCACTTTGTATGTATTATATTTCTATTGATATAACTGTCCCCTGTATATCGCCTGTCACTTTGTGTGTATTATATTTCTATTGATATAACTGTCCCCTATATAGAGCCTGTCACTTTGTATGTATTATATTTCTATTGATATAACTGTCCCCTGTATAGCGCCTGTCACTTTGTATGTATTATATTTCTTTGTGTGTATTATATTTCTATTGATATAACTGTCCTCTGTATAGCGTCTGTCACTCTGTATGTATTATATTTCTATTGATATAACTGTCCCCTGTATAGCGCCTGTCACTCTGTATGTATTATACTTCTATTGATATAACTGTCCCCTGTATAGCGCCTGTCACTTTGTATGTATTATATTTCTATTGATATAACTGTCCCCTGTATAACGCCTGTCACTTTGTATGTGTTATATTTCTATTGATATAACTGTCCCCTTTATAGCGCCTGTCACTTTGTATGTATTATATTTCTATTGATATAACTGTCCCCTGTATAGCGCCTGTCACTTTGTATGTATTATACTTCTATTGATATAACTGTCCCCTGTATAGCTCCTGTCACTATGTATGTATTATATTTCTATTGATATAACTGTCCCCTGTATAGAGCCTGTCACTATGTATGTATTATATTTCTATTGATATAACTGTCCCCTGTATAGCGCCTGTCACTATGTATGTATTATATTTCTATTGATATAACTGTCCCCTGTATAGCGCCTGTCACTATGTATGTATTATATTTCTATTGATATAACTGTCCCCTGTATAGTGCCTGTCACTATGTATGTATTATATTTCTATTGATATAACTGTCCCCTGTATAGCGCCTGTCACTCTGTGTGTATTATATTTCTATTGATATAACTGTCCCCTGTATATCGCCTGTCACTTTGTATGTATTATATTTCTATTGATATAACTGTCCCCTGTATATCGCCTGTCACTTTGTATGTATTATATTTCTATTGATATAACTGTCCCCTGTATAGCCCCTGTCACTTTGTATGTATTATATTTCTATTGATATAACTGTCCCCTGTATAACTCCTGTCACTCTGTATGTATTATATTTCTATTGATATAACTGTCCCCTGTATAGCCCCTGTCACTTTGTATGTATTATATTTCTATTGATATAACTGTCCCCTGTATATCGCCTGTCACTTTGTATGTATTATATTTCTATTGATATAACTGTCCCCTGTATAGCGCCTGTCACTTTGTGTGTATTATACTGCTATTGATATAACTGTCCCCTGTATAGCGCCTGTCACTCTGTGTGTATTATATTTCTATTGCTATAACTGTCCCCTGTATAGCGCCTGTCACTTTGTATGTATTATATTTCTATTGATATAACTGTCCCCTGTATATCGCCTGTCACTTTGTATGTATTATATTTCTATTGATATAACTGTCCCCTGTATAGCGCCAGTCACTTTGTATGTATTATACTTCTATTGATATAACTGTCCCCTGTATAGCGCCTGTCACTTTGTGTGTATTATACTGCTATTGATATAACTGTCCCCTGTATAACTCCTGTCACTCTGTATGTATTATATTTCTATTGATATAACTGTCCCCTGTATAGCCCCTGTCACTATGTATGTATTATATTTCTATTGATATAACTGTCCCCTGTATAGCCCCTGTCACTTTGTATGTATTATATTTCTATTGATATAACTGTCCCCTGTATAGCGCCTGTCACTTTGTATGTATTATATTTCTATTGATATAACTGTCCCCTGTATAGCCCCTGTCACTATGTATGTATTATATTTCTATTGATATAACTGTCCCCTGTATAGCCCCTGTCACTTTGTATGTATTATATTTCTATTGATATAACTGTCCCCTGTATAGCGCCTGTCACTTTGTATGTATTATATTTCTATTGATATAACTGTCCCCTGTATAGCGCCTGTCACTCTGTATGGATTATATTTCTATTGATATAACTGTCCCCTGTATAGCGCCTGTCACTCTGTATGGATTATATTTCTATTGATATAACTGTCCCCTGTATAGCGCCTGTCACTCTGTATGGATTATATTTCTATTGATATAACTGTCCCCTGTATATCGCCTGTCACTATGTATGTATTATATTTCTATTGATATGACTGTCCCCCGTATAGCGCCTGTCACTTTGTATGGATTATATTTCTATTGATATAACTGTCCCCTGTATAGCGCCTGTCACTCTGTATGGATTATATTTCTATTGATATAACTGTCCCCTGTATAGCGCCTGTCACTCTGTATGTATTATATTTCTATTGATATAACTGTCCCCTGTATAGCGCCTGTCACTTTGTGTGTATTATATTTCTATTGATATAACTGTCCCCTGTATAGCGCCTGTCACTTTGTGTGTATTATATTTCTATTGATATAACTGTCCCCTGTATAGCGCCTGTCACTTTGTGTGTATTATATTTCTATTGATATAACTGTCCCCTGTATAGCGCCTGTCACTTTGTGTGTATTATATTTCTATTGATATAACTGTCCCCTTTATAGCCCCTGTCGATATAACTGTCCCCTGTATAGCCCCTGTCACTTTGTGTGTATTATATTTCTATTGATATAACCAGGCCCGGACTGGCCATCGGGCACACCGGGCAAATGCCCGGTGGGCCGCGGAGGCCATGGGCCGAGGCCGGCGGGGAAGGTCCCAGCAGAGCAAAAAATAAAAAAAAAATTTAAAAAAACTTACCTCGTTCCTGCTCTGTCCCCCGGTGCTCTGAAGCTGCGTGGCTGCGAGGGAAGCGTTGTGAGCTTCCCTCCGGTCGCGCGGTCAATAAAGTGTGTTGGAACTTTTTTTTCAAACAAACTTTATTGACCGCGCGGCTGGAGGGAAGCTCACAACTCTTCCCTCGCAGCCACGCAGCTTCAGAGCACCGGGGGACGAAGCAGCAAAGAGGTAAGTACTGGGGTCTGGGGAAGGGGGGGAGGTGGGTGGCATAACGAGCATAATATATGGGCAATATCCTGGCATATTGGGGGCAATATCCTGGCATATAACATGGCATATTGGGGGCAATATCCTGGCATAATACATGGCATATTGGGGGCAATATCTGGCATATAACATGGCATATTGGGGGCAATATCCTGGCATAATACATGGCATATTGGGGGCAATATCTGGCATACTGGGGGCAATATCCTGGCATAATACATGGCATATTGGGGGCAATATCCTGGCATAATATCTGGCATATTGGGGGCAATATCCTGGCATATTACATGGCATATTGGGGGCAATATCCTGGCATAATACATGGCATATTGGGGGTAATATCTGGCATATTGGGGGCAATATCCTGGCATAATACATGGCATATTGGGGGCAATATCCTGGCATAATACATGGCATATTGGGGGCAATATTCTGGCATATAACATGGCATATTGGGGGCAATATCCTGGCATATTACATGGCATATTGGGGGCAATATCCTGGCATATTACATGGCATATTGGGGGCAATATCCTGGCATATAACATGGCATATTGGGGGCAATATCCTGGCATATTGGGGGCAATATCCTGGCATATAACATGGTTTATTGGGGGCAATATCCTGGCATATTGGGGGCAATATCCTGGCATAATACATGGCATATTGGGGGCAATATCCTGTCATAATACATGGCATATTGGGGGCAATATTCTGGCATATAACATGGCATATTGGGGGCAATATCCTGGCATATTACATGGCATATTGGGGGCAATATCCTGGCATATTACATGGCATATTGGGGGCAATATCCTGGCATATAACATGGCATATTGGGGGCAATATCCTGGCATATTGGGTGCAATATCCTGGCATATAACATGGTTTATTGGGGGCAATATCCTGGCATATTGGGGGCAATATCTTGGCATATAACATGGCATATTAGGGGCAATATCCTGGCATATAACATGGTTTATTGGAGGCAATATCCTGGCAAATTGGGGGCAATATCTTGGCATATTACATGGCATATTGGGGGCAATATTCTGGCATATAACATGGTTTATTGGGGGCAATATCCTGGCATATTGGGGGCAATATCCTGGCATATAACATGGTTTATTGGGGGCAATATCCTGGCATATAACATGGCATATTGGGGGCAATATCTTGGCATATTACATGGCATATTGGGGGCAATATCCTGGCATATAACATGGTTTATTGGGGGCAATATCCTGGCATATAACATGGCATATTGGGGGCAATATCCTGGCATATTGGGGGCAATATCCTGGCATATAACATGGTTTATTGGGGGCAATATCCTGGCATATAACATGGCATATTGGGGGCAATATCTTGGCATATTACATGGCATATTGGGGGCAATATCTTGGCATATTACATGGCATATTGGGGGCAATATTCTGGCATATAACATGGTTTATTGGGGGCAATATCCTGGCATATTGGGGGCAATATCCTGGCATATAACATGGCATATTGGGGGCAATATCCTGGCATATAACATGGCATATTGGGGGCAATATCCTGGCATATTGGGGGCAATATCCTGGCATATAACATGGTTTATTGGGGCAATATCCTGGCATATAACATGGCATATTGGGGGCAATATCTTGGCATATTACATGGCATATTGGGGGCAATATCCTGGCATATAACATGGTTTATTGGGGGCAATATCCTGGCATATAACATGGCATATTGGGGGCAATATCCTGGCATATTGGGGGCAATATCCTGGCATATAACATGGTTTATTGGGGGCAATATCCTGGCATATAACATGGCATATTGGGGGCAATATCTTGGCATATTACATGGCATATTGGGGGCAATATCCTGGCATATAACATGGCATATTGGGGGCAATATCTTGGCATATTACATGGCATATTGGGGGCAATATTCTGGCATATAACATGGTTTATTGGGGGCAATATCCTGGCATATTGGGGGCAATATCCTGGCATATAACATGGCATATTGGGGGCAATATCCTGGCATATAACATGGCATATTGGGGGCAATATCCTGGCATATTGGGGGCAATATCCTGGCATATAACATGGTTTATTGGGGGCAATATCCTGGCATATAACATGGCATATTGGGGGCAATATCCTGGCATATTGGGGGCAATATCCTGGCATATAACATGGTTTATTGGGGGCAATATCCTGGCATATAACATGGCATATTGGGGGCAATATCCTGGCATATTGGGGGCAATATCCTGGCATATTACATGGCATATTGGGGGCAATATCCTGGCATATTGGGGGCAATATCCTGGCATATAAAAATAAAAATGGGCTGCTCAGTCTTAAATGCCCGGGCCTATTTTTTGTCCCAGTCCGGGCCTGGATATAACTGTCCCCTGTATAGCGCCTGTCACTTTGTGTGTATTATATTACTATTGATATAACTGTCCCCTGTATAGCGCCTGTCACTTTGTGTGTATTATATTTCTATTGATATAACTGTCCCCTGTATAGCCCCTGTCACTCTGTATGGATTATATTTCTATTGATATAACTGTCCCCTGTATAGCGCCTGTCACTCTGTATGTATTATATTTCTATTGATATAACTGTCCCCTGTATAGCGCCTGTCACTCTGTATGGATTATATTTCTATTGATATAACTGTCCCCTGTATAGCGCCTGTCACTCTGTATGTATTATATTTCTATTGATATAACTGTCCCCTGTATATCGCCTGTCACTTTGTATGTATTATATTTCTATTGATATAACTGTCCCCTGTATAGCCCCTGTCACTTTGTATGTATTATATTTCTATTGATATAACTGTCCCCTGTATATCGCCTGTCACTTTGTATGTATTATATTTCTATTGATATAACTGTCCCCTGTATAGCCCCTGTCACTTTGTATGTATTATATTTCTATTGATATAACTGTCCCCTGTATAGCGCCTGTCACTTTGTGTGTATTATACTGCTATTGATATAACTGTCCCCTGTATAACTCCTGTCACTCTGTATGTATTATATTTCTATTGATATAACTGTCCCCTGTATAGCCCCTGTCACTATGTATGTATTATATTTCTATTGATATAACTGTCCCCTGTATAGCCCCTGTCACTTTGTATGTATTATATTTCTATTGATATAACTGTCCCCTGTATAGCGCCTGTCACTTTGTATGTATTATATTTCTATTGATATGACTGTCCCCTGTATAGCGCCTGTCACTTTGTGTGTATTATATTTCTATTGATATAACTGTCCCCTATATAGAGCCTGTCACTTTGTATGTATTATATTTCTATTGATATAACTGTCCCCTGTATAGCGCCTGTCACTCTGTATGGATTATATTTCTATTGATATAACTGTCCCCTGTATAGCGCCTGTCACTCTGTATGGATTATATTTCTATTGATATAACTGTCCCCTGTATAGCGCCTGTCACTTTGTATGGATTATATTTCTATTGATATAACTGTCCCCTGTATAGCGCCTGTCACTTTGTGTGTATTATATTTCTATTGATATCACTGTCCCCTGTATAGCGCCTGTCACTTTGTGTGTATTATATTTCTATTGATATAACTGTCCCCTGTATAGCCCCTGTCACTTTGTGTGTATTATATTTCTATTGATATAACTGTCCCCTGTATAGCCCCTGTCACTTTGTGTGTATTATATTTCTATTGATATAACTGTCCCCTGTATAGCGCCTGTCACTTTGTGTGTATTATATTACTATTGATATAACTGTCCCCTGTATAGCGCCTGTCACTTTGTGTGTATTATATTTCTATTGATATAACTGTCCCCTGTATAGCCCCTGTCACTCTGTATGTATTATATTTCTATTGATATAACTGTCCCCTGTATAGCCCCTGTCACTATGTATGTATTATATTTCTATTGATATAACTGTCCCCTGTATAGCCCCTGTCACTTTGTATGTATTATATTTCTATTGATATAACTGTCTGCTGTATAGCGCCTGTCACTTTGTATGTATTATATTTCTATTGATATAACTGTCCCCTGTATTGCGCCTGTCACTTTGTATGTATTATATTTCTATTGATATAACTGTCCCCTGTATAGCGCCTGTCACTCTGTATGGATTATATTTCTATTGATATAACTGTCCCCTGTATAGCGCCTGTCACTTTGTATGGATTATATTTCTATTGATATAACTGTCCCCTGTATAGCGCCTGTCACTTTGTGTGTATTATATTTCTATTGATATAACTGTCCCCTGTATAGCGCCTGTCACTTTGTGTGTATTATATTTCTATTGATATAACTGTCCCCTGTATAGCCCCTGTCACTTTGTGTGTATTATATTTCTATTGATATAACTGTCCCCTGTATAGCCCCTGTCACTTTGTGTGTATTATATTTCTATTGATATAACTGTCCCCTGTATAGCGCCTGTCACTTTGTGTGTATTATATTACTATTGATATAACTGTCCCCTGTATAGCGCCTGTCACTTTGTGTGTATTATATTTCTATTGATATAACTGTCCCCTGTATAGCCCCTGTCACTCTGTATGTATTGTATTTCTATTGATATAACTGTCCCCTGTATAGCCCCTGTCACTATGTATGTATTATATTTCTATTGATATAACTGTCCCCTGTATAGCCCCTGTCACTTTGTATGTATTATATTTCTATTGATATAACTTTCTGCTGTATAGCGCCTGTCACTTTGTATGTATTATATTTCTATTGATATAACTGTCCCCTGTATTGCGCCTGTCACTTTGTATGTATTATATTTCTATTGATATAACTGTCCCCTGTATAGCGCCTGTCACTCTGTATGGATTATATTTCTATTGATATAACTGTCCCCTGTATAGCCCCTGTCACTTTGTATGTATTATATTTCTCTGTACACGGAGACAATACATTGTGATTAATAGATTATTAACCTATATTCATTATTGATCTATATGTCATGTTGGCAGGTAAAGCTGTCCCTTTGATAATCCTAAGTATATACAACATTCAGATACCCTGACCTATGCTCCCAATGACTATTATTAAGATAGTTAGATCACGTGATCACTGGTGGCTGAGGATAATGAGGTTGCAATGGGATATTTGTTCTGTAGGGCGCAGTGTGTAATAGAGGAAGTTTAATAAAACATGTAATATTCCTGTGACCGTATACCTATTACAGCAGTATAATATGAGTTCACAAGTACTTACACGTATATTAACGGCTGAGTGAAGAGGAGTGCACGAAACTTATGTCCTAACTAGTGTACCGAACATTACGGTTTTTGGACCCCAGACCCGAACACGGACATTTTACTGTATGTTCGAGTTGGAGTTCGGGGCTCGGCGATTACATTGTATGTAATGCTATGGGCTTTCTATAAACCGAAATAGAGTCCCCATTCATAAGAATAGGTCAACTGACCGATTCGTATGATTGGTTACACTAACCCACCTTTTACTTTATTTTGCAGCCCTCTAGCCCTTTCCAAGACTTTTTTAGAGGCATTTTAGTGGCCAAAAGTTTGTGTCCCCATTGACTTCAATGGGGTTTGGGTTCAGGGTCAAGTTTGGGGTCAAGTTCGAGCACGGACCGGGACTTTTTTCCGAAGTTTGGCCGAACCTGCCGAACCCGAGCATCCAGGTGTCCGCACATCTCTAGTCCTAACTTGAATGATGCTGTTTAGCAACTTGGTATCGTGGAAGCTGTACATCATGCTCGTTATTAAGAAGTGTGGCGAGGCCACCTACGAGGTGAACTTGATGTCCTGTGATATAGAGGAGGGGACGCTTCCCCTCCTCCACATTACCTGAATACATGAGAAAAAAAAAAAACCGTGTCCCCCGGTCGGTCGAGGCAGTAGTTTCAGTGTTGTCTTATTCACCCGAATAAGAAGGAATTGTACAGATCTGAATAATTATACAGAACAAACCAATATATTACGGGAACATTTTTATAGAAAAAGGATATGACCATTGCAGAAGTGGCAGAGGTTGATAGAAACCAACGTTTGACCTATAAATCAAAGGAGGCAGAAAATAACTTTAAAAACAATGGATAATTTGTTTTTGATCACAATAATAAATCAAAACGTACGAAGAAAATTATCAAAAAACACTGGAAAATCCTACACAAAGAGGAGAGCAGAAACTGACTACGAACTATACAAGCCAGCTAACCACTATAACCAAAGCACCAAGTCACTTTTTGACTAAAAACCAGGTTTTTATGGATTTTTAAATTGTATTGGATGTAATTCCCCATTACCAATTTCTGCTCCTCTAGGAATGGTCATAAATACGAAATAAATAATGTTATCACCTGCTCTACTGCCAATGTTGTGTACCTTTTGGAACGGCCATGTGGCCTACAATATATAGGACGAACCACTAGAAAATTAAAAAAACGAATAGAAGAACATGTTAGAAACATTACAAATGGCCTAGTCACACAGCCTCTCCAAGCACTGGTCCCAAAGGGACTAAGATGTTGTGCCATAGAAATGTTATCTGTATATTTAAATAAAGGGGATATTACTTTAGTTTGTATAAGTTTTTATAATCTGCCCAATATGCATTGGCTCTTATAATAAAGTGTCAACATATAGAAGCTGTGCAATAAAGTATCATTAAATAAGAAGCCGTGTTTAATACACTATCTCCATCCGATACTTATATATCGCTGCTGCCTATCCATTTGGGATAAAACACTTGTCTTTCTGTTTCCCTTTACTTTCGTGACAATCATCTCTGTGAAAAACCTCAATACGTAACGAAAACGGAGAGAAAAAAACCCTAAGACAGAGTCCGGCGTGAAGATGACGCACGCGGAAGTGATTTGAACTCTGCAGGCAATAAAAACGGAAGGAAGATGCGGGTGAAACGCGTAGCGATCTGGATTCACCGGCCATTTTAAAAGACTTTTATTTGTGTTATCAGGGTCGTCTTTAATAGTGATAGGACCCTGGGCAAGCATTTGCTTGGGCCCCCTGGACCCTGCCCCCTCCCCTGCATGCAATCACTCCATCCATCACAATGTTACCCCCCCCCCCCACACACACACAAACACACACACACACACACACACACAAACATAATAATAAGCCCACACACCGTTGGATTTTTCTTGCAGTGAGTATTTTTATTGCATTGAATAAAATGTGTATATTACGTGTATAATTGCAGTGTATAAACTGTATATTTGGATATAAAATGTGTATATATGGCTGCAATATGTATACCATCTTACTATGCAACACTGCACTACAACTACTCATTACCTAAATGACAAACATATACACAGATATTAGAGAGCACTTACATATGTTCATATATATTTATAAATATCTATACACATCTCGCTCTCTCTCACTAGTTACATTTATACTTATATGGACTTCTTAATATTATATTCAACTATTTTCATATGTAATAAAAATGTTATTGAAGAGTTGCATTTCTTGTTTTTATTCCCCTTTTCTGCACCCACATTGCACCTAAAGGACTTAACACAGACCCATAGAGTAGCCACAGCACTTGTCATGCACCTATATTGCACCCACAGCACTTGTCTTGCACCTATATTGCACCCACAGCACTTGTCATGCACATATATTGCACCCACAGCACTTGTCATGCACCTATATTGCACCCACAGCACTTGTCATGCACCTATATTGCACCCACAGCACTTGTCATGCACCTATATTGCACCAACAGCACTTGTCATGCACCTATATTGCACCCACAGCACTTGTCATGCACCTATATTGCACCCACAGCACTTGTCATGCACCTATATTGCACCCACAGCACTTGTCATGCACCTATATTGCACCCACAGCACATGGCTTGCACTCATATTGAACCCACACAATTTCTCATGCTACAGTGTAAATTTGCCCCACAGAACATACCACAGTTTCACTTTGTTCCACTGTACTGCCCATGCAGAAAAAAGACACATTGTCACTTTCCCCCATAGTACATGTTATTTTTCCCCACAGAACATGCCACGGTCACTTTGTCATTGCATATGCAACAGTATGCCTGTTAAAATATGGCACCATTTGTCCATTAAATATGCCACAGTCAAAGTGCCCATCAATATGCCAATATTAGTTTGCCATTAATATTCAGTATTATTTTGCCATAAATATGTCACAGACATGTTTCCCATTAAAATGCCAATATTATTGTGCCATTCAGATAACAGTAATAATGTACTATTAAGATGCCCCAGCCAATTTGTCCATTAAGATACCAGTATTATTGTACCATTAAGATTCCATAATTGTTGTGAAACTCAGAGCCCAGTAATATTGTGCCATTCAGAGCCCAGGAATATTGTGCCAGTCAGAGCCCAGTAATAGTGTGCCAGTCAGATCCCAGTAATATTGTGCCATTCAGATACCAGTAATATTGTGCCAGTCAGATCCCAGTAATATTGTGCCATTCAGATACCTGTAATATTGTGCCAGTCAGAGCCCTGTAATATTGTGCCAGTCAGAGCCCAGTAATATTGTGCCATTCAGAGCCCAGTAATATTGGGCCAGTCAGAGCCCAGGAATATTGTTCCAGTCAGAGCCCAGTAATATTGTGCCAGTCAGATACCAGGAATATTGTTCCAGTCAGAGCCCAGTAATATTGTGCCAGTCAGAGCCCAGTAATATTGTGCCACTCAGAGCCCAGTAATATTGTGCCACTCAGAGCCCAGTAATATTGTGCCAGTCAGAGCCTAGTAATATTGTGCCATTCAGAGCCCAGGAATATTGTGCCAGTCAGAGCCCAGTAATATTGTGCCAGTCAGAGCCCAGTAATATTGTGCCACTCAGAGCCCAGTAATATTGTGCCACTCAGAGCCCAGTAATATTGTGCCAGTCAGAGCCTAGTAATATTGTGCCATTCAGAGCCCAGGAATATTGTGCCAGTCAGAGCCCAGTAATATTGTGCCAGTCAGAGCCCAGTAATAGTGTGCCAGTCAGAACCCAGGAATATTGTGCCAGTCAGAGCCCAGGAATATTGTGCCAGTCAGAGCCCAGTAATAGTGTGCCAGTCAGAACCCAGGAATATTGTGCCAGTCAGAGCCCAGTAATATTGTGCCACTCAGAGCCCAGTAATATTGTGCCAGTCAGAGCCCAGGAATATTGTGCCAGTCAGATACCAGGAATATTGTGCCATTCAGAGCCCAGGAATATTGTGCCATTCAGAGCCCAGTAATAGTGTGCCAGTCAGAACCCAGGAATATTGTGCCTGTCAGAGCCCAGGAATATTGTGCCAGTCAGAGCCCAGGAATATTGTGCCAGTCAGAGCCCAGTAATAGTGTGCCAGTCAGAACCCAGGAATATTGTGCCAGTACTCACCGAATGCTTCTGCTCCGTGTCCCCGTCCGGATGTCTCCTCCATGCAGTCACATCCGTTGTGAGTTTTTGTAATGTTTTTTCACATCCAGCGGATGCGGCTTGCCGGAAAAAACGTTCACAAGTGCAATGCGCTGTGAACATGGCAAGCAGGGGCCAACGGGACAGCTACCTTGGGCCCCCAGGAGTAACTGGGCCCAGGGCAGCTGCCCCGTTTGCCCCGCGTTAAAGACGGCCCTGTGTGTTATTTTAAACTGTATTTATACATTGCTGCTGGAGAAATACCTGACAGACGACCGTGTGGCGCCCACCTCGCAGTTCTCAGGCTACCTCTCATGTAAGCAGATATTGTTTCTATTAAATATATTTACCTTCTTATAATAACAGAAGTTTATTGTTGTGTTTTGGAGCAAATGTGTATAGAAGAGCTGCAGATCCATCCTGACCACAACCTCTTCTGATGTGCTTTAACTATCCTGGTCCTCTGACTGACACCACCCCACCAGTGTTACCTAAAAGGTGCAATTATATACTGTTTCACAGTCTGTTCCAAGCACACTTTTGTTCTTTTGATTGTTACTTGTGTTTTATGTGTGTGGTTTAGGGACACACTGTCTAAGAGCTGCTCAGAACTCGATTACAGGGCTGCTTACACCTGTATGTTTTTTTTTTTCCAGTGTTGTGATGCCGACTTCCGGTTGCGCGGCGACTAGTGTTGAGCGAAACCCGAACCGCACTGTTCGGGTTCGTACTGAACATTACGTTTTTTGGACCCCGGACCCGAACACGGACATTCCACTGTATGTTCGTGTTGGAGTTCGGGGTTCGGCGATTTAATGGCGCATTTTGAAAGGCTGCAGGGCAGCCAATCAGAGAGCCCTTAGCATTACATACATATACATTGTATGTAATGCTATGGGCTTTCTATAAACCGAAAGTCTATAAACCCGAATCTCTTTCGGTTTATAGACTTTCGGTTTATGGAATACATGTAATGCTATTGGCTTTCTATAAACCGAAACAGAGTCACCATTCATCCGAATAGGTCAATTGACCTATTCTTATGAATGGGGACTCTATTTCGGTTTATAGAATAGCAATAGCATTACATGTATTCCAAAAGCCGAAAGTCTATAAGCCGACTTTCTTTCGGTTTATAGCCTTTTGGTTTATGGAATGCATGTAATGCTATCAACGAATGAACGAATGGTTAATAAATGAAAATCATTCGTCCATTCGTGCTATTGGCTTTCTATAAACCGAAATAGAGTCGGTTTATAGAATACCAATAGCATTACATGTATTCCTGCACTTCATATCTGAGACTTTTTAAGAGGCATTTTAGTGGCCAAAAGTTTGTGTTCCCATTGACTTCAATGGGGTTCGTGTTCTGGTGGGGTTCGGGTTCTGGGTCAAGTTCGGGGTCAAGTTCGAGCACGGACCAGGAAATTTTTTCGAAGTTCGGCCGAACCTGCCTAACCCGAACATCCAGGTGTCCGCTCAACTCTAGCGGCGACGACTTCCGGGTCTGCAGCAAGCAAGTCTCTTCCAGGAAACGAGGGAGGCGTAGCGACAGTTGTGGGAGAGAGGCGTTGGCTTATATATCCAATGCCCCTCCCACAACCACAGGCCAGTGCCGCATCCTCCTACCTGGTGGTACCATTCCCAGATAACTCCTCAGGAACCTGCCCTGGAGGAGATTGTGCACTGCCGCCCATTGGATAGTACACCCAGCGTAGCCCTACCTATGAGGACCACACAGATAACTCCTCAGGAACCTGCCCTGGAGGAGACCGTGCACTGCAGCCCATTGGACAGTGCACCCAGCGTAGCCCTCCCTGTGAGGACCACCCAGATAACTCCTCAGGAACCTGCCCTGGAGGAGACCGTGCACTGCAGCCCATTGGACAGTGCACCCAGCGTAGCCCTCCCTGTGAGGGCCACCTCCTGCTCAGGAGCTCTTAGGACCCCCTGCCACGCCACGGGAATGCCTAACCCAAAAAACTGGGGAGGGAGGGAAATTAGCTTGGGTAAAATTGCTGTAATGAGCAAATTCTAAAACCCCCCAGCTTGTTTTACCAATTTCCACCCCACTCGTATAGGGGATACCTAATGTATACCCAGCCTGTCACTCAAACAGGACCTATGACCTGGGTAATGTTTAACCACCTTAACTATTTAGGGGAAATCCCCTGATCTGGGCCTTGTCACGGAGCCCTCATCCCCTGATCTGGGCCTAGTCACGGAGCCCTAATCCCCTGATCTGGGCCTAGTCACGGATCCCTAATCCCCTGATCTGAGCCTAGTCATGGAGCCCTAATCCCCTGATCTGGGCCTAGTCATGGAGCCCTGATCCCCTGATCTGGGCCTAGTCATGGAGCCCTAATCCCCTGATCTGGGCCTAGTCATGGAGCCCTAATCCGCTGATCTGGGCCTAGTCATGGAGCCCTAATCCCTTGATCTGGGCCTAGTCAAGGAGCCCTAATCCCCTGATCTGGGCCTAGTCATGGAGCCCTAATCCCCTGATCTGGGCCTAGTCACGGAGCCCTAATCCCCTGATCTGGGCCTAGTCACGGAGCCCTAATCACCTGATCTGGGCCTAGTCATGGAGCCCTAATCCCCTGATCTGGGCCTAGTCACGGAGCCCTAATCACCTGATCTGGGCCTGGTCATGGAGCCCTAATCCCGTGATCTGGGCCTAGTCATGGAGCCCTAATCCCCTGATCTGGGACTAGTCACGGAGCCCTAATCCCCTGATCTGGGCCTAGTCATGGAGCCCTAATCCCCTGATCTGGGACTAGTCATGGAGCCCTAATCCCCTGATCTGGAACTAGTCATGGAGCACTAATCCCCTGATCTGGGCCTGGTCACGGAGCCCTAATCCCCTGATCTGGGACTAGTCATGGAGCCCTTATCCCCTGATCTGGGCCTAGTCATGGAGCCCTAATCCCCTGATCTGGGCCTAGTCACGGAGCCCTAATCCCCTGATCTGGGCCTAGTCACGGAGCCCTAATCCCCTGATCTGGGCCTAGTCATGGAGCCCTAATCCCCTGATCTGGGCCTAGTCACGGAGCCCTAATCCCCTGATCTGGGCCTAGTCATGGAGCCCTAATCCCCTGATCTGGGCCTAGTCACGGAGCCCTAATCCCCTGATCTGGGCCTAGTCATGGAGCCCTAATCCCCTGATCTGGGCCTAGTCACGGAGCCCTAATCCCCTGATCTGGGCCTGTTACGGTTACTCCCAGGCTAGCTGGAAGCTGGACCACTAGAAAGTCTGGATCCCAGTTTAGAGAGAGAGAGAAGCCACTTTGTTTCGATATCCAGATGGATCTTGTCAGTGTAGATCAATCCCACTAGCTATTTTACAGCTAGGATACTCTTTCCCCACAAAACGAGTCAAGGCTGCGATTTGAAGGTCAAACAAGAACTGACCAGAACTGTTTAATGATTTAGAAACACAGAATATATACAGTTGAACATCTTGACAAACCATAAGGACATACAAAGGGAAATCCTGCCTCACACCTTTCAGGATACAAAGGTGCCCAGCTCAGATACACACAGGAAACTAAATGACTTACATAAGACAATGGGAGAGGTGACAAAAACAGGGATTAAAGATAGGATCCAATCTTAACTTGGGGAAAGCACAGTGAATAGGACAAAGACTTGGATCCTAGTAATTACAGTACATTCCTCTGCTTGGGAGATAATTGAGTTAACCTTTGTATCAGCTCAATTATCTCCAAGCTAAAATATACAGGTTCTATACAATATTAATAACTTTCAAAATATGCATCACATTCACATAAAACATACATTTTCAGAATCAGCATACTTTAAATATAAACATAACTAAAAATCAAACAATTCCAGGGTAAATAACAGTTTTGTAACAGTGCTCCCTTTTTGTGGAACACTCTGGCAGACACTGTCTGACCCCTCTTCGGGGCAGACTAAGGCTGTCCAGACTGCTGGTTATGCTGGGCTGAGGTCTGTTTGTCTGGACAACCCGTCGGCGTTGCCATTCTGTTTCCCAGGTCTGTAGGTAATGGTGAAGTTAAAGGGTTGCAACGATAAACTCCACCGTAAAAGTCTGCCATTATCCCCAGAGACCCGGTTTAGCCACACCAACGGGTTGTGGTCTGTAACCAGAGTGAACTCTTGTCCATACAAATAAGGAGTCAATTTCTTTAGGGCCCACACCAAAGCCAAACACTCTTTTTCTACCGCTGCATAGCTGACTTCGCGTGGCAGGAGCTTACGGCTGATGTAGGCAACTGGGTGCTCCCTTCCATCTTCACCTACTTGGCTGAGGACAGCTCCCAGCCCGAACATGGAAGCGTTGGTATGGACAATAAAACGTTTGTTAAGGGCTGGGGCCGCCAAGACAGGAGCGTTAACAAGAGCATTTTTGAGAGCCTGAAACGCCGTTTCACAGTGAGGAGACCACAGGACCTGTCGTGGTAAATTTTTCTTGGTCAGGTCAGTCAAGGGTTTGGCAAGTGTGCTGTAGTCTGGTACGAACCGTCTGTAGTACCCTGCAGTGCCCAGGAATGCTAGGACCTGAGTCTTAGTGGTGGGGGTGGTCCAATTGGCGACGGCTTCTACCTTAGCCGGCTCTGGTCGCTGTTTCCCACACCCCACCCGGTGACCCAGGTACTGTACCTCGGCCATCCCAAAGTGGCAATTTTCTGGCTTCAGAGTCAGGCCAGCAGCCCGGATCTGATCCAGAACCATCCCTACGTGAGCCAAGTGGTCCTCCCAGGACTCACTGTGGATCGCTATGTCGTCCAGATATGCGCAGGCAAAACTCTGGAAGCCATCCAGGAGCCTATCTACCAAGCGCTGGAATGTAGCTGGGGCATTCTTCATCCCGAATGGCATCACCTTAAAATAGTATAAGCCGAACGGGGTGACGAATGCCGACTTGGGGATAGCCTCCTGGGCCAGGGGAATCTGCCAGTAACCTTTGCAGAGGTCGATGGTGGTCAGGTAAGTTCCCCTGGCTAGACGATCAAGGAGCTCGTCTACCCTGGGCATAGGGTAAGCGTCCGTCACTGTCTTTTCATTGAGCCTCCGATAGTCTACGCAAAACCGGGTTGTCCCATCTTTCTTGGGCACCAGGACCACTGGGGAAGCCCAGGGACTATCGGAGGGCTCAATTACCCTGAGTTTGAGCATCTCATCGATCTCCTTCTTCATCCCTGTCCTAACTGCCTCTGGGATTCGGTAAGGCGTCTGGCGTAAGGGAGCTTGTCCCGGGGTATCTACCTGGTGGGTGGTTAAGGTAGTGTACCCTGGCTTTTGGGAAAAAGTGGTGCTTTTGGACTGTAGGAGTTGACTAAGCTGCTCCCTTTCAGTGGGGCTAAGTCGGTCCCCTATCTTGACCTGGGCTACTATGTCTGCGGGGGAACTCTTTTCTAACAGGTCTGGGATGGGTAGACTGTCGGGGTCTTCCTGAGGGGGACAGCATACGGCTGTCACGTTCTCTGGTCGCTCAAGATATTCCTTAAGCATGTTTACATGAAACGTCTTTCTAAGATTGCTGTCATGGCAGCTAGCTATTACGTAAGTGGTGTCCCCCCTTTTCTCCACTATCTGGTAAGGGCCCTGCCAGGACGCTTGCAATTTGTCTGTCCTAACTGGCTTAAGCACTAACACCTTTTGCCCTATGGTGAAGATTCTTTTCCGCGCCCCCCTATCGTACCATACCTTCTGTCTTCTCTGGGCCAACTGGAGGTTAGCCTGCACTGATTTGGCTAATTGCTCCATTCGGTCCCTGAGTTCCAGCACGTACGGCACAATGGGGACACCGTCAGTCTCCACCTCTCCTTCCCAGTGCTCTCGGATCAGGTTTAGGGGTCCCCGCACCTTTCTTCCGTAGAGCAATTCGAAGGGAGAGAACCCCGTTGTTTCCTGGGGCACCTCCCGATAAGCAAATAGGAGGTGCGGCAGAAATCGTTCCCAGTCTCTGTACTCTTGAGTAAACGTTTTGAGCATTTGTTTGAGGGTCCCATTGAACCTCTCACAGAGCCCGTTCGTCTGGGGGTGGTATGGAGAGCTCAAGAGAGACTTAATCTTGCAAACCTGCCAGAGCTGCTGAGTCAATTCGGCAGTAAATTGGGTGCCTCGGTCGGACAGGATTTCTTTCGGAAATCCTACCCGAGAGAACACTTGAACCAGCGCGTTCGCTACTGTATCCGCTTGGATGTTGGATAGGGCGACGGCTTCTGGGTACCTGGTAGCGTAGTCCACTACGGTAAGAATGTAGCGCTTACCGGAGGGACTAGGGGTAGCCAGGGGTCCCACTAGGTCAATGGCAACCCTGCTGAAGGGTTCCTCTACAATGGGCATATTTACTAGATGGGCTTTAGGGTGATCGCCCCTCCGCCCTACTCGCTGACACACATTGCACGTATTACAATAAGTTCTGACATCAGCGTGTACCCCTGGCCAAAAGAACGTGTGAGTAATGCGGTGTAGTGTGCGGGTTACTGCTAGGTGACCGGCCAATGGGATGTCATGTCCTATCTTGAGTATTTCTCGACGATATTTGTGGGGTACTACCAGCTGTCGTCTAGGCTGCCACCTTTTCTCTGTCAAGCGATATAGCTTTCCTTTTTCCCATAAAAAGGTTTCGTTATCTGACCCGCCCATTCCGTTCTCTGCTCGTTCACGGTACTTTCGTAAGGTCGGGTCAGTCTTAGACTCTGTCTCGAAAGCATCGGGGGTGTCCCAGGGTATTGGACCTAAAGAGTCAGTCATGGTCGGGATAGGTCTTACCGGTGTCTCCCGCACTGGTGAGAGTTCTCGCCCCGTTCGGGCTTGGGCTCGAGTGGTCACTGGATTCGCCTCATTGTTGTATACTGGAGCATAGGCGGAAGTCATGGGGCCCAAATCGTTGCCCAGTAGTACTTCGGCAGGTAAATTATCCATTATGCCCACGTTCACGGTCCCTCTTCCTGCTCCCCAGTCAAGATATATTTTAGCGGTCGGAATTTTGTACACATCCCCCCCCGCCACTCTAACGGCCACAGTCTGTCCTGATCGCTTGTGCTCCGGCACCAAATGGCTCTGGACCAGTGTAATGGTAGCCCCCGTGTCTCTTAAACCCTCGGTAGATCGGCCCTCGAGCCATACCTTCTGCCGATGGTGCTGGCGGTTATCCGAAGCAGCATATACCGGATCTGCTTCGTGGAGTGGTCCCAAATATTCCTCCATAGTGGCCTCTTGGTTAACACAGAGCGCCCGGGCAGGACGAGATGACCCAGAGGGGTAATTATAATTCCGGGTGGTCTGTTGTGCATTAAGAGGGCAGCTTGCCCTGAGGTGTCCTGGTTGCTTGCATCAGTAGCAGGTCGGTCTGGGACGTTCAGAGTTGTTATTCGGTGGCCCTGAGTACCGTACGGGTCCCGTGGGCACTGGGGCTCGGAATTCAGCACGTGACGACGTACGGTAAATATCCTTGTGTTCGACCCGTGCCGGAGTTCGGTAGTTCGTGGGTTCGTGTAGACGGGAGTCGTAATGTTCATCGGCTAATTTGGCTGCTTCTTCCAAGGTAGTGGGTCGTCTGTCTCGCAGCCATTCCTTCTCCGATTGCTCCATGCCGTTATAAAAATGTTCTAATAGAAATAACTGTAAAATTTCCTCACCGGTCACAGCTTTACTTCCGCTCATCCAGTGATTTGCCGCTCTCCGCATTCTGTGCGCCCATTCCATGTGCGTGTCGTTCGGCTTCTTTTTCGTGCTACGAAATTGTCGGCGATATGTGTCAGGAGTTACAGCGTACCGCCGCAACAGTGTCTCTTTGACCAGCTCATACTGGGTTACTTCCTCAGAGCCCAGAGTCCGAAATGCTTCCAGGGCTCGTCCGGATAGTTTCCCAGACAATATCGTGGGCCACTCTCGGTTGGGAATCTGGTGTAGGGCACATTGCCTAATATTCATCGACAAATATTCATCGATTCCCGTCTCGCTCTCTAGGAAGGGTCTAAAAGCCGCATAGGGTATCTTTGGCCTCCCGGTGTGGTCGACAGGAACGATTACCTGCGGTGCTTCGGCATTGCGGTGTGCGGTCACTAGGCTGAGTTCGTGGGCTCTAGCTTTCTGTATATCCTCGTCCGCTTCTGCCATCAGCTGCTGTACCAGTTCCATCGGTGGGTTCGGCCCGTATAGCGAGAGCCTCTCCCGAACAATTCTGTTTTTTTCGTCACTATTCGTGGTCGGGGTTCCTGCCATCGTAAAGCTCTGATCCAGTTCGGTTAATTCTGCGATCAGCTCCCTTCTCGGACGGTTGCTGGCGTGCCCCCCTCTGGTTTCGAGTAAATCCTTTAGGGTCGTACGTTTCAATTTGTCGTAAGCGCTCTCCATCCGTTCAGTATCTCTCCTAGGAATTCCAGGACAATCCCGCCGCTGCCACCAAATGTTACGGTTACTCCCAGGCTAGCTGGAAGCTGGACCGCTAGAAAGTCTGGATCCCAGTTTAGAGAGAGAGAGAAGCCACTTTGTTTCGATATCCAGATGGATCTTGTCAGTGTAGATCAATCCCACTAGCTATTTTACAGCTAGGATACTCTTTCCCCACAAAACGAGTCAAGGCTGCGATTTGAAGGTCAAACAAGAACTGACCAGAACTGTTTAATGATTTAGAAACACAGAATATATACAGTTGAACATCTTGACAAACCATAAGGACATACAAAGGGAAATCCTGCCTCACACCTTTCAGGATACAAAGGTGCCCAGCTCAGATACACACAGGAAACTAAATGACTTACATAAGACAATGGGAAAGGTGACAATAACAGGGATTAAAGATAGGATCCAATCTTAACTTGGGGAAAGCACAGTGAATAGGACAAAGACTTGGATCCTAGTAATTACAGTACATTCCTCTGCTTGGGAGATAATTGAGTTAACCTTTGTATCAGCTCAATTATCTCCAAGCTAAAATATACAGGTTCTATACAATATTAATAACTTTCAAAATATGCATCACATTCACATAAAACATACATTTTCAGAATCAGCATACTTTAAATATAAACATAACTAAAAATCAAACAATTCCAGGGTAAATAACAGTTTTGTAACAGGGCCTATTCAGGGAGCCCTAATCCCCTGATCTGGGCCTGGTCACGGAGCCCTAATACCCTGATCTGGCCTAGTCACGGAGCCCTAATCCCCTGATCTGGGCCTAGTCATGGAGCCCTAATCCCCTGATCTGGGCCTAGTCATGGAGCCCTAATCCCCTGATCTGGGCCTAGTCACGGAGCTCTAATCCCCTGATCTGGCCTAGTCACGGAGCCCTAATCCCCTGATCTGGGCCTAGTCATGGAGCCCTAATCCCCTGATCTGGGCCTAGTCATGGAGCACTAATCCCCTGATCTGGGCCTGGTCACGGAGCCCTAATCCCCTGATCTGGGCCTAGTCATGGAGCTCTAATCCCCTGATCTGGGCCTAGTCACGGAGCCCTAATCCCCTGATCTGGGCCTAGTCATGGAGCCCTAATCCCCTGATCTGGGCCTAGTCACGGAGCTCTAATCCCCTGATCTGGGCCTAGTCACGGAGCCCTAATCCCCTGATCTGGGCCTAGTCAAGGAGCCCTAATCCCCTGATCTGGGCCTAGTCACAGAGCCCTAATCCCCTGATCTGGGCCTAGTCACAGAGCCCTAATCCCCTGATCTGGGCCTAGTCAAGGAGCCCTAATCCCCTGATCTGGGCCTAGTCATGGAGCCCTAATCCCCTGATCTGGACCTAGTCACGGAGCCCTAATCCCCTGATCTGGGCCTAGTCATGGAGCCCTAATCCCCTGATCTGGGCCTAGTCACGGAGCCCTAATCCCCTGATCTGGGCCTAGTCATGGAGCCCTAATCCCCTGATCTGGGCCTAGTCATGGAGCCCTAATCCCCTGATCTGGGCCTAATCCCCTGATCTGGGCCTGGTCACGGACCCCTAATCCCCTGATCTGGGCCTAGTCAAGGAGCCCTAATCCCCTGATCTGGGCCTAGTCACAGAGCCCTAATCCCCTGATCTGGGCCTGGTCACGGACCCCTAATCCCCTGATCTGGGCCTAGTCATGGAGCCCTAATCCCCTGATCTGGGCCTAGTCACGGAGCCCTAATCCCCTGATCTGGGCCTAGTCATGGAGCCCTAATCCCCTCGTCTGGGCCTAGTCATGGAGCCCTAATCCCCTGATCTGGGCCTAGTCATGGAGCCCTGATCCCCTGATCTGGGCCTAGTCATGGAGCCCTAATCCCCTGATCTGGGCCTAGTCATGGAGCCCTAATCCCCTGATCTGGGCCTAGTCATGGAGCCCTAATCCCCTGATCTGGGCCTAGTCACAGAGACCTAATCCCCTGATCTGGGCCTAGTCACAGAGACCTAATCCCCTGATCTGGGCCTAGTCATGGAGCCCTAATCCCCTGATCTGGGCCTAGTCATGGAGCCCTAATCCCCTGATCTGGGCCTAGTCACAGAGACCTAATCCCCTGATCTGGGCCTAGTCATGGAGCCCTAATCCCCTGATCTGGGCCTAGTCATGGAGCCCTAATCCCCTGATCTGGGCCTAGTCACAGAGACCTAATCCCCTGATCTGGGCCTAGTCATGGAGCCCTGATCCCCTGATCTGGGCCTAGTCATGGAGCCCTAATCCCCTGATCTGGGGCTAGTCATGGAGCCCTAATCCCCTGATCTGGGCCTAGTCATGGAGCCCTAATCCCCTGATCTGGGCCTAGTCACGGAGCCCTAATCCCCTGATCTGGGCCTAGTCATGGAGCCCTGATCCCCTGATCTGGGCCTAGTCATGGAGCCCTAATCCCCTGATCTGGGGCTAGTCATGGAGCCCTAATCCCCTGATCTGGGCCTAGTCATGGAGAACTAATCCCCTGATCTGGGCCTAGTCACGGAGCCCTAATCCCCTGATCTGGGCCTAGTCATGGAGCCCTAATCCCCTGATCTGGGCCTAATCCCCTGATCTGGGCCTGGTCACGGACCCCTAATCCCCTGATCTGGGCCTAGTCAAGGAGCCCTAATCCCCTGATCTGGGCCTAGTCACAGAGCCCTAATCCCCTGATCTGGGCCTGGTCACGGACCCCTAATCCCCTGATCTGGGCCTAGTCATGGAGCCCTAATCCCCTGATCTGGGCCTAGTCACGGAGCCCTAATCCCCTGATCTGGGCCTAGTCATGGAGCCCTAATCCCCTCGTCTGGGCCTAGTCATGGAGCCCTAATCCCCTGATCTGGGCCTAGTCATGGAGCCCTGATCCCCTGATCTGGGCCTAGTCATGGAGCCCTAATCCCCTGATCTGGGCCTAGTCATGGAGCCCTAATCCCCTGATCTGGGCCTAGTCATGGAGCCCTAATCCCCTGATCTGGGCCTAGTCACAGAGACCTAATCCCCTGATCTGGGCCTAGTCACAGAGACCTAATCCCCTGATCTGGGCCTAGTCATGGAGCCCTAATCCCCTGATCTGGGCCTAGTCATGGAGCCCTAATCCCCTGATCTGGGCCTAGTCACAGAGACCTAATCCCCTGATCTGGGCCTAGTCATGGAGCCCTAATCCCCTGATCTGGGCCTAGTCACAGAGACCTAATCCCCTGATCTGGGCCTAGTCATGGAGCCCTGATCCCCTGATCTGGGCCTAGTCATGGAGCCCTAATCCCCTGATCTGGGGCTAGTCATGGAGCCCTAATCCCCTGATCTGGGCCTAGTCATGGAGCCCTAATCCCCTGATCTGGGCCTAGTCACGGAGCCCTAATCCCCTGATCTGGGCCTAGTCATGGAGCCCTGATCCCCTGATCTGGGCCTAGTCATGGAGCCCTAATCCCCTGATCTGGGGCTAGTCATGGAGCCCTAATCCCCTGATCTGGGCCTAGTCACGGAGCACTAATCCCCTGATCTGGGCCTAGTCATGGAGCCCTAATCCCCTGATCTGGGGCTAGTCATGGAGCCCTAATCCCCTGATCTGGGCCTAGTCATGGAGAACTAATCCCCTGATCTGGGCCTAGTCACGGAGCCCTAATCCCCTGATCTGGGGCTAGTCACGGAGCCCTAATCCCCTGATCTGGGCCTAGTCACTGAGCCCTAATCCCCTGATCTGGGCCTAGTCACGGAGCCCTAATCCCCTGATCTGGGCCTAGTCATGGAGCCCTAATCCCTTGATCTGGGCCTAGTCATGGAGCCCTAATCCCCTGATCTGGGCCTAGTCACAGAGCCCTAATCCCCTGATCTGGGCCTAGTCATGGAGCCCTAATCCCCTGATCTGGGACTAGTCATGGAGCCCTAATCCCCTGATCTGGGCCTAGTCACGGAGCCCTAATCCCCTGATCTGGGCCTAGTCACGGAGCCCTAATCCCCTGATCTGGGACTAGTCATGGAGCCCTAATCCCCTGATCTGGGCCTAGTCACGGAGCCCTAATCCCCTGATCTGGGCCTAGTCATGGAGCCCTAATCCCCTGATCTGGGCCTAGTCACGGAGCCCTAATCCCCTGATCTGGGCCTAGTCATGGAGCCCTAATCCCCTGATCTGGGCCTAGTCATGGAGCCCTAATCCCCTGATCTGGGCCTGGTCATGGAGTCCTAATCCCCTGATCTGGGCCTAGTCACGGAGCCCTAATCCCCTGGTCTGGGCCTAGTCACAGAGCCCTAATCCCCTGATCTAGGCCTAGTCATGGAGCCCTAATCCCCTGATCTGGGCCTAGTCATGGAGCCCTAACCCCCTGATCTGGGCCTAGTCATGGAGCCCTAATCCCCTGATCTGGGCCTAGTCACGGAGCCCTAATCCCCTGATCTGGGCCTAGTCATGGAGCCCTAACCCCCTGATCTGGGCCTAGTCACTGAGCCCTAATCCCCTGATCTGGGCCTGGTCATGGAGTCCTAATCCCCTGATCTGGGCCTAGTCACGGAGCCCTAATCCCCTGGTCTGGGCCTAGTCACAGAGCCCTAATCCCCTGATCTGGGCCTGGTCATGGAGTCCTAATCCCCTGATCTGGGCCTAGTCACGGAGCCCTAATCCCCTGGTCTGGGCCTAGTCACAGAGCCCTAATCCCCTGATCTAGGCCTAGTCATGGAGCCCTAATCCCCTGATCTGGGCCTAGTCATGGAGCCCTAACCCCCTGATCTGGGCCTAGTCATGGAGCCCTAATCCCCTGATCTGGGCCTAGTCACGGAGCCCTAATCCCCTGATCTGGGCCTAGTCATGGAGCCCTAACCCCCTGATCTGGGCCTAGTCACTGAGCCCTAATCCCCTGATCTGGGCCTGGTCATGGAGTCCTAATCCCCTGATCTGGGCCTAGTCACGGAGCCCTAATCCCCTGGTCTGGGCCTAGTCACAGAGCCCTAATCCCCTGATCTAGGCCTAGTCACGGAGCCCTAATCCCCTGATCTGGGACTAGTCACGGAGCCCTAATCCCCTGATCTGGGCCTAGTCACGGAGCCCTAATCCCCTGATCTGGGCCTAGTCATGGAGCCCTAATCCCCTGATCTGGGACTAGTCACGGAGCCCTAATCCCCTGGTCTGGGCCTAGTCATGGAGCCCTAATCCCCTGATCTGGGCCTAGTCACTGAGCCCTAATCCCCTGATCTGGGCCTGGTCATGGAGTCCTAATCCCCTGATCTGGGCCTAGTCACGGAGCCCTAATCCCCTGATCTGGGCCTAGTCACGGAGCCCTAATCCCCTGATCTGGGCCTGGTCACGGAGCCCTAATCCCCTGATCTGGGCCTAGTCACGGAGCCCTAATCCCCTGGTCTGGGCCTAGTCATGGAGCCCTAATCCCCTGGTCTGGGCCTAGTCACAGAGCCCCTCCGGTAATACTTACATCCAGGGCTTTCTGGACATGGGGGAGATCTGGGATCACACAGGACAGTCCTCCAGCCTGTTGATTTTATGTGGAGCAGGAGTTTGCTCCACACTCTGTGTGTAAACGAGTAATTAGTTATTTAGTCAATAGATTGAGGTTCTGATATACGTGTGATTGTATGAGCCTTCATTTGGGGTATTCCCTCTACTGCAGAGTACAGTTCAGCTGGTTTGGGGGATTCTGTGTCCTATCTCCAGTATCAGCCCTTACTGCTTCCACTGGGAGGTTATTCCATGTATCTACTACTCTTTACAGTATCAGCCCTTACTGCTTCCACCGGGAGGTTATTCCATGTATCTACTACTCTTTACAGTATCAGCCCTTACTGCTTCCACCGGGAGGTTATTCCATGTATCTACTACTCTTTACAGTATCAGCCATTACTGCTTCCACCGGGAGGTTATTCCATGTATCTACTACTCTTTACAGTGTCAGCCATTACTGCTTCCGCTGGAAGGTTATTCCAGGTATCTACTACTCCTTACAGTGTCAGCCATTACTGCATCCGCTGGAAGGTTATTCCAGGTATCTACTACTCCTTACAGTATCAGCCCTTACTGCATCCGCTGGAAGGTTATTCCAGGTATCTACTACTCCTTACAGTGTCAGCCATTACTGCATCCGCTGGGAGGTTATTCCAGGTATCTACTACTCTCTAAAGTGTCAGCCATTACTGCTTCCACTGGGAGGTTATTCCATGTATCTACTACTCTCTAAAGTGTCAGCCATTACTGCTTCCGCTGGAAGGTTATTCCAGGTATCTACTACTCTTTACAGTGACAGCCTTTACTGATTCCGCTGGAAGGTTATTCCAGGTATCTACTACTCTTTACAGTGACACCCATTACTGCTTCGGCTGGGAGGTTATTCCAGGTATCTACTACTCTTTATTCTTTGAAATGGAAGTGGTGATGTGAGGTTGGGTAATACTGGCTTTTTGCTCTAAGATTATTACACAACTGATCAACATTGAGCAACCTCCTGACAGAGAACATTCCCTGAGTTTGAAGTACACCAATAAAACTGATAAGAGCAGATCATAAGATATAGAGCAGTCTATGCAGAGCATTCTGAGCAGAGCAGTAGCAGAGCATACGATGTAGAGCAGTATATGCAGAGCAGTATATGCAGAGCTATCTGAGCAGAGCAGTAGCAGAGCATACGATGTAGAGCAGTATATGCAGAGCATTCTGAGCAGAGCAGTAGCAGAGCATACGATGTAGAGCAGTATATGCAGAGCATTCTGAGCAGAGCAGTTGCAGAGCATACGATGTAGAGCAGTTTATGCAGAGCATTCTGAGCAGAGCAGTAGCAGAGCATACGATGTAGAGCAGTATATGCAGAGCAGTATATGCAGAGCATTCTGTGCAGAGCAGTAGCAGAGCATACGATGTAGAGCAGTATATGCAGAGCATTCAGAGCAGTAGCAGAGCATACGATGTAGAGCAGTATATGCAGAGCATTCTGAGCAGAGCAGTACAGAGCATACGATGTAGAGCAGTATATGCAGAGCATTCTGAGCAGAGCAGTAGCAGAGCATACGATGTAGAGCAGTATATGCAGAGCAGTATATGCAGAGCATTCTGAGCAGAGCAGTAGCAGAGCATACGATGTAGAGCAGTATACGCAGAGCAGTATATGCAGAGCATTCTGAGCAGAGCAGTAGCAGAGCATACGATGTAGAGCAGTATATGCAGAGCATTCTGAGCAGAGCAGTAGCAGAGCATACGATGTAGAGCAGTATATGCAGAGCATTCTGAGCAGAGCAGTTGCAGAGCATACGATTTAGAGCAGTTTATGCAGAGCATTCTGAGCAGAGCAGTAGCAGAGCATACGATGTAGAGCAGTTTATGCAGAGCATTCTGAGCAGAGCAGTAGCAGAGCATACGATGTAGAGCAGTTTATGCAGAGCATTCTGAGCAGAGCAGTAGCAGAGCATACGATGTAGAGCAGTATATGCAGAGCATTCTGTGCAGAGCAGTAGCAGAGCATACGATGTAGAGCAGTATATGCAGAGCATTCTGAGCAAAGCAGTAGCAGAGCATACGATGTAGAGCAGTTTATGCAGAGCATTCTGAGCAGAGCAGTAGCAGAGCATACGATGTAGAGCAGTATATGCAGAGCATTCTGAGCAGAGCAGTAGCAGAGCATACGATGTAGAGCAGTATATGCAGAGCATTCTGTGCAGAGCAGTAGCAGAGCATACGATGTAGAGCAGTATATGCAGAGCATTCTGTGCAGAGCAGTAGCAGAGCATACGATGTAGAGCAGTATATGCAGAGCATTCTGAGCAGAGCAGTTGCAGAGCATACGATGTAGAGCAGTTTATGCAGAGCATTCTGAGCAGAGCAGTAGCAGAGCATACGATGTAGAGCAGTTTATGCAGAGCATTCTGAGCAGAGCAGTTGCAGAGCATACTATGTAGAGCAGTTTATGCAGAGCATTCTGAGCAGAGCAGTAGCAGAGCATACGATGTAGAGCAGTTTATGCAGAGCATTCTGAGCAGAGCAGTAGCAGAGCATACGATGTAGAGCAGTATATGCAGAGCATTCTGAGCAGAGCAGTTGCAGAGCATACGATGTAGAGCAGTTTATGCAGAGCATTCTGTGCAGAGCATTTAATGCAGATCATAGGATAGCCATCGGATGGTATCTGCAGCAGGCTGGTGAACCTTTGGGGAGATAAATAGTATATTTTGGAATAGGTTGATCATGCAGAGCCTACGGAGCAGTGTGTGTTGTATCTGTCACCTAAATATTGTTTCTATTGTAAACAAATCATGTTGGCAGAATTGCAGCAAATGCATTAAGATAACAAGGTGTTTTCATGTGTCTGTGTGTCTCATGTTGATGACATCACCTGGGTGATCGGTATGTAAATGTCTGTACTTCCTTTGGATTTGTTGCACACAAAAATTGTATTAATAGCAGAGCAATGTCTGTCTGCTCCATATTATACATCAGACCCAAGGAGCTCGCTATACAGGCGCTGCCTCCCATCAGACCCAAGGAGCTCGCTATAGAGGCGCTGCCTCCCATCAGACCCAAGGAGCTCGCTATACAGGCGCTGCCTCCCATCAGACCCAAGGAGCTCTCTACACAGGTGCTGCCTCCCATCAGACCCAAGGAGCTCGCTATACAGGCGCTGCCTCCCATCAGACCCAATGAGCTCGCTATAGAGGCGCTGCCTCCCATCAGACCCAAGGAGCTCTCTACACAGGCGCTGCCTCCCATCAGACCCAAGGAGCTCGCTATACAGGCGCTGCCTCCCATCAGACCCAAGGAGCTCGCTATACAGGCGCTGCCTCCCATCAGACCCAAGGAGCTCGCTATACGCTATACAGGCGCTGCCTCCCATCAGACCCAAGGAGCTCGCTATACAGGCGCTGCCTCCCATCAGACCCAAGGAGCTCGCTATACAGGCGCTGCCTCCCATCAGACCCAAGGAGCTCGCTATACAGGCGCTGCCTCCCATCAGACCCAAGGAGCTCGCTATACAGGCGCTGCCTCCAATCAGACCCAAGGAGCTCTCTACACAGGCGCTGCCTCCCATCAGACCCAAGGAGCTCTCTACACAGGCGCTGCCTCCCATCAGACCCAAGGAGCTCACTATACAGGCGCTGCCTCCCATCAGACCCAAGGAGCTCGCTATACAGGCGCTGCCTCCCATCAGACCCAAGGAGCTCGCTATACAGGCGCTGCCTCCCATCAGACCCAAGGAGCTCGCTATACAGGCGCTGCCTCCCATCAGACCCAAGGAGCTCGCTATACCGTCAGTGCCTCCCATCAGACCCAAGGAGCTCGCTATACAGGCGCTGCCTCCCATCAGACCCAAGGAGCTCGCTATACAGGCGCTGCCTCCCATCAGACCCAAGGAGCTCGCTATACAGGCGCTGCCTCCCATCAGACCCAAGGAGCTCGCTATACAGACGCTGCCTCCCATCAGACCCAAGGAGCTCGCTATACAGGCGCTGCCTCCCATCAGACCCAAGGAGCTCGCTATACAGGCGCTGCCTCCCATCAGACCCAAGGAGCTCGCTATACCGGCACTGCCTCCAATCAGACCCAAGGAGCTCTCTACACAGGCGCTGCCTCCCATCAGACCTAAGGAGCTCGCTATACCGGCGCTGCCTCCCATCAGACCCAAGGAGCTCGCTATACAGGCGCTGCCTCCCATCAGACCCAAGGAGCACGCTATACCGTCAGTGCCTCCCATCAGACCCAAGGAGCTCGCTATACAGGCGCTGCCTCCCATCAGACCCAAGGAGCTCGCTATACAGGCGCTGCCTCCCATCAGACCCAAGGAGCTCGCTATACAGGCGCTACCTCCCATCAGACCCAAGGAGCTTCGTATACAGGCGCTGCCTCCCATCAGACCCAAGGAGCTCACTATACAGGCGCTGCCTCCCATCAGACCCAAGGAGCTCGCTATACCGTCAGTGCCTCCCATCAGACCCAAGGAGCTCGCTATACAGGCGCTGCCTCCCATCAGACCCAAGGAGCTCGCTATACCGTCAGTGCCTCCCATCAGACCCAAGGAGCTCGCTATACAGGCGCTGCCTCCCATCAGACCCAAGGAGCTCGCTATACAGGCGCTGCCTCCCATCAGACCCAAGGAGCTCGCTATACAGGCGCTGCCTCCCATCAGACCCAAGGAGCTCGCTATACCGTCAGTGCCTCCCATCAGACCCAAGGAGCTCGCTATACCGGCGCTGCCTCCCATCAGACCCAAGGAGCTCGCTATACAGGCGCTGCCTCTCATCAGACCCAAGGAGCTCGCTATACCGGCGCTGCCTCCCATCAGACCCAAGGAGCTCGCTATACAGGCGCTGCCTCCCATCAGACCCAAGGAGCTCGCTATACCGGCGCTGCCTCCAATCAGACCCAAGGAGCTCGCAATACCGGCGCTGCCTCCCATCAGACCCAAGGAGCTCGCTATACCGGCGCTGCCTCCCATCAGACCCAAGGAGCTCGCTATACCGGCGCTGCCTCCCATCAGACCCAAGGAGCTCGCTATACAGGCGCTGCCTCTCATCAGACCCAAGGAGCTCGCTATAGAGGCGCTGCCTCCCATCAGACCCAAGGAGCTCGCTATACAGGCGCTGCCTCCCATCAGACCCAAGGAGCTCGCTATACAGGCGCTGCCTCCCATCAGACCCAAGGAGCTCGCTATACAGGCGCTGCCTCCCATCAGACCCAAGGAGCTCGCTATACAGGCGCTGCCTCCAATCAGACCCAAGGAGCTCGCTATACAGGCGCTGCCTCCCATCAGACCCAAGGAGCTCGCTATACAGGCGCTGCCTCCCATCAGACCCAAGGAGCTCGCTATACAGGCGCTGCCTCCCATCAGTCCCAAGGAGCTCGCTATACAGGCGCTGCCTCCCATCAGACCCAAGGAGCTCGCTATACAGTCGCTGCCTCCAATCAGACCCAAGGAGCTCACTATACAGGCGCTGCCTCCCATCAGACCCAAGGAGCTCGCTATACAGGCGCTGCCTCCAATCAGACCCAAGGAGCTCGCTATACAGGCGCTGCCTCCCATCAGACCCAAGGAGCTCGCTATACAGGCGCTGCCTCCCATCAGACCCAAGGAGCTCGCTATAGAGGCGCTGCCTCCCATCAGACCCAAGGAGCTCGCTATACAGGCGCTGCCTCCCATCAGACCCAAGGAGCTCGCTATACCAGCGCTGCCTCCCATCAGACCCAAGGAGCTCGCTATACAGGCGCTGCCTCCCATCAGACCCAAGGAGCTCGCTATACAGGCGCTGCCTCCCATCAGACCCAAGGAGCTCGCTATACAGGCGCTGCCTCCAATCAGACCCAAGGAGCTCGCTATACAGGCGCTGCCTCCCATCAGACCCAAGGAGCTCGCTATACAGGCGCTGCCTCCCATCAGACCCAAGGAGCTCGCTATACAGGCGCTGCCTCCCATCAGTCCCAAGGAGCTCGCTATACAGGCGCTGCCTCCCATCAGACCCAAGGAGCTCGCTATACAGTCGCTGCCTCCAATCAGACCCAAGGAGCTCACTATACAGGCGCTGCCTCCCATCAGACCCAAGGAGCTCGCTATACAGGCGCTGCCTCCAATCAGACCCAAGGAGCTCGCTATACAGGCGCTGCCTCCCATCAGACCCAAGGAGCTCGCTATACAGGCGCTGCCTCCCATCAGACCCAAGGAGCTCGCTATAGAGGCGCTGCCTCCCATCAGACCCAAGGAGCTCGCTATACAGGCGCTGCCTCCCATCAGACCCAAGGAGCTCGCTATACCAGCGCTGCCTCCCATCAGACCCAAGGAGCTCGCTATACAGGCGCTGCCTCCCATCAGACCCAAGGAGCTCGCTATACAGGCGCTGCCTCCCATCAGACCCAAGCAGCTCGCTATACAGGCGCTGCCTCCCATCAGACCCAAGCAGCTCGCTATACAGGCGCTGCCTCCCATCAGACCCAAGGAGCTCGCTATACAGGCGCTGCCTCCCATCAGACCCAAGGAGCTCGCTATACAGGCGCTGCCTCCCATCAGACCCAAGGAGCTCGCTATACAGGCGCTGCCTCCCATCAGACCCAAGGAGCTCGCTATACAGGCGCTGCCTCCCATCAGACCCAAGGAGCTCGCTATACAGGCGCTGCCTCCCATCAGACCCAAGGAGCTCGCTATACAGGCGCTGCCTCCCATCAGACCCAAGGAGCTCGCTATACAGGCGCTGCCTCCCATCAGACCCAAGGAGCTCGCTATACAGGCGCTGCCTCCCATCAGACCCAAGGAGCTCGCTATACAGGCGCTGCCTCCAATCAGACCCAAGGAGCTCGCTATAGAGGCGCTGCCTCCCATCAGACCCAAGGAGCTCGCTATACAGGCGCTGCCTCTCATCAGACCCAAGGAGCTCGCTATAGAGGCGCTGCCTCCCATCAGACCCAAGGAGCTCGCTATACAGGCGCTGCCTCCCATCAGACCCAAGGAGCTCGCTATACAGGCGCTGCCTCCCATCAGACCCAAGGAGCTCGCTATACAGGCGCTGCCTCCCATCAGACCCAAGGAGCTCGCTATACAGGCGCTGCCTCCAATCAGACCCAAGGAGCTCGCTATACAGGCGCTGCCTCCCATCAGACCCAAGGAGCTCGCTATACAGGCGCTGCCTCCCATCAGACCCAAGGAGCTCGCTATACAGGCGCTGCCTCCCATCAGTCCCAAGGAGCTCGCTATACAGGCGCTGCCTCCCATCAGACCCAAGGAGCTCGCTATACAGTCGCTGCCTCCAATCAGACCCAAGGAGCTCACTATACAGGCGCTGCCTCCCATCAGACCCAAGGAGCTCGCTATACAGGCGCTGCCTCCAATCAGACCCAAGGAGCTCGCTATACAGGCGCTGCCTCCCATCAGACCCAAGGAGCTCGCTATACAGGCGCTGCCTCCCATCAGACCCAAGGAGCTCGCTATAGAGGCGCTGCCTCCCATCAGACCCAAGGAGCTCGCTATACAGGCGCTGCCTCCCATCAGACCCAAGGAGCTCGCTATACCAGCGCTGCCTCCCATCAGACCCAAGGAGCTCGCTATAGAGGCGCTGCCTCCCATCAGACCCAAGGAGCTCGCTATACAGGCGCTGCCTCCCATCAGACCCAAGGAGCTCGCTATACCAGCGCTGCCTCCCATCAGACCCAAGGAGCTCGCTATACCAGCGCTGCCTCCCATCAGACCCAAGGAGCTCGCTATACAGGCGCTGCCTCCCATCAGACCCAAGGAGCTCGCTATACAGGCGCTGCCTCCCATCAGACCCAAGCAGCTCGCTATACAGGCGCTGCCTCCCATCAGACTCAAGCAGCTCGCTATACAGGCGCTGCCTCCCATCAGACCCAAGGAGCTCGCTATACAGGCGCTGCCTCCCATCAGACCCAAGGAGCTCGCTATAGAGGCGCTGCCTCCCATCAGACCCAAGGAGCGCGCTATACAGGCGCTGCCTCCCATCAGACCCAAGGAGCTCGCTATACCGTCAGTGCCTCCCATCAGACCCAAGGAGCTCGCTATACCGGCGCTGCCTCCCATCAGACCCAAGGAGCTCGCTATACAGGCGCTGCCTCTCATCAGACCCAAGGAGCTCGCTATACCGGCGCTGCCTCCCATCAGACCCAAGGAGCTCGCTATACAGGCGCTGCCTCCCATCAGACCCAAGGAGCTCGCTATACCGGCGCTGCCTCCAATCAGACCCAAGGAGCTCACTATACCGGCGCTGCCTCCCATCAGACCCAAGGAGCTCGCTATACCGGCGCTGCCTCCAATCAGACCCAAGGAGCTCACTATACAGGCGCTGCCTCCCATCAGACCCAAGGAGCTCGCTATACCGGCGCTGCCTCCCATCAGACCCAAGGAGCTCGCTATAGAGGCGCTGCCTCCCATCAGACCCAAGGAGCTCGCTATACCGGCGCTGCCTCCAATCAGACCCAAGGAGCTCACTATACCGGCGCTGCCTCCCATCAGACCCAAGGAGCTCGCTATACCGGCGCTGCCTCCAATCAGACCCAAGGAGCTCACTATACAGGCGCTGCCTCCCATCAGACCCAAGGAGCTCGCTATACCGGCGCTGCCTCCCATCAGACCCAAGGAGCTCGCTATAGAGGCGCTGCCTCCCATCAGACCCAAGGAGCTCTCTATACAGGCGCTGCCTCCAATCAGACCCAAGGAGCTCGCTATACCGGCGCTGCCTCCAATCAGACCCAAGGAGCTCACTATACAGGCGCTGCCTCCCATCAGACCCAAGGAGCTCGCTATAGAGGCGCTGCCTCCCATCAGACCCAAGGAGCTCGCTATACAGGCGCTGCCTCCCATCAGACCCAAGGAGCTCGCTATACAGGCGCTGCCTCCAATCAGACCCAAGGAGCTCGCTATACAGGCGCTGCCTCCCATCAGACCCAAGGAGCTCGCTATACAGGCGCTGCCTCCCATCAGACCCAAGGAGCTCGCTATACAGGCGCTGCCTCCAATCAGACCCAAGGAGCTCGCTATACAGGCGCTGCCTCCCATCAGACCCAAGGAGCTCGCTATACAGGCGCTGCCTCTCATCAGTCCCAAGGAGCTCGCTATACAGGCGCTGCCTCTCATCAGTCCCAAGGAGCTCGCTATACAGGCGCTGCCTCCCATCAGACCCAAGGAGCTCGCTATACAGGCGCTGCCTCCCATCAGACCCAAGGAGCTCGCTATACAGGCGCTGCCTCCCATCAGACCCAAGGAGCTCGCTATACAGGCGCTGCCTCCAATCAGACCCAAGGAGCTCGCTATACAGGCGCTGCCTCCCATCAGAACCAAGGAGCTCGCTATACAGGCGCTGCCTCCCATCAGACCCAAGGAGCTCGCTATACAGGCGCTGCCTCCAATCAGACCCAAGGAGCTCGCTATACAGGCGCTGCCTCCCATCAGACCCAAGGAGCTCGCTATACAGGCGCTGCCTCCCATCAGACCCAAGGAGCTCACTATACAGGCGCTGCCTCCCATCAGACCCAAGGAGCTCGCTATACAGGCGCTGCCTCCCATCAGACCCAAGGAGCTCACTATACAGGCGCTGCCTCCCATCAGACCCAAGGAGCTCACTATACAGGCGCTACCTCCCATCAGACCCAAGGAGCTCGCTATACAGGCGCTGCCTCTCATCAGTCCCAAGGAGCTCGCTATACAGGCGCTGCCTCCCATCAGACCCAAGGAGCTCGCTATACAGGCGCTGCCTCCCATCAGACCCAAGGAGCTCTCTACACAGGCGCTGCCTCCCATCAGACCCAAGGAGCTCTCTACACAGGCGCTGCCTCCCATCAGACCCAAGGAGCTCGCTATACAGGCGCTGCCTCCCATCAGACCCAAGGAGCTCACTATACAGGCGCTACCTCCCATCAGACCCAAGGAGCTCGCTATACCGGCGCTGCCTCCCATCAGACCCAAGGAGCTCACTATACAGGCGCTGCCTCCCATCAGACCCAAGGAGCTCGCTATACAGGCGCTGCCTCCCATCAGACCCAAGGAGCTCGCTATACCGTCAGTGCCTCCCATCAGACCCAAGGAGCTCGCTATACAGGCGCTGCCTCCCATCAGACCCAAGGAGCTCGCTATACAGGCGCTGCCTCCCATCAGACCCAAGGAGCTCACTATACAGGCGCTGCCTCCCATCAGACCCAAGGAGCTCGCTATACCGGCAGTGTCTCCCATCAGACCCCACCACTTTCTCTTTGTATAACACCCTTCTCTGCATAACACTCTCCTTTCTCTATAACAGTTACCTTCCTCTCTGTATAACATCCTTCTCTATGTATAACAATCACCTTCCTCTCTATATAGCACCCTTCTCTCTGTAAAACACTGTCCTCTCCCTATAACAGTCACCTTCCTCTCTGTATAACACCCTCCCCTATGTATAACACTCTCCTGTGCATAACATTAACTTTTTTGTATAACACTCTTCTCTCTGTATAACACCATACTCACTGTATTACACTCTCCTATGTGTATAACATTCCCCTCTCTGTATAACACTCCCCTCTCTGTATAACATTCCCCTCGCTATATAACACTCTCGCTTCCTGTATTTCCCAATACTGAGCTCCCCTCCCAGTCTCTCCACCCCATGGTAATATAATGTAAGTCTCTCTGTCAGTCCTGCTCTGCATAGAGCGTCTCACAGGTAAGTGAACACATACACTCTCTCTCTCTCTCTCTCTCTCTCTCTCTCTCTCTCTCTCTCTCTCTCTCTCTCTCTCTCTCTCTCTCTCTCTCTATTATATTGTACAGAGCGCTGGTGAGACCTCACTTGGAGTATTGTACAGAGCACTGGTGAGACCTCGCTTGGAGTACTATACACAGCACTGATGAGACCTCACTTGGAGTATTGTACAGAGCACTGGTGAGACCTCGCTTGGAGTACTATACACAGCACTGGTGAGACCTCACTTGGAGTATTGTACAGAGCACTGGTGAGACCTCGCTTGGAGTACTATACACAGCACTGGTGAGACCTCACTTGGAGTATTGTACAGAGCGCTGGTGAGACCTCACTTGGAGTATTGTACAGAGTGCTGGTGAGACCTCACTTGGAGTATTGTACAGAGCACTGGTGAGACCTCACTTGGAGTATTGTACAGAGCGCTGGTGAGACCTCACTTGGAGTATTGTACAGAGCGCTGGTGAGACCTCACTTGCAGTATTGTACAGAGTGCTGGTGAGACCTCACTTGGAGTATTGTACAGAGCACTGGTGAGACCTCACTTGGAGTATTGTACAGAGCACTGGTGAGACCTCACTTGGAGTATTGTACAGAGTGCTGGTGAGACCTCACTTGGAGTATTGTACAGAGCGCTGGTGAGACCTCACTTGGAGTATTGTACAGAGCATTGGTGAGACCTCACTTGGAGTATTGTACAGAGCACTGGTGAGACCTCACTTGGAGTATTGTACAGAGCACTGGTGAGACCTCACTTGGAGTATTGTACAGAGCGCTGGTGAGACCTCACTTGGAGTATTGTACAGAGCGCTGGTGAGACCTCACTTGGAGTATTGTACGCAGTACTGGAGACCGTATCTCCAGAAGGATATAGATACTTTGGAGAGAGTTCAGAGAAGGGCTACTAAACTGGTTCATGGGTTGAAGGATAAAACTTACCAGGAAAGGTTAAAGCATCTTAACATGTATAGCTTGGAGGAAAGACGTAACAGGGGGGATATGATAGAAACATTTAAATACATAAAGGGAATCAACACAGTAACGGAGGAGAGTGTATTTAACCCCTTCATGATCTGACTGTTTTCGGAATGTTCGTTGTGGAGCGTGGCTGTTTTAACACTTCTGCGGTGTTTGTGTTTAGCTGTAGTTTTCTCCTTTGTCATTAGTTGGACCCACACAAATAATATATTTGTTTCAGTACTAGAAGTGCTTTCATTTGATACCATTATTTTGTGCTTATTATTTAATTACAAAAATAGTAAAATAAGGTGAATAATGAAAAAAACCAACTCTTTTCCTGACTTTTATTTGTAAAATCTTATAGTAATCTAGAAAAGCTGCTAAATAGATTGTAATATTGGTCCTGAGTTTAGAAATATCCAGTGTTTATATGATTTTTGTATGACATCCAGTAATACATACTATTGGCTTTAGTGACACAGTGACACCAATATCTGCCATGAGCCCCCCACCTCCCAGGGTATTCAGCTCTGGTTAATCTGACACGTGTTGGTGTAGTAATTTGGGGTGTTTTTTCCCACACACTTTGAATGTACCAGGGTTGTTCTTCCAAACACCCCAATATATGTTCAGCACCATCCCCTAGTATAGGGGTCCCCCACATGTATAGGTGTGCTCGGGTTATGTGGCAGGTACAGGGACACATTTAGGATATGGTCAGTGCAGCTTTAAAACGTGTATTATTTAAAGTAATGCTTGTGACTATAATTCCTATCATTCTCAGCCAGCCATTTGAAACCTTAGCATCATAGGGAATGCAGTCTATATTAGGAATCACAGATCATTGCTATCCTGCGGCTGCATGGATGATATATCCAAATGCCACGGGCCCCTATCTACTGCTGGGGGCCCTATCTACTGCTGGGGGCCCCTATCTACTACTGGGGGCCCCTATCTAATACTGGGGGCTCTATCTACTGCTGGGGGCCCTATCTACTGCTGGGGGGCCCTATCTACTGCTGGGGGGCCCTATCTACTGCTGGGGGGCCCTATCTACTGCTGGAGGCCCTATCTACTGCTGGGGGGCCCTATCTACTGCTGGGGCCCCCTATCTACTGCTGGGGCCCCCTATCTACTGCTGGGGCCCCCTATCTACTGCTGGGGCCCCCTATCTACTGCTGGGGCCCCCTATCTACTGCTGGGGCCCCCTATCTACTGTTGGGGGGCCCTATCTACTGCTGGGGGGCCCAATCTACTGCTGGGGGGCCCTATCTACTGCTGGGGAGCCCTATCAACTGCTGGTGGCCCTATCTACTGCTGGGGGCCCTATCTACTGCTGGGGGCCCCTATCTACTGCTGGGGGCCCTATCTACTGCTGGGGGGCCCTATCTACTGCTGGGGGCCCCTATCAACTGCTGGTGGCCCTATCTACTGCTGGGGGGCCCTATCTACTGCTGGGGGGCCCTATCTACTGCTGGGGGCCCTATCTACTGCTGGGGGCCCCTATCTACTGCTGGGAACCAATGCAAATATCCCTATAGGATGACAGACCTAACACGTCACGACCTCTATGGAATAATGAGGATAGAGCACACTCAGCTCTATCCTCACACTCAGCTCTATCCTCACATTCAGCTCTATACTCACACTCAGCTCAAAATTCACACACAGCTCTATCCTCACCCTCAGCTCTATCTTCACCCTCAGCTCTACACTCACACTCAGCTCTATCCTCACACTCAGCTCTATCTTCACACTCAGCTCTACACTCACACTCAGCTCTATCCTCACACTCAGTTCTATACTCACACTCAGCTCTATTCTCAACCTCAGCTCTATCCTCACACTCAGCTCTCTTCTCACCCTCAGCTCTAACCTCACACTCAGCTCTCTTCTCACACTCAGCTCTATCCTCACACTCAGCTCTACACTCACACTCAGCTCTAAACTCACACTCAGCTCTATCCTCACATTCAGCTCTATACTCACACTCAGCTCAAAATTCACACACAGCTCTATCCTCACACTCAGCTCTATCTTCACCCTCAGCTCTATCCTCACACTCAGCTCTATCTTCACACTCAGCTCTATCCTCACACTCAGTTCTTTCCTCACACTCAGTTCTATTCTCAACCTCAGCTCTATCCTTACACTCAGCTCTCTTCTCACCCTCAGCTCTATCCTCACACTCAGCTCTCTTCTCACACTCAGCTCTCTTCTCACACTCAGCTCTATCCTCACACTCAGCTCTACGCTCACACTCAGCTCTATCCTCACACTCAGCTCTATCCTCACACTCAGCTCTCTTCTCACACTCAGCTCTATCCTCACACTCAGCTCTACACTCAAACTCAGCTCTATCCTCACACTCAGCTCTATCCTCACACTCAGCTCTATCCTCACACACAGCTCTATCTTCACACTCAGCTCTATCTTCACACTCAGCTCTATCCTCACACTCAGCTCTATCCTCACACTCAGCTCTATCCTCACACTCCATTCTGTAGTCTGAGTGTCAGTTTCTGGTTCTAACTGGTTATTTACCATTTGCAGGTTAATTTGGGTGTTTTGCTGTCACGATGTCTGCAGGTAATGAATCCCCATTATATAATGACTTCCTCCAGTCCAGTCTGAGAGACCCCCGCTCACACAAACTCCTCCAAATTACACCCAGGATCAATACATCTTATTATAACACAACAGCCCCTCAGTCCTCATAGTGCTGCCTGAGAGTCATGAGAGATTCTAGGGCTTGGAGGTTCTAAGGTTCTCCCAATACTTCTTTTCAGAATTTAATGCACCCCAGCTGCCAGATAACAACCCTCCAAGTTACAACACCATCGTGCCATATGCACCCCCAGTCCTGCAGCCCCCCGCAGCCTCCCAGGACACAGTGCAAATAAAAGGAGTCCCCCAGGGAGTGGAGCTTCTCACCCAGGTAAGACCTTCCACCTTCCATCCCAACGTACAAGCAATGTTTAGGTGATACAGTCACATTATAAGCAGTGTATATGTTCTATTTATAGTTACTATAATGTATATGTTATATTTATAGTTACTATAATGTATATGTTCTATTTATAGTTACTCATAATGTATATGTTATATTTATAGTTACTCATAATGTATATGTTCTATTTATAGTTACTATAATGTATATGTTCTATTTATAGTTACTATAATGTATATGTTATATTTATAGTTACTATAATGTATATGTTCTATTTATAGTTACTATAATGTATATGTTATATTTATAGTTACTATAATGTATATGTTCTATTTATAGTTACTCATAATGTATATGTTATATTTATAGTTACTATAATGTATATGTTATATTTATAGTTACTCATAATGTATATGTTCTATTTATAGTTACTATAATGTATATGTTATATTTATAGTTACTATAATGTATATGTTATATTTATAGTTACTCATAATGTATATGTTCTATTTATAGTTACTATAATGTATATGTTCTATTTATAGTTACTCATAATGTCTATGTTCTATTTATAGTTACTATAATGTATATGTTCTATTTATAGTTACTCATAATGTATATGTTCTATTTATAGTTACTCATAATGTATATGTTCTGTCCTCAGATAAACCAGCTGTCGGTCCAGGAGAAATGTAAGATATTAACTCTCTTTCCAACTCATGGGTCATTAATCTTCTTTCCCCCTTTCATCAAATCTATTGGCTTCTTTTCCCTAAAATCCGAGAGAGTTTATCTCTACCTCCAGTCTAATCTCCACCTCCAGCCTAATCCCAACCTCCAGCCTAATCCCAACCTCCAGTCTAATCCCAACCTCCCGTCTAATCCCAACCTCCAGCCTAATCCCGACCTCCAGTCTAATCCTGACCACCAGTCTAATCCCGACCTCCAGTCTAATCCTGACCACCAGTCTAATCCTGACCACCAGTCTAATCCCGACCACCAGTCTAATCCCAACCTCCAGCCTAATCCTGACCACCAGTCTAATCCCAACCTCCAGTCTAATCCCGACCACCAGTCTAATCCCAACCTCCAGCCTAATCCTGACCACCAGTCTAATCCCAACCTCCAGTCTAATCCCGACCTCCAGTCTAATCTCAACCTCCAGTCTAATCCCAACCTCCAGTCTAATCCCGACCTCCAGACTTATCTCAACCTCCAGCCTAATCCCGACCACCAGTCTAATCTCAACCTCCAGTCTAATCCCGACCACCAGTCTAATCTCAACCTCCCATCTAATCTCAACCTCCATTCTAATCCAAACCTCCTGCCTAATCCCAACCTCCCATCTAATCTCAATCTCCCATCTAATGTTGACCCCAGTCTAATCTCGACCACCAGCCTAATCTCAACCTCCAGCCTAATCCCAACCTCCAGTCTAATCCCGACCACCAGTCTAATCCCAACCTCCCATCTAATCTGAACCTCCAGTCTAATCCCAACCTCCAGTCTAATCTCAATCTCCAGTCTAATCCCAACCTCCAGCCTAATCTCTACCTCCAGTCTAATCCCGACCACCAGTCTAATCCCAACCTCCCGTCTAATCCCAACCTCCAGCCTAATCTCTACCTCCAGCCTAATCCCGACCACCAGTCTAATCCCAACCTCCAGTCTAATCCCGACCTCCAGACTAATCTCAACATCCAGCCTAATCCCAACCTCCAGTCTAATCTCAACCTCCAGTCTAATCTCAACCTCCAGTCTAATCTCAACCTCCAGCCTAATCCCAACCTCCAGCCTAATCCCGACCACCAGTCTAATCCCAACCTCCAGTCTAATCCCGACCTCCAGTCTAATCTCAACCTCCAGTCTAATCCCGACCTCCAGTCTAATCTCAACCTCCAGTCTAATCCCGACCTCCAGTCTAATCCCGACCTCCAGACTAATCTCAACCTCCAGCCTAATCCCGACCACCAGTCTAATCTCAACCTCCAGTCTAATCCCGACCACCAGTCTAATGTCAACCTCCATTCTAATCCAAACCTCCTGCCTAATCTCTACCTCCCATCTGATCTCGACCTCCAGCCTAATCCCAACCTCCCATCTAATCTCAATCTCCCATCTAATGTTGGCCTCCAGCCTAATCCCAACCTCCCATCTAATCTCAATCTCCCATCTAATCTCGACCACCAGCCTAATCTCGACCTCCAGCCTCGGGAGGAGTCCCCCACTTGGATGCCCCATTTTGACCTTTCACTAACCATTTTGCCACGATACAAATGCTTTGAAGCCTGCTGAAATGGAAGGGGGTGATATTAATCTTGTTCCCATCCAATTAATTTCAAAACCTTCCACCATTAATAAAATATAATAGTAAAATTAATATTAATTAAATACAAAATGTGCCTTTGCTTTCCCCTGTTATACACCAAGTCCAGGGGCTTCTGAAATGGCCCCCAGATGCCATTCACCAATAGAGGAACATGGCAAGTGTCCCTGCATATAATCAGGCTGGGAGCTATCCAATCGTCCCGGACCCTAATACAAACGGGGGTCCAGATAAAGTGGCCCTAACCGGCCACCTTATAAGAAATGGAAGTTGGCCAAAGGCTCCTGGTTCCCTAATCTGCATACGAGGGGCAATTTGCCCTGACCACCCTTAATGTGGGTGGGTTGGGAGCTGCCAAACGGCTCCCAGCCCAGTTATCTTCCCATCCCCAATTAAATGGAAAAGTAAACATTTAATGAAAAAATGCCCCTATTATATTTAGTGGCAGAGGCTTCCCAAGGTCTCCTGGCCCCGTTCTCCCCCCACCTTTAAATATATGGGTCCATTGTCTATCCTAAAGGCCCCCCAGCCTTTCTGATAATTAAAGTAAATGAAGCCCGGCCTCCCCACCTCCTCACCTCTACCGTTCTCAGGTAGGGAGGCCGAATCCACACAAAATCACACTTTCTTTTATATTTTATTATAAATACTTGTATTTTTCATATCATATTGATAAACGACAGTACAAACACTAGCGTACAGTACAAGTTCCAAAAACACGTTGTGAGACGGAAACTTTCTAAAAGACTCCGAAATAAGTGCAAAAAGGAGCAACAACCGTGTGAGACGAATCCTTGTAAAGTCACTAGCAACAGAGACAGCCTTTCCCTCTGTGACATATTCATTGGAATCTCCAGTCGTTTCCAAAAAAAAGTCTCCTTTGGAGGAAAGAAATCTAGGGCCACAGAAAGTACCTGGGGTCCTGCCTATTAAATCCACATACAGGGAGGGTCTTTACCATCACTGTTATTGGATTGGCAGCTCCAGATTTACTCACCTTGGATTTTCAAATCAATGCATTACTTAGTGAATAGTATTTGTTTTTTGGGATTTCGATTACAACCTCCCAATTTAAGCCCACTATTTGGGGATTTTAGTGAATAACCCCCATCCAGTCTCGTCTCGCTAGTTCTCTGGCGCCCCCTGCAGATCTCACCTGTTTATAAAGATATATTCACAAGTAGGATTATGTGCGTTTTACATCAGCATTAAACGGAGACTAAATGCTGGAATATTCAATATATAAGAAATGAGATTTCTCCATGTTTTTTTTTTTGATTTAAATGTCAACTTAAACATTAACTATAGCGTGAATGTAAAGAATAAAACATGATCTATACATTGTTTTAGCGAAACTTCATCAAATGCATTAAATAAATATATGTTTTAAATGTGTCTGTGACATCGACTGCTTGTGACATCACTCATATTTATTCTCTACAGTCACCGTATAAGCAGTGTTTAGGTGATACAGTCACAGTATAAGCAGTGTTTAGGTGATACAGTCACAGTATAAGCAGTGTTTGGGTGATACAGTCACAGTATAAGCAGTGTTTAGCTGATACAGTCACAGTATAATCAGTGTTTGGGTGATACAGTCACAGTATACGCAGTGTTTGGGTGATACAGTCACAGTATAAGCAGAGTTTAGATGATACAGTCACAGTATAAGCAATGTTTAGGTGACACAGTCACAGTATAAGCAGTGTTTAGGTGACACAGTCACAGTATAAGCAGCGTTTGGGTGATACAGTCACAGTATGAGCAGCGTTTGGGTGATACAGTCACAGTATGAGCAGTGTTTGGGTGATACAGCCCCAGTATAAACAGTGTTTGGGTGATACAGTCACAGTATAAGCAGTGTTTGGGTGATACAGTCACAGTATAAGCAGTGTTTGGGTGATACAGTCACAGTATGAGCAGCGTTTGGGTGATACAGTCACAGTATAAGCAGTGTTTGGGTGATACAGTCACAGTATAAGCAGTGTTTAGGTGATACAGTCACAGTATAATCAGTGTTTGGGTGATACAGTCACAGTATAAGCAGTGTTTGGGTGACACAGTCACAGTATAAGCAGAGTTTAGGTGATACAGTCACAGTATGAGCAGTGTTTGGGTGATACAGTCACAGTATAAGCAGTGTTTAGGTGATACAGTCACAGTATAAGCAGTGTTTAGGTGATACAGTCAGTCACAGTATAAGCAGTGTTTAGGTGATACAGTCACAGTATAAGCAGTGTTTGGGTGATACAGTCACAGTATAAGCAGTGTTTAGGTCATACAGTCACAGTATAAGCAGTGTTTGGGTGATACAGTCACAGTATAAGCAGTGTTTAGATGATACAGTCACAGTATAAGCAGTGTTTAGGTGATACAGTCACAGTATAAGCAGTGTTTGGGTGATACAGTCACAGTATAAGCAGTGTTTGGGTGATACAGTCAGTCACAGTATAAGCAGTGTTTAGGTGATACCGTCACAGTATAAGCAGTGTTTGGGTGATACAGTCACAGTATAAGCAGTGTTTGGGTGATACAGTCAAAGTATAAGCAGTGTTTAGATGATACAGTCACAGTATAAGCAGTGTTTAGGTGATACAGTCACAGTATAAGCAGTGTTTGGGTGATACAGTCACAGTATAAGCAGTGTTTAGGTGATACAGTCACAGTATAAGCAGTGTTTAGGTGATAGAGTCACAGTATAAGCAGTGTTAAGGTGATACAGTCACAGTATAAGCAGTGTTTGGGTGATACAGTCACAGTATAAGCAATGTTTGGGTGATACAGTCACAGTATAAGCAGTGTTTAGATGATACAGTCACAGTATAAGCAGTGTTTGGGTGATATAGTCACAGTATAAGCAGTGTTTGGGTGATACAGTCACAGTATAAGCAGTGTTTGGGTGATACAGTCACAGTATAAGCAGTGTTTGGGTGATACAGTCACAGTATAAGCAGTGTTTGGGTGATACAGTCACAGTATAAGCAGTGTTTGGGTGATACAGTCACAGTATAAGCAGTGTTTGGGTGATACAGTCACAGTATAAGCAGTGTTTAGGTGATACAGTCACAGTATAAGCAGTGTTTGGGCGATACAGTCACAGTATAAGCAGTGTTTAGTTGATACAGTCACAGTATAAGCCGTGTTTAGGTGATACAGTCAGTCACAGTATAAGCAGTGTTTAGGTGATACAGTCACAGTATAAGCAGTGTTTGGGTGATACAGTCACAGTATAAGCAGTGTTTAGATGATACAGTCACAGTATAAGCAGTGTTTAGGTGATACAGTCACAGTATAAGCAGTGTTTGGGTGATACAGTCACAGTATAAGCAGTGTTTGGGTGATACAGTCACAGTATAAGCAGTGTTTGGGTGATACAGTCAGTCACAGTATAAGCAGTGTTTAGGTGATACCGTCACAGTATAAGCAGTGTTTGGGTGATACAGTCACAGTATAAGCAGTGTTTGGGTGATACAGTCACAGTATAAGCAGTGTTTGGGTGATACAGTCAAAGTATAAGCAGTGTTTAGATGATACAGTCACAGTATAAGCAGTGTTTAGGTGATACAGTCACAGTATAAGCAGTGTTTGGGTGATACAGTCACAGTATAAGCAGTGTTTGGGTGATACAGTCACAGTATAAGCAGTGTTTAGGTGATACAGTCACAGTATAAGCAGTGTTTAGGTGATAGAGTCACAGTATAAGCAGTGTTTGGGTGATACAGTCACGGTATAAGCAGTGTTTGGGTGATACAGTCACGGTATAAGCAGTGTTTGGGTGATACAGTCACAGTATAAGCAATGTTTGGGTGATACAGTCACAGTATAAGCAGTGTTTAGGTGATACAGTCACAGTATAAGCAGTGTTTAGGTGATACAGTCACAGTATAAGCAGTGTTTAGGTGGTACAGTCACAGTATAAGCAGTGTTTGGGTGATACAGTCACAGTATAAGCAGTGTTTGGGTGATACAGTCACAGTATAAGCAGTGTTTGGGTGATACAGTCACAGTATAAGCAGTGTTTAGGTGATACAGTCACAGTATAAGCAGTGTTTAGGTGATACAGTCACAGTATAAGCAGTGTTTAGGTGGTACAGTCACAGTATAAGCAGTGTTTGGGTGATACAGTCACAGTATAAGCAGTGTTTGGGTGATACAGTCACAGTATGAGCAGTGTTTAGGTGATACAGTCACAGTATAAGCAGTGTTTGGGTGATACAGTCACAGTATAAGCAGTGTTTAGGTGATACAGTCACAGTATAAGCAGTGTTTAGGTGATACAGTCACAGTATAAGCAGTGTTTGGGTGATACAGTCACAGTATAAGCAGTGTTTGTGTGATACAGTCACAGTATAAGCAGTGTTTAGGTGATACAGTCACAGTATAAGCAGTGTTTAGGTGATACAGTCACAGTATAAGCAGTGTTTAGGTGGTACAGTCACAGTATAAGCAGTGTTTGGGTGATACAGTCACAGTATAAGCAGTGTTTGGGTGATACAGTCACAGTATGAGCAGTGTTTAGGTGATACAGTCACAGTATAAGCAGTGTTTGGGTGATACAGTCACAGTATAAGCAGTGTTTAGGTGATACAGTCACAGTATAAGCAGTGTTTAGGTGATACAGTCACAGTATAAGCAGTGTTTGGGTGATACAGTCACAGGATAAGCAGTGTTTGTGTGATACAGTCACAGTATAAGCAGTGTTTAGGTGATACAGTCACAGTATAAGCAGTGTTTAGGTGATACAGTCACAGTATAAGCAGTGTTTAGGTGATACAGTCACAGTATAAGCAGTGTTTGGGTGATACAGTCACGGTATAAGCAGTGTTTAGGTGATACAGTCAGAGTATAAGCAGTGTTTAGGTGATACAGTCACAGTATAAGCAGTGTTTGGGTGATACAGTCACAGTATAAGCAGTGTTTAGGTGATACAGTCACAGTATAAGCAGTGTTTAGGTGATACAGTCACAGTATAAGCAGTGTTTGGGTGATACAGTCACAGTATAAGCAGTGTTTGTGTGATACAGTCACAGTATAAGCAGTGTTTAGGTGATACAGTCACAGTATAAGCAGTGTTTAGGTGATACAGTCACAGTATAAGCAGTGTTTAGGTGGTACAGTCACAGTATAAGCAGTGTTTGGGTGATACAGTCACAGTATATGCAGTGTTTGGGTGATACAGTCACAGTATGAGCAGTGTTTAGGTGATACAGTCACAGTATAAGCAGTGTTTGGGTGATACAGTCACAGTATAAGCAGTGTTTAGGTGATACAGTCACAGTATAAGCAGTGTTTAGGTGATACAGTCACAGTATAAGCAGTGTTTGGGTGATACAGTCACAGTATAAGCAGTGTTTGTGTGATACAGTCACAGTATAAGCAGTGTTTAGGTGATACAGTCACAGTATAAGCAGTGTTTAGGTGATACAGTCACAGTATAAGCAGTGTTTGGGTGATACAGTCACAGTATAAGCAGTGTTTAGGTGATACAGTCACAGTATAAGCAGTGTTTAGGTGATACAGTCACAGTATAAGCAGTGTTTGGGTGATACAGTCACAGTATAAGCAGTGTTTGTGTGATACAGTCACAGTATAAGCAGTGTTTAGGTGATACAGTCACAGTATAAGCAGTGTTTAGGTGATACAGTCACAGTATAAGCAGTGTTTGGGTGATACAGTCACGGTATAAGCAGTGTTTAGGTGATACAGTCAGAGTATAAGCAGTGTTTAGGTGATACAGTCACAGTATAAGCAGTGTTTAGGTGATACAGTCACAGTATAAGCAGTGTTTGGGTGATACAGTCACAGTATAACCAGTGTTTGGGTGATACAGTCACAGTATAAGCAGTGTTTGGGTGATACAGTCACAGTATAAGCAGTGTTTAGGTGATACAGTCACAGTATAAGCAGTGTTTGGGTGATACAGTCACAGTATAAGCAGTGTTTGGGTGATACAGTCACAGTATAAGCAGTGTTTGGGTGATACATTCACACTATTCTGTAGATATGCCATACGCTGTGTCCAAAAAACAACATTTTTGAAAGATAATTTTTCATGAAGCTGCTGCTGCGTCACTGACATGGTCGGTGACCATCGGTCGTTGCTGTTGGTTAGTGTCACTCATATATTAGCCAGAGCCTCAGAGGAGTTGCTCAAGGTGTAAGTGCTGTAATAGAGGAAGGAGCGCGGAAGTTGCTGAAATTGCACAGCTAAATCGTCTTCCAGCAGATTAGGCCAAGACAGAAGGTGACTATTTGCGGAATCGTTTAAATATGACAAATCGTTAGAGGGTTAGGGTTTGAGATCTCTGATGTTTGCACTATCTGTTTGTGACGTCACGGTGTTGACATTATTTGGAAAGCTGCTGGACAGTTTTATTGGGTTTATTTCCCAGCGATTATGTCATCATGGTTGTGGTCTGAGTCACTTTGTACATTGCGTCCTCTTATGAAAGGTATTACACAAGAAGGGAATCTGCTGACAACACCTCACAAGCAACAGGATGTGTGCAAGGAAGGGGAAGCAATGTCTGCCGGGGCAGGGCCAGTGCAGGGCTGAGGCAGGTCCGGGGAGGGCCGGGGCAGGGCCAGGGCAGGGCAGGGCCAGGGCAGGGCTGAGGCAGGTCTGGGGAGGGCCGGGGCAGGGCCAGGGCAGGGCTGGGGCAGGGCCGGGGAGGGCTGGGGCAGGGCCGGGGCAGGGCTGAGGCAGGGCCGGGGAGGGCCGGGGCAGGGGTTTTTACCACTCTAAGAGAAACCTTTTTTTGCTGCCCCCTGGCTCTGCCCTTCTTTTTACCACACCTGTAACATCAATGATTTAAATGCATTTTAAGGTTAAATAATTATAATAATGTATGCATTAAAATGTAAATATCTAATAACATTGTTTTTTTTATATATCTTTTTTATTTAATATATTCAAACATTCTATAACAATTTCAATTTGCATATTCAAAAATATAAGTAGATATATTAAACATCCGATAAATGAATCATATAATAATCTAATAATAATCTAATAACATTGTACATTTGCGAAGTTATTCAGCACTGAGTGCTGTACAGAGAAAGCCACACAATGAGAATCAGTCCCACACAGAGACAGTCACATACAGAGAAAGCCACGCAATGAGAATCAGTCCCACACAGAGACAGTCACATACAGAGAAAGCCACGCAATGAGAATCAGTCCCACACAGAGACAGTCACACACAGAGAAAGCCACCCAATGAGAATCAGTCCCACACAGAGACAGTCACATACAGAGAAAGCCACACAATGAGAATCAGTCCCACACAGAGACAGTCACATACAGAGAAAGCCACGCAATGAGAATCAGTCCCACACAGAGACAGTCACATACAGAGAAAGCCACCCAATGAGAATCAGTCCCACACAGAGACAGTCACATACAGAGAAAGCCACACAATGAGAATCAGTCCCACACAGAGACAGTCACATACAGAAACAGACACGCAATGAGAATCAGTCCCACACAGAGACAGTCACATACAGAGAAAGCCACGCAATGAGAATCAGTCCCACACAGAGACAGTCACATACAGAGAAAGCCACGCAATGAGAATCAGTCCCACACAGAGACAGTCACATACAGAGAAAGCCACCCAATGAGAATCAGTCCCACACAGAGACAGTCACATACAGAGAAAGCCACACAATGAGAATCAGTCCCACACAGAGACAGTCACATACAGAGAAAGCCACACAATGAGAATCAGTCCCACACAGAGACAGTCACATACAGAGAAAGCCACACAATGAGAATCAGTCCCACACAGAGACAGTCACATACAGAGAAAGCCACACAATGAGAATCAGTCCCACACAGAGACAGTCACATACAGAGAAAGCCACCCAATGAGAATCAGTCCCACACAGAGACAGTCACATACAGAGAAAGCCACACAATGAGAATCAGTCCCACACAGAGACAGTCACATACAGAAAAAGCCACACAATGAGAATCAGTCCCACACAGAGACAGTCACATACAGAGACAGACACACAATGAGAATCAGTCCACATCCTTGGAGAACAGGAAATGACAAACTTAATTTAGTTTTAGGAGCCAGACAACGGCACATCATTCACGCAGACAGTCAATTGCACAGTCACACACAGAGACAGTCACATACAGAGACAGTCACACATACAGATAGACAGGCACACACAGAGACAGTCACAGCATACAGAGACAGAGAGAGTCTCACACATACAGAGAGAAAGTCACACACATACAAAGAGAGAGACATGCAAAGAGACAGTCACACACACACATAGTCACACACAGAAAGAGTCTCACACATACAGAGAAGCAGTCACACACAGAGAAAGTCACACACATACAGAGAGACAGTCACACATACAGATAGACAGGCACACACAGAGACAGTCACAGCATACAGAGACATAGAGAGTCTCACACACACACACACACACACACACAGAGTCTCACACATACAGAGAGACAGTCACACACATACAGAGAGACAGTCACACACAGAGTGTTTCTCTCTCACAAACACACACACAGAGTCTCACACATACAGAGACAGTCAAACACATGCAGATAGACAGTCACACACACACATAGTCACACACAGAAAGTGTCTCACACATACAGAGAAACAGTCACACACAGAGACAGTCACACACATACAGAGAGACAGTCACACACAGAGACAGTCACAGCATACAGAGACAGAGAGAGTTTTACACAAACACAGAGAGAGTCACACACAGAGAGAGTCTCACACATACAGAGAGTCACACACAGAAAGAGTCTCACACATACAGAGAGACAGTCACAGCATACAGAGACAGAGAGAGTCTCACACACACAGAGAGAGAGTAACACACAGAGAGAGTCTCACACATACAGAGAGTCACACACAGAGAGAGTCACACCCACAGAGAGACAGTCACACACATACAGAGAGACAGTCACACACAGAGACAGTCACAGCATACAGAGACAGAGAGAGTCTCACACACATACACACAAAGAGAGTCACACACAGAGAGAGTCTCACACATACAGAGAGACAGTCACACACATTCAGAGAGACAGTCATGCAAAGAGACAGTCACACACACACATAGTCACACACAGAGAGTGTCTCACACATACAGAGAAACAGTTACACACAGAGACAATCACACACATACAGAGAGACAGTCACACACAGAGAGCGTCTCTCTCTCTCTCACACACACACACACACACACACAGAGTCTCACACATACAGAGACAGTCAAACACATACAGATAGACTGTCCCACACACACAGAGTCTCTCACATTCAGAGAGACAGTCACACACATAGAGTTTCACACATACAGAAATACAGTAAAACACAGAGATAGACTCACACATACAGTATGCTTAGCACTGCACGCAGGCAGCATTGTGTCTGTCCCGGCATTAATAAAGTCTATGTACAGTATGCTCAGCACTGTGCGCAGGCAGCATTGTGTCTGTCCCAGCATTAATACTGTCTATGTACAGTATGATCAGCATTGTGTCTGTCCTGTATTAATACAGTCTATGTACAGTATGATCAGCACTGTGCGCAGGCAGCATTGTGTCTGTCCTGGCATTAATACTGTCTATATACAGTATGCTCAGCACTGTGCGCAGGCAGCATTGTGTCTGTCCCGGCATTAATACTGTCCATGTACAGTATGATCAGCACTGCGCGCAGGCAGCATTGTGTGTGTCCTGGTATTAATACCGTCTATGTACAGTATGTTCAGCACTGCGCGCAGGCAGCTTTGTGTCTGTCCCTGCATTAATAATGTCTATGTACAGTATGCTCAGCACTGTGCGCAGGCAGCATTGTGTCTGTCCCGGCATTAATACTGTCTATATACAGTATGCTCAGCAATGCGCGCAGGCAGCATTGTGTCGGTCCCCGGCATTAATACCGTCTATGTACAGTATGCTCAGCACTGTGCGTAGGCAGCATTGTGTCTGTCCCGGCATTAATACTGTCTATGTACAGTATGCTCAGCACTGCGCGCAGGCAGCATTGTGTCTGTCCTGGCATTAATACTGTCTATGTACAGTATATACAGTATGCTCAGCACTGTGCGCAGGCAGCTTTGTGTCTGTTCCGGCATTAATACCGTCTATGTACAGTATGCTCAGCACTGCGCGCAGGCAGCATTGTGTCTGTCCTGTATTACTACAGTCTATGTACAGTATGCTCAGCACTGTGCGCAGGCAGCATTGTGTGTGTCCTGGTATTAATACCGTCTATGTACAGTATGTTCAGCACTGCGCGCAGGCAGCTTTGTGTCTGTCCCTGCATTAATAATGTCTATGTACAGTATGCTCAGCACTGTGCGCAGGCAGCATTGTGTCTGTCCCGGCATTAATACTGTCTATATACAGTATGCTCAGCACTGCGCGCAGGCAGCATTGTGTCGGTCCCCGGCATTAATACCGTCTATGTACAGTATGCTCAGCACTGTGCGTAGGCAGCATTGTGTCTGTCCTGGCATTAATACTGTCTATGTACAGTATATACAGTATGCTCAGCACTGCGCGCAGGCAGCATTGTGTCTGTCCCGTCATTAATACTGTCTATGTACAGTATGCTCAGCACTGTGCGTAGGCAGCATTGTGTCTGTCCCGGCATTAATACTGTCTATGTACAGTATGCTCAGCACTGCGCGCAGGCAGCATTGTGTCTGTCCTGGCATTAATACTGTCTATGTACAGTATATACAGTATGCTCAGCACTGTGCGCAGGCAGCTTTGTGTCTGTTCCGGCATTAATACCGTCTATGTACAGTATGCTCAGCACTGCGCGCAGGCAGCATTGTGTCTGTCCTGTATTACTACAGTCTATGTACAGTATGCTCAGCACTGTGCGCAGGCAGCATTGTGTGTGTCCTGGTATTAATACCGTCTATGTACAGTATGCTCAGCACTGCGCACAGGCAGCTTTGTGTCTGTCCCTGCATTAATAATGTCTATGTACAGTATGCTCAGCACTGTGCGCAGGCAGCATTGTGTCTGTCCCGGCATTAATACTGTCTATATACAGTATGCTCAGCACTGCGCGCAGGCAGCATTGTGTCGGTCCCCGGCATTAATACCGTCTATGTACAGTATGCTCAGCACTGTGCGTAGGCAGCATTGTGTCTGTCCTGGCATTAATACTGTCTATGTACAGTATATACAGTATGCTCAGCACTGCGCGCAGGCAGCATTGTGTCTGTCCCGTCATTAATACTGTCTATGTACAGTATGCTCAGCACTGCGCGCAGGAAGCATTGTGTCTGTCCTGGCATTTATACCATCTATGTACAGTATGCTCAGCACTGCGCGCAGGCAGCATTGTGTCTGTCCCAGCATTAATACTGTCTATGTACAGTATGCTCAGCACAGTGCGCAGGCAGCATTGTGTCTGTCCCGGCATTAATACTGTCTATGTACAGTATGCTCAGCACTGTGCGCAGGCAGCATTGTGTCTGTCCCGGCATTAATACTGTCTATATACAGTATGCTCAGCACTGCGCGCAGGCAGCATTGTGTCTGTCCCAGCATTAATACTGTCTATGTACAGTATGCTCAGCACTGTGCGCAGGCAGCATTGTGTCTGTCCCGGCATTAATACTGTCTATGTACAGTATGCTCAGCACTGTGCGCAGGCAGCATTGTGTCTGTCCCGGCATTAATACTTTCTATATCCAGTATCCTCAGCACTGTGCGCAGGCAGCATTGTCTCTGTCCTGGCAATAATATTGTCTATGTACAGCATGCTCAGCACTGCGCGCAGGCAGCACTGTCTGTCCCGGCATTAATACTGTCTATGTACAGTATGTACAGTATGCTCAGCACTGTGCGCAGGCAGCATTGTGTCTGTCCTGGCATTTATACTGTCTATGTACAGTAAGCTCAGCACTGCGCGCAGGCAGCTTTGTGTCTGTGCCTGAATTAATAATGTCCATGTACAGTATGCTCAGCACTGTGCGCAGGCAGCATTGTGTCTATCCTGGCATTAATACTGGCTATGTACAGTATGCTCAGCACTGCGCGCAGGCAGCATTGTGTCTGTCCCGGCATTAATACTGTCTATGTACAGTATGCTCAGCACTGCGCGCAGGCAGCATTGTGTCTGTCCTGTCATTAATACCGTCTATGTACAGTATGCTCAGCACTGCACGCAGGCAGCATTGTGCCTGTCCTGGTATTAATACTGTCTCTGTACAGTATGCTCAGCACTGTGCGCAGGCAGCATTGTGTCTGTCCCGGTATTAATACTGTCTATGTACAGTATGCTCAGCACTGTGCGCAGGCAGCTTTGTGTCTGTTCCGGCATTAATACCGTCTATGTACAGTATGCTCAGCACTGCGCGCAGGCAGCATTGTGTCTGTCCCGGCATTAATACTGTCTATGTACAGTATGCTCAGCACTGCGCGCAGGCAGCATTGTGTCTGTCCCGGCATTAATACTGTCTATGTACAGTATGCTCAGCACTGCGCGCAGGCAGCATTGTGTCTGTCCTGGCATTAATACTGTCTATGCACAGGATGTACAGTATGCTCTGCACTGTGCGCAGGCAGCATTGTGTCTGTCCTGGCATTTATACCATCTATGTACAGTATGCTCAGCACTGCACGCAGGCAGCATTGTGTCTGTCCTGGCATTTATACCATCTATGTACAGTATGCTCAGCACTGCGCGCAGGCAGCATTGTGTCTGTCCCAGCATTAATACTGTCTATGTACAGTATGCTCAGCACTGTGCGCAGGCAGCATTGTGTCGGTCCACAGCATTAATACTGTCTATGTACAGTATGCTCAGCACTGTGCGCAGGCAGCATTGTCTCTCTCCTGGCATTAATATTGTCTATGTACAGTATGCTCAGCACTGCGCGCAGGCAGCACTGTCTGTCCCGGCATTAATACTGTCTATGTACAGTATGTACAGTATGCTCAGCACTGTGCGCAGGTAGCATTGTGTCTGTCCTGGCATTTATACCATCTATGTACAGTATGCTCCGCACTGCACGCAGGCAGCATTGTGTCTGTCCCCGCATTAATACTTTCTATGTACAGTATGCTCAGCACTGCGCGCAGGCAGCATTGTGTCTGTCCTGGCATTAATACTGTCTATGCACAGTATGAACAGTATTCTCAGCACTGTGCGCAGGCAGCATTGTGTCTGTCCTGGCATAAATACTGTCTATGTACAGTATGCTCAGCACTGTGCGCAGGCAGCATTGTGTCTGTCCCGGTATTAATACCGTCTATGTACAGTATGCTCAGCACTGCGCGCAGGCAGCATTGTGTCTGTCCCGGCATTAATACTGTCTATGTACAGTATGATCAGCACTGCGCGCAGGCAGCATTGATCTGCAGAGCTTGCTAACCGTACAGGGGAAGCTGGAGCCCTAATCAGTTCTCTTCCCATGTCTTGCAGTTTCGGTAACCCAGGGAAGGGGCCGGAGCTTCGATGTCCTGGATTCGGTGGGACAGAGGGTGTTCCAGGCCAAGCAGTATATTCAGTGCTGTGGACCGGTGTATAATATTAAGCTCACAGATAACTGGAAGCGGGTCACCCTGGATCTGACTGAGGAGTGTGGCTGCCATTGCACCAGGCAGGTGAGAGAGCGTCTCGTACAGGGTATCCCCTCATTAAATCCCACCTAGCTTATTTATATTGTATATGGCTTTCACACACTATATAATTTATTTATATTGTACATGGCTTTCACACACTATATAATATATTTATATTGTACATGGCTTTCACACTCTATATAATATATTTATATTGTACATGGCTTTCACACACTATATAATATATTTATATTGTACATGGCTTTCACACACTATATAATTTATTTATATTGTACATGGCTTTCACACACTATATAATATATTTATATTGTGCATGGCTTTCACACACTATATAATATATTTATATTGTACATGGCTTTCACACACTATATAATATATTTATATTGTACATGGCTTTCACACACTATATAATATATTTATATTGTACATGGCTTTCACACACTATATAATATATTTATATTGTACATGGCTTTCACACACTTTATATATATATATATTTATATTGTACATGGCTTTCACGCACTATATAATATATTTATATTGTACATGGCTTTCACACACTATATAATATATTTATATTGTACATGGCTTTCACACACTATATAATATATTTATATTGTACATGGCTTTCACACACTATATAATATATTTATATTGTACATGGCTTTCACACACTATATAATATATTTATATTGTACATGGCTTTCACACACTGTATAATATATTTATATTGTACATGGCTTTCACACACTTTATAATATATTTATATTGTACATGGCTTTCACATACTATATAATATATTTATATTGTACATGGCTTTCACACTCTATATAATATATTTATATTGTGCATGGCTTTCACACACTATATAATATATTTATATTGTACATGGCTTTCACACACTATATAATATATTTATATTGTACATGGCTTTCACACACTATATAATATATTTATATTGTACATGGCTTTCACACACTATATAATATATTTATATTGTACATGGCTTTCACACACTATATAATATATTTATATTGTACATGGCTTTCACACACTATATAATATATTTATATTATACATGGCTTTCACACTCTATATAATATATTTATATTGTGCATGGCTTTCACACACTATATAATATATTTATATTGTACATGGCTTTCACGCACTATATAATATATTTATATTGTACATGGCTTTCACGCACTATATAATATATTTATATTGTACATGGCTTTCACACACTATATAATATATTTATATTGTACATGGCTTTCACACTCTATATAATATATTTATATTGTGCATGGCTTTCACACACTATATAATATATTTATATTGTACATGGCTTTCACGCACTATATAATATATTTATATTGTACATGGCTTTCACGCACTATATAATATATTTATATTGTACATGGCTTTCACACACTATATAATATATTTATATTGTACATGGCTTTCACACACTATATAATATATTTATATTGTACATGGCTTTCACACACTATATAATATATTTATATTGTACATGGCTTTCACACACTGTATAATATATTTATATTGTACATGGCTTTCACACACTATATAATATATTTATATTGTACATGGCTTTCACACACTGTATAATATATTTATATTGTACATGGCTTTCACACACTTTATAATATATTTATATTGTACATGGCTTTCACACACTATATAATATATTTATATTGTACATGGCTTTCACACACTTTATATATATATATATTTATATTGTACATGGCTTTCACGCACTATATAATATATTTATATTGTACATGGCTTTCACACACTATATAATATATTTATATTGTACTTGGCTTTCACGCACTATATAATATATTTATATTGTACATGGCTTTCACACACTATATAATATATTTATATTGTACATGGCTTTCACGCACTATATAATATATTTATATTGTACATGGCTTTCACACACTTTATATATATATATATATTTATATTGTACATGGCTTTCACACACTGTATAATATATTTATATTGTACATGGCTTTCACGCACTATATAATATATTTATATTGTACATGGCTTTCACACACTATATAATATATTTATATTGTACTTGGCTTTCACACACTGTATAATATATTTATATTGTACATGGCTTTCACACACTATATAATATATTTATATTCACTTTAAAACTATTTCCAGTACTCCTGTATATTTACACTAAATATAATATCACCGGGGCTTCTAAATTCAGTGTCATCCAATAAGGAGGTGCTTGGATAGGTGGGCGGGCTTGTTGAGAGGTGGAGCTTGGAGAGAGAGGCGGGGCTGTTACTATAGCACAAGCAGTAACTCTAACACACTCTATATGCACTGTCCCTTTAAACACCAGACAAATTATCCCCCCAGGGACATGCAAAGGGTTATGGGTGATTCCCTCTCTCTACCGACAGGTTCAAGTGTGTGGAGAGGGAGGACGTTTACTGGGGTCCATCAAACTACACAATAACAGCCTGGTGACCCACCTGTCAATGCTGGACCCCCGCAACCAGGTCATCCTGCTGATCATCGGCCCCAGCTTCCAGACCAATATCTTCGGCAACACTACCTTTCAGGTAACAAACTAGCCAGGAGTCTGTCCCTCCCCCTGTGGGGCAACATGGACAGGAGGAGCTAGGAGTATGTCCCTCCCACTGCGACACAGACAGGAGGAGCTAGGAGTCTGTCCCTCCCCCTGCGACACAGACAGGAGGAGCTAGGAGTCTGTCCCTCCCCCTGCAGGGCGACACAGACAGGAGGAGCTAGGAGTCTGTCCCTCCCCCTTCAGGGTGATACAGACAGAAGGAGCCAGGAGTCTGTCCCTCCCCCTGTGGGGCAACATGGACAGGAGGAGCTAGGAGTATGTCCCTCCCACTGCGACACAGACAGGAGGAGCTAGGAGTCTGTCCCTCCCCCTGCGACACAGACAGGAGGAGCTAGGAGTCTGTCCCTCCCCCTGCAGGGCGACACAGACAGAAGGAGCTAGGAGTCTGCCCCTCCCCCTGCAGGGTGACACAGAGAGGAGGAGCTAGGAGTCTGTCCCTCCCCTGCGACAGAGACAGGAGGAGCTAGGAGTCTGTCCCTCCCCCTGCAGGGTGACAGACAGAAGGAGCTAGGAGTCTGTCCCTCCCCCTGTGACACAGACAGAATGAGCTAGGTGTCTGTCCCTCCCCCTGCGGGGAGACACATACAGGAGGAGCTAGTAGTCAGTCCCTCCCCCTGCGGGGAGACGCATACAAGAGGAGCTAGGAGTCTGTCCCTCCCCCTGCAGGGCGACACAGACAGGAGGAGCTAGGAGTCTGCCCCTCCCCCTGCAGGGTGACACAGAGAGGAGGAGCTAGGAGTCTGTCCCTCCCCTGCGACAGAGACAGGAGGAGCTAGGAGTCTGTCCCTCCCCCTGCAGGGTGACAGACAGAAGGAGCTAGGAGTCTGTCCCTCCCCCTGTGACACAGACAGAATGAGCTAGGTGTCTGTCCCTCCCCCTGCGGGGAGACACATACAGGAGGAGCTAGTAGTCAGTCCCTCCCCCTGCGGGGAGACGCATACAAGAGGAGCTAGGAGTCTGTCCCTCCCCCTGCAGGGCGACACAGACAGGAGGAGCTAGGAGTCTGTCCCTCCCCCTGCAGGGCGACACAGACAGGAGGAGCTAGGAGTCTGTCCATCCCTTTGCGGGGCGAGAAAGACAGGAGGAGCTAGTTGTCTGTCCCTCCCCCTGCGGGGCGACACAGACAGGAGGAGCTAGGAGTCTTTAACCTCCCCCTGCGGAGTGACACAGACAGGAGGAGCTAGGAGTCTGTCCCTCCCACTGCGGGGCGACACAGACAGGAGGAGCTAGGAGTCTGTCCCTCCCCCTGCAGGGCGACACAGACAGAAGGAGCTAGGAGTCTGTCCCTCCCACTGCGGGGCAACACAGACAGGAGGAGCTAGGAGTCTGTCCCTCCCCCTGCAGGGCGACACAGACAGAAGGAGCTAGGAGTCTGTCCCTCCCACTGCGGGGCGACACAGACAGGAGGAGCTAGGAGTCTGTCCCTCCCCCTGCAGGGCGACACAGACAGAAGGAGCTAGGAGTCTGTCCCTCCCCCTGCAGGGCGACACAGACAGAAGGAGCTATGAGTTTGAATTGCTCACTGCAGAGTGACAGTTTGGGTAGTTGAGCTGTGTCTCCTGTGTCTCCCGCCCCCTGCAGGGTGACAGTGTGGGTGGTTGGGCTATGTCTCCTGTATGCCCCGCCCCCTTCAGGGTTACAGTGTGAGTGGTTGAGCTGTGTCTCCTGTGTGTCCCGCCCCCTGCAGGGTGACAGTGTGGGTTGCTGAGCTGTGTCTCCTGTGTGTCCCGCCCCCTGCAGTGTGACAGTATGGGTGGTTGAGCTGTGTCTCCTGTGTGTCCCGCCCCCTGCAGGGTGACAGTATGGGTGGTTGAGCTGTGTCTCCTTTGTTCAGGTGAAGTCCAGTGATGAGCAGCATGTGGTGGGGATGATCAAGAATGAGAATGAGCAGTTCTTTGTCTCCTTCCCGCTGGATCTGGAGGTGACGGTGAAAGCTTTATTACTGGGCGCCTGCTTCTATCTGGTGAGTATAATAATTACCTGCCAGACTGGGCAGACGGCACCCTGGCAAGCGCGGCACATGGAGCTCAAAGCTAGACTATATCTGTCTAGCCACCCAAGGGGTTAACTTCTCTAACACTGACTTTATCTGCCTAGCCACCCAAGGGGTTAACTCCTCTAACACTGCCTATATCTGTCTAGCCACCCAAGGGGTTAACTTCTCTAACACTGACTTTATCTGTCTAGCCACCCAAGAGGTTAACTCATCTGACACTGACTGGATATGTGAAGCAATCCAGGGGTTAACTCCTCTGACACTGCCTATATCTGTCTAGCCACCAAGGGGCTAACTCCTCTGACACTGACTTTATCTATCTGGATTTTGTTATAGGTCACTGGTCACATTATGTTTTAGGGATTTGCACAGGGTATTATGATAATAATGTTTTAACATTACTCTCTTTTCACCTTGTGGGTGAGCTCTTTGGAAACATTATTTGATTATGTATATAAGAAGTGGAGAGTGCATGGAGAGCAGGAAGTCATGCATGGAGAGCAGGAAGTCATGCATGGAGAGCAGGAAGTCATGCATGGAGAGCAGGAAGCCGTGCATGGAGAGCAGGAAGCTGCGCATGGATAGCAGGAAGACGCGCATGGATAGCAGGAAGCCGCGCATTGATAGCAAGAAGCTGTGAATGGAGAGCAGGAAACTGTGCATGGATAACAGGAAGCCGTGCATGGATAGCAGGAAGCCGCGCATGGATAGCAGGAAGTCAAGCATGGATAGCAGGAAGTCAAGCATGGATAGAAGGAAGCTGTGCATGGATAGCAGGAAGCCGCACATGGATAGCAGGAAGTCATGCATGGATAACACAAAGCCATGCATGGATAACAGGAAGCCGCGCATGGATAGCAGGAAGTCATGCATGGATAACAGGAAGCCGTGAATGGATAACACAAAGCCATGCATGGATAACAGGAAGCCGCGCATGGATAGCAGGAAGTCATGCATGGATAACAGGAAGCCACACATGGATAGCAGGAAGCCGTGCATGGATAGCAGGAAGTCATGCATGGATAGCAGGAAGTCATGCATGGATAACAGGAAGCCACACATGGATAGCAGGAAGCCGTGCATGGATAGCAGGAAGTCATGCATGGATAGCAGGAAGCTGTGCATTGATAGCAGGAAGTCATGCATGGATAGCAGGAATCCGTGCATGGATAGCAGGAAGTCATGCATGGATAGCAGGAAGTCATGCATGGATAGCAGGAAGCCACGCATGGATAGCAGGAAGCCACGCATGGATAGCAGGAAGCTGCGCATGGACACGATGGTTTGGAGGTGAATGATTTTATTAATATTGTTCTCTGATGAATTAATCTGTCTCTCTGTCCTGCAGGACGCTCTGATTCACGACAAGAGGGAAGAATTAATCAACCGAAAGAGCAGTGACTAGGAGAGGCGGCGCCAACAATATGACATCATCGTGACATCACAGAACATGTCATTGTCTTGGGCTAACTGCTAATGAGCTCAGTTAATGTGACCAGACTCTTCCTCTCATTTCATTCTGGTGGGATACGGACTCTGTGATCCCTTTTAGTAATGATAATAATATTAATAGCGGATGAAGTTGTGTTGATTAGATGGATTAAATTATTTTCGCTAAATACCTCCCTGCGACCCAGAAATTACAACGAAACAATGGTGGTTATTGATAAAACTCTTCTCAGGCAGCCATGTTATGGTGCTGCTGTTTTGTGACCTAGGGCGCTGATTAAAAAGTGTCCAACCCTCCCCTGGGTCACACAATGTCACCTACACACTGCTTATACTGTGACTGTATCAGCTAAACACTGCTTATACTGTGACTGTATCACCCAAACACTGCTTATACTGTGACTGTATCACCCAAACACTGCTTATACTGTGACTGTATAACCTAAACACTGCTTATACTGTGACTGTGTCAGCTAAACACTGCTTATACTGTGACTGTATCACCCAAACACTGCTTATACTGTGACTGTATCACCCAAACACGGTTTATACTGTGACTGTGTCACCCAAACACTGCTCATACTGTGACTGTATCACCTAAACACTGCTTATACTGTGACTGTATCACCACAACACTGCTTATACTGTGACTGTATCACCTAAACACTGCTTATACTGTGACTGTATCACCTACACACTGCTTATACTGTGACTATTACACAATCACTGCTTATACTGTGACTGTATCACCTAAACACTGCACATTCTGTGCCCAGGGGCGTTGCTAGGTCTCCATATGGTCTGAGGTTAGAGCCCAGATGGGTTCTGTCACACACACTGTCTCTCTCTCACACACACACACACAATGTCTCTCTCACATACACACACACTGTCCCTCACACATACACACAAACACAGTCTCTCTCATACACACAGACACACAGTGTGTCTCATACATACACTGTTTCTCACACACACACACTGCATCTCTCACATACACTTCATTTCTCTCTCACACACACACTGTGTCTCTCTCTCACACATTGCATCTGTCTCTTACACACACTGCATCTCTCCCTCACACACTCAGTCTCTTTTACACACAAGCTCTGCCTCTCTCACACACTCCTGTGATGATACGGCACCCTAGAGCAGTCTCTCCCCTAGGTGTATCGTCCTGAAGGGGAATAATTCTGAGACCGGGGTCAAGTCAGTGACTATAGTGGGACTTTGCAAAGTGAGTCTGAATGTGCAGTAGCTGGTAGCAGACTGTGACAAAAGCCAGGGCAGTCCTCTACCAACTGGGGAGGGAGGCAGGTATCGCCCTCTCAGCCTCCAAGTGCAGCCTTTACAAAGGCTGCCGAGTAATAAGCTCAATGCTGACAGATCCGAAGACTCTGCCATAGGACACACACCAGTATAGGAGAGGAACAGGAATGGACACACACCAGTATAGGAGGGGAACAGGAATGGACACACCAGTATAGGAGAGGAACAGGAATGGACACACACCAGTATAGGAGGGGAACAGGAATGGACACACACCAGTATAGGAGGGGAACAGGAATGGACACACACCAGTATAGGAGGGGAACAGGAATGGACACACACCAGTATAGGAGAGGAACAGGAATGGACACACACCAGTATAGGAGGGGAACAGGAATGGACACACACCAGTATAGGAGAGGAACAGGAATGGACACACACCAGTATAGGAGGGGAACAGGAATGGACACACACCAGTATAGGAGAGGAACAGGAATGGACACACACCAGTATAGGAGAGGAACAGGAATGGACACACACCAGTATAGGAGGGGAACAGGAATGGACACACACCAGTATAGGAGGGGAACAGGAATGGACACACACCAGTATAGGAGAGGAACAGGAATGGACACACACCAGTATAGGAGGGGAACAGGAATGGACACACACCAGTATAGGAGAGGAACAGGAATGGACACACACCAGTATAGGAGAGGAACAGGAATGGACACACACCAGTATAGGAGGGGAACAGGAATGGACACACACCAGTATAGGAGAGGAACAGGAATGGACACACACCAGTATAGGAGAGGAACAGGAATGGACACACACCAGTATAGGAGGGGAACAGGAATGGACACATACCAGTATAGGAGAGGATCAGGAATGGACACACACCAGTATAGGAGAGGAACAGGAATGGACACACACCAGTATAGAGAGGAACAGGAATGGACACACACCAGTATAGGAGAGGAACAGGAATGGACACACAGCAAACTCTTGGGAAATACTTCTACTTTATTACAAGACAGATCAACTTATATACAGGCAAACAGGGGAGGAGGGTTACTCTACACATAGGTAACATAAGCTTAATAAAATCTTATAGGAAGATAATCAGGCAACATCCTGAGATAGCATCAACATGCCGCCATTACACAGGAGCAGCCACACCAACACACATCAACATAATGACATAACACACAGGCAGAAACACCAGATGTGGCGGAACCAACCTCGCCACTATGTTCTGGAGAAGCCTGGTTGCTCCCCACAGGGAGAGGAGAGCATCGTCTCCATCCCCCAGCGGCAGTGTGATTTGCAGGGAATAGAGAGCCCAGTCTCCTTTCCCCAGCGGCAGAGTGTCCAGCAGGGAATAGAGAGCCCAGTCTCCTGTCCCCAGCGGCAGAGTGTCCAGCAGGGAATAGAGAGCCCAGTTTCCTTTCCCCAGCGGCAGAGTGTCCAGCAGGGAATAGAGAGCCCAGTCTCCTGTCCCCAGCGGCAGAGTGTCCAGCAGGGAATAGAGAGCCCAGTCTCCTTTCCCCAGCGGCAGAGTGTCCAGCAGGGAATAGAGAGCCCAGTCTCCTTTCCCCAGCGGCAGAGTGTCCAGCAGGGAATAGAGAGCCCAGCCTCCTTTCCCCAGCAGCAGAGTGTCCAGGAGGGAATAGAGAGCCCAGTCTCCTTTCCCCAGCGGCAGAGTGTCCAGCAGGGAATAGAGAGCCCAGTCTCCTTTCCCCAGCAGCAGAGTGTCCAGGAGGGAATAGAGAGCCCAGTCTCCTTTCCCCAGCAGCAGGACACTGTATTGGGAGCGGAGACAGTCTGTCTCCCTCCCCAGCGGATGGTAGTATGTATGGGAGAGGAGCTTGTTACCCCCTCTCCCCAGCGACAGCTTAACGTACCAGGGGGAGACAGTAAGCCCCACAACCGTGCAGATGGGACCGTGGTCTCTGCACTTACAGCACAGGGGGTAGGGACAGTCGGTCCTGTCCCCCAGCAACAGGGCTGTTTAGCCAAAGGGGAGAAAGTCAGTCTCCCCCCACAGCAGCATGGTGGTTTGTCCAAAGGGGAGACAACCGGTCTCCCCCTCCAGCAGCAGAGCTGTGTATCCAAAGGGGAGACAGTCGGTCTCCCCCTCCAGCAACCAGGCTCCAACCAGGCTACTTCTGCGGTAGTGCTGGCACCAGGGCTGAGTACCGCTGGTCTCTGCCCATTCAGCAACCCACCTAGGCAGCCTACCAGTCCCCCACACAGCCGTGGTGAGGCACTTGGACATGGACAAGTTTCTCCCTTACTCGGGTGTAGTAACCATTTCTTGTGGGTGGGCTGTACTGCTGTTTCTGTTTTGTGGGTGGGCTGCTGGACTAACCAGGGCACTGACCGGCAGGAGGTCAGATACCCTGTTAGTCTGTTTGGAAAAGGGGAGAGATGTGGCGGAACCAACCTCGCCACTATGTTCTGGAGAAGCCTGGTTGCTCGCCTGCTGCCTCTGGACTATGGCCCCATGGTAAAAGCTTGCATTTTCCCCTGCAGAAAGTCTTGTTCGTGCCTTTCTGCCTGGGTGTTCGGTAGATTGAATCTACCGAACCAACTCACGAATGAACGGACTACCTGGGTAAGGGATGTGCCATAGCACTATACGTTAATATTGTTAGTTAGTTATATTCTGTTAGTATATTGGTTTATGTGTAATGTTTAATTCTGTAAGTAGACCACTCTGAAGGTTTATAATGTGACAGTGACTCCAATAGTTTACTCCAACATCCATTGTTCTGTAGTAACTGGATTAACTGGTAAACTGATTATGTTGTGTACATTATGTTTCTTACTGTGTGTCTACTCACTGTATGGTAATTTGGTTTGCAGTCTGAATGTCTAATGTTTTCCTAGCCCCAGTTAGTTGGAGGACTATGTTTAGTTCCATCCCCCCATTGTATACTAATGTCTGTGATGTCATGTGTATGTCTTTTATAAGTCTGTGTTGTTTGTCAAATAAAGTTGTTCAATCTTGCTGTACCTAACTGCTAGATGTCCTGTCTATTTGGGTACAAAGAGCAAGGGTCCAGGAAAGACTTGCTGGGTGTGACGGTCCGTTACACCAACAAACATCAACATAATGTTGTTACACACAGGCATCAACATTACCAAACATCAACATAATGACATTACACACAGGCAGAAACACCAACAAACATCAAAATAATGACATTACACATGGGCAGCAACACCAACAAACATCAACATAATGACATTACACACAGGCAGCAACACCAACAAACATCAACATAATGACATTACACACAGGCCGCAACACCAACAAACATCAACATAATGACATTACACACAGGCCGCAACACCAACACACATCAACATAATGACATTACACACAGGCCGCAACACCAACAAACATCAACATAATGACATTACACACAGGCCGCAACACCAACAAATATCAACATAATGACATTACACATGGGAAGCAACACCAACAAACATCAACATAATGACATTACACACAGGCAGCAACACCAACAAATATCAACATAATGACATTACACACAGGCAGCAACACCAACAAATATCAACATAATGACATTACACACAGGCCGCAACACCAACAAACATCAACATAATGACATTACACACAGGCCGCAACACCAACAAACATCAACATAATGACATTACACACAGGCAGCAACACCAACAAATATCAACATAATGACATTACACACAGGTCGCAACACCAACAAACATCAACATAATGACATTACACACAGGCCGCAACACCAACAAATATCAACATAATGACACCTGGAGTCCCCATGAGTAAAGTTGAGCGGACACCTGGATGTTCGAATTCGGCAGGTTCGGACAAACGTTGAAAAAATGTCCGTGTCCGAACTTGACCCTGAGCTTGACCCCGAACCCTATTGAAGTCAATGGGAACACAAACTTTTGGCCACTAAAATCCCTCTAAAAAAGTCCTGGAAAGGGCTAGAGGGCTGCAAAATGAAGTAAAATGTGGGTAAGAGTAGGACAAGTGCCCTGCAAGCAAATGTGGATAGGGAAATAACTTCAAAAAACATAAAATACATACAAATTACAAATACAGCTGAGCCATAAAATAGCACTAGATGGAATCTTTGATTTTAGCTTTGGAAGAACATAAATCTAAATCTAAAGCATGGCTGCCAGGAGGATCAACAGAATTATCCATTTGAGAGAGGGTTGGAGTGCAGGGTATTCTCTTTCAGTTTATACTAAGTGACCCATAGGTTGAGGAGGCGGTGACCGTGGCGTGGTGTAGGAGGAAGCGGCGCTGGAGGAGGAGGAGGAGGTAGCCAACACTGTTTTTTATTTGTTTTTTTAAATTGGGGTAGCCCCCAAAATATTAGGACATATAACAACAGAAAACAAAGAATAAGTGCACTTGAGTATAACAATGACTGGCAGAGGCCGGTATAAATGTCTATTATGCACAAGGTACAGACAAGTCTGGTGGGATCCATGCCTGGTTCATCTTAACTTGTCCACGTTGGCTGTGGACAGGCGGCTGCGCTTGTCTGTGATAACGCCCCCTGCCGTGCTAAACACACGTTCAGACAATACACTGGCTGCAGGTCAGGCCAGCACCTCCAAGGCATAAAGCGCAAGCTCAGGCCATGTGCCCAATTTGGAGACCCAGAAGTTGAATGGGGCAGACCCATCAGTCAGTCTGTGTAGGCCTGTGCACACATACTGTTCCACCATGTTGCTGAAATGCTGCCTCCTGCTAAGACGTTGCATATCAGATGGTGTTGCTGCTTGTTGTGGCGTGATAACAAAGCTTTTCCACATTTTGGCCATCCTAACCCTGCCTTCTGAGGTGCTGGCGGTGCAGGACGCAAATGTACTATTTAGCACCCAAAACAATTCGAATTTTTCAAAGTGCGCTGTAAGCACAGTATTGGACGGTTCTATTTGACTCTCAGATATGAACTGCAGAACGCAAATGTACTATTTACCACCAACAAATTGCAGTATTTAAAATGCCTAGATGTTGCCCACTGAGCTAACAGAACAGGATTAAAGTCATGTGCCTGGCACACATGCAGTTGCAAGCGCACTGCACTCTCTGTGGCGCTGGGCTCAGGGCAGGGTACAAATATGTAGTATAGCAGCCACTAAAATAATCGCTGTAATTTGAATAATCGCTGTAGTTTGAATAATCGCTGTAATTTGAATAATCGCTGTAGTTTGCAGATTCAACACCAGCATTTTTTTAATCTGTCCCTCACAGCTGCAGCATCCTCTCCCTACACTAAGAAGAGCTCATGTGATGTGCGTGTACGTGACTCCAGCTTATATATAGAGGCTGGGTCACATGCTGCACTGGCCAATCACAGCCATGCCATTAGTAGGCATGGCTGTGATGGCTTCTAAGGGCAAACGAGTAAAACGCTTGTTGATTGGCTGCCCTGCAGCCTTTCAAAACGCGCCATTAAATCGCCGAACCCCGAACTCCAACCCGAACATAGAGTGAAATGTCCGTGTTCGGGGTCCAAAAACCGTAGTGCAGTTCGGGTTCGCTCAACACTACCCATGAGTCACAGATGCTACCATCACAGTGTGTATGACTTTAAATTATGTTTTCTTGACAATTGTAGCACATCTGACCAGTGGTGTATCTTGATTTTGTGCTGCCCTAGGCAGACAAAATCCGGGCACCCCCCAACCCAAGCTGCACACCCACGTTACACACCTATGACATTCCCCATCACCTCCATTACATGACCCCACATCACACATAACATTCAGTAATGAGGAAGAGAGAGGGAGGGGAGGGAACAACTTTTTACACAACGGGGAAGAAAGTAAAAATCTTTGCCGCACCAGAAGGGTTTAAACCACCAATGTGCTTTAACAACCTCTGGGAAAGTGTCGCCCTAGTGGAGCGCCTTGTTTGCCTCACGGTAGATACACTACTGCATCTGACACTGCTGTAGCAATGATTGACCCTTACTAGATTTATTGATACCGGCCCTTTAATTTAGACTGTAACATAGCTTTCAACATCGGCAGCATGGCAGTATGTACTATGGATATACGCACAGACACAATCCAATTAATTAATCAGGGTGGAGATCTCACAGTACCTACCATGATTAATTGATTTGATTGTGTGTGTGTATACATCCTACATACTGCAGGGCTGCACGTTACATGAATTGGATTGTGTGTGTGTGTATATACATCCTACATACTGCCGGGCTGCACATTACATGAATTGGATTGTGTGTGTGTGTGTATATACATCCTACATACTGCAGGGCTGCACGTTACATGAATTGGATTGTGTGTGTGTGTGTATATACATCCTACATACTGCAGGGCTGCACGTTACATGAATTGGATTGTGTGTGTGTGTATATACATCCTACATACTGCAGGGCTGCACTTTACATGAATTGGATTGTGTTTGTGTGTATATACATCCTACATACTGCCGGGCTGCACTTTACATGAATTGTATTGTGTGTGTGTATATACATCCTACATACTGCCGGGCTGCACATTACATGAATTGGATTGTGTGTGTGTGTATATACATCCTACATACTGCCGGGCTGCACTTTACATGAATTGGATTGTGTCTGTGTATATACATCCTACATACTGCCGGGATGCACTTTACATGAATTGGATTGTGTGTGTTTGTATATATACATCCTACATACTGCCGGGCTGCACTTTACATGAATTGGATTGTGTGTGTGTGTATATATATCCTACATACTGCCGGGCTGCACTTTACATGAATTGGATTGTGTGTGTGTATATCCATCCTACATACTGCCGGGCTGCACTTTACATGAATTGGATTGTGTGTGTGTATATACATCCAACATACTGCCAGGCTGCACTTTACATGAATTGGATTGTGTGTGTGTGTATATACATCCTACATACTGCCAGGCTGCACTTTACATGAATTGGATTGTGTGTGTGTGTGTATATACATCCTACATACTGCCAGGCTGCACTTTACATGAATTGGATTGTGTGTGTGTGTGTGTATATACATCCTACATACTGCCGGGCTGCACTTTACATGAATTGGATTGCGTGTGTGTGTATATACATCCTACATACTGCCGGGTTGCACTTTACATGAATTGGATTGTGTGTGTGTGTGTATATACATCCTACATACTGCCAGGCTGCACTTTACATGAATTGGATTGTGTGTGTGTATATATACATCCTATATACTGCTGGGCTGCATTTTACATGAATTGGATTGTGTGTGTGTGTATATATACATCCTATATACTGCTGGGCTGCATTTTACATGAATTGGATTGTGTGTGTGTGTGTATATACATCCTACATACTGCAGGGCTGCACTTTACATGAATTGGATTGTGTGTGTGTGTGTATATACATCCTACATACTGCAGGGCTGCACTTTACATGAATTGGATTGTGTTTGTGTGTATATACATCCTACATACTGCCGGGCTGCACTTTACATGAATTGTATTGTGTGTGTGTATATACATCCTACATACTGCCGGGCTGCACATTACATGAATTGGATTGTGTGTGTGTGTATATACATCCTACATACTGCCGGGCTGCACTTTACATGAATTGGATTGTGTGTGTGTGTGTGTATATACATCCTACATACTGCCGGGCTGCACTTTACATGAATTGGATTGTGTCTGTGTATATACATCCTACATACTGCCGGGCTGCACTTTACATGAATTGGATTGTGTGTGTGTGTGTATACATCCTACATACTGCCAGGCTGCACTTTACATGAATTGGATTGTGTGTGTGTGTATATACATCCTACATACTGCCGGGCTGCACTTTACATGAATTGGATTGTGTGTGTGTGTGTATATACATCCTACATACTGCCAGGCTGCACTTTACATGAATTGGATTGTGTGTGTGTGTATATACATCCTACATACTGCCGGGCTGCACTTTACATGAATTGGATTGTGTGTGTGTATATACATCCTACATACTGCCAGGCTGCACTTTACATGAATTGGATTGTGTGTGTGTGTATATATACATCCTACATACTGCCGGGCTGCACTTTACATGAATTGGATTGTGTGTGTGTGTATATATATCCTACATACTGCCGGGCTGCACTTTACATGAATTGGATTGTGTGTGTGTATATCCATCCTACATACTGCCGGGCTGCACTTTACATGAATTGGATTGTGTGTGTGTGTGTATATACATCCTACATACTGCCAGGCTGCACTTTACATGAATTGGATTGTGTGTGTGTGTGTGTATATACATCCTACATACTGCCAGGCTGCACTTTACATGAATTGGATTGTGTGTGTGTGTGTGTATATACATCCTACATACTGCCGGGCTGCACTTTACATGAATTGGATTGTGTGTGTGTGTGTGTGTATATACATCCTACATACTGCCGGGCTGCACTTTACATGAATTGGATTGTGTGTATATACATCCTACATACTGCCGGGTTGCACTTTACATGAATTGGATTGTGTGTGTGTGTGTATATACATCCTACATACTGCCAGGCTGCACTTTACATGAATTGGATTGTGTGTGTGTATATATACATCCTATATACTGCTGGGCTGCATTTTACATGAATTGGATTGTGTGTGTTTATATACATCCTACATACTGCCGGGCTGCACTTTACATGAATTGTATTGTGTCTGTCTGTGTATATACATCCTACATACTGCTGGGCTGCACTTTACATGAATTGGATTGTGTGTGTGTATATACATCCTACATACTGCCGGGCTGCACTTTACATGAATTGGATTGTGTGTGTGTATATATACATCCTACATACTGCCAGGCTGCACTGTACATGAATTGGATTGTGTGTGTGTGTATATACATCCTACATACTGCCGTGCTGCACTTTACATGAATTGGATTGTGTGTGTGTATATACATCCTACATACTGCCAGGCTGCACTTTACATGAATTGGATTGTGTGTGTGTGTGTATATACATCCTACATACTGCCGGGCTGCACTTTACATGAATTGGATTGTGTCTGTGTGTATATACATCCTACATACTGCCGGGCTGCACTTTACATGAATTGGATTGTGTGTGTGTGTGTATATACATCCTACATACTGCCGGGCTGCACTTTACATGAATTGGATTGTGTCTGTGTGTATATACATCCTACATACTGCCGGTCTGCACTTTACATGAATTGTATTGTGTGTGTGTATATACATCCTACATACTGCCGGGCTGCACATTACATGAATTGGATTGTGTGTGTGTGTATATACATCCTACATACTGCCGGGCTGCACTTTACATGAATTGGATTGTGTGTGTGTGTATATACATCCTACATACTGCCGGGCTGCACTTTACATGAATTGGATTGTGTGTGTGTGTGTGTATATACATCCTACATACTGCCAGGCTGCACTTTACATGAATTGGATTGTGTGTGTGTGTGTATATACATCCTACATACTGCCGGGCTGCACGTTACATGAATTGGATTGTGTTTGTGTGTATATACATCCTACATACTGCCGGGCTGCACGTTACATGAATTGGATTGTGTTTGTGTGTGTGTATATACATCCTACATACTGCTGGGCTGCACGTTACATGAATTGGATTGTGTTTGTGTGTATATACATCCTACATACTGCCAGGCTGCACGTTACATGAATTGGATTGTGTTTGTGTGTATATACATCCTACATACTGCCGGGCTGCACGTTACATGAATTGGATTGTGTTTGTGTGTGTGTGTGTATATACATCCTACATACTGCCGGGCTGCACTTTACATGAATTGGATTGTGTGTGTGTGTATATACATCCTACATACTGCCGGGCTGCACTTTACATGAATTGGATTGTGTTTGTGTGTATATACATCCTACATACTGCCGGGCTGCACTTTACATGAATTGGATTGTGTGTGTGTATATACATCCTACATACTGCCAGGCTGCACTTTACATGAATTGGATTGTGTGTCTGTGTGTATATACATCCTACATACTGCCGGGCTGCACTTTACATGAATTGGATTGTGTGTGTGTGTATATACATCCTACATACTGCCGGGCTGCACTTTACATGAATTGGATTGTGTGTGTGTGTGTATATACATCCTACATACTGCCGGGCTGCACGTTACATGAATTGGATTGTGTGTGTGTGTGTGTGTATATACATCCTACATACTGCCAGGCTGCACTTTACATGAATTGGATTGTGTGTGTGTGTATATACATCCTACATACTGCCGGGCTGCACTTTACATGAATTGGATTGTGTGTGTGTGTATATACATCCTACATACTGCCAGGCTGCACTTTACATGAATTGGATTGTGTGTGTGTGTATATACATCCTACATACTGCTGGGCTGCATTTTACATGAATTGGATTGAGTGTGTGTGTGTATATACATCCTACATACTGCCAGGCTGTACTTTACATGAATTGGATTGTGTGTTTGTGTATATACATCCTACATACTGCCGGGCTGCACTTTACATGAATTGGATTGTGTGTGTGTGTATATACATCCTACATACTGCCAGGCTGCACTTTACATGAATTGGATTGTGTGTGTGTGTATATACATCCTACATACTGCTGGGCTGCATTTTACATGAATTGGATTGAGTGTGTGTGTGTATATACATCCTACATACTGCCAGGCTGTACTTTACATGAATTGGATTGTGTGTTTGTGTATATACATCCTACATACTGCCGGGCTGCACTTTACATGAATTGGATTGTGTGTGTGTATATACATCCTACATACTGCTGGGCTGCACTTTACATGAATTGGATTGTGTGAGTGTGTATATACATCCTACATACTGCCGGGCTGCACTTTACATGAATTGGATTGTGTGTGTGTGTGTATATACATCCTACATACTGCCGGGCTGCACTTTACATGAATTGGATTGTGTCTGTGTGTATATACATCCTACATACTGCCAGGCTGCACTTTACATGAATTGGATTGTGTCTGTGTGTATATACATCCTACATACTGCCGGGCTGCATGTTACATGAATTGGATTGTGTGTGTGTGTATATACATCTTACATACTGCCGGGCTGCACTTTACATGAATTGGATTGTGTGAGTGTGTGTATATACATCCTACATACTGCTGGGCTGCACTTTACATGAATTGGATTGTGTGTGTATGTATATACATCCTACATACTGCCAGGCTGCACTTTACATGAATTGGATTGTGTGTGTGTATATACATCCTACATACTGCCGGGCTGCACTTTACATGAATTGGATTGTGTGTGTGTGTGTATATACATCCTACATACTGCCGGGCTGCACTTTACATGAATTGGATTGTGTGAGTGTGTGTATATACATCCTACATACTGCCGGGCTGCACTTTACATGAATTGGATTGTGTGTGTGTGTATATACATCCTACATACTGCCCGGCTGCACTTTACATGAATTGGATTGTGTGTGTGTGTGTAAATACATCCTACATACTGCCGGGCTGCACTTTACATGAATTGGATTGTGTGTGTGTGTATATACATCCTACATACTGCCGGGCTGCACTTTACATGAATTGGATTGTGTGTGTGTGTGTAAATACATCCTACATACTGCCGGGCTGCACTTTACATGAATTGGATTGTGTGTGTGTGTATATACATCCTACATACTGCTGGGCTGCATTTTACATGAATTGGATTGAGTGTGTGTGTATATACATCCTACATACTGCCGGGCTGCACTTTACATGAATTGGATTGTGTGTGTGTGTATATACATCCTACATACTGCCAGGCTGCACTTTACATGAATTGGATTGAGTGTGTGTATATACATCCTACATACTGCCAGGCTGCACTTTACATGAATTGGATTGTGTGTGTGTGTGTAAATACATCCTACATACTGCCGGGCTGCACTTTACATGAATTGGATTGTGTGTGTGTGTATATACATCCTACATACTGCCGGGCTGCACGTTACATGAATTGGATTGTGTGTGTGTGTATATACATCCTACATACTGCCGGGCTGCACTTTACATGAATTGGATTGTGTGTGTATATACATCCTACATACTGCCGGGCTGCACTTTACATGAATTGGATTGTGTGTGTGTGTATATACATCCTACATACTGCCGGGCTGCACTTTACATGAATTGGATTGTCTGTGTGTATATACATCCTACATACTGCCAGGCTGCACTTTACATGAATTGGATTGTGTGTGTGTGTGTGTATATACATCCTACATACTGCTGGGCTGCACTTTACATGAATTGGATTGTGTGTGTGTATATACATCCTACATACTGCCAGGCTGCACTTTACATGAATTGGATTGTGTGTCTGTGTGTATATACATCCTACATACTGCCAGGCTGCACTTTACATGAATTGGATTGTGTGTGTGTATATACATCCTACATACTGCCGGGCTGCACTTTACATGAATTGGATTGAGTGTGTGTGTATATACATCCTACATACTGCCGGGCTGCACGTTACATGAATTGGATTGTGTGTGTGTGTGTGTGTATATACATCCTACATACTGCCAGGCTGCACTTTACATGAATTGGATTGTGTGTGTGTGTATATACATCCTACATACTGCTGGGCTGCATTTTACATGAATTGGATTGAGTGTGTGTGTGTATATACATCCTACATACTGCCAGGCTGTACTTTACATGAATTGGATTGTGTGTTTGTGTATATACATCCTACATACTGCCGGGCTGCACTTTACATGAATTGGATTGTGTGTGTGTATATACATCCTACATACTGCTGGGCTGCACTTTACATGAATTGGATTGTGTGAGTGTGTATATACATCCTACATACTGCCGGGCTGCACTTTACATGAATTGGATTGTGTGTGTGTGTGTATATACATCCTACATACTGCCGGGCTGCACTTTACATGAATTGGATTGTGTCTGTGTGTATATACATCCTACATACTGCCAGGCTGCACTTTACATGAATTGGATTGTGTCTGTGTGTATATACATCCTACATACTGCCGGGCTGCATGTTACATGAATTGGATTGTGTGTGTGTGTATATACATCTTACATACTGCCGGGCTGCACTTTACATGAATTGGATTGTGTGAGTGTGTGTATATACATCCTACATACTGCTGGGCTGCACTTTACATGAATTGGATTGTGTGTGTGTGTATATACATCCTACATACTGCCAGGCTGCACTTTACATGAATTGGATTGTGTGTGTGTATATACATCCTACATACTGCCGGGCTGCACTTTACATGAATTGGATTGTGTGTGTGTGTGTATATACATCCTACATACTGCCGGGCTGCACTTTACATGAATTGGATTGTGTGAGTGTGTGTATATACATCCTACATACTGCCGGGCTGCACTTTACATGAATTGGATTGTGTGTGTGTGTATATACATCCTACATACTGCCCGGCTGCACTTTACATGAATTGGATTGTGTGTGTGTGTGTAAATACATCCTACATACTGCCGGGCTGCACTTTACATGAATTGGATTGTGTGTGTGTGTATATACATCCTACATACTGCCGGGCTGCACTTTACATGAATTGGATTGTGTGTGTGTGTATATACATCCTACATACTGCCAGGCTGCACTTTACATGAATTGGATTGAGTGTGTGTATATACATCCTACATACTGCCAGGCTGCACTTTACATGAATTGGATTGTGTGTGTGTGTGTAAATACATCCTACATACTGCCGGGCTGCACTTTACATGAATTGGATTGTGTGTGTGTGTATATACATCCTACATACTGCCGGGCTGCACGTTACATGAATTGGATTGTGTGTGTGTGTATATACATCCTACATACTGCCGGGCTGCACTTTACATGAATTGGATTGTGTGTGTATATACATCCTACATACTGCCGGGCTGCACTTTACATGAATTGGATTGTGTGTGTGTGTATATACATCCTACATACTGCCGGGCTGCACTTTACATGAATTGGATTGTCTGTGTGTATATACATCCTACATACTGCCAGGCTGCACTTTACATGAATTGGATTGTGTGTGTGTGTGTGTATATACATCCTACATACTGCTGGGCTGCACTTTACATGAATTGGATTGTGTGTGTGTGTATATACATCCTACATACTGCCGGGCTGCACTTTACATGAATTGGATTGTGTGAGTGTGTGTATATACATCCTACATACTGCCAGGCTGCACTTTACATGAATTGGATTGTGTGTGTGTATATACATCCTACATACTGCCGGGCTGCACTTTACATGAATTGGATTGAGTGTGTGTGTATATACATCCTACATACTGCCGGGCTGCACTTTGCATGAATTGGATTGTGTGTGTGTGTGTGTATATACATCCTACATACTGCCGGGCTGCACTTTGCATGCTCTTTCTGCAGCATGTGGAACAAATATATGCCCCTGAAAACATGTCCGATGTTGGTAACTATGCTGTAAGCTTATTTGTTCCCTCTGATTCCCACCTCTTGCTCTTGTCTGTCACCTGCTGCTGGTACATTATTTGTGAACTTTCCCCTTTAAAAAAAGTGTCTTTCTGTAATTACCAGCACAGCCTCCCCTCCCTTAATCCACACCCTCATACCCCTCCCTTAATCCACACCCTCATACCCCTCCCTTAATCCACACCCTCATACCCCTCCCTTAATCCACACCCTCATACCCCTCCCTTAATCCACACCCTCATACCCCTCCCCTGCTCTCACAGTCTCTGTTTGTTTTCTACAAGACTTCTACACTGGGTACGTCTGCACTCAGGGGGCACACAGTCTCTCTCCCTCCCCGTAGCTCAGGGGGCACTCAGTCTCTCTCCCTCCCCGTAGCTCAGGGGGCACTCAGTCTCTCTCCCTCCTCGTAGCTCAGGGGGCACTCAGTCTCTCTCCCTCCCCGTAGCTCAGGGGGCACTCAGTCTCTCTCCCTCCCCGTAGCTCAGGGGGCACTCAGTCTCTCTCCCTCCCCGTAGCTCAGGGGGCACTCAGTCTCTCTCCCTCCCCGTAGCTCAGGGGGCACTCAGTCTCTCTCCCTCCCCGTAGCTCAGGGGGCACTCAGTCTCTCTCCCTCCCCGTAGCTCAGGGGGCACTCAGTCTCTCTCCCTCCCCGTAGCTCAGGGGGCACTCCGTCTCTATCCCTCCCCGTAGCTCAGGGGGCACACAGTCTCTCTCCCTCCCCGTAGCTCAGGGGGCAGGATGCACTTGGTACATCCGGATGAGGCCCAGCTGACATCCGAAGCCTAGATTTTAACTCCTTGTGACCTGCTGAGGGTAAATCCTCGGGTTAGTTCCCCCAGGAGGGGTCACGAGAGGTCACCAGCATGTTATTGTGATATGATATTGTCTCTCTAAGACGTGTGATAATATAAGCTGGTGAGTGGTGGAGTTTTTAGGTGATACAGTCACAGTATAAGCAGTGTTTAGGTGATACAGTCACAGTACAAGCAGTGTTTAGGTGATACAGTCACAGTATGAGCAGTGTTTGGGTGATACAGTCACAGTATAAGCAGTGTTTGGGTGATACAGTCACAGTATAAGCAGTGTTTGGGTGATACAGTCACAGTATAAGCAGTGTTTGGGTGATACAGTCACAGTATAAGCAGTGTTTAGGTGATACAGTCACAGTATAAGCAGTGTTTAGGTGACAGTCACAGTATAAGCTGTGTTTAGGTGATACAGTCACAGTATAAGCAGTGTTTGGGTGATACAGTCACAGTATAAGCAGTGTTTAGGTGATACAGTCACAGTATAAGCAGTGTTTAGGTGACACAGTGACAGTATAAGCAGTGTTTAGGTGATACAGTCACAGTATAAGCAGTGTTTGGGTGATACAGTCACAGTATAAGCAGTGTTTGGGTGATACAGTCACAGTATAAGCAGTGTTTGGGTGATAGTCACAGTATAATCAGGGTTTGGGTGATACAGTCACAGTATAATCAGGGTTTGGGTGATACAGTCACAGTATAAGCAATGTTTGGGTGATACAGTCACAGTATAAGCAGTGTTTGGGTGATACAGTCACAGTATAAGCAGTGTTTGGGTGATACAGTCACAGTATAAGCAGTGTTTGGGTGATACAGTCACAGTATAAGCAGTGTTTAGGTGATACAGTCACAGTATAAGCAGTGTTTGGGTGATACAGTCACAGTATAAGCAGTGTTTGGGTGATACAGTCACAGTATAAGCAGTGTTTAGGTGATACAGTCACAGTATAAGCAGTGTTTGGGTGATACAGTCACAGTATAAGCAGTGTTTGGGTGATACAGTCACAGTATAAGCAGTGTTTAGGTGATACAGTCACAGTATAAGCAGTGTCTGGGTGATACAGTCACAGTGTAAGCAGTGTTTGGGTGATACAGTCACAGTATAAGCAGTGTTTAGGTGATACAGTCAATGTATAAGCAGTGTTTGGGTGATACAGTCACAGTATAAGCAATGTTTGGGTGATACAGTCACAGTATAAGCAATGTTTGGGTGATACAGTCACAGTATAAGCAGTGTTTGGATGATACAGTCACAGTATGAGCAGTGTTTGGGTGATACAGTCACAGGATAAGCAGTGTTTGGGTGATACAGTCACAGGATAAGCAGTGTTTGGGTGATACAGTCACAGGATAAGCAGTGTTTGGGTGATACAGTCACAGGATAAGCAGTGTTTGGGTGATACAGTCACAGGATAAGCAGTGTTTGGGTGATACAGTCACAGGATAAGCAGTGTTTGGGTGATACAGTCACAGGATAAGCAGTGTTTGGGTGATACAGTCACAGTAGAAGCAGTGTTTGGGTGATACAGTCACAGTAGAAGCAGTGTTTGGGTGATAGTCACAGTAGAAGCACTGTTTGGGTGATACATTGTCTTAAAGAATGTGATGAGGTGGATTTGTTATTTGCTATTATTTTTTTTGTTATATGTTTATATTTAAGTAACTGATTTTCTTTTTAATAAATCTGTGTCTTTTTCTAATCCAGCAGATCTATTTTGTTTTACTTATTTGGTGGTAAGGCCAGTGGGGAAGGCCAGTGGGTGGGGGCGGGCTGGTGCAGGCCAGTGGGTGGGGGCGGGCTGGTGCAGGCCAGTGGGGGGGTATGGGCTGGTGCAGGCCAGTGGGGGGGGGGGGGTTACAGGCTGGTGCAGACCAGGGGGGCTGGTGCAGGCCAGTGGGGGGGGGGGGTTACAGGCTGGTGCAGACCAGGGGGGCTGGTGCAGGCCAGTGGGGGGGGGGGGGGTTACAGGCTGGTGCAGGCCAGTGGGGGGGTACGGGCTGGTGCAGGCCAGTGGGGGGGTACGGGCTGGTGCAGGCCAGTGGGGGGGTACGGGCTGGTGCAGGCCAGTGGGGGGGTACGGGCTGGTGCAGGTCAGTGGGGGGGTACTGGCTGGTGCAGGCCAGGTGGGGGGCTGGTGCAGGCCATTGGGAGGGTGCAGGCTGGTACAGGCAGTGGGGGGGACAGGCTTGATTTATACATTAGTTGACTGATTGCTTTCTATATTATAGGTGCATACTACACTGACTCCTCACAATGACTACTACAGGTAATTATATCTCATGACACAGCCCCCCAGATCTGGGGTCATATAATCCAGCAGAGTCACACTGATTTATGACATATTAAGAAGTGGTGGGCTCCATACACTTTCCTAGCATCCCTTTGTGTAATCAGCTTCTCAAGATCTAATTTGCTCTCTTTTCAGATGATGATCAAAACCTGTACAAAGTGTCCCAAGACCAGCCGCCCAGCTACAACACAATCGCACCCTATGCCCCCCCTGCTGCGTACCCTCCTGCCGCACCTTACTCTGATGTGCCAAACATAAAGGGGCTTCCTGTAGGGCTGGAGTATCTTGCCCAGGTAATGTCTTCACTAATCCCCTTAATGAGCACCAGCCCTTGGCCCCGTCCTGTTCCCAGAGAAGGTCCCGTTAGCGTTGGTAACCAGTCTTTATTCCAGAGAGGCGGCACTACGGGAAGGGCCACCCATGGTGAGAGCGCACGGCACATAACCATGATCCTAATCGAATGGTGAGACCTAAACCAGCTTTACAATCAGTGCCGTGTACACCTGGGTCCTAGATCTCAGTCACTGCTATATTAAAGCTCAACTCTTTGCTCTGTATAGCTCTATCAGGGGGAGGACATGTTGTTTAGAATCTTTGCTCTGTATAGCTCTATCAGGGGGTGGACATGTTGTTTAGAATCTTTGCTCTGTATAGCTCTATCAGGGGCGGACATGTTGTTTAGAATCTTTGCTCTGTATAGCTCTATCAGGGGGAAGACATGATGTTAGAATCTTTGCTCTATATAGCTCTATCAGGGGCAGACATGTTGTTTAGAATCTTTGCTCTGCATAGCTCTATCAGGGGGCAGACATGTTAGAATCTTTGCTCTGTATAGCTTTATCAGGGGGTGGACATGTTGTTAGAATCTTTGCTCTGTATAGCTCTATCAGGGGGCGGACATGTTGTTTAGAATCCTTGCTCTGTATAGCTCTATCAGGGGGCGGACATGTTGTTTAGAATCTTTGCTCTGTATAGCTCTATCAGGGGGCAGACATGATGTTTAGAATCTTTGCTCTGTATAGCTCTATCAGGGGGCGGACATGATGTTTAGAATCTTGGGTTGGCCCTTCCTTCATTTGACTAAAGACATCGCCTCCTGCTAGAGCTACAGAGATACAGAGCCAAGATGGCTTAATAAGATGATTTCATTTGTATTTTTCCAGTAAAATATTTCTATATAAAATCTCTACACTTGATACAATCTCTCAGTTACACACAGTTTTTATGTTTTTGTTGTTGACAGTTGCCATTTAAATACTAAGATACAGGTCACAGGTAGGGTTGACACCTGGCCGGTATTTTACCGGTAGGCCGGTAAAAAATTGGCATCAGGCCATTGTTAAGTCTATGGAGACGGTACCAAGGCCGGTAGTTTTTTAAAGAAAAGGTGGCAACCCTACTCGCAGGACGGTGAGGATATCACATTCCCCATTATATTTACTAGATTACTGACTGCTTCTTGTCTCGGGTTCATTCAGACTCTATCCAGTCCTTCCTGTTTATTTTCTTGTCTTGTTTTCTTTGTTATGTTCTTGCTTTTACCCCTTCCTTCTCTTGCCGTGTTATTTTGTTCTGTTTTGTCCCTGGATTTCTACTTGCTTGTTTCTTATTTATATTTGCCCCGCCCTACTGTGCATGTTTGTGTCCTCAGTCTTCCCTGTTACCGATGTGTCCTTTGTCTTGGTGCATGTTTCTTGTCTTATTATGTAAGCAGTGATAGAGCTAGGTCCATACAGAGCCAAGCGGTCTATTCTTTCATTAAATCCTTGTGTTTCTGTTCAGCTATACGTGGATTACAGAGGATCTTGTTCTGTACGCAGTGTATCTAATGCGTGCTTTGGATTGTATTTCCCAGTTGTATTTTCTGTAGTATAGTCTGATGCTCCACCTGAAGAAGGGGAAGGTTCCTCATTAGTAATGGACACACACTGGCACGTGGGGTCATCTGGATCCGCTCTTGGTGGTTCTGGCGTGTCTAGCCTGTGTTAGTCGGGTATCGGATGGCCAGGTCTCGGGATGCACAGGATGGCCTCCTGGTCACTGATATTTAACACTTTGCTAATTCTCCCCTATTTTATTTTTCAGATTAACCAGTTGTGCTTGAAGGAGAGATGTAAGATTTTTACTATTTATCCTTCTCTGTCCTTTACTTCCATTCTCCTGTCCTGTGAAGTGAGGTGTGCATTAATATCGCAGTGTTTGTCTTCTTTGTACTCTGCTTCTTTCACGTGCTATCGCTAAATCAGTCAGTGGATCATACAGTACAATCCGTGGCCATTGAGGACCTGTGGGGTCATGAAACCTGTCTGAGGTATTCTTATGATGAATAAAATAATGCGTTGGGAATTTTCTATCACTTATTACTTCACATATTTACCAGGATATCATAATTTGACAATGTGGCTTTCTCGGTAAAGTCTGAATGTATCAGAATTCACAGCTGTAGCAAAAGATCCATGAATATTGCAAAGGATGAAATCAGTTTTTTCACGGGATATATTGTATGGCTCTTAAGTGATCTGTGATTGGTAGATGGGAATATGTATACATTGTATGGGTCTAGTTCCCAAACTCACTTTGGTGCATGTTTACTAGACATGTGCATAACTAAAATTTTCGTTTCGTTTTCGTCCATTCGGACGAAAATGTTATTTATTTTGTCTAAAACAAATTTCGTTCATTACTGCATTCGTTTCAGACGAAATTCGTTCATTATTTTCGTTCATTATTATTCGTTCGCTTTATAGAATACAATGTAATACTATTGGCTTTCTATAAACCGAACGAGAGCCCCATTCATAAGAAATTCTTATGAATGGGGCTCTCGTTCGGTTCATAGAAAGGCAATAGTATTACTTGTATTCTATAAGCCGAAAGTCTATAAACCGAACGACTTTCGGTTTATAGACTTTCGGCTTATGGAATACATGTAATCCTATTGCTATTCTATAAACCGAACGACTTTCGGTTTATAGAATAGCCATAGGATTACATGTATTACATAAGCCGAAAGTCTATAAACCGAAAGTCGTTCGGTTTATAGGCTGTCGGCATTTAACTATACAGAGACAGAGTCTCCATTCATAAAATTATGAATGGAGACTTTGTCTCCGTGTAGTAAAATGCCGAAAGCCTATAAACCGAACGATCGGTTAATAGACTTTCGGCTTATGTAATACATGTAATCCTATGGCTATTCTATAAACCGAAAGTCGTTCGGTTTATAGAATAGCAATAGGATTACATGTATTCCATAAGCCGAAAGTCTATAAACCGAACGTTCGGTTTATAGGCTGTCGGCTTTTAACTATATGGAGACAAAGTCTCCATTTATAATTTTATGAATGGAGACTCTGTCTCCGTATAGTTAAATGCTATTGTATTCTATAAACTGACTCTATTTCGGCTTATAGAATGCAATAGTACTACGAATGAACGAATGATTTTCGTTTATTAACCATTCGTTCATTCGGCTTCCGTTAGCTTAGCATTTCCGTTCTTCGTTTTTAGGGCGAATGGACGAAAATGCTATTTTCGGACGAAAATGCATTAGTCCGAAAACGAATGCACATGTCTAGTATATATTCACATGTAAATTGCTTTTTTAATAAAAAATTATGATATAAAAAAATTCTTGTTTTTATTTCCTTTTATGTGACAATGCTGCCTCTCTCTTTCCCTTGCCCCCAGATTTGTCGCTCTCCCCCCCTTAGTGTTGTCTCTCTCTCACCCTCCCTTTGGCTCCCCCCTCGCTCCCCTTGTGTCTGTCTCTTCCCCCCTTCCCTCCCCTTGTTTCTCTCTGTGCCCCCCCCCCCCCCCTTGTTATTCTGTCCCCCCCTCACCTGTTTCTTGCTCCCTGGTGGCTAGTGGGGGCAGCCGGGGGATGTATGCACTATACATAATAGACGGAAGTGTCGGGCAGCATGGAGGTTGTCTGCACGATTCGTGCAGACATCCCCCAGCTGCCCAATTCTCCCTGGTGGCTAGCGGGGCAGCGGATGATGTCTGTGCGATGAGCGAGACCTCCCCTGCTGCCGCCCGGAACGACCGCCAGGACTTTTATGAGGAAGCCGGAAGTACCCAGCTTCATCATAGAAGTCCCGGCGGTCATGCCGGGCGGCAGCAGGGGAGGTCTCGCTCATCGCGCAGACATCCCCTGCTGTTAGAGAGGGGGATCCAGGTCCTCCTGCAGCTCTGCTGGGGACCTGGATCCCAGTCTTATAGTCTGACCTCAATTTGAGGTCAGATTATAAGACGACCTCGATTATAAAAGGGGTATTAATTAACACTTCCTTTGCTGATCACAGTTTCTTTTTACTGTGATCCGTTTCCTTCCAAGTTTATGGACCTCATTTAGTTTTTTCAAAATAAATTTTATTTTGTACATTTTTTACTATATTACTTATATTCTTTTCATGTATTAATGTAATTACAGTTAACTCCTACAAGCCTGTGCTGTGATTATGACCAGAGCAAACGTTAACCCATTTGTGACGACGGGACGTTCTATGCCGTCCTGATTTTAAGTCCCTTAAAGTCGTTAGGACGGCATAGTACGTCCTGTGTTAAACAGCTCATATCGCGGCTCGGATCATGCTGCAGGCACTTGCAGCGGGATCCCACCTGTCAGATGAGGCCAATTTAAATGGCCTCAGTCTCACAGGGGAAATTTAGCTGGTGCTCAAAACGAGCACCAGCTACATTTCTCTAAATCGTGCGTGACGTCCGAAGGGCTTGCAATTTTTGGGCAGACCCTGATTGGGTCTCTGCCATAGTGTTCCTGGCTAACGATCACCTTGTGATCAGTGGCCAGGAACAAATCGTGACGTTTTGGTGCTTACGTCATTTGGGACGCAAGCACCATGTATCACAAAGGGGTTAAAACTCTCCACTTTTTTTCAATTTATTTTTTAATACTAAATTCAAATCATTTCATGCTATTGGCAATTCTATAAACCGAAATAGAGTCGGTTTATGGAATACCAATAGCAAAATAGCCATTACATAAACCGACATAATGAACGAATTTCGGTTTATGGAATTGGCAATGGCATTCTATAAACCGACTCTATTTCGGTTTATAGTAATGCCATTGCAAATAGCATTACATTATACATTCCATAAACCGAAAGTCTATAAACCAAACGTCGTTCGGTTTATAGACTTTCGGCTTATAGAACAGCAATAGCATTACATGTATTCTATAAACCGAACTAGAGTCGAGTCCCCATTCATAAGAAATTATTATGAATGAGGAGGGACTCTAGTTAGGTTTATAGAATGCCAATAGTATTCTATAAGCCGAAAGTCTTTAAAACGAACGACGTTCGGTTTATAGAATACATGTAATGCAATAGCATTACATGTATTCTATAAACCGAACGTCGTTTGTTTTAAAGACTTTCGGCTTATAGAATACATGCAATGCTATTGGCTTTCTATAAACCGAAAGAGTCCCCATTCATACGAATAGGTCAATTGACCTATTCGTATGAATGGAAACTCAATTTCGGTTTATAGAAAGCCAATAGCATTACATGCATTCCATAAACCGAAAGTCATTCATGTCGGTTTATGGAATGTAGTACAATGCTATTGGTATTGTATAAACCGACTCTATTTCGGTTTAGAATGCCAATAGCACGAATGGACGAATGATTTTCGTTTATTAACCATTCGTTCATTCGGATTTTGTTAGTTAAAATTTTCGTTATTCGTTTTTCGGACGAATGGACGAAAATGCTATTTTCGTCCGAAAATGCATTCGTCCGAAAACGAATGCACATGTCTAATGTTTACGATTACTGCTTGTATAGCGCACAGGCTTTTTTTTCCAGTGTGATTTGATGCAGGCATTCTACATAAATCGCATTTTAATATTTTACTCAAGCCCTCTCTGCTTCCTATCCTACAGGTACTGCCACACTGATTTGTGTGTAGGCACTGAGCATGTATCAATTTTGTTTCATTTAGTCACTTCCCCTGCTGGTGGAATAGAATGCATTATGTGGAATCTAAGTTCTTGGACACGTAGGTTCTCTTAACAGTGCAACACATTGTCTAATGACATTACTAGAGAGACAGGAAATGCCATTCATTTGAATGAAATTATTCTGATTGGATGCTGCAGCAACAACCAAAATTGAGGAAATTGACTTGTACTCAACTAATGTGGACAGTCAGGCTTTCTTGCAAACTGCTGTAATTTCACAAATTTATCTAAGATTTTCATATTTTAACCCCTTGACGACAAAGGACGTGCCAGGCACTTCCTGGGAGAAACTCCCTTAACGACAAAGGACATGCCTGGCACGTCCTGCATTGAATGAAGCGGTTTTCGCGATCAACGATCGCGAAAACTGCTTTAACAGTGCTGGTCTATTGCCTCGACATAGAGGCAATAGCCAGCACCGAAATTTCTATTTCGGGACCCCCACGATCGCCCCACGGAGCGATCCTGGGGAGCCATATTGACGGAGCATGCTGCTCTGTCAATATGGCTAAGTCCTCTGCCGGTCTGAGCTTCGGAAGTGAAAGTAACTTCACTTCCGTCGCTCTGAATATGCTACTTGACTACCCCTAGTGGTAGTTTAGTAGCATTGCAATGGGAAATATTTAAAATAAATATTTAATTAATTATAAACAGGTTATTTAGCTATATTAGCCTATAGGGTTAAAATTAAATATTTTTTAGCATAAGGGATAGGGTTAAAATTAAATTAAAGTTAAAAATATTAAGGGATATAATAAGGATTAGAGTTGGGGTTAAATTTAGTGTTAGGGTTAAATTTTGGGTTCGGGTTGGGGTCAAAAGATCAATATAGGAAAAAAACAAAAAACACTATTTTTGGTTTTTGCCCCATAACTAGCAAAAAAATACCGAAAAATATGGAAACATGCATATTTTTGAACTCGGGAGAACATTTAGAAACTATTTAGACGGGGTCTTTTTTAATGATTTTATTTGTGTAAATTATATTTTAGGTCAAAGTTAGAAAAAGTGTTTTTTTTTTTTTAATTTTTCATCATATTTTATGATTTTTTTTTTGTAGTAAATTATAAGATATGATGAACATAATGGTATCTAATGAAATCCCTTCTTATGACGATAAAAACAACATATAATTTGTGTGGGTACTGTATGTGAGAAAGAAAAAAATTACAGCTAAACACAAACACCCTAGAAATGTCAAAACAGCCATTGTCACCAAGGGAAAGTCAAGGTGAAAATGTCTTGTCACTAAGGGGTTAAACAATGAAAAATGTAAAATATACTTTGAATGTACATTAAGATGCATTAACATTTGGAAGATACACTTTGGGCACCAGACAGTCCCTTATAAGATGTAAATGGTCTATGAGCTAAAGATGGGAATATATATACATTGGATGGGTCTATAGGGTGGGAATATATATACATTGGATGGGTCTCTAGGGTGGGAATATATATACATTGGATGGGTCTCTAGGGTGGGAATATTTATACATTGGATGGGTCTCTAGGGTGGGAATATTTATACATTGGATGGGTCTATAGGGTGGGAATATTTATACGTTGGATGGGTCTCTAGGGTGGGAATATTTATACGTTGGATGGGTCTCTAGGGTGGGAATATTTACACGTTGGATGGGTCTCTAGGGTGGGAATATTTATACGTTGGATGGGTCTCTAGGGTGGGAATATTTATACGTTGGATGGGTCTCTAGGGTGGGAATATTTACACGTTGGATGGGTCTCTAGGGTGGGAATATTTACACGTTGGATGGGTCTCTAGGGTGGGAATATTTACACGTTGGATGGGTCTCTAGGGTGGGAATATTTACACGTTGGATGGGTCTCTAGGGTGGGAATATTTACACGTTGGATGGGTCTCTAGGGTGGGAATATTTACACGTTGGATGGGTCTCTAGGGTGGGAATATTTACACGTTGGATGGGTCTCTAGGGTGGGAATATTTACACGTTGGATGGGTCTCTAGGGTGGGAATATTTATACGTTGGATGGGTCTCTAGGGTGGGAATAATTATACGTTGGATGGGTCTCTAGGGTGGGAATATTTATACTTTGGATGGGTCTCTAGGGTGGGAATATTTATACGTTGGATGGGTCTCTAGGGTGGGAATATTTATACATTTATAGAAGGTCACTGGATATTTTCTGAATGAAAGCAATCAGTTTAATAGGGAGCTGATGCTTAAATAAAAATATATTTTCAAAAATCTTGTGAAGGATTAATGATAGAAAGAAAATATAAAAAACATGTTATTCGTCTTATTATGGCAAATTATTAAGGTGGCAAATAAAATATTACTCTTCCTTGTATATCTGTCTGTGTGGCTGTTACTAGCATGGCAGTGAGAGGCATGGCTGATGTGTTATAGATTTGGGTTCCGTGATGTCTTCATCCCTCCTCTATCCGTGTCTTCCAGTCACTGTGTCCCAGGGCTGGGGGCGCAGCTTCGATGTCCTGGATTCGGTGGGGCAGAGACTCTTCCAGGCCAAGCAGCAGATTCAGTGCTGTGGACCCATTTATGATGTAAAGATCGTGGATAACAGCCAGAGGGAAATCATGCAACTGCTGGAGAGCTGCGCATGCACCTGTACCAAGCAGGTGAGTATATAGGGCCTCACCTCCATAGCTCCATAGCAAGGAATAGTAATCACCAGTGGGAGGCTGTGCATTAAAAACAGCCCATCATTGCTTAACACAGGGGTGTCAAACTAGATTTCCCATCATTCTCCAGAGGCTGGCAAGGGATTATGGGAGGTGTAGTGTAGGCTGGAATGCTGTTAGTGAAATCGGGGATTGTAACCTCCATCACCAGTGATGGAATTACTGCGACTCGTTAATTATTCCCATCATTTGCTCTCACTGCTCTTTATTAAACCTCCAGACCCCACTATACTGTGCCACGTCTGATCTCTAGCCGGATGGGGTGCAGGGGGTATGGGGGACTGCCCTCTATGTTTGACTCAATTTGTTACAAGCTTTCTCGGTCGAGCACAGATGCAAGTGTACAGCATGCAACACCATCTCCTGGGATACGTCAAGTTACATTGGAACTCGCTGATCACCCACCTCTCGCTCATTACACCAAACAATGAGGTGGTCCTGCTGGTGGTTGGACCAAGTTTCCAGACCAATATTTTTGGAAATCCAAGCTTTGAGGTAAGAAAAGTAGGAGCCTGTCCCACCCATGGCGACACAGACAGGAGGAGCTAGGAGTCTGTCCCTCCCATGGCGACACAGACAGGAGGAGCTAGGAGTCTGTCCCTCCCCCTGCAGGGCGACACAGACAGGAGGAGCTAGGAGTCTGTCCCTCCCATGGCGACACAGACAGAAGGAGCTAGGAGTATGTCCCTTCCCCTGCGACACAGACAGGAGGAGCTAGGAGTCTGTCCCTCCCCTGCGACACAGACAGGAGGAGCTAGGAGTCTGTCCCTCCCCTTCAGGGTGACACAGACAGGAGGAGCTAGGAGTCTGTCCCTCCCCCTGCAGGTCGACACAGACAGGAGGAGCTAGGAGTCTGTCCCTCCCCCTGCAGGGTGACACAGACAGGAGGAGCTAGTAGTCTGTCCCTCCCCTGCGACACAGACAGGAGGAGCTAGGAGTCTGTCCCTCCCCCTTCAGGGTGACACAGACAGGAGGAGCTAGGAGTCTGTCCCTCCCATGGCGACACAGACAGGAGGAGCTAGGAGTTTGTCCCTCCCCCTGCGGGGCGACAGACAGAAGGAGCTAGGAGTCTGTCCCTCCCCCTGCAGGGTGACACAGACAGAAGGAGCTATGGGTTTGTCCCTCCCACTGCAGGGTGACAGGAGGAGCTAGGAGTCTGTCCCTCCCCCTGCAGGGTGACACAGACAGGAGGAGCTAGGAGTCTGTCCCTCCCCCTGCAGGGTGACACAGACAGGAGGAGCTATAAGTCTGTCCCTCCCCCTGCAGGTCGACACAGACAGGAGGAGCTAGGAGTCTGTCCCTCCCCCTGCAGGGTGACACAGACAGGAGGAGCTAGGAGTCTGTCCCTCCCCCTGCAGGTTGACACAGACAGGAGGAGCTAGGAGTCTGTCCCTCCCACTGCAGGGTGACACAGACAGGAGGAGCTAGGAGTCTGTCCCTCCCCCTGCAGGTCGACACAGACAGGAGGAGCTAGGAGTCTGTCCCTTCCCCTGCGACACAGCCAGGAGGAGCTAGGAGTCTGTCCCTCCCCCTGCAGGGTGACACAGACAGAAGGAGCTAGGAGTCTGTCCCTCCCCCTGCAGGGTGACAGGAGGAGCTAGGAGAGTGTCCCGCCTCCTGCAGGGTGACAGTGTGAGTGGTTGAGCTGTGTCTCCTGTGTGTCCCGCCCCCTGCCAGGTGACAGTGTGAGTGGTTGAGCTGTGTCTCCAGCCCCCTGCAGGGTTACAGTGTCTGTGGTTGAGCTGTGTCTCCAGCCCCCTGCAGGGTTACAGTGTCTGTGGTTGAGCTGTGTCTCCAGCCCCCTGTAGGGTTACAGTGTCTGTGGTTGAGCTGTGTCTCCTGTGTGTCCAGCCCCCTGCAGTGTGACAGTATGGGTGGTTGAGCTGTATCTCCAGCCCCCTGCAGTGTTACAGTGTCTGTGGTTGAGCTGTGTCTCCTGTGTGTCCCGCCCCCTGCAGTGTGACAGTATGGGTGGTTGAGCTGTGTCTCCTGTGTGTCCCGCCCACTGCAGTGTGACAGTATGGGTGGTTGAGCTGTGTCTCCAGCCCCCTGCAGGGTTACAGTGTCTGTGGTTGAGCTGTGTCTCCTGTGTGTCCCGCCCCCTGAAGTGTGACAGTATGGGTGGTTGAGCTGTGTCTCCTGTGTGTCCCGCCCCCTGCAGTGTGACAGTATGGGTGGTTGAGCTGTGTCTCCAGCCCCCGGTAGGGTTACAGTGTCTGTGGTTGAGCTGTGTCTCCTGTGTGTCCCGCCCCCTGCAGGGTGACAGTATGGGTGGTTGAGCTGTGTCTCCTTTGTTCAGGTGAAGTCCAGTGATGAGCAGCATGTGGTGGGGATGATCAAGAATGAGAATGAGCAGTTCTTTGTCTCCTTCCCGCTGGATCTGGAGGTGACGGTGAAAGCTTTGTTACTGGGCGCCTGCTTCTACATGGTAAATACAAATTGCTACTCTTACTGCTGCTAATTCAATTTAATAAAGAATTGGTTTGAGTCCGGTATTATGTCTATAGGGGAAAATCCTATATAACCATCTGTGTGAAGAGGATATTTATATGAATGGTAATTATACATAAAGATTAATTTACCTGCATGTTAAATAATGCATACTGCAATAATATAATCAACTGATTACATGCCCCAGCACCCACACTGCACACCCAGGACGTGGCCCAGCACCCACATCTAACTGGTGTCTCGTGGCAGGCACCATGCTGCCTCTCAAGCTCCCCTTGTTCTCTGAACTCTAATGGTCATATGGATAAAAACAGAGATTTCTAATCTTTTCTTTCTCGCAGGAATCTCTCATTTACTCGAAGAGGAAGCAGTTACTTAACAGAAGGAACAGCAATTAGCAGAGGAGCAGACAGCAGAGCCCCATCTGGTCACCCACTACTACCCCCTAGACAACCACACTCATTATATTACCACAATAATAACAGCCTCTCAGTTGCACCTCATATTCCATTATTTTCATTGCTGAACATATTCTGAGCATTGTATTTGTTTTGTATGTAAGTTTAAGAAATCTATGCAACACGTGGACAGTTTGCCAAAGAATACAGTGGGCATCGTGTATAATGTAAACTGCCGGGGTCACCATGGAAACCAATGGAATGTTCCTGCTGATTACATCACTTTTAGAACTTTACAAACCAGAATCACCATGGAAACCAATGGAATGTTCCTGCTGATTACATCACTTTTAGAACTTTACAAACCAGAATCACCATGGAAACCAATGGAATGTTCCTGCTGATTACATCACTTTTAGAACTTTACAAACCAGAATCACCATGGAAACCAATGGAATTTTCCTGTTGATTACATCACTATTAGAACTTTACCCCAGAATCATCATGGAAACCAATGGAATGTTCCTGCTGATGACATCACTATTAGAACTCTACAAACCAGAATCACCATGGAAACCAATGGAATGTTCCTGTTGATTACATCACTTTGCCCAATAAAACCCCCTGCTGTCTTATTAATAATTCACCTAATCGTATGAATGGGGACTCTATTTCGGTTTATAGAATAGCAATAGCATTACATGTATTCCATAAACCGAAAGTCTATAAACCCAATGACTTTCGGTTTAAAGATTTTCGGTTTATAGCCGAACCTCGAACCTCAACACGGACGTACAGTGAAATGTCCGGGTTCGTGGCACGGACATCGTAATGTCCGGTACGAACCCGTACAGTGCGGTTCGGGTTCGCTCAACACTAGACCTGACTCTATCTGATATCTAGTAGCACCTGGCGAATCCCATAGTGCTCTCTTATATCGTTTTAGCCACGGTTACATTGTGTTCCCGTTCGCTGGAGACATCCCTCTGTGACCCCAGTTGCCCTGATGTTGATTTGTTGGAAGTGAGCAGCTTACAGACTCGAAAGATTCGGATAAAAGGCTAAGGAACGAAAGAACTCATAACTAGTGTTGAGCGAACCAGAACCGCACAGTTCGGGTTCGTACCGAACTTTACGGTTTTTGGACCCCGGACCGGAACACAGACATTTCACTGTATGTTCGGGTTGGAGTTCGGGGTTCGGCGATTTAATGGCGCATTTTGAAAGGCTGCAGGGCAGCCAATCAACAAGCGTTTGACTCGTTTGCCCTTAGCAGCCATCACAGCCATGCCTACTAATGGCATGGCTGTGATTGGCCAGTGCAGCATGCGACCCAGCCTCTATATATAAGCTGGAGTCACGTACACGCACATCACATGAGCTCTTCTTAGTGTAGGGAGAGGATGCTGCAGCTGTGAGGGACAGATTAGGAAATAATTCTGGTGTTGAATCTGCAAACTACAGCGATTATTCAAACTACAGCGATTATTCAAATTACAGTGATTATTTTAGTGGGTGATATACTACATATTTGTACCCTGCCCCGAGCCCAGTGCCACATAGAGTGCACAAATAATAAGTGCACTTGAGTATAAAAATGAATAGGTGAGGCTGGTATAAATGTCTATTTTGCACAAAGTACAGAGAAGTCTGGTGGGATCCATGCCTGGTTCATCATAATAAACGTGAGCTTGTCTGAACAGTATTTGACGGTTCTATTTGACTCTCAGATATGAAGTGCAGGACGCAAATGTACTATTTACCACCAACAAATTGCAGTATTTAAAAATGCCTAGATGTTGCCCACTGAGCTAACAGAACAGGATTAAAGTCATGTGCCTGGCACACATGCAGTTGCAAGTGCACTGCCCTCTCTGTGGCACTGGACTCAGGGCAGGGTACAAATATGTAGTATAGCAGCCACTAAAATAATCGCTGTAGTTTGAATAATCGCTGTAGTTTGAATAATCGCTGTAGTTTGAATAATCGCTGTAGTTTGCAGATTCAACACCAGCATTTTTTTTAATCTGTCCCTCACAGCTGCAGCATCCTCTCCCTACACTAAGAAGAGCTCATGTGATGTGCGTGTATGTGACTCCAGTCTTTATATCGAGGCTGGGTCCATTAGTAGGCATGGCTGTGATGTGATGATAACAGAACTGGTGAGAAATGGTACATGAAAGCAATAAAGGAAAGACTGCTTGTGAAACTCCAAATACACCTATCCATGTCCAGGATAATATATATATATATATATATATATATATATATATATATCATCAATGAAGGAAGAATTAATCAGACCACTACAGTAATCAATGAATAATGGTATAAAAATATACATTTAATAAATTAATATATAGGACATACAAATAAATGATATGACTTAGTAATGCAAATACAAAGACAGCAAATGAAATACATACAATATGTAATACATAAATAAAACTACAGTAATCAATGTAGTCCGCAATGCAATGAAAACATTGGGATAGTAACAAGACAAACAGATAGTACACACCTTACAGTCTGCCTGAGAGTGAGCTGGACTCAAAAGAATAAGGGGTCAATTGAATCCAAGAAGAAAGCCTGGCCAGGTCTTTCATAACAGTACGCCATGTACAGGCCATGATATAGTGCTGTCTATCCAGATATTTACTTGTCCAACCTTTGTATTTCAGTGGTGTTCCACTGTGAAGCAGCTACTTTCCTATAACAAGTCATTATTAACCTCATTTTCTGATGATTCCCCATCCATACATGTACCATTGTTGGGGTTTGTATTTGATTTAATTACACATTTGTTATTTTTTGCACTGCCTTCGGGTTTTTTTCGGGTTTGCACATCCAGGATAGTTACCCTCTGGCACAGAAGGAGCTGCAGCGGTGGAAGGTGATCTCTGGTGGCTCCAGTGCTGGAGCACAGGGTGTGCCCCCCTACCTCCAGTGCTGCAATGGTCTGCTATACAACAGAGGTGCCAAATGGTGACATGGGAACCAGGGCCGGCCTTAGGGGTGTGCGACCGGTGCGAGCGCACAGGGCACAACACCCCAGGGTGTGCCCCCCTACCTCCAGTGCTGCAATGGTCTGCTATACAACAGAGGTGCCAAATGGTGACATGGGAACCAGGGCCGGCCTTAGGGGTGTGCGACCTGTGCGAGCGCACAGGGCACAACACCCCAGGGTGTGCCCCCCTACCTCCAGTGCTGCAATGGTCTGCTATACAACAGAGGTGTCAAATGGTGACATGGGAACCAGGGCCGGCCTTAGGGGTGTGCGAACTGTGCGAGCGCACAGGGCACAACACCCCAGGGTGTGCCCCCCTACCTCCAGTGCTGCAATGGTCTGCTATACAACAGAGGTGTCAAATGGTGACATGGGAACCAGGGCCGGCCTTAGGGGTGTGCGAACTGTGCGAGCGCACAGGGCACAACACCCCAGGGTGTGCCCCCCTACCTCCAGTGCTGCAATGGTCTGCTATACAACAGAGGTGCCAAATGGTGACATGGGAACCAGGGCCGGCCTTAGGGGTGTGCGACCGGTGCGAGCGCACAGGGCACAACACCCCAGGGTGTGCCCCCCTACCTCCAGTGCTGCAATGGTCTGCTATACAACAGAGGTGCCAAATGGTGACATGGGAACCAGGGCCGGCCTTAGGGGTGTGCGACCGGTGCGAGCGCACAGGGCACAACACCCCAGGGTGTGCCCCCCTACCTCCAGTGCTGCAATGGTCTGCTATACAACAGAGGTGCCAAATGGTGACATGGGAACCAGGGCCGGCCTTAGGGGTGTGCGACCTGTGCGAGCGCACAGGGCACAACACCCCAGGGTGTGCCCCCCTACCTCCAGTGCTGCAATGGTCTGCTATACAACAGAGGTGTCAAATGGTGACATGGGAACCAGGGCCGGCCTTAGGGGTGTGCGAACTGTGCGAGCGCACAGGGCACAACACCCCAGGGTGTGCCCCCCTACCTCCAGTGCTGCAATGGTCTGCTATACAACAGAGGTGTCAAATGGTGACATGGGAACCAGGGCCGGCCTTAGGGGTGTGCGAACTGTGCGAGCGCACAGGGCACAACACCCCAGGGTGTGCCCCCCTACCTCCAGTGCTGCAATGGTCTGCTATACAACAGAGGTGCCAAATGGTGACATGGGAACCAGGGCCGGCCTTAGGGGTGTGCGACCGGTGCGAGCGCACAGGGCACAACACCCCAGGGTGTGCCCCCCTACCTCCAGTGCTGCAATGGTCTGCTATACAACAGAGGTGTCAAATGGTGACATGGGAACCAGGGCCGGCCTTAGGGGTGTGCGAACTGTGCGAGCGCACAGGGCACAACACCCCAGGGTGTGCCCCCCTACCTCCAGTGCTGCAATGGTCTGCTATACAACAGAGGTGCCAAATGGTGACATGGGAACCAGGGCCGGCCTTAGGGGTGTGCGACCGGTGCGAGCGCACAGGGCACAACACCCCAGGGTGTGCCACCCTACCTCCAGTGCTGCAATGGTCTGCTATACAACAGAGGTGCCAAATGGTGACATGGGAACCAGGGCCGGCCTTAGGGGTGTGCGACCGGTGCGAGCGCACAGGGCACAACACCCCAGGGTGTGCCCCCCTACCTCCAGTGCTGCAATGGTCTGCTATACAACAGAGGTGCCAAATGGTGACATGGGAACCAGGGCCGGCCTTAGGGGTGTGCGACCGGTGCGAGCGCACAGGGCACAACACCCCAGGGTGTGCCCCCCTACCTCCAGTGCTGCAATGGTCTGCTATACAACAGAGGTGCCAAATGGTGACATGGGAACCAGGGCCGGCCTTAGGGGTGTGCGACCGGTGCGAGCGCACAGGGCACAACACCCCAGGGTGTGCCCCCCTACCTCCAGTGCTGCAATGGTCTGCTATACAACAGAGGTGCCAAATGGTGACATGGGAACCAGGGCCGGCCTTAGGGGTGTGCGACCTGTGCGAGCGCACAGGGCACAACACCCCAGGGTGTGCCCCCCTACCTCCAGTGCTGCAATGGTCTGCTATACAACAGAGGTGTCAAATGGTGACATGGGAACCAGGGCCGGCCTTAGGGGTGTGCGAACTGTGCGAGCGCACAGGGCACAACACCCCAGGGTGTGCCCCCCTACCTCCAGTGCTGCAATGGTCTGCTATACAACAGAGGTGTCAAATGGTGACATGGGAACCAGGGCCGGCCTTAGGGGTGTGCGAACTGTGCGAGCGCACAGGGCACAACACCCCAGGGTGTGCCCCCCTACCTCCAGTGCTGCAATGGTCTGCTATACAACAGAGGTGCCAAATGGTGACATGGGAACCAGGGCCGGCCTTAGGGGTGTGCGACCGGTGCGAGCGCACAGGGCACAACACCCCAGGGTGTGCCCCCCTACCTCCAGTGCTGCAATGGTCTGCTATACAACAGAGGTGTCAAATGGTGACATGGGAACCAGGGCCGGCCTTAGGGGTGTGCGAACTGTGCGAGCGCACAGGGCACAACACCCCAGGGTGTGCCCCCCTACCTCCAGTGCTGCAATGGTCTGCTATACAACAGAGGTGCCAAATGGTGACATGGGAACCAGGGCCGGCCTTAGGGGTGTGCGACCGGTGCGAGCGCACAGGGCACAACACCCCAGGGTGTGCCCCCCTACCTCCAGTGCTGCAATGGTCTGCTATACAACAGAGGTGCCAAATGGTGACATGGGAACCAGGGCCGGCCTTAGGGGTGTGCGACCGGTGCGAGCGCACAGGGCACAACACCCCAGGGTGTGCCCCCCTACCTCCAGTGCTGCAATGGTCTGCTATACAACAGAGGTGCCAAATGGTGACATGGGAACCAGGGCCGGCCTTAGGGGTGTGCGACCGGTGCGAGCGCACAGGGCACAACACCCCAGGGTGTGCCCCCCTACCTCCAGTGCTGCAATGGTCTGCTATACAACAGAGGTGCCAAATGGTGACATGGGAACCAGGGCCGGCCTTAGGGGTGTGCGACCGGTGCGAGCGCACAGGGCACAACACCCCAGGGTGTGCCCCCCTACCTCCAGTGCTGCAATGGTCTGCTATACAACAGAGGTGCCAAATGGTGACATGGGAACCAGGGCCGGCCTTAGGGGTGTGCGACCTGTGCGAGCGCACAGGGCACAACACCCCAGGGTGTGCCCCCCTACCTCCAGTGCTGCAATGGTCTGCTATACAACAGAGGTGCCAAATGGTGACATGGGAACCAGGGCCGGCCTTAGGGGTGTGCGACCTGTGCGAGCGCACAGGGCACAACACCCCAGGGTGTGCCCCCCTACCTCCAGTGCTGCAATGGTCTGCTATACAACAGAGGTGCCAAATGGTGACATGGGAACCAGGGCCGGCCTTAGGGGTGTGCGACCGGTGCGAGCGCACAGGGCACAACACCCCAGGGTGTGCCCCCCTACCTCCAGTGCTGCAATGGTCTGCTATACAACAGAGGTGCCAAATGGTGACATGGGAACCAGGGCCGGCCTTAGGGGTGTGCGACCGGTGCGAGCGCACAGGGCACAACACCCCAGGGTGTGCCCCCCTACCTCCAGTGCTGCAATGGTCTGCTATACAACAGAGGTGCCAAATGGTGACATGGGAACCAGGGCCGGCCTTAGGGGTGTGTGACCTGTGCGAGCGCACAGGGCACAACACCCCAGGGTGTGCCCCCCTACCTCCAGTGCTGCAATGGTCTGCTATACAACAGAGGTGCCAAATGGTGACATGGGAACCAGGGCCGGCCTTAGGGGTGTGCGAACTGTGCGAGCGCACAGGGCACAACACCCCAGGGTGTGCCCCCCTACCTCCAGTGCTGCAATGGTCTGCTATACAACAGAGGTGCCAAATGGTGACATGGGAACTAGGCTTGGCCTGTGGAGGCATGGACTCTCTGTGGTGGGATATACAGAGCCCAAACCACCAGCTAAATGGGAGTGAGTGGATCAGCTTGTAATGGTGACTGGGGACTAAGTGGGGGAAGGAGGCAAGTGCCACCCCTGGAGACTCCCTAATCTCTTATGAGACCAGGATGTGGCTCAATCAGGAGGCCAAGTGGAGAATAATGGCCATGGGCGAGAAGCATCACCGGCCGCGCCCCGTCTGATGCCCTGTAATCAGCCATGACAGAGTATGTAATACTGAACCCCATTCCTTGCTTTCCCTATCAACTCCTCATCTTCCTACTGGTCTTCAAGGTGCACACAATGGGGTCCCTCCTGCCTGACTGGATCCTTTATAGGATAAGACCTGTTGCGACCCCCATCTGTAGCAGGAGATATTCCCAGTAAAAGAATTAACATCCTCTCCCTGCACCCTGGAGTAAACCATCCCCTGGTCCTATGCCAGCCATTGTCCTGCCTCTCAATCCAGCCAGGTCCACGCCCAGCCCTGGAAAGTACACAGAACAATTAACCCTTTCACTGACTGTTCCCAGCTGTGTGGCCCCTGGGACATATTATTATATATGAACCTCTGGATGAAACACCTCCCTAATAATATAATAATAATAATAATAATGTGTTCCTTCTCTCCCGATTCTCTCCTGTTTTTGATACACAGTATCTGTATTTTGAGCAGTGACTGCGCCCCTCCCTTTTGGTCTCTATCATGCTCCCCCCCTTATATCCGTGTGTCTGGTATCAGTCCCTCCCTGCAGCAGAGAGAATCAAAACAAACCAGACGGAGTAACGGTGAGTATTAATAATGTGATCACTGGGCAGAAAATCAACTGAAAGGTCATTTATATTTCATATATCTTACCATAAAACATCAGTTTTATGAAACCCCAATCTTTACCTCCCTCCATTAGCCTATGTTACCTCTAATTATAACCCCTGCTATTCTAAATACTCTCATTACTTCATACAGCCCCTCTATTACTCCATATAACCCTCCCTTTAACTCCTCCTATTACTCTTTATAACCCTCCCTATAACTCCTCCTATTACTCCATATAACCCTCCCTATAACTCCTCCTATTACTCCATACAAACCTCCCTATAACTCCTCCTATTACTCCATATAACTCTCCCTATAACTCCTCCTATTACTTCATATAACCCTCCCTATAACTCCTCCTATTACTTCATATAACTCCTCCATATAACTCCTCCATATAACTCCTCCTATTACTTCATATAACTCCTCCATATAACTCCTCCATATAACTCCTCCTATTACTTCATATAACTCCTCCATATAACTCCTCCATATAACTCCTCCTATTACTCCACAGTGTTATTTAATATAAATAACTGATTTTATAGGAATCTGGATAAGTGGAGGAAAGATTAAAAGTATTACATCAAAGTCCTCTAAATTTTCTTTGTATGCCAGACAATGTGTTAAACTGTTGTTGAAAAGGAATATTACACATAAGAATTTATCTCATTTGAAAGGAAAAAACTGTATACGATAATTCTGTACGGGTGTTTTAGTGTAATTAGCTCTGAGAGACGGCCCTACAGCACTGATTAAAGCAACAGAATTCCATATAAAATGAGACCTTATGTGGTCAGATTTCATGGCGAGCTTTATGTGCGGAATAATTTAACGTTTGAAAACATTAATGAAAGGCATTGTCCACGAGAGACATGCAAAGATAGTCTAGAGACCATGGAGCATTTTTTGTTAGAATGCCCTTTCTCACAACACGTTTGGAAAGATATTGCAAATGTTCTTAAAATCCATTGTTTAAAAAAATATGCAGAATTGGTATATGGTGATTTTTCTTCTTGTTAATATGATGTAAATACTTTATATTTGGTTAATAGTGTGGTAATATATTACTTGTGGCATGCAAGGTGCTTGTTATCTGTCAAACAGATTTTTTTGAAAAGAGAGGATGTAACAGCTCTTATAATGAGTGAATTGAGAGAGATACGAGTGAAAGAAAATAATACAACTTATTGGGAAAATATTGTTCCTTCTTTCATTTGAAGCATTTTAAGTTGTAAATATTGTAAAATGTTGTGCAAACTGTATTGATGGATAATTTTGTTGCCAGTTTTTAAATAAAAGAGTTCATCCTATTACTCCATATAACCCTCCCTATAACTCCTCCTATTACTCCATATAACCCTCCCTATAACTCCTCCCATTACTCCATATAACCCTCCCTATAACTCCTCCTATTACTCCATATAACCCTCCCTATAACTCCTCCTATTACTCCATATAACCCTCCCTATAACCCCTCCTATTACTCCTTATAACCCTCCCTATAACTCCTCCTATTACTCCATATAACCCTCCCTATAACTCCTCCTATTATTCCATATAACTCCTCCCTATAACCCCTCCTATTACTCCATATAACTCCTCCCATTACTCAATGTAACTCCTCCTATTACTCCATATCACCATCCCTATAACTCCTCCTATTATTCCATATAACTCCTCCCTATAACTCCTCCTATTACTCCATATAACTCCTCCCTATATCTCCTCCAATTACTCCATATAACCCCTCCCTATAACTCCTCCTATTACTCCATATAACTCCTCCATATATCTCCTCCAATTACTCCATATAACTCCTCCCATTACTCCATATAACCCTCCCTATAACCCCTCCTATTACTCCTTATAACCCTCCCTATAACTCCTCCTATTACTCCATATAACCCTCCCTATAACTCCTCCTATTATTCCATATAACTCCTCCCTATAACTCCTCCTATTACTCCATATAACTCCTCACATTACTCAATGTTACTCCTCCTATTACTCCATATCACCATCCCTATAACTCCTCCTATTATTCCATATAACTCCTCCCTATAACTCCTCCTATTACTCCATATAACTCCTCCCTATAACTCCTCCTATTACTCCATATAACTCCTCCCTATATCTCCTCCAATTACTCCATATAACCCTCCCTATAACTCCTCCCACTAGACCATATCATTCAGATTTCCTCCATTAATGGCTCTTTCTCTTCGTTATAGAGCGGTATAATCAGCCTCAATGACGTCACCAGGTAAATTGACCTCTTCCATTGATTGGATGGGATGAGCGTGTAATGGCATCTCCAGTTAGCCTGGCCAATCAGCAGCCATTAAGATGCTTAGAAACATATTTAAAGAGACAGTTTGTGTCTATGCAGATCCACGCAGGGTACATGACAGACCCATACTCATCCCTTCATGGAAAATATAAATAAACCCCCCATAATCCAATAATAGACTGACATCAGTATGTTGGGTAAAAATCTTTCAACAGCTTGTAATAAAATAAAATATATAATAATATGAAAGATCATTGTCAAAAAAAACCTCTGTGACATTGTATATAAATAATCCCCTTCCCCATTATATAACCTCATGAAGACTCCACATTTAACACCATAACAATATAACAGTATAAAAAGTATCCTGAAACAATATAACAGTATAAATAGTATCCTGAAACAATATAACAGTATAAATAGTATCCTGAAACAATATAACAGTATAAAAAGTATCCTGAAACAATATAACAGTATAAAAAGTATCCTGAAACAATATAACAGTATAAAAAAGTATCCTGAAACAATATAACAGTATAAATAGTATCCTGAAACAATATAACAGTATAAAAAGTATCCTGAAACAATATAACAGTATAAATAGTATACTGAAACAATATAACAGTATAAAAAGTATCCTGAAACAATATAACAGTATAAAAAGTATCCTGAAACAATATAACAGTATAAAAAAGTATCCTGAAACAATATAACAGTATAAATAGTATCCTGAAACAATATAACAGTATAAAAAGTATCCTGAAACAATATAACAGTATAAATAGTATCCTGAAACAATATAACAGTATAAATAGTATCCTGAAACAATATAACAGTATAAAAAGTATCCTGAAACAATATAACAGTATAAAAAGTATCATGAAACAATATAACAGTATAAAAACCTTTATACTTACCAGGAAAGGTTAAAGCATCTTAACATGTATAGCTTGGAGGAAAGACGTAACATGGGAGATATGATAGAAACATTTAAATACATAAAGGGAATCAACACAGTAAAGGAAGAGGGTATATTTAAAAGAAGAAAAACTACCACAACTAGAGGACATAGTCTTAAATTAGAGGGGCAACGATTTAAAAGTAATATCAGGAAGTATTACTTTACTGAGAGGGTAGTGGATGTATGGAATAGCCTGCCAGCAGAAGTGGTAGAGGTTAATACAGTGAAGGAGTTTAAGCATGCATGGGATCGGTATAAGGCTATCCTAGATATAAGATAAGGCCAGGGACTAATGAAAGTATTACATTACTGAGAGGGTAGTGGATGTATGGAATAGTCTTCCAGTAGAAGTGGTAGAGGTTAATACAGTGAAGGAGTTTAAGCATGCGTGGGATAGGTATAAGGCTATCCTGGATATAAGATAAGGTCAGGGACTAATGAAAGTATTACTTTACTAAGAGGGTAGTGGATGTATGGAATAGTCTTCCAGTAGAAGTGGTAGAGGTTAATACAGTGAAGGAGTTTAAGCATGCATGGGATAGGTATAAGGCTATCCTAGATATAAGATAAGGCCAGGGACTAATGAAAGTATTACTTTACTGAGAGGGTAGTGGATGTATGGAATAGCCTGCCAGCAGAAGTGGTAGAGGTAAACACAGTCATGGATTTTAAACATGCGTGGGATAGACACAAGGCTATCCTAGCTATAAGACCGGGAACAGGGGACTAATAAAAGTACTCAAAAAAGAATTGGGCAGACTAGATGGACCGAATGGTTCTTATCTGCCGACACATTCTATGTTTCTATGTTTCTAAAAGTATCCTGAAACAATATAACAGTATAAAAAGTATCCTGAAACAATATAACAGTATAAATAGCATCCTGAAACAATATAACAGTATAAATAGTATCCTGAAACAATATAACAGTATAAATAGTATCCTGAAACAATACAATAGCATATAATATCCAAAAAGAGACTGCACACCAGGGAAAGAAAGTATAAAATAGAACTTTTAATCAATCAATAAAAAGCAATCACTAAATAGATAAATATACAGCAATGATAAAACAATAATATGGCATAATCCAAGCCATATTTAAATGAATAACAAAGGTGCAAAAAAATCGAAAAAATGACAATCCAAAAAAAAGCAAACATTTTTACACAAATAGCCAAGACCAGCAGAGTATACCCAGCAAAATGGCACACCAACGTTTCGGCGTAATGCCTTCTACTGGAGGAGCTATAATAATGTTCCCGTGCAAAGATCCTTTAATAGTGCTACTGCTGAATGAAGAAAAAAAAAAAACGTCGGCCACCATTAAACACGATAACGTCACAACGTGATGAAGTCATCATGCACAGTGCGCGGTGATGTCACCAACAAAACACAAATACCCACCCCTATGCCAGCAAAACAATAGCTAGGAAAAATACATTTAAAGACAAAGTCAGAAATGATGAACTGGGGGAAAACAGATAGAATAATACAAAGAGAGAAAACAAACAAAAATAACACTAAAAAAAGGAGACCTAAGTTGTTAAAAAAATAGAAAATTAATGAAAATCCACTAAAAAAAAAAAAAAATCAAAAGGAGAGAAGCCAGGAAAAATAACAACAAAATAAATAAAAATAAACAAACAGTAAAATAGATAAACAGTAAAATAAAAAATATCAAAAAAATATAATGGAAACAATCAACAAATTATAATCAACATAAATAAAAATATAAAGCTAAAAAGATGAATAATATAACAAAAAAATAACAATGCAAAAATGAAAATGCAATAGACAAAGTAAACTAATACAAGTAACATTAATGTACAAAGACAAGCATACAAAACAGTTATTATCTGAAAAAGAAACAAAAACCTACCAAAACTGTACTTGAACAGTACAACAACCTAATGTATGAAGTGAACGCGAAGATTATAACAAAGTGATAAATACAATAGCAGAGAAAAGGAATTCCAGAAAAAAACATAAATCTTCTTAGTCCCAAGCTTCATGGCCAGACCCCTCAATGGAATGAATCAACAGTAATGCAATAAAGACCTATATGGAAGAACAAAAGAAATAGTAAGATAAAACCAAGAACATAAAGACTGAGGTAGATTTAGTATCGAAAAGGAGTGAGATTCTGATCTTCATTTAGTCAGAGAGTGTCAAGTCTGTAAATCCAAAACAGTTTGTGTTGTTTAAGTTTTGTGACCCTATCAATACCCCATCCTGTCCAAATCCACTGTGTGACCTGAAAACGGAATTGTGAGACGGAGCGTCTAAACTCCATAAAGTGACGTGCAACATGGTACTTGACATTTTTGTTCCGGATGGTACTCTTGTGTTCACCAATCCTTACCATGAGAGGGCGAGTAGTTTATCCCACATACCCTAAACCACATGGGCATTTAACCAGGTAGACCACATTTGGCAATTCAGGTATTCTGCAATATTGATCTTCCTACCAGTTCTTGGGTGGGAAAAACACTCACCAACAGTGACACTGTTACAGTTAATACAACGACCACATTTATACATGCTATGGACAGGAGTGAGCCATGTGCCCTGATATTCACATTTATACATGCTATGGACAGGAGTGAGCCATGTGCCCTGATATTCACATTTATACATGCTATGGACAGGAGTGAGCCATGTGCCCTGATATTCACATTTATACATGCTATGGACAGGAGTGAGCCATGTGCCCTGATATTCACATTTATACATGCTATGGACAGGAGTGAGCCATGTGCCCTGATATTCACATTTATACATGCTATGGACAGGAGTGAGCCATGTGCCCTGATATTCACATTTATACATGCTATGGACAGGAGTGAGCCATGTGCCCTGATATTCACATTTATACATGCTATGGACAGGAGTGAGTCATGTGCCCTGATATTCACATTTATACATGCTATGGACAGGAGTGAGCCATGTGCCCTGATATTCACATTTATACATGCTATGCACAGGAGTGAGCCATGTGCCCTGATATTCACATTTATACATGCTATGGACAGGAGTGAGCCATGTGCCCTGATATTCACATTTATACATGCTATGGACAGGAGTGAGCCATGTGCCCTGATATTCACATTTATACATGCTATGGACAGGAGTGAGCCATGTGCCCTGATATTCACATTTATACATGCTATGGACAGGAGTGAGCCATGTGCCCTGATATTCACATTTATACATGCTATGGACAGGAGTGAGCCATGTGCCCTGATATTCACATTTATACATGCTATGGACAGGAGTGAGCCATGTGCCCTGATATTCACATTTATACATGCTATGGACAAGAGTGAGCCATGTGCCCTGATATTCACATTTATACATGCTATGGACAGGAGTGAGCCATGTGCCCTGATATTCACATTTATACATGCTATGGACAGGAGTGAGCCATGTGCCCTGATATTCACATTTATACATGCTATGCACAGGAGTGAGCCATGTGCCCTGATATTCACATTTATACATGCTATGGACAGGAGTGAGCCATGTGCCCTGATATTCACATTTATACATGCTATGGACAGGAGTGAGCCATGTGCCCTGATATTCACATTTATACATGCTATGGACAGGAGTGAGCCATGTGCCCTGATATTCACATTTATACATGCTATGGACAGGAGTGAGCCATGTGCCCTGATATTCACATTTATACATGCTATGCACAGGAGTGAGCCATGTGCCCTGATATTCACATTTATACATGCTATGGACAGGAGTGAGCCATGTGCCCTGATATTCACATTTATACATGCTATGGACAGGAGTGAGCCATGTGCCCTGATATTCACATTTATACATGCTATGGACAGGAGTGAGCCATGTGCCCTGATATTCACATTTATACATGCTATGGACAGGAGTGAGCCATGTGCCCTGATATTCACATTTATACATGCTATGGACAGGAGTGAGCCATGTGCCCTGATATTCACATTTATACATGCTATGGACAGGAGTGAGCCATGTGCCCTGATATTCACATTTATACATGCTATGGACAGGAGTGAGCCATGTGCCCTGATATTTTGTTTTGCGATGACTGAGTTTATTCACCAGACTGCGAAGATTACTACATCTTTTGTGTGCCATCAATGGTTTGTCAGCAAACAGTGCACCCAGTTCCCTATCTCGTATGTGCCAATGTTTGTGTATTATGTGGTATGTTATCTTGGATCTGGTGGAGTAAGTAGTGACACATGGAATCCTATTACTCCAATCGCGTTTGTTGGATTTACCTTGATGATTCAGTAAATCCTCCCTCGGCATGTCGCATACTTTTCTCTTGTGTTCATCAAGCAATTGGCTGTCATAGCCCCGTTGTTTAGAATTCTCAGCCATTTCATCAAGACGGATCCGACAAGTGTCGCCTTCAGATACAATCCTTCTTACCCGCAAAAACTGGTTGTGTGGAATTCCAGAGAGAAGTCTCGGTGGATGAAAGGATCCAGCCTGCAGAAGAGAGATGGGGTCTGTGGCCTTACGTAAAAGGTCAAATATGAAACTATTAGGAATACCTTGACATTAAGAAAGTAAATATTGATTTCATCAGATTCAGTGATGAAAGAGATGCTCTGTCAGGATCTTCCCCGCAGCAGCTCTCCTGAGTACACCCCCTTGCATTGCAGCCAGGATCCGTCTCACGCGCTTGCCAGCTGTTCACACCCGGTAGTTTATCCTGATGGCGATGGTGGATTTCGGAGCCAGTGGATGTTTTATCGACACCGACCTCGCCAAAGCCATCGCAATTCCTACCCATCGTAAGAGGACGCCAATGCATATCCAACTCGTAGACGGTAGCCCGTTGAAGACAGGTCCGGTTACTCACGAGACCATTCCCTTAGTCATGACTATCGGCGAGGGACATCAAGAGCTCATCCAGTTCGATATTGTACCAGCACCTAGCTTCTCCCTCATTCTAGGGCTTCCATGGCTCCGGTTACATAATCCCGTTATAAATTGGGGAACAGGTACCTTGGCATTTACTTCTGAACACTGTACCGACACATGTCTGGACAAAGGTACTTTGTGTCTTATTGCAGAACCCAATTCCTCCTCTACGTTACCCTCAGTTTACACTCAGTTCCAAGACGTATTTGAGAAGAAAAAGGCAGATGTACTCCCTCCTCACAGGGATTGTCCTATCGATCTTCTCCCCGGAGCACCCATTCCTTTTGGAAGAATCTACCCTCTCGCCGAACCTGAACTCACCTCATTAAAAGACTACATAGAAGAAAATCTAGCCAAGGGTTTTATACAACCATCCACTTCACCTGCTGGGGCTGGCATTTTTTTTGTCAAGAAGAAAGACGGTGGATTAAGACCATGCATTGACTATCGGGAACTCAATAATATTACTACAAAAAATCGTTATCCTCTACCTCTTATTACGGAACTCTTGGACCACCTCCGTTCCGCTCAAGTCTTCACAAAGATTGATCTTTGAGGTGCATATAACTTGGTATGAATTAGAGAGGGAGACAAATGGAAAACCGCCTTCAGATCACGTTACGGACACTTTGAATATAAGGTTATGCCATTCGGACTGTGTAACGCACCAGCCACGTTCCAACATTTAGTTAATGATATTTTCCGTGACATCCTGGACCGTTTCGTTGTCATCTACCTTGATGATATACTCATTTACTCCTCATCACTAGAGAAACACAGAGAGCATGTCCGTACTGTTCTCGCACGTCTGAGACAACACCAACTATATGCGAAATTGGAGAAATGCAAATTTGAGACAAGGTCGGTTGAGTTTTTGGGTTTTATTTTATCACCGAACAACATTCAGATGGATCCAAAAAAGATCAATGCTATTCAGGAATGGACCACACCCACTAATAGGAAAAGTGTACAGAGATTCGTGGGCTTTGCAAATTTCTATAGGAAATTTATCAGGAACTTTTCTAAGGTCATACAACCTATTACTGCCTTAACCTCTAAAAACAGACCATTTTTCTGGAATAATACAGCGCAAGAGGCTTTCAATTCCTTGAAGGTTCGATTTACCACAGCCCCGGTTTTAATTCTCCCGGACCCGACAAGAGCCTTCACGCTGGAAGTAGACGCTTCTGACACTGCAGTGGGGGCAATTCTTTCCCAACGTCACAAAGAGGATGACCAGTTGCATCCCGTCGCCTTTTTCTCTAGAACACTATCACCTGCAGAGAGAAATTACAATGTCGGTGAAAGAGAATTACTAGCGATCAAACTCGCGTTGGAGGAGTGGCAACATTTGCTAGAGGGTGCGCATTTCCCGATAACTGTCTTTACAGATCATAAAAATCTCGAATATTTGCGTACTGCTAAGAGATTACAACCGCGACAGGCGAGATGGGCACTCTTCTTTACATGCTTCCAACTCCATATTACATACCGTCCGAGTTCCCGCAATCTCAAAGCGGATGCTCTATCACGTATGTCCAATTCCGTTGATATTCATGAAGAGGGATCAAGTACTATACTCCAGTCGGAACATTTCTTAAATGCCACACAGTCTATTTGGGATACCATTCGTACTCATTCTTCAAGTCCCGACGTACCCAATCTGGAACAATTGACACACCGACAAGGGTTATTCTTTTATCAAGATAAAGTGTATGTACCCCCCGAAGCTCGTCTACAGATCTTGCAGTTCTTCCACGACTCTCCAACAGCAGGGCATGGTGGCGTTCGTCAAACCAAAGATCTCTTTTCACAAACATTTTGGTGGCCTACACTACAAGACGAGGTGCGAAGGTTTGTTTCTAGTTGCGACACCTGCGCCCGTGCTAAAGGAAGCCATCACAAACCTTCGGGTCTCCTCCAACCTTTGTCCATACCTACAAGACCTTGGAGTGAAGTGTCCATGGATTTCATTACGGATCTACCTCTATCTCAACAATACAACACATTGATGGTAGTTGTGGATCGCTTTACCAAAATGGCACACTTTGTCCCCTTCACTCATCTACCTTCGGCTACGGAGACTGCTGATCTCTTTTTACGTGAGGTTTTTAAATTACATGGTCTACCTGAAAACATAGCATCTGACCGGGGGACCCAATTTACATCTCATTTTTGGAAAGCCTTCTGTGCCGAATTGCATATTCACCGTTCTCTCTCTACAGCGTTTCACCCCCAAAGTAACGGTCAGACGGAACGAACCAATCAGACTCTAGAGCAATACTTGAGGTGTTTCACCACACACCTCCAGGATGATTGGAGTACTTATTTGCCTCTAGCTGAATTCGCTTATAATAACCACATCCACAGCTCTACTGGGAGATCACCGTTCTTTGTGAACTATGGCTTTCACCCCTCCATGCTTCCTGGAGCACCCATCTCCAGCACCGTTTCTTCTGTCTCCATACACGTTCGTAATATCACCCGCACGTATACTCTACTACGGAATACCCTTCTCCAATACCAACAAAGGTACAAGAACTTTGCTGACCGTCACCGATCCGACGCTCCGTTATACAAACCTGGTGACAAAGTATGGTTGACCACTAAACACCTGAAACTCTCTTGTCCCACGAAGAAATTGGGCCCCAGGTTCGTTGGTCCATTCCCCATCACCAAGGTCATATCTCCTTTGGTCATGAGGCTTTGTTTACCCCCCCTCCATGAAGGTACATCCAGTGTTCCACGTATCTCTACTCAAACCTTGGGTGGGCAATTCCTTCCCGGAGAGGACGGTATCCCCTCCTGCTCCGGTTCTGGTGGATGGGGTCGAAGAATACGAGTTTGAGGAGGTGTTGTATTCTCGTCTTTATCGTGGCCGGCTTCAGTACCTCGTCCATTGGAAAGGCTATAGCTCAGCCGACAGATCTTGGGAACCAGCCAACCTAGTTCACGCGGATGAATTGGTTCAATCATTTCATGTTCACCATCCTGATCGCCCAGGCCAGTGGCGAGCCCGGGGGTCTCGCCTTGGGAGGGGGAACTGTCAGGATCTTCCCCGCAGCAGCTCTCCTGAGTACACCCCCTTGCATAGAAGCCAGGATTCGTCTCACGCGCTTGCCAGCGAGTTCACACCGGTAGTTTATCCTCCTACACGGAGGCGCGCACCTGATGAAGTCACGCCAGTCGCATACCCGCGAGGCGCGGGAGGATTTAAAAGGCAGAATCACCAGACAAGCAGTGCTTGGTGATTCTCGTGTTTTCTGAAGCCTAGCGTTTATTATTCCTGATTATCGTTACTGACCCTTGGATTTACCTGACTACTCTTCTGTCTGCCTGTGCCCCTGATTCTGGACTGTTCACCGTTTTGCTGATTCTCTGGTTCTGACCCTGGCTTGTTTATCGTTGTGCTGTCTCTCTATTGCCCCTGATCCCAGACTGTTTTACGTGCTGAAGATTATCTGTTTCCCTTTGACCATTGCTATCCTCATATCTCCAAGTACCACTGCAGTGTGGATTACAAGCGTACATCTTCCTCCAAGCAACCTTTGCTACTGTGGATTACAAGTGATATATTTATCTATACCACCTTTGTTATTGCGGATTACAAGTGGAAACTGTACCTGTATACTATCCATGTTGGTGTGGACTATATGCTATCGGATTCCTACAGATTATATCCTTATATCAGTGCAAGGTTGATCATCTCTCGTATTTATTACGTTTATACCGTTATATATATTGTTGCCCTGCATATCGGTCTCCATCCAGTTCCCATATCATCACATGCTCTGAATACTGCACCAGATCGCCCGACCAGCGAAAAATATGTCATCGATATATCAAACCCAAAACAAAGGAGGAAAATAGATCTTTTGTATAGACAAAAGTGTCCTCAAACAATGACATCAAAATATTGGCATGAGGGAGCTACATTTGAACTCATGGCCGTCCATTGCATGCTGGCAAAGGGGTGGATATTTGTGTTATTTCCTCTTTGTACTTTTTTTTCATTTTGTTGGTGACATCAACGTGCAAGTTGTGTCATGATGTCATTGCATCATCGTGTTTAATGGTGGCCACCATTTTTTTTCATTTAGCAGTAGCACTATTTAAGGATCTTTGCATAGGAACATTGTTATAGCTCCTCCGGTAAAAGGATTACGCCTGGACATGTTGGGCAGCATCGGAGACTGACTCTGCACAGCGCACTGGCATCAACAGGCTGCCTACAGAGACCTGGATCCTAGTCATAAAGACAGACCTCTATTTTAGGTCTGATTATAAGTTGACCTCGAATATAAGATGAGAAAATATGGTAAATATAGTGTATATTATATTATTTGCCTCAGTCCATAATACAATGGAGTGCTCCTCAACCTTTTCTCCCATAGGGCACACCAAAACTCTTCCCAGATATCCGTGGCACAGCAAAAGCAAAAATATATAAAAATTAAGTTATTAGTCAAGTGCATACACAGAACATAAGAACTATATGCCTTTAAAACCAAACAAATATGCAAAATAAATAACGAATGCACAAACCAGACCAAACCAGTGCATTACCAATGATAAACAGACAGACCAAACCAGTGCATTACCAATGATAAACAGACAGACCAAACCAGTGCATTACCAATGATAAACAGACAGACCAAACCAGTGCATTACCAATGATAAACAGACCAAACCAAACCAGTGCATTAACAATGATAAACAGACAGACCAGTGCATTACAAAATCATAAATAGACAGACCAAACCAGCCACAGCCAATTTAACCATTATATGCCAGTATTATTTTGCCATTTAATATGCCCCAACCAATTTGCCCAATAATATGCCACCCTCCTACCCCATCCATAGTACTTACCTCCTTGTTGCTCTCTGTCCCCGGTCATCTTTTTTTTTTTTAAACTCCACCCCCCACAGCAGCACCCAGCCATTCAATATGTCAGTATTATTTTGCCATTCAATATGCCAGCATTTAACCCCTCCATATGCCAGTTTTATTTTGACATTCAATATTCCAGTATTTATCCCCTAAATATGCCAGAATTTTGCCATTCAGTATTCCAGCATTTAACCCCCCAATATGCCAGAATTTTGCCATTCGTTACGTCAGATCCGGTCACAATGAATTATTTATTTATTTAACTTTTTTTAGGTGTCACCCGATGGGGTCCGCACCCCCCTCAGGACACCACTGCCTAGGGCAGGAATTTTTATTTTTTTAAAAAGCCACCCCTTCTAAAAACCCAAAGCTTGCTTGCCAGCAGAGACGGTGGCTGGGGAGATGGGACGCATGGTGTCAGGAGAATGTGGAGCACAGACAAACCTCCATGCAGCCTGTTTCACTCCCTGTGCAGTATGAAGAGTGAGTGCTGAAAGGTCATGGGACCCAGCGATCTGATGTCAGACACGCGCCAGGACACGTGACCTGTCCGCACTCACCATGCGGGGAGCAGAAAAGGCAGCATGGTAGGACACCATGCTGACTGCCACTAGCCACCAGGGACCATGGTACACCTGGGGTGTTGGGGGAATGTAATGGGGATCATGTAATGGAGGGGATTGTGACGAAGTGCCCTTAGCCACTTGGTCCTGGAGAGGCCTGTTTGCCAGCCTCCTCCCCTGTGACTATGGCCCTGGGGTGTATGGCCCTTTAAAAATGCTATTTGGGCCTATAGACTGTGTATGGCACATTAAGAACATATTTGGGGCATGGTGAAAATGCCCCAAAAAGCTAACTTTTGAACTACTGGGTGGAATTGTTTGATTTTTAGTTATGTTCATATTTAAAGTATGCTGATTCTGAAAATGTATGTTTTATGTGAATGTGATGCATATTTTGAAAGTTATTAATATTGTGTAAAACCTGTATATTTTAGCTTGGAGATAATTTAGCTGATACAAATGTTAACTCAATTATCTCCCAAGCAGAGGGGAGGAATGTACTGTAATTACTGGGATCCAAGTCTTTGTCCTATTCACTGTGCTTTCCCCAAGTTAAGATTGGATCCTATCCTTTAATCCCTGTCATTATGTCACCTTTCCCAATGTCTTTATGTAAGTCATTTAGTTTCCTGTATGTATCTGAACTGGGCACCTTTGTATCCTGAAAGGTGTGAGGCTGGATTTCCCTTTGTATGTCCTTAGGTTAAACTTTAATCCTGTTATAGTTCCTTTTTCTAATCTGGTTTGTCAAGATGTTCAACTGTATATATTCTCTGTTTCTGAATCAATAAACAGTTCTGGTCAGTTCAACTTCACCCTCAATCTAGAGTCTTGTCTCTTATTGGGGGTAACCGCTATACAGCTATTGTCTCTTATTGGGGGTAACCGCTATACAGCTATTGTCTCTTATTGGGGGTAACCGCTATACAGCTATTCACGCTAGCTCTGGTAAGAGCTTCTTCACTTGGAATACGACTGGATGCTGAGAATCCTCCTCACTGATCAGGAAAAGCACACCCTCCAGTGGTTGAGACCCCTCTGCTACACGGGGTAACCGCTACATTGCTGGCAGCAGTGGGATGGCTTTCCTAGTGCGAGGAGCAGCATCATGGGAACACCAAGCCAGCATGGTACGTCGCTATAAGGACAACGACTTTGTTGTGGAGGTAAAGAGGCGGCTAGCCAGGTATGGCCCAGATCCTCCATATGTGATGATCGACCTATTTATGCAAGAGGTGTATGTGGAGAACCAAGCGGCAAGGTGCCTCGAGCTCGAGTTATACAGATCGGGACTGTGGATACCCAAGCCCCCTCCCCAGCGGCAGGGTGAGTCTCAGGGAGAGGAGACAACCGGTCTCTCTCCCCAGCATCAGTGTAAACTGCAGGGAGAAGAGGCATCCCGCCTCTCTCCCCAGCGGCAGTGTACCCTACAGGGAGTGGAGGTAAACAGCCTCACTCCCCAGCGGCAGGGTGAGTTTCAGGGAGATGAGACAACCAGTCTCTCTCCCCAGTGGCAGAGTATTGTATTGGGAGAGGAGACAACCGGTCTCTCTCCCCAGCAGCAGTGTAAACTGCAGGGAGAAGAGGCAGCCGGCCTCTCTCCCCAGTGGCAGTGTACCCTACAGGGAGTGGAGGTAAACGGCCTCACTCCCCAGCGGCAGGGTGAGTTTCAGGGAGAGGAGACAACCGGTCTCTCTCCCCAGCGGCAGTGTAAGCTGAAGGGAGAAGAGGCAGCCGGCCTCTCTCCCCAGTGGCAGTGTACCCTACAGGGAGTGGAGGCAATCGGCCTCACTCCCCAGCGACAGGGTGAGTTTCAGGGAGAGGAGACAAACAGTATCTCTCCCCAGTGGCAGAGTATTGTATTGGGAGTGGAGACAGGCGACCGCCTTCCCCAGCAGCAAGATGCATCCCAGGGGGAAGAAAGTGTCATCCTTCCCCCCCAGCAGCAGTGTGTCCTACAGGGAGCAGAGACAGTCGGTCTCTCTCCCCAGCAGCAGGACAATATTATGGGAGTGGAGACAGTCGGTCTCCCTCTCCAGCGGCAGCCTGTGTTCCAGGGAGAGGAGCACGGCACCCTCTCTCCCCAGCGGCAGCTTAACCTACTAAGGGGAGACACCAATCTCCCAGACGGCGCAGATGGGACAGTGGTCTCTGTGCCTGACCCACAGGGATGCTGGACAGCCGGTCCAAATCCCCAGCTACAATCGCAGGAGTACAAGGGGGAGGGGGAAAGTGATGTCACCCCTCCACAGCCAAGTCCCCACCAGGCTACCCTAGAAGAAGCTCTGGCATCGGGACAGAGCGCAGCTGGCCTCTGCCCCCCAAGCCCCCATAGCATGTTGCCCAGTCATCTCAGAGGAATACCTATGTGCAGTAATTGTTTGTTGTGGGTGGGCTACTCTGGCACTTGTTTATTGTGGGTGGGTGAATCGACTAACTTAGGTACTGACCGACAGAAGGTCAGGTGCCTGTTTAGTCTTCCCCCCAAAGGGGAGATGTGTGACGAAGTGCCCTTCGCCACTTGGTCCTGGAAAGGCCTGTTTGCCAGCCTCCTCCACTGTGACTATGGCCCTGGGGTGTATGGCCCTTTAAAAATGCTATTTGTGCCTATGGACTGTGTATGGCACTTTAAGAACATATTTGGGGCATGGTGAAAATGCCCCAAAAAGCTAACGTTTGAACTACTGGGTGGAATTGTTTGATTTTTAGTTATGTCCATATTTAAAGTATGCTGATTCTGAAAATGTATGTGTTATGTGAATGTGATGCATATTTTGAAAGTTATTAATATTGTGTAAAACATTTATATTTTAGCTTGGAGATAATTGAGCAGATACAAAGGTTAACTCAATTATCTCCCAAGCAGAGGGGAGGAATGTACTGTAATTACTAGGATCCAAGTCTTTGTCCTATTCACTGTGCTTTCCCCAAGTTAAGATTGGATCCTATCCTTTAATCCCTGTCATTATGTCACCTTTCCCAATGTCTTTATGTAAGTCATTTAGTTTCCTGTATGTATCTGAACTGGGCACCTTTGTATCCTGAAAGGTGTGAGGCTGGATTTCCCTTTGTATGTCCTTAGGTTAAACTTTAATCCTGTTATAGTTCCTTTGTCCAATTTGGTCTGTCAAGATGTTCAACGGTATATATTCTGTGTTTCTAAATCATTAAAGAGTTCTGGTCAGTTCTACTTCACCCTCAATCTAGAGTCTTGTCTCTTATTGGGGGTAACCGCTATACAGCTATTCACGCTAGCTCTTGTAAGTGCTTCTTCACTTGGAATATGACTGGATGCTGAGAATCCTCCTCACTGATCGGGAAAAGCACACCCTCCAGTGGTTGAGACCCCTCTGCTACACGGGGTAACCGCTACAGGGATGTGGGCATGTAATGGAGGCATGTAATGGGGTTGATGGTGACATGTAATGAAGGTGAGGGGAGAATGTAATGGGATGATGGGGGCATTTAATGTGTATTTAATGTGTGTGCAATGTGGGTGATGGGGCATGTTGTGGGTGTGCAACGTGGGTGATGGAGCATATCATGGGTGTGCAACGTGGGTGAAGGGGCATGTCCTGGGTGTGCAACGTGGTTGATGGGGCATGTCTTGGGTGTGCAACGTGGGTGATGGGGCATGTCCTGGGTGTGATACATGGCTGATGGGGCATGTCCTGGGTGTGATACGTGGGTGATGGGTCATGTCCTGGGTGTGCAGTGTGGGTGATGGGGCATGTCGTGAGTGTGATACGCGGGTGATGGGGCATGTCCTGGGTGTCATACGTGGGTGATGGGGCATGTCCTGGGTGTGATACATGACTGATGGGGCATGTCCTGGGTGTGATACGTGGGTGATGGGTCATGTCCTGGGTGTGCAGTGTGGGTGATGGGGCATGTCGTGAGTGTGATACGCGGGTGATGGGGCATGTCCTGGGTGTGCAGTGTGAGTGATGGGGCATGTCGTGAGTGGGGTGAGGTGGGGGGGGCAACATGAATACACCACCGCCTTTACCCCAGACAATAATTAACTCTTCTGTTTTCAGGATTCTTAATGAAGCAGTAGGTCAGTTATTTAAACATATGCCTGTATTGTTTTGCAGACACTGGATACCCACTGTCCAAAGGGTCCCAGGAGGAGCCGCCCAGTTATAATACCATTGCTCCCTATGCTCCTCCTGTCATACACCCTCCAAGCCCCCTCCTTCCACTGGATAGTGCTCAGTTAAAGGGAGTCCCACCTGGACTGGAGTATCTTACACAGGTATTTTCAATCCGTACAGGGATATCTATACTTCTACACCTATGACTGCCTCCTTATAACACTCTGTCTGTCTAAATGAGTCAATCCATACAGGGATATCATATATTATCATCAATAAATGATCAGTGGCACTCATTGTATCCAAATAGGCCTGGGTGCAGTCCAATGACCAAAATGTAATTTGCTCTGTATAGCTCTATCAGGGGGCGGACATGTTTTTTTAGAATCTTTTCTCTGTATAGCTCTATCAGGGGGTGGACATGTTTTTTTAGAATCTTTGCTCTGTATAGCTCTATCAGGGGCAGACATGTTGTTTAGAATCTTTGCCCTGTATAGCTCTATCAGAGGGTGGACATGTTGTTCAGAATCTTTGCTTTGTATAGCTCTATCAGGGGTTGGACATGTTGATTAGAATCTTTGCTCTGTATAGCTCTATCAGGAGCCGGACATGTTGGTAAGAATCTTTGCTCTGTATAGCTTCATCAGGGGGCAGACGTGTTGTTTAGAATCTTTGCTCTGTATAGCTCTATCAGGGGTCGGACATGTTGTTTAGAATCTTTGCTCTGTATAGCTCTATCAGGGGCAGACATGTTGGTTAGAATCTTTGCTCTGTAACACTCTATCAGGGGGCGGACATGTTGTTTAGAATCTTTGCTCTGTATAGCTCTATCAGGGGGCGGACATGTTGTTTAGAATCTTTGCTCTGTATAGCTCTATCAGGGGGCGGACATGTTGTTTAGAATCTTTGCTCTGTAACACTCTATCAGGGGGCGGACATGTTGTTTAGAATCTTTGCTCTGTATAGCTCTATCAGAGGGGCGGACATGTTGTTTAGAATCTTTGCTCTGTATAGCTCTATCAGGGGACGGACATGTTGTTTAGAATCTTTGCTCTGTATAGCTCTATCAGAGGGGCGGACATGTTGTTTAGAATCTTTGCTCTGTATAGCTCTATCAGGGGGCAGACATGATGTTTAGAATCTTTGCTCTGTATAGCTCTATCAGAGGGGCGGACATGTTGTTTAGAATCTTTGCTCTGTATAGCTCTATCAGGGGACGGACATGTTGTTTAGAATCTTTGCTCTGTATAGCTCTATCAGAGGGGCGGACATGTTGTTTAGAATCTTTGCTCTGTATAGCTCTATCAGGGGGCAGACATGATGTTTAGAATCTTTGCTCTGTATAGCTCTATCAGAGGGGCGGACATGTTGTTTAGAATCTTTGCTCTGTATAGCTCTATCAGGGGACGGACATGTTGTTTAGAATCTTTGCTCTGTATAGCTCTATCAGGGGACGGACATGTTGTTTAGAATCTTTGCTCTGTATAGCTCTATCAGAGGGGCGGACATGTTGTTTAGAATCTTTGCTCTGTATAGCTCTATCAGGGGGCAGACATGATGTTTAGAATCTTTGCTCTGTATAGCTCTATCAGAGGGGCGGACATGTTGTTTAGAATCTTTGCTCTGTATAGCTCTATCAGGGGACGGACATGTTGTTTAGAATCTTTGCTCTGTATATCTCTATCAGGAGGTGGACATGTTGTTTAGAATCTTTGCTCTGTATAGCTCTATCAGGGGACGGACATGTTGTTTAGAATCTTTGCTCTGTATATCTCTATCAGGAGGTGGACATGTTGTTTAGAATCTTTGCTCTGTATATCTCTATCAGGGGGCGGACATGTTGTTTAGAATCTTTGCTCTGTATAGCTCTATCAGGGGGCAGACATGTTTTATAGAATCTTTGCTCTGTATAGCTCTATCAGGAGGCGGACATGTTGTTTAGAATCTTTGCTCTGTATATCTCTATCAGGGGGCGGACATGTTGTTTAGAATCTTTGCTCTGTATAGCTCTATCAGGGGCAGACATGTTATTATTATAAAGAGTGCTTTCATTATTACAGGAAATAAGTAGAGTTATTAGACATGTGCAAAACTAAAATTTTAATTTCGTTTTCGTCCATTCGGACGAAAATGTTATTTATTTCGTCCAAAACTAATTTCATTCATTACTGCAGTCATTTCAGACGAAATACGTTCTTTATTTTCGTTTGGTTTTATTCATTCGTACGAATTGACCTATTTTAACCTCTCTTTCAGTTTATAGACTTTCGGTTTATGGAATGTATGTAATGCTATTGGCTTTCTATAAACAGAAATAGAGTCGGATTATAGAATAGCAATAGCATTACATACATTCCATAAACCGACATAATGAACGACTTTCGGTTTATAGAATGCCAATAGCACGAATGGATGAATGGACGAATGATTTTCGTTTATTAACCATTCTTTAGTTTTAGTATTTTCGTTATTTGTTTTTCGGACGAATGGATGAAAATGCATTTGTTCCGAAAACGAATGCACATGTCTAGTTACAATGATCCCATTTATTGGCTAACAGTTTGATTGAAAGCATTTCAGACCAGGTTGCTAGGTCCCCGGTAAACAGGTTATTGAAGAATGTTCTCAGCAGTAAATCAGTCAGTACTACAGATCCAACAGATAAAATCAGTTCAGTCAGAGCATCTCTGATCCCTCCACTCTCTGATTGTGTCCTTGTTGACCGAAATGTTCTCCAACAGGTTTATCTGTTTTTTTGTCTTCAGATTAATAGTATGTCTTTGGGAATTGAACCGTTTTTTACTAATTATTATTTACTGTCCTTTCAGATAAACTCCCTTTCCGTGAAGGAGAAATGTAAGTTATTTAACCTCTGTTACATTTTATGTTTATTCCCACCCAGCAGACATGTCATGTAATGCTCACAGTATAGAGATAACTGCGGTCTCCAGGTACGAGTAACATTAGTCTCCTATAGAGCCTGCACGGACACAATCAGCGACACCTGAGTTATTACTGTCTACATGTGTCATATGATACCTGCCAAGATACAGGTGATCATGTTATCACGCCTGCTGCTGTATTAATATAGATGAGAAATACAAGAGCAAGTCATGTTTATTGGTTCCTTAAATCCATAGCATGGATATATTTTTGAATACATGATGGTAACTCTCTTTCCACCTAACCCCCCACGTGTGGCATGCTGATGTGGATCGAGGCACCCCGTGGCTCTGTATTAACCACTTCTCCACAGTAACTGAATAAACCCCTGACAAGCTATTTCTTGTGTTTTCTGCTCTGCCCCCCCCCCCCCCCCCCCCCCGTTGATTCTGCTCTGATTCCCAGTCAAAGTGTCCCAGGGTTGGGGGAGATCATTTGATGTCCTGGATTCGGCTGGACTGAGTCTCTTCCAGGCGGATGAGAGAGTTAAGTGCTGTGGACCTCTTTATAACGTCAACATCCTGGACGCCAGTGGAGGACATGTTATGGAACTCATGGAGAACTGTGCATGTTCCTTGACCAAGGAGGTGAGATAGGACATGGCAATTTAAGCTTAAAAATGACCTAGGTCCATTAAGTTCAACCCTTCTCCCTGTCCTTCCTTCCTTCTTCCTACTATTCATCCTGAAGAAGCCAAAACCCTTAAATAAGTCAATTAAAATATTGCCACATGGAGTGAAATTCTTTCTTGCCTCCAAGAGGCAGTCCGACCTTTCCCGTGGATCCACAAGCTCAGCGTTTGAATTTTATTCTATAATTTGTATGTATATGTATGTTCTGCATGTAGGTACCTCGGGGGCCAGACATAGTGTAGAGTCACAATTCACTAGCCAAATTGGCTGAAGACATATATCCAAAGCAATCTGTCTGAAATGGCACAAAAAAACAGAACTGTGAACCAGAGGAGGTACAGTACTGAGCATCTCTGTGGCTACCAAAGGTCCACTCCAAGTCATGTATTGGTTTGGTCAGATGGGCCAAGACCTGATCTTCCCAGGAGGGGTCAGACTGATACTGATTCTGCAAATCCCTCATTTAAATTAATGGGGGATTAATGGGAAGACAGTGATTAAAGCCACAGGCCAAACATTGCTAGACTTATATGATATATTAATTGGGAAGCTTTATGAGGACCCTCTAAATGGCTCCTGGAAAGGATAATGTATATTTATTATTAGGGGTCATCTCAAACAAGCTCTCATTTGTATAGCATGTATAGCAGTAACAACCATCCCACGCTCTCACCCTCTGAGACAGACAGTAACAGCCATCCCTCGCTCTCTCACTGTGAGACAGACAGTAACAGGCATCCCACGCTCTCTCACTGTGAGACAGACAGTAACAGCCATCCCTCGCTCTCTCACTGTGAGACAGACAGTAACGGCCATCCCTCGCTCTCTCACTGTGAGACAGACAGTAACAGCCATCCCTCGCTCTCTCATTGTGAGACAGACAGTAACAGGCATCCCACGCTCTCTCACTGTGAGACAGACAGTAACAGCCATCCCACACTCTCTCACTGTGAGACAGACAGTAACAGGCATCCCACGCTCTCTCACTGTGAGACAGACAGTAACAGGCATCCCTCGCTCTTTCACTGTGAGACAGACAGTAACAGCCATCCCTCGCTCTCTCACTGTGAGACAGACAGTAACAGGCATCCCACGCTCTCTCACTGTGAGACAGACAGTAACAGGCATCCCACGCTCTCTCACTGTGAGACAGACAGTAACAGGCATCCCACGCTCTCTCACTGTGAGACAGACAGTAACAGGCATCCCTCGCTCTCTCACTGTGAGACAGACAGTAGCAGGCATCCCACGCTCTCTCACTGTGAGACAGACAGTAACAGGCATCCCTCGCTCTCTCACTGTGAGACAGACAGTAACAGGCATCCCTCGCTCTCTCACTGTGAGACAGACAGTAGCAGGCATCCCACGCTCTCTCACTGTGAGACAGACAGTAGCAGGCATCCCACACTCTCTCACTGTGAGACAGACAGTAACAGCCATCCCTCGCTCTCTCACTGTGAGACAGGAAGTAACAGCCATCCCACACTCTCTCACTGTGAGACAGACAGTAACAGGCATCACACACTCTCTCACTGTGAGACAGACAGTAACAGGCATCCCACGCTCTCTCACTGTGAGACAGACAGTAACAGCCATCCCACGCTCTCTCACTGTGAGACAGACAGTAACAGCCATCCCACACTCTCTCACTGTGAGACAGACAGTAACAGGCATCCCACGCTCTCTCACTGTGAGACAGACAGTAACAGGCATCCCTCGCTCTCTCACTGTGAGACAGACAGTAACAGCCATCCCTCGCTCTCTCACTGTGAGACAGACAGTAACAGGCATCCCACGCTCTCTCACTGTGAGACAGACAGTAACTGCCATCCCACGTTATCTCACTGTGAGACAGACAGTAACAGGCATCCCACGCTCTCTCACTGTGAGACAGACAGTAACAGGCATCCCTCGCTCTCTCACTGTGAGACAGACAGTAACAGCCATCCCTCGCTCTCTCACTGTGAGACAGACAGTAACAGCCATCCCACACTCTCTCACTGTGAGACAGACAGTAACAGTCATCCCACGCTATCTCACTGTGAGACAGACAGTAACAGGCATCCCACGCTCTCTCACTGTGAGACAGACAGTAACAGGCATCCCTCGCTCTCTCACTGTGAGACAGACAGTAACAGCCATCCCTCGCTCTCTCACTGTGAGACAGACAGTAACAGCCATCCCACGCTCTCTCACTGTGAGACAGACAGTAACAGCCATCCCACACTCTCTCACTGTGAGACAGACAGTAACAGGCATCCCACGCTCTCTCACTGTGAGACAGACAGTAACAGGCATCCCTCGCTCTCTCACTGTGAGACAGACAGTAACAGCCATTACTCGCTCTCTCACTGTGAGACAGACAGTAACAACCATCCCACACTCTCACCCTCTGAGACAGACAGTAACAGCCATCCCTCGCTCTCTCACTGTGAGACAGACAGTAACAGGCATCCCACGCTCTCTCACTGTGAGACAGACAGTAACAGGCATCCCACGCTCTCTCACTGTGAGACAGACAGTAACAGGCATCCCACGCTCTCTCACTGTGAGACAGACAGTAACAGGCATCCCTCGCTCTCTCACTGTGAGACAGACAGTAGCAGGCATCCCTCGCTCTCTCACTGTGAGACAGACAGTAACAGGCATCCCTCGCTCTCTCACTGTGAGACAGACAGTAACAGGCATCCCACGCTCTCTCACTGTGAGACAGACAGTAGCAGGCATCCCACGCTCTCTCACTGTGAGACAGACAGTAGCAGGCATCCCACACTCTCTCACTGTGAGACAGACAGTAACAGCCATCCCTCGCTCTCTCACTGTGAGACAGGAAGTAACAGCCATCCCACACTCTCTCACTGTGAGACAGACAGTAACAGGCATCACACACTCTCTGACTGTGAGACAGACAGTAACAGGCATCCCACGCTCTCTGACTGTGAGACAGACAGTAACAGCCATCCCACGCTCTCTCACTGTGAGACAGACAGTAACAGCCATCCCACACTCTCTCACTGTGAGACAGACAGTAACAGGCATCCCACGCTCTCTCACAGTGAGACAGACAGTAACAGGCATCCCTCGCTCTCTCACTGTGAGACAGACAGTAACAGCCATCCCTCGCTCTCTCACTGTGAGACAGACAGTAACAGGCATCCCTCGCTCTCTCACTGTGAGACAGACAGTAACAGCCATCCCTCGCTCTCTCACTGTGAGACAGACAGTAACAGGCATCCCACGCTCTCTCACTGTGAGACAGACAGTAACAGTCATCCCACGCTATCTCACTGTGAGACAGACAGTAACAGGCATCCCACGCTCTCTCACTGTGAGACAGACAGTAACAGGCATCCCTCGCTCTCTCACTGTGAGACAGACAGTAACAGCCATCCCACACTCTCTCACTGTGAGACAGACAGTAACAGGCATCCCACGCTCTCTCACTGTGAGACAGATAGTAACAGGCATCCCTCGCTCTCTCACTGTGAGACAGACAGTAACAGGCATCCCTCGCTCTCTCACTGTGAGACAGACAGTAGCAGGCATCCCACGCTCTCTCACTGTGAGACAGACAGTAACAGCCATCCCACGCTCTCTCACTGTGAGACAGACAGTAACAACCATCCCACACTCTCTCACTGTGAGACAGACAGTAACAGCCATCCCACACTCTCTCACTGTGAGACAGACAGTAACAGGCATCCCACACTCTCACCCTCTGAGACAGACAGAAACAGGCATCCCACGCTCTCTCACTGTGAGACAGACAGTAACAGGCATCCCTCGCTCTCTGACTGTGAGACAGACAGTAACATGCATCCCACGCTCTCTCACTGTGAGACAGACAGTAACAGGCATCCCTCGCTCTCTCACTGTGAGACAGACAGTAACAGCCATCCCTCGCTCTCTCACTGTGAGACAGACAGTAACAGCCATCCCTCGCTCTCTCACTGTGAGACAGACAGTAACAGGCATCCCACGCTCTCTCACTGTGAGACAGACAGTAACAGGCATCCCACACTCTCTCACTGTGAGACAGACAGTAACAGGCATCCCACGCTCTCTCACTGTGAGACAGACAGTAACAGCCATCCCTCGCTCTCTCACTGTGAGACAGACAGTAACAGCCATCCCTCGCTCTCTCACTGTGAGACAGACAGTAACAGCCATCCCTCGCTCTCTCACTGTGAGACAGACAGTAACAGCCATCCCTCGCTCTCTCACTGTGAGACAGACAGTAACAGGCATCCCACACTCTCTCACTGTGAGACAGACAGTAACAACCATCCCACACTCTCACCCTCTGAGACAGACAGTAACAGCCATCCCTCGCTCTCTCACTGTGAGACAGACAGTAACAGCCATCCCTCGCTCTCTCACTGTGAGACAGACAGTAACAGCCATCCCACGGTCTCTCACTGTGAGACAGACAGTAATAGGCATCCCACGCTCTCTCACTGTGAGACAGACAGTAACAGGCATCCCTCGCTCTCTCACTGTGAGACAGACAGTAGCAGGCATCCCACGCTCTCTCACTGTGAGACAGACAGTAACAGGCATCCCTCGCTCTCTCACTGTGAGACAGACAGTAGCAGGCATCCCACGCTCTCTCACTGTGAGACAGACAGTAACAGGCATCCCTCGCTCTCTCACTGTGAGACAGACAGTAACAGCCATCCCACACTCTCTCACTGTGAGACAGACAGTAACAGGCATCCCACGCTCTCTCACTGTGAGACAGACAGTAACAGGCATCCCTCGCTCTCTCACTGTGAGACAGACAGTAACAGCCATTACTCGCTCTCTCACTGTGAGACAGACAGTAACAACCATCCCACACTCTCACCCTCTGAGACAGACAGTAACAGCCATCCCTCGCTCTCTCACTGTGAGACAGACAGTAACAGGCATCCCACGCTCTCTCACTGTGAGACAGACAGTAACAGGCATCCCACGCTCTCTCACTGTGAGACAGACAGTAACAGGCATCCCATGCTCTCTCACTGTGAGACAGACAGTAACAGGCATCCCTCGCTCTCTCACTGTGAGACAGACAGTAGCAGGCATCCCACGCTCTCTCACTGTGAGACAGACAGTAACAGGCATCCCTCGCTCTCTCACTGTGAGACAGACAGTAACAGGCATCCCTCGCTCTCTCACTGTGAGACAGACAGTAACAGGCATCCCACGCTCTCTCACTGTGAGACAGACAGTAGCAGGCATCCCACGCTCTCTCACTGTGAGACAGACAGTAGCAGGCATCCCACACTCTCTCACTGTGAGACAGACAGTAACAGCCATCCCTCGCTCTCTCACTGTGAGACAGGAAGTAACAGCCATCCCACACTCTCTCACTGTGAGACAGACAGTAACAGGCATCCCACGCTCTCTGACTGTGAGACAGACAGTAACAGGCATCCCTCGCTCTCTCACTGTGAGACAGACAGTAACAGCCATCCCTCGCTCTCTCACTGTGAGACAGACAGTAACAGCCATCCCACGCTCTCTCACTGTGAGACAGACAGTAACAGCCATCCCACACTCTCTCACTGTGAGACAGACAGTAACAGGCATCCCACGCTCTCTCACTGTGAGACAGACAGTAACAGGCATCCCTCGCTCTCTCACTGTGAGACAGACAGTAACAGGCATCCCTCGCTCTCTCACTGTGAGACAGACAGTAGCAGGCATCCCACGCTCTCTCACTGTGAGACAGACAGTAACAGCCATCCCACGCTCTCTCACTGTGAGACAGACAGTAACAACCATCCCACACTCTCTCACTGTGAGACAGACAGTAACAGCCATCCCACACTCTCTCACTGTGAGACAGACAGTAACAGGCATCCCACACTCTCACCCTCTGAGACAGACAGTAACAGGCATCCCACGCTCTCTCACTGTGAGACAGACAGTAACAGGCATCCCTCGCTCTCTGACTGTGAGACAGACAGTAACAGGCATCCCACGCTCTCTCACTGTGAGACAGACAGTAACAGGCATCCCTCGCTCTCTCACTGTGAGACAGACAGTAACAGGCATCCCACGCTCTCTCACTGTGAGACAGACAGTAACAGGCATCCCTCGCTCTCTCACTGTGAGACAGACAGTAACAGCCATCCCTCGCTCTCTCACTGTGAGACAGACAGTAACAGCCATCCCACGGTCTCTCACTGTGAGACAGACAGTAACAGGCATCCCACGGTCTCTCACTGTGAGACAGACAGTAACAGGCATCCCACGCTCTCTCACTGTGAGACAGACAGTAACAGGCATCCCTCGCTCTCTCACTGTGAGACAGACAGTAACAGGCATCCCTCGCTCTCTCACTGTGAGACAGACAGTAACAGGCATCCCACGCTCTCTCACTGTGAGACAGAAAGTAACATGCATCCCTCGCTCTCTCACTGTGAGACAGACAGTAACAGCCATCCCTCACTCTCTCACTGTGAGACAGACAGTAACAGGCATCCCACGCTCTCTCACTGTGAGACAGACAGTAACAGCCATGCCTCGCTCTCTCACTGTGAGACAGACAGTAACAGGCATCCCACGCTCTCTCACTGTGAGACAGACAGTAACAGGCATCCCACGCTCTCTCACTGTGAGACAGACAGTAACAGGCATCCCTCGCTCTCTCACTGTGAGACAGACAGTAACAGGCATCCCACACTCTCTCACTGTGAGACAGACAGTAACAGGCATCCCACGCTCTCTCACTGTGAGACAGACAGTAACAGGCATCCCACGCTCTCTCACTGTGAGACAGACAGTAACAGCCATGCCTCGCTCTCTCACTGTGAGACAGACAGTAACAGGCATCCCACGCTCTCTCACTGTGAGACAGACAGTAACAGGCATCCCACGCTCTCTCACTGTGAGACAGACAGTAACAGCCATCCCTCGCTCTCTCACTGTGAGACAGACAGTAACAGGCATCCCACGCTCTCTCACTGTGAGACAGACAGTAACAGCCATCCCTCGCTCTCTCACTGTGAGACAGACAGTAACAGGCATCCCTCGCTCTCTCACTGTGAGACAGACAGTAACAGGCATCCCTCGCTCTCTCACTGTGAGACAGACAGTAACAGGCATCCCACGCTCTCTCACTGTGAGACAGACAGTAACAGGCATCCCTCGCTCTCTCACTGTGAGACAGACAGTAACAGCCATCCCTCGCTCTCTCACTGTGAGACAGACAGTAACAGGCATCCCACGCTCTCTCACTGTGAGACAGACAGTAACAGGCATCCCACGCTCTCTCACTGTGCAACAGATGAAGGTGTTTGATCAGTCTGGCCGTCCTCTTGGATACGTTATCCTTCACTGGCAAACACTCGTCACCCACCTCTCCATCCTCAATGCCACCCGGGAAACTGTATTACTCATCATTGGACCCGGATTCCGTACTAACATCTTTGGGAATGTCTCATTCGAGGTAAGAAACAGGAGAGTGAGTCAATCCCCCTGCGGGGTGACACCGACAGGAGGAGCTAGGAGTCTGTCCCTCCCCCTGCAGGGTGACACAGACAGGAGGAGCTAGGAGTCTGTCCCTCCCCCTGCGACACAGACAGGAGGAGCTAGGAGTCTGTCCCTCCCCCTGCAGGGCGACACAGACAGGAGGAGCTAGGAGTCTGTCCCTCCCCCTGCGACACAGACAGGAGGAGCTAGGAGTCTGTCCCTCCCCTGTGACACAGACAGGAGGAGCTAGGAGTCTGTCCCTCCCCCTGCAGGGCGACACAGACAGGAGGAGCTAGGAGTCTGTCCCTCCCCCTGCGACACAGACAGGAGGAGCTAGGAGTCTGTCCCTCCCCCTGCAGGGTTACACAGACAGGAGGAGCTAGGAGTCTGTCCCTCCCCTGTGACACAGACAGGAGGAGCTAGGAGTCTGTCCCTCCCCCTGCAGGGTGACACAGACAGAAGGAGCTAGGAGTCTGTCCCTCCCCCTGCGGGGTGACACAGACATGAGGAGCTAGGAGTCTGTCCCTCCCCCTGCGGGGTGACACAGTATGGGTGGTTGAGCTGTGTCTCCACCCCCCTGCAGGGTGACAGTATGGGTGGTTGAGCTGTGTCTCCTGTGTGTCCCGCCCACTGCAGGGTGACAGTGTGGGTGGTTGAGCTGTGTCTCCTGCCCCCTGCAGGGTGACAGTGTGGGTGATTGATCTGTGTGTCCCGCCCCCTGCAGGGTGACAGTATTGGTGGTTGTGCTGTGTCTCCTGTGTGTCCCGCCCCCTGCAGGGTGACATTATAGGTGGTTGAGCTGTGTCTCCTGTGTGTCCCGCCCCCTGCAGGGTGACAGTGTGGGTGGTTGAGCTGTGTCTCCTGTGTGTCCCGCCCCCTGCAGGGTAACAGTGTGGGTGGTTGAGCTGTGTCTCCTGTGTGTCCCACCCCCTGCAGGGTGACAGTATGGGTGGTTGAGCTGTGTCTCCTTTTTGTCCCGCCTCCTGCAGGGTGACAGTATGAGTGGTTGAGCTGTGTCTCCAGCCCCCTGCAGGGTGACAGTATGAGTGGTTGAGCTGTGTCTCCAGCCCCCTGCAGGGTGACAGTATGAGTGGCTGAGCTGTGTCTCCTGTGTGTCCCGCCCCCTGCAGGGTGACAGTATGAGAGGCTGAGCTGTGTCTCCTGTGTGTCCCGCCCCCTGCAGGGTGACAGTATGAGTTGCTGAGCTGTGTCTCCTGTGTGTCTCCAGCCCCCTGCAGGGTGACAGTATGAGTGGTTGAGCTGTGTCTCCAGCCCCCTGCAGGGTGACAGTATGAGTGGCTGAGCTGTGTCTCCTGTGTGTCCCGCCCCCTGCAGGGTGACAGTATGAGTTGCTGAGCTGTGTCTCCTGTGTGTCTCCAGCCCCCTGCAGGGTGACAGTATGAGTGGTTGAGCTGTGTCTCCTGTGTGTCCCGCCCCCTGCAGGGTGACATTGTGAGTGGTTGAGCTGTGTCTCCTGTGTGTCCCGCCCCCTGCAGGGTGACAGTGTGGGTGGTTGAGCTGTGTCTCCTGTGTGTCCCGCCCCCTGCAGGGTGACAGTATGAGTGGTTGAGCTGTGTCTCCCGCCCCCTGCAGGGTGAGAGTATGAGTGGTTGAGCTGTGTCTCCTGTGTCTCCAGCCCCCTGCAGGGTGACAGTATGAGTGGCTGAGCTGTGTCTCCTGTGTCTCCAGCCCCCTGCAGGGTGACAGTGTGAGTGGTTGAGCTGTGTCTCCATCCCCCTGCAGGGTGAAAGTATGAGTGGTTGAGCTGTGTCTCCTATGTGTCCCGCCTCCTGCAGGGTGACAGTATGAGTGGTTGAGCTGTGTCTCCATCCCCCTGCAGAGTGACAGTATGAGTGGTTGAGCTGTGTCTCCTGTGTGTCCCGCCCCCTGCAGGGTGACAGTGTGAGTGGTTGAGCTGTGTCTCCATCTCCCTGCAGGGTGACAGTATGAGTGGCTGAGCTGTGTCTCCTGTGTGTACCGCCTCCTGCAGGGTGACAGTGTGAGTGGCTGAGCTGTGTATCCTGTGTGTCCCGCCTCCTGCAGGGTGACAGTATGAGTGGTTGAGCTGTGTCTCCAGCCCACTGCAGGGTGACAGTGTGAGTGGCTGAGCTGTGTCTCCAGCCCCCTGCAGGGTGACAGTATGAGTGGTTGATCTGTGTCTCCAGCCCCCTGCAGGGTGACAGTATGGGTGGTTGAGCTGTGTCTCCAGCCCCCTGCAGAGTGACAGTATGAGTGACTGAGCTGTGTCGCCTGTGTGTCCCGCCCCCTGCAGGGTGACAGTATGAGTGGCTGAGCTGTGTCTCCTGTGTGTCCCGCCTCCTGCAGGGTGACAGTATGAGTGGTTGAGCTGTGTCTCCAGCCCCCTGCAGGGTGACAGTATGAGTGGTTGAGCTGTGTCTCCAGCCCCCTGTAGGGTGACAGTATGAGAGGCTGAGCTGTGTCTCCTGTGTGTCCCGCCCCCTGCAGGGTGACAGTATGAGTGGTTGAGCTGTGTCTCCTGTGTGTCCCGCCCCCTGCAGTGTGACAGTATGAGTGGTTGAGCTGTGTCTCCATCCCCCTGCAGAGTGACAGTATAAGTGGTTGAGCTGTGTCTCCTGTGTGTCCCGCCTCCTGCAGGGTGACAGTGTGAGTGGCTGAGCTGTGTCTCCTGTGTGTCCCACCTCCTGCAGGGTGACAGTATGAGTGGTTGAGCTGTGTCTCCATCCCCCTGCAGAGTGACAGTATAAGTGGTTGAGCTGTGTCTCCTGTGTGTCCCGCCTCCTGCAGGGTGACAGTGTGAGTGGCTGAGCTGTGTCTCCAGCCCCCTGCAGGGTGACAGTATGAGTGGCTGAGCTGTGTCTCCAGCCCCCTGCAGGGTGACAGTGTGAGTGGTTGAGCTGTGTCCCGCCCCCTGCAGGGTTACAGTGTCTGTGGTTGAGCTGTGTCCCGCCTCCTGCAGGGTGACAGTATGGGTGGTTGAGCTGTGTCTCCTGTGTGTCCCGCCCCCTGCAGTGTGACAGTATGGGTGGTTGAGCTGTGTCTCCAGCCCCCTGCAGGGTTACAGTGTCTGTGGTTGAGCTGTGTCTCCTGTGTGTCCCGCCCCCTGCAGGGTGACAGTATGGGTGGTTGAGCTGTGTCTCCAGCCCCCTGCAGGGTTACAGTGTCTGTGGTTGAGCTGTGTCTCCTGTGTGTCCCGCCTCCTGCAGGGTGACAGTATGGGTGGTTGAGCTGTGTCTCCTGTGTGTCCCGCCCCCTGCAGTGTGACAGTATGGGTGGTTGAGCTGTGTCTCCAGCCCCCGGTAGGGTTACAGTGTCTGTGGTTGAGCTGTGTCTCCTGTGTGTCCCGCCTCCTGCAGGGTGACAGTATGGGTGGTTGAGCTGTGTCTCCTGTGTGTCCCGCCCCCTGCAGTGTGACAGTATGGGTGGTTGAGCTGTGTCTCCAGCCCCCGGTAGGGTTACAGTGTCTGTGGTTGAGCTGTGTCCCGCCTCCTGCAGGGTGACAGTATGGGTGGTTGAGCTGTGTCTCCATCCCCCGGTAGGGTTACAGTGTCTGTGGTTGAGCTGTGTCTCCTGTGTGTCCCGCCCCCTGCAGTGTGACAGTATGGGTGGTTGAGCTGTGTCTCCTGTGTGTCCCGCCCCCTGCAGTGTGACAGTATGGGTGGTTGAGCTGTGTCTCCAGCCCCCTGCAGGGTTACAGTGTCTGTGGTTGAGCTGTGTCTCCTGTGTGTCCCGCCCCCTGCAGTGTGACAGTATGGGTGGTTGAGCTGTGTCTCCATCCCCCTGCAGGGTTACAGTGTCTGTGGTTGAGCTGTGTCTCCAGCCCCCGGTAGGGTTACAGTGTCTGTGGTTGAGCTGTGTCTCCTGTGTGTCCCGCCCCCTGCAGTGTGACAGTATGGGTGGTTGAGCTGTGTCTCCAGCCCCCGGTAGGGTTACAGTGTCTGTGGTTGAGCTGTGTCTCCTGTGTGTCCCGCCCCCTGCAGGGTGACAGTATGGGTGGTTGAGCTGTGTCTCCTTTGTTCAGGTGAAGTCCATTGATGAGCAGCATGTGGTGGGGGTGATCAGGAATGAGAATGAGCAGTTCTTTGTCTCCTTCCCGCTGGATCTGGAGGTGACAGTGAAAGCCTTGTTGCTGGGAGCCTGTCTGTATCTGGTGAGCTCATCATTATCTTCAAACACCCAGCTTATGATGCTCAGGGGGAAAAGCATGACTCACCTCCCTGATATAAATGCCACAGTCTGGTAACACTGCCAAGCTCAGCTACCCAAAATAATTCAGACCAGTGAACAAAATAAATCCCCTGAGACAAAGATCCAATTACTATTTATTAATGATTCCTCCATAAAATCCCCTTCACTAAGGTTGGAGGCAGAGCGTGTCACTGAAATGCTCAGCAGGATGCTGCAGACCCGACGCACTTCAAGTCATAGATAATACATCCCAGGATGTAATGTCATGACCCTTCATGTTCCATTACCATCCGGGGTGTGGACTGGCCCGGCCCAATACTAGATAACTCAGGAGCTTATATTTGGGGAAATTATAAATACTATAATAATCTATGTATCTGATGGTTAGATCATAAAACGCGTTAACACAATTGAGGAGTGGTTAATGTAAGACCCCCGTACTACTGGAAAATAAGCACCCAAAAAAAAGACAATAAAAAATGAAAAAAATTATAAAAAGAAATCTAAATGATAAACACATCAGTAGCATTACACACTCAGTGTATCAATACTATACAGAAGATCCTGACACTCTGTCCCTTATCTGTAGATTTTGCTCACATCGTCACATGTTCTTGTTTTGCAGGACAGTCTTGTGCACAAACAAAGAAGGCAGCTGATGAGAAATGCAAGAGGCGGGGCCAGCCATGGCACACAAATATGATGTCACTGCTGACACAAGTCTCCGATGCAATGTATAGAATGTCACTGTCCATTCGCCTGTTGAGTATTATATCTATTATATGCGCCAGATCCACTATGCTATTTACACAGAAACAGAGATTTAGACAAATGTGGAGTCTCTTCTCCGACCTCTACCATCAAATTGCCAACATCTCTCTCCCCCCAATAACAGTGCCACTCCCATCTTCCCCACCACCACCATCCCAGTGCCCACTCCCATCTTCCCCACCACCACCATCCCAGTGCCCACTACCATATTCCCCACCACCATCCCAGTGCCCACTCCCATCTTCCCCACCACCATCCCAGTGCCCACTCCCATATTCCCCACCACCATCCCAGTGCCCACTACCATATTCCCCACCACCATCCCAGTGCCCACTCCCATCTTCCCCACCACCATCCCAGTGCCCACTCCCATCTTCCCCACCACCATCCCAGTGCCCACTCCCATCTTCCCCACCACCATCCCAGTGCCCACTCCCATCTTCCCCACCACCATCCCAGTGCCCACTCCCATCTTCCCCACCACCACCATCCCAGTGCCCACTCCCATCTTCCCCACCACCATCATCACAGTGCCCACTCCCATCTTCCCCACCACCATCCCAGTGCCCACTCCCATCTTCCCCACAACCATCCCAGTGCCCACTCCCATCTTCCCCACCACCATCCCAGTGCCCACTCCCATCTTCCCCACCACCACCATCCCAGTGCCCACTACCATATTCCCCACCACCATCCCAGTGCCCACTCCCATCTTCCCCACCACCACCATCCCAGTGCCCACTCCCATCTTCCCCACCACCATCATCACAGTGCCCACTTCTCCCCACCAGCATCATAGTGCCACTCCTTCCCACCATGAAAGTGCCTACTTCCCTTTTCCCCACCACCAGTTTGGTGCCCCCAGTGAGAGAGGTGTATTATTCTGCTTGTTCCCTCAGTCGGTCCATTCTCATTTCAAACTCCACGCAGTGGAAAACAGTCAAAAAATACTATTAACTGTAAATCAAAGTGAGTTCAAATTGGGGGAAAAATTCTCACTACAACTTGGGTCCTTTAAAGGTAGAACATTGTCCCTCAAATGGCCCCTGGAACCCATAACACATATGGGGGCCAGGGCACGTAGATGAATGGTGCCAGGATCTGGGTATTATTACCCATTACCCTGGAAGCTAATAAATGACTCCCATACCCTTGAAATGAATGGGCCATGGACTTAATTAACCCCAATGTGTAATCGGAGAGATGTCGCTAATTACATAGCATCTCACAGCGAAGGAATAACCTTTCCTACACAGAGGTGAAAATGAAGTGATAATGTCTTGCATGTTGTTTGTTACAGGGTTATGAAATCTGACCTCTAGATTGCTCTGAAATATTTCACCATAACTTTACCTAAATGTAAATATGATAAAATGTGATTCTTCTCCCCTTTAATTCACTTAAAAAATAATGTACTGAATTAGTCCTGTTACTAGCAGTATTAGAGCATGTCCTCCACTTCTTGTATACAGACATTAAATGTGATGTATTCCAGCAATCAAATCAATCTCCTTTTTCTTAATTAAGGGCAGTAGTGTATCTTCCACAAGGCAAACAAGGCCCTCGCCTAGGGCGGCACTTTGCCAGAGGGTGTTAAAAGCCCACTTATGGTGCATCCAACATTTTTGCTCCTTTTCCCACTATTCAGCAATTAATGGGGGCATGTAATGGACATGGTGGGGGTATATAATGAGGGTGGCATGAAATGGGGTGATGGGGCATGTCGTAGGTGTGCAGCGTGGGTGGGGGGGTGCCCGAATTTAGTGTGCCTAGGGCAGCTGTCCATAATGGTGATAATCTTCTCTTGTCCGCTGAGCAGCTCTCCATCGCACAGGAAGTGACCTTTGTGGATTATCCATTGACGCTTCACATAGTTATATAGTTACATATTGTTACGGTACACCCCGGTATAGGAGAGGTTAATACCGCTGAGGACGTTCCCTTTCCGAATGAAGAAGCAGCTAACAGCGGTTCCAATTAGCCGAACAGGAACCATACGAAATCCTTCACGAACCAAACAGCCGCACGAGTAAATCATACGAATCCCATACCCCCAGGTACGAGACCAAGCTCCGTGTTGAGGGTTAAACAGAGATCTACTTTATTTGTGTAACAACACAGACTTATATATAAAGACATACACATGACATCACAGACATTAGTATACAATGGGGGGGGGGGGGGGGGGGACTAAACATAGTCCTCCAACTAACTGGGGCTAGGAAAAGATTAGACATTCAGTCTGCAAACCAAATTACCATACAGTGAGTAGACACAGAGTAAGACACATAATGTACACAACATAATCAGTTAATAAAGTTACTACAGAACAATGGATGTTGGAGTAAACTATCCAGGATTGTCACTGACACATTAGAAACCTTCAGAGTGGTCTACTCACAGAATTAAACATTACACGTAAAGCAATATGCTCACAGAATGGGACTAACTAACAATATTGATAACTTTCAAAATATGCATCACATTCCCCTAAAACATACCTTTTTCAGAATCAGACAATTCCACCCAGTAGTTTATTCGGTACTTTGTGAAATAAATGAATAGAGGGTAGGGACAGGCAATTACCCGAAAGATGGACGAAGGCAACGGAATGGAAGTATAGTTCCCAGACAGAGGGGTCTGTCACACATATATAGTTATATAGTTACATATATAGTTACATGTATAGTTACATAGTAAGATAAATAGTTATATTGTTACATGTATAGTTACATAGTAAGATAAATAGTTATATTGTTACATGTATAGTTACATAGTAAGATAAATAGTTATATAGTTACGTGTACAGTTACATAGTAAGATAAATAGTTATATTGTTACATGTACAGTTACATAGTAAGATAAATAGTTATATTGTTACATGTATAGTTACATAGTAAGATAAATAGTTATATTGTTACATGTACAGTTACATAGTAAGATAAATAGTTATATTGTTACATGTATAGTTACATAGTAAGATAAATAGTTATATTGTTACATGTACAGTTACATAGTAAGATAAATAGTTATATTGTTACATGTATAGTTACATAGTAAGATAAATAGTTATATTGTTACATGTATAGTTACATAGTAAGATAAATAGTTATATTGTTACATGTACAGTTACATTTATAGTTATATAGTTACATATATAGTTAGATATATAGTTATATAGTTACATATATAGTTAGATATATAGTTATATAGTTACATATATAGTTAGATATATAGTTACATATATAGTTAGATATATAGTTATATAGTTACATATATAGTTAGATATATAGTTATATAGTTACATATATAGTTAGATATATAGTTATATAGTTACATATATAGTTAGATATATAGTTATATAGTTACATATATAGTTAGATATATAGTTATATAGTTACATATATAGTTAGATATATAGTTATATAGTTACATATATAGTTAGATATATAGTTATATAGTTAGATATATAGTTAGATATATAGTTATATAGTTAGATATATAGTTAGATATATAGTTATATAGTTACATATATAGTTAGATATATAGTTATATAGTTACATATATAGTTAGATATATAGTTATATAGTTACATAGTAAGATAAATAGTTATATTGTTACATGTATAGTTACATAGTAAGATAAATAGTTATATTGTTACGTGTACAGTTACATAGTAAGATAAATAGTTATATTGTTACATGTATAGTTACATAGTAAGATAAATAGTTATATTGTTACGTGTATAGTTACATAGTAAGATAAATAGTTATATTGTTACGTGTATAGTTACATAGTAAGATAAATAGTTATATTGTTACATGTATAGTTACATAGTAAGATAAATAGTTATATTGTTACGTGTATAGTTACATAGTAAGATAAATAGTTATATTGTTACATGTATAGTTACATAGTAAGATAAATAGTTATATTGTTACGTGTATAGTTACATAGTAAGATAAATAGTTATATTGTTACATGTATAGTTACATAGTAAGATAAATAGTTATATTGTTACATGTATAGTTACATAGTAAGATAAATAGTTATATTGTTACATGTATAGTTACATAGTAAGATAAATAGTTATATTGTTATGTGTATAGTTACATAGTAAGATAAATAGTTATATTCTTACATGTATAGTTACATAGTAAGATAAATAGTTATATTGTTACGTGTATAGTTACATAGTAAGATAAATAGTTATATTGTTACGTGTATAGTTACATAGTAAGATAAATAGTTATATTGTTACACGTATAGTTACATAGTAAGATAAATAGTTATATAGTTACGTGTACAGTTACATAGTAAGATAAATAGTTATATTGTTACATGTATAGTTACATAGTAAGATAAATAGTTATATTGTTACATGTACAGTTACATAGTAAGATAAATAGTTATATTGTTACATGTATAGTTACATAGTAAGATAAATAGTTATATTGTTACATGTACAGTTACATTTATAGTTATATAGTTACATATATAGTTAGATATATAGTTATATAGTTAAATATATAGTTAGATATATAGTTATATAGTTACATATATAGTTAGATATATAGTTATATAGTTACATATATAGTTAGATATATAGTTATATAGTTACATATATAGTTAGATATATAGTTATATAGTTACATATATAGTTAGATATATAGTTATATAGTTACATAGTAAGATAAATAGTTATATTGTTACATGTATAGTTACATAGTAAGATAAATAGTTATATTGTTACATGTATAGTTACATAGTAAGATAAATAGTTATATTGTTACATGTATAGTTACATAGTAAGATAAATAGTTATATTGTTACATGTATAGTTACATAGTAAGATAAATAGTTATATTGTTACATGTATAGTCACATAGTAAGATAAATAGTTATATTGTTACATGTATAGTTACATAGTAAGATAAATAGTTATATTGTTACATGTATAGTTACATAGTAAGATAAATAGTTATATTGTTACATGTATAGTTACATAGTAAGATAAATAGTTATATTGTTACATGTATAGTTACATAGTAAGATAAATAGTTATATTGTTACGTGTATAGTTACATAGTAAGATAAATAGTTATATTGTTACGTGTATAGTTACATAGTAAGATAAATAGTTATATAGTTACGTGTATAGTTACATAGTAAGATAAATAGTTATATTGTTACGTGTATAGTTACATAGTAAGATAAATAGTTATATTGTTACGTGTATAGTTACATAGTAAGATAAATAGTTATATTGTTACGTGTATAGTTACATAGTAAGATAAATAGTTATATTGTTACGTGTATAGTTACATAGTAAGATAAATAGTTATATTGTTACGTGTATAGTTACATAGTAAGATAAATAGTTATATTGTTACGTGTATAGTTACATAGTAAGATAAATAGTTATATTGTTACACGTATAGTTACATAGTAAGATAAATAGTTATATTGTTACACGTATAGTTACATAGTAAGATAAATAGTTATATTGTTACACGTATAGTTACATAGTAAGATAAATAGTTATATTGTTACGTGTATAGTTACATAGTAAGATAAATAGTTATATTGTTACGTGTATAGTTACATAGTAAGATAAATAGTTATATTGTTACACGTATAGTTACATAGTAAGATAAATAGTTATATTGTTACGTGTATAGTTACATAGTAAGATAAATAGTTATATTGTTACGTGTATAGTTACATAGTAAGATAAATAGTTATATTGTTACGTGTATTAGTTACATAGTAAGATAAATAGTTATATTGTTACGTGTATTAGTTACATAGTAAGATAAATAGTTATATTGTTACACGTATAGTTACATAGTAAGATAAATAGTTATATAGTTACGTGTATAGTTACATAGTAAGATAAATAGTTATATTGTTACGTGTATAGTTACATAGTAAGATAAATAGTTATATTGTTACGTGTATAGTTACATAGTAAGATAAATAGTTATATTGTTACGTGTATAGTTACATAGTAAGATAAATAGTTATATTGTTACGTGTATAGTTACATAGTAAGATAAATAGTTATATTGTTACGTGTATAGTTACATAGTAAGATAAATAGTTATATTGTTACGTGTATAGTTACATAGTAAGATAAATAGTTATATTGTTACACGTATAGTTACATAGTAAGATAAATAGTTATATTGTTACACGTATAGTTACATAGTAAGATAAATAGTTATATTGTTACACGTATAGTTACATAGTAAGATAAATAGTTATATTGTTACGTGTATAGTTACATAGTAAGATAAATAGTTATATTGTTACGTGTATAGTTACATAGTAAGATAAATAGTTATATTGTTACACGTATAGTTACATAGTAAGATAAATAGTTATATTGTTACGTGTATAGTTACATAGTAAGATAAATAGTTATATTGTTACGTGTATAGTTACATAGTAAGATAAATAGTTATATTGTTACGTGTATAGTTACATAGTAAGATAAATAGTTATATTGTTACGTGTATTAGTTACATAGTAAGATAAATAGTTATATTGTTACGTGTATTAGTTACATAGTAAGATAAATAGTTATATTGTTACACGTATAGTTACATAGTAAGATAAATAGTTATATTGTTACATGTATAGTTACATAGTAAGATAAATAGTTATATTGTTACGTGTATAGTTACATAGTAAGATAAATAGTTATATAGTTACATGTATAGTTACATAGTAAGATAAATAGTTATATTGTTACGTGTATAGTTACATAGTAAGATAAATAGTTATATTGTTACGTGTATAGTTACATAGTAAGATAAATAGTTATATAGTTACGTGTATAGTTACATAGTAAGATAAATAGTTATATTGTTACATGTATAGTTACATAGTAAGATAAATAGTTATATTGTTACGTGTATAGTTACATAGTAAGATAAATAGTTATATTGTTACGTGTATAGTTACATAGTAAGATAAATAGTTATATTGTTACGTGTATAGTTACATAGTAAGATAAATAGTTATATTGTTACGTGTATAGTTACATAGTAAGATAAATAGTTATATTGTTACGTGTATAGTTACATAGTAAGATAAATAGTTATATTGTTACACGTATAGTTACATAGTAAGATAAATAGTTATATTGTTACACGTATAGTTACATAGTAAGATAAATAGTTATATTGTTACACGTATAGTTACATAGTAAGATAAATAGTTATATTGTTACATGTACATTTGCATAGTAAGATAAATAGTTATATTGTTACATGTACAGTTACATAGTAAGATAAATAGTTATATTGTTACATGTATAGTTACATAGTAAGATAAATAGTTATATTGTTACATGTATAGTTACATAGTAAGATAAATAGTTATATTGTTACATGTACAGTTACATTTATAGTTATATAGTTACATATATAGTTAGATATATAGTTATATAGTTACATATATAGTTAGATATATAGTTATATAGTTACATATATAGTTAGATATATAGTTATATAGTTACATATATAGTTAGTTATATAGTTACATATATAGTTAGATATATAGTTATATAGTTACATATATAGTTAGTTATATAGTTACATATATAGTTAGATATATAGTTATATAGTTACATATATAGTTAGATATATAGTTATATAGTTACATATATAGTTACATTTATAGTTATATAGTTACATATATAGTTAGATATATAGTTATATAGTTACATATATAGTTAGATATATAGTTATATAGTTACATATATAGTTAGATATATGGTTATATAGTTACATATATAGTTACATAGTAAGATAAATAGTTATATTGTTACATGTATAGTTACATAGTAAGATAAATAGTTATATTGTTACATGTATAGTTACATTTATAGTTATATAGTTACATATATAGTTAGATATATAGTTATATAGTTACATATATAGTTAGATATATAGTTATATAGTTACATATATAGTTAGATATATAGTTATATAGTTACATGTATAGTTACATAGTAAGATAAATAGTTATATTGTTACATGTATAGTTACATAGTAAGATAAATAGTTATATTGTTACATGTATAGTTACATAGTAAGATAAATAGTTATATTGTTACATGTATAGTTACATAGTAAGATAAATAGTTATATTGTTACGCGTATAGTTACATAGTAAGATAAATAGTTATATTGTTACATGTATAGTTACATTTATAGTTATATAGTTACATATATAGCAGTGACGTTTCGAGAGGGGTAGACAAATGCTGGCATATTGAGAGGTTAATTGCTGGCATATTGAATGGCATATTATTGGGAAAATTGACTGGCTTTTTAATGGCAAAATAATACTGGCATCTTATTGGGCATATTGGCTGTGCCATATTTATGGACAAACACTGGCATATAAATGGGAAAACTGGTTACTTTTAATTGGCAAAGTGATGCCGTGGCATGGTCTGTGGGGCAAAATAAAATGTACTATGAGGAAAGTGACACTGTGGCATGCCAAATCGTGTAGGTGCAATATGAGTGCAAGCCAAGTGATGTGGGTGCAATACAGGTGCATGACAAGTGATGTGGGTACAATATGAGTGCAAGCCAAGTGCTGTGGGTGCAATATAGGCGCATGGCAAGTTATGTGGGTGCAATATAGGTGCATGACAAGTGATGTGGGTACAATATGAGTGCAAGCCAAGTGCTGTGGGTGCAATATAGGCGCATGGCAAGTTATGTGGGTGCAATATAGGTGCATGACAAGTGATGTGGGTACAATATGAGTGCAAGCCAAGTGCTGTGGGTGCAATATAGGCGCATGGCAAGTTATGTGGGTGCAATATAGGTGCATGACAAGTGATGTGGGTACAATATGAGTGCAAGCCAAGTGCTGTGGGTGCAATATAGGCGCATGGCAAGTTATGTGGGTGCAATATAGGTGCATGACAAGTGATGTGGGTACAATATGAGTGCAAGCCAAGTGTTGTGGGTGCAATATAGGCGCATGGCAAGTTCTGTGGGTACTGTATAGTGCTGCGTTAAGTCCTTTAGGTGCAATGTGGGTGCAGAGGAAGGGAATAAAAACAAGCAATGCAATTTTTCAATAACATTTTTAATACATATGAAAATAGTTGAATATAATATTAAAACATTCAAATAAGGAACTTACAGGGGCGGAGCTACCAGTGAAGGTCGCATCTCTGCATCTCTCCTGAATGAACATAAAGAAAGACAAACTAAAATACAATTAAAAACACAAACAGAAAAGGAAGGTCCAGGAAATTTGAAGCTCTTCTGTCCTTGACCTCTTAAGGAAAATAAAACGGGAGTAATTGGTGAACAGAAAGCACCAAACTAGACCCAGAGACCGTATCGCCTGAGTGGCGGTAGCCGCTAACATCACACGGCACCTCTTACAAGGCAAGATAAGGAGTGGGCTGATAGCTTGCGCATCTGTAAATATTGTAAATAATTATGTATAATTACCAGTGAGAGAAGATAGCCAAAGAGGTGATGGCCATTAACACGCGGTGCATATAAGGAATGGATTGACAAAAAAAATAACGGAAAGCTTTTTTTTCTTCTCTGTTCTCATTTTATGCCAGTCAGGAGGAAGATATATTGAATATAATTAATCTTACTAATAGAAAGATGAGTCGTGATCTGGAGGATTTATGTGAGGAGGAGCGTGGAGTTACACAGAAGATTAATGACTTTAAGATAAGCTGAAAGGGGAAAGAAAATACAGTGTTTAAGATTCTCTCTCTTTAAACATTGCTTAAAATTGAATATTTGATCAAAAATGAATAGGATATATTGATAACTGGAGTTAAAGATAGTTAAAAACAAGTTTGGCGCCAAAAATAACGGACCACTAACGGCCAGCGGCCATTTTAACCCAACTAAAACTGATTTCTAATAAATCGTATATAGAACTTAATTCCATTAATTTACAAAAATTTTAATCCAATAATACAAGAGGATTATTTGGCTACCTAGTATATTTAATTGCTAAATCGAAAATTGAGATATCGAAGCAATAAATACCTCATATATATATGTACTTCAACACCTTTTTATATACAAACTTATTGCATGTATATGTGAATACATGTATTGATATTGGAAACAAAAATAAACTTTCTTCTACAAGTAACTTACTTCTATAGTTCATCACAACAAAAGAGTTGAAATAATATTTATTATTCTTTTATTAGAAGTATACTATTCATAAAATAATCAAAACCCTAAGAAGTGTACTATAGGATCAAAATAATTAATCTGGATCACTAAAGTATTGAAAATTCATCTTAGAAGTAATTTTGATTCATTCTTTGAAAATATTATAAATATTAAAATATAGATCAACTAGATAAAGGAGGGGACATTTACATTTAATAGACCTACAACTATAACTTTATTTATAGATATAGTTATAACTTATAAATTAGTCCTAAATTTTATTAGTAATTACAACTAAAAAAAAAACTGAGATGTCTATACATTGTCATTTTATAGGAAGTATATGATTCTTATAAACTACATTACAGGTTTTATTCATTCAACAACTTCGTTTTCTAAAAATATATATATGTAAAATGTATGTGAAAATATATATATATATATAAAGTTTGCAATATAGACTCAGCCCTTAAAATAAATGAAAAAGTTGAACAACATAAGACATCCATTCAATCCTTAATGGAAAAAGTGGAAGCCTTGGAAATCGTAGTCGCCGTAATAATTTGCGTTTTATCAATAAACCAGAAGCAATAAAACCATACTGTAACGGACCGTCACACCCAGCAAGTCTTTCCTGGACCCTTGCTCTTTGTACCCAAATAGACAGGACATCTAGCAGTTAGGTACAGCAAGATTGAACTACTTTATTTGACAAACAACACAGACTTATAAAAGACATACACATGACATTAGTATACAATGGGGGGAAGGAACTAAACATAGTTCTCCAACTAACTGGGGCTAGGAAAACATTAGACATTCAGTCTGCAAACCAAATTACCATACAGTGAGTAGACACACAGTAAGAAATATAATGTACACAACATAATCAGTTTACCAGTTAATCCAGTTACTACAGAACAATGGATGTTGGAGTAAACTATTGGAGTCACTGTCACATTATAAACTTTCAGAGTGGTCTACTCACAGAATTAAACGTTACACATAACCAATACACTAACAGAATATAACTAACAATATTAACGTATAGTGCTATGGCACATCCCTTACCCAGGTGGTCCATTCATTTGTGAGTTGGTTCGGTAGATTTATTCTACCGAACACCCAGGCAGAAAGGCACGAACAAGCCTTTCTGCAGGGGAAAATACAAGCTTTTACCATGGGGCCATAGTCCAGAGGCAGCAGGCGAGCAACCAGGCTTCTCCAGAACATAGTGGCCAGGTTGGTTCCGCCACACATACCAACTCTCAAATATATTGAAATCTTGGCTGATTAAATCACTTCATCTTCAGTATTCAAATACTCATCCACTTATAATAGAAAGAATACATAGAATAGGTCAGAAACGCAAAGACTCAAATGTTCGTCCTAGACCAATTATTGTAAAATTCCTGAATTTTCTAGATAAAGAAAACATTTTAACAGAATAAAGAAAACTAGCAGAATTTTTTTTTTAATCACATAAAGTGTTGATTTTTCAGGATTATTCTGTTCAAGTTAACGCAAGAAGACGAGAATTTACTCCACGTTATAAACAACTTTACCAACGTAAGATAAAATTTGCCATACAATATCCAGCAAAATTAAACATAATTAAAGATGGGCAATCTCATTTTTTTCTACAACAATATAACAGTGTAACCAGCGCTGATATCTTAGCTCTTAGCAGCACTTAGGTAGTGTGTCCCCTAAACCACACAGCAAAAACAAAGTGAAAACATAAAAAACATAAAAATGCGCTTGAGAGCAACCTGTGATTAAGCACCTTAGTGAAAAAATATATATAGTGGCTCTCAAATTAGAGATAGTGGATCTGTATTCCAAAAATCAGGGAGATGGTGTCAGTGGCGTAGCGTGGGTTGTCAGCACCCGGGGCAAGGCAAGTAATTTGCGCCCCCTAACCCGTGGATTTTAGCACTCGAGTCTCTTCTACTAGATTAGTTAAAGAAACCCTTACCCCCCAAGCACATGTATTGTTTGTTATGAAAATACTTATGTAATTAAAGTAAAATGCATCTAAATACAAGTTTATTTTCCAACACTTTATTGAGTGCGAACATGCATTACACACATTCTCCACATTTTCAGCAGGTCTATGAATACAAATATACACATGTAGTGTGGGCACCCTCAGGGTACTAAAGTGTTAGGAAAACCGATTTGTTTTCCTGACACTATAGTGATCCTTTAAGAGTTTAAGGGGTTATTTTGGCCTGGGGAAGCCAAATGGTTATACACCTATGCTTTAAACCAGGAGTAGACATCCTTTGCCACTCCAGATGTTGTGGACTACACCTCCCATGATGCTTTGCAAGCCTTAATGGAGATGTAGTCAAAAAACAAAGGGAGTGTCAAAGGTTACCTACCCCTGCACTAAACCAAAAATATATAATACAGTTCCTACCCCATAAATATAACATTTAATGCTATGATATTTAATGCTCTCATCCAACCCCCTTCCCTCCACAGTTCCTAATAAATATATTACAAATATAATTCCCTCACCCCTGTAGCCCCACCTATTTACATTTCCTTCTACATACACACATATATATAGATTATTCATTAGGCCACAAATGTATAAAAAATATAATCATTGCCTCATCTCAAATTCCCAAGTCAGATCTTTCCCATCCCCCCCTCTTCCCCTAATACACTGCTGACCCCCCTCCCCCTAATACACTGCTGACCCCTCCCTCCCCTAATACACAGTTGACCCCCATCCCCTAATAAATTACTGCCCCCCTTCTTCCCTTCCCCAATACATTACTGCCCCCCTTCTTCCCTTCCCCAATACATTACTGCCCCCCTTCTTCCCTTCCCCAATACATTACTGCCCCCCGTCCCCAATACATTACTGCCCCCCCGTCCCCAATACATTACTGCCCCCCTCCCCCATACATTACTGCCCCCCTCCCCCATACATTACTTCCCTCCCTCCCCCATACATTACTTCCCCCCCTCCCCATACATTACTTCCCTCCCTCCCCCATACATTACTTCCCCCCCTCCCCATACATTACTGACCCTCCCCTCCCCCATCCATTAAATGACCCCCCTCCCCTCCCCCATACATTAAATGACCCCCTCCCCTCCCCCATACATTAAATGACCCCTCCCCCATACATTAAATGACCCCTCCCCCATACATTAAATGACCCCCCCTCCCGCATACATTAAATGACCCCCCCTCCCCCATACATTTAATAAACCCCCCTCCCCCATACATTTAATAAACCCCCCTCCCCCATACATTTAATAAACCCCCCTCCCCTCCCCCATACATTAATGAACCCCCCTCCCCTCCCCATACATTAATGACCCCCCTCCCCATACATTAATGAACCCCCCTCCCCTCCCCCATACATTAATGACCCCCCCTCCCCTCCCCCATACATTAATGACCCCCCCTCCCCTCCCCCATACATTAATGACCTCCCTCCCCCATACATTAATGACCCCCCTCCCCCATACATTAATGACCCCCCTCCCCCATACATTAATGACCCCCCCTCCCCCTCTCCAATACATTAATGACCCCCTCCTCAATACATAATACAATAGGTCCCCCAAGCCCCTTTACTCTTACCTTTACAAATTCCACTTCCAACAGCTCAGGGAAGAAAGGCCGCGATGCAGTTTCAGAAGAGCCTCCGCCGCGCAGCCGCCGGATGTGACGTCACGCCGTCATTTGCCGCTCACATCCGGCGGCTGACAGGAAGTATCGCGCGGTTGTGGCTGCGGCCGCATAGGGCTAGTGCGCCCCCCCAGATATTGCGCCCGGTGCGGCCGGCCCCCCCTGCACCCCCCACGCTACGCCCCTGGATGGTGTGAGTCCCCCTCAAGGGGATACACTTACAAACTCTTTGAAAAGAGACAGCACTTCAGGTATGTCCTGTAGAGATCTGGCTTCAGAGTAGTAATTCTCATGGAAACACAGCAGAGGACATCAATTAATAATAGGACAGGTAGATTTTAGTAAAAAAATAGTAGCTGCTTACATGAGGATTCTGGAAGTCACATGAAGTGGGCGCCACACAAAATTACAGGAATCCTTACAGCAAGTAGTGTTTTAAATATCAAAGAATACTTTAAATATAGAAAAACAATAAAAGTACAATGTTAAGAATAGCAGGTTGAGTGCAGAACGCTACGCGTTTCGCTCTACATGAGCTTCGACCAGGCGTCCTATATTACATCAATATTCTTTCCTGGAATGTTAATGGTTTAAATAGTCCGATTAAACGTAAATTGATAATTAATCATCTTAAACATTTTAACCCCCACATGGTTATGTTGCAAGAAACACACTGGAAAGATTTAGATTATTCAACTTTGAAAAGTACATGGATAGGAGAATGTATTTCAGCTCCATATGTAAGTAAATCAAGAGGGGTTGCTATCCTACTTCATAAATCACTTAACTATATTAACCACTCTATTCTTGACCCGGAGGGCAGATATATCATTTTGGATATAACAGTTGAACAAAGGAGATTGTTATTGGTTAACATATATGCCCCTAATGTGTCTAATAATAATTTATTTTCTAGTTTGTATGAGAAACTTGTAAATACAGACTTCAATGAAATTATTGTGGGAGGAGAGTTTAATTGTATACAAAACCCTGTTATTGACATAAATATAGACAATTAATATAGTACATAAACAAATTATATAGTAAGCATTGGTGTTTTCCACAATATTTAACAAATGACCAATTTAAATCGTACCTAGAACAAATGTGGGCTAATTATGTAGATGATAACTTAGAACACATAGAACAACCTCTATTTTTTCTGGGAATCAGCAAAGGCAGTAATACGAGGACATACAATTTCATATACAACTAAGCTAAAAAAAAGATTGGACCATAAAATGCAATAAATTAACGCATAACGAGACAATTGCATATCAAAACTTCATATCAAATCCTAGTGACATAACTAAACAAAAACACTTAGACAATAAACGTATACTGGACACCTTTCTAACTGCTAAAGGCCAAAAATGGAAATACAGACGCAAGTCAGCAAACAACGGACTAAAGTGAGCGGAATACAGAGGCGTCGTCTAAACATTGTCCGAACTGTATACCAACCTACGTGGCTTTGAAAGTCGAGAGAGTCTGAACCAGCAGGGGGTAATTACCTCACTACGGGTCGCAGCGGATAAACAACCTACTATCAGCCGCACAAATCGACTATTTGGAGCTTACTTTTAAAAATTGCCTCTCACAAAAGACCTGCGTTATACTAAAGGATGAAACAGCTGATGGAATTGGTGTAAAATACATGCTGCCCGCGGTGAATCAGCTAACCGTGAGTGTGACGACCTTAATCTTCTATCCAGAACTGACTAATTAATTTTACAATGTAGCTACCTGTGTTGCTTAAATATACATCGAAGCTCATATACAGGTTACTGAACTCTCTCTCCATGTCTTGTTAAAATACTGTATATATTTTATGGTAAACTAAAGGATAGACACCTCGAACTACTGAAGAAAGGACACACTTTCCTGGTCATCAGTACTTCCCTGAAAGACAAGATTAACACTTGTAGAACAAACTAGGACAAACTTATAGTAATCCCAACCATTAACTAAGCAATCAGGATGGCTTCAAAAAGGGCTGAAAACAAAGCAGAAAGTAAACCAAACAGATCTTTCTGACACAGTGGGGAATGGAGATTGTCCTCAGCCTTCCCTGGATATTTCTGGCGATTCTAAAACCCAGAATGTAACAATGGATTCTTTGAAAAAATACCTCGATAACCAATTTCTCCAACTAAAAAAAGATATGGACAAAAATACCAAAGAAATGACCGCAGAGGTAAGACGGTTGGAAGAGAAAATTGAAAAAAATGAAGTACTAATGGCTAACTTCCAGAAATCCCTTGACTCAACAGATGAAGAAATTACCAAAATAAAAACCCAAGTAAAAGAATTGGAAGCGAATATACAAAATTTAGAGGACCGGGAAAGGCGAATAAACTTGCGGATCCGTAGAGTTCCCGAGGACATCACCCATCAAAATTTGGAAGCATACTTTAAGGAACTTTGTTCAATACTGAAGATAGGCCAGCAACATAATGATTGCCTCTTTGAACGTATTCACAGACTGTATAAACCAAAGGGGGTACCAGAGGCTGCCCCAAGAGATACTATTATACGTTTCCATTCATACAAATTAAGAGACCAGTTTGCCCGGGCCTTTCGGGACGGGTCGGGACTCCCGGGGAATTTTGAACAGCTCTAATCCTTCCCAGATTTGTCCAGGGGGACAAGATTATTTAGGCGATCATTTCACGAGGTTACCACTTTAATGAGGGGGAAGAATATAAAATATAAATGGGGCTTCCCCGCTAAATTAATAGTGAGCCACGAGAACTCCTCGTTGGTCTTTGATTCGCCCCGAGAGGCCCTGGCCTGGTTAAACCGGAATGTGAGTGGGGAATCATAGTGCTGACTCTTTCGCTCGGATATGGTGGATGAGACATGGTTTCTGATTTAAAATCCTTAAAAAGTTTAATGTGAGAGAAGGGGGCAGATGTTAGGGAAGATAATGAGTTGTAACAGAGCGCTCTGCCGATTGGGTTTGGACCCCTGGGTTCTGACACGGTGGTTTGTTTTTGGGATTCTGATTTGATGCGTTTAGGGTTCTTGATGTCTGAGAATGGGTTATAATGCCCAGTAATATAGTGCCAGCCAGATGCCTGTAATATTGTGCCAGTCAGATGCCTGTAATATTGTGCCACTCAGATACCAGTAATATTGTGCCAGTCAGAGCCCAGTAATATAGTGCCAGTCAGAGCCCAGTAATATAGTGCCAGTCAGAGCCCAGTAATATAGTGCCAGCCAGATGCCTGTAATATTGTGCCAGTCAGATGCCTGTAATATTGTGCCAGTCAGAGCCCAGTAATATTGTGCCAGTCAGAGCCCAGTAATATTGTGCCAGTCAGAGCCCAGTAATATAGTGCTAGTCAGAGCCCAGTAATATTGTGCCAGTCAGAACCCAGGAATATTATGCCAGTCAGAACCCAGTAATATTGTGCCAGCCAGATGCCCAGTAATATTGTGATAGTCAGAGCCCAGTAATATTGTGCCAGCCAGATGCCCAGTAATATTGTGATAGTCAGAGCCCAGTAATATTGTGCCAGTCAGAGCCCAGTAATATTGTGCCAGTCAGAGCCCAGTAATATAGTGCCAGTCAGAGCCCAGTAATATTGTGCCAGTCAGATACCAGTAATATTGTGCCAGTCAGAGCCCAGTAATATAGTGCCAGTCAGAGCCCAGTAATATTGTGCCAGTCAGATACCAGTAATATTGTGCCAGTCAGAGCCCAGTAATATAGTGCCAGTCAGAGCCCAGTAATATTGTGCCAGTCAGATCCCAGTAATATTGTGCCAGTCAGAGCCCAGTAATATTGTGCCAGTCAGAGCCCAGTAATATAGTGCCAGTCAGAGCCCAGTAATATTGTGCCAGTCAGAGCCCAGGAATATTGTGCCAGTCAGAGCCCAGTAATATAGTGCCAGTCAGAGCCCAGTAATATTGTGCCAGTCAGAGCCCAGTAATATTGTGCCAGTCAGAGCCCAGTAATATAGTGCCAGTCAGAGCCCAGTAATATAGTGCCAATCAGATACCAGGAATATTGTGCCAGTCAGAGCCCAGTAATATTGTGCCAGCCAGAGCCCAGTAATATTGTGCCAGTCAGAGCCTAGTAATATTGTGCCAGCCAGATGCCTGTAATATTGTGCCAGTCAGAACCCAGTAATATTGTGCCAGTCAGATACCTGGAATATTGTGCCAGTCAGATGCCTGTAATACTGTGCCAGTCCCCCCACCCCCCCTTCCCTAGTACTTACACTTCACTGCTCCGTGTCCCCCGCCGGATGTCTCCTCCGTGCAGTCTTCCCTCCTGCACGGAGGAGGGAAACAGTCACCGGATGTGACTCAATGTCACATCCGGCGTCATTTTTTTTTTTCTTTTTTTTTTTCGGCCGTCGCATCCATCGGATGCGGCTTGCCGAAAAAAAGCGTTCACAAGCGCAATGCGCTGTGAACGCGGAAAGAAGGGGCTGGGGGCCCACGGGACAGCTGCCTTGGGGCCCCCCAGGAGTAACTGGGCCCAGGGCAGCTGCCCCGTTTGCCCCGCGTTAAAGACGGCCCTGCCCCAAAGAAACGAATGTTGCTTACTAATTATCTAAGAGAACATAAGGTTACAATTGCTTTCCTTCAGGAGACTCATTGGAGAACGGACGACGGTTCAAGTATAAACAACATACATTGTCCTACGGTGATTGCATCAAGATATCGTACTAAAAGAAGGGGCGCGGCAATTGTTATATCCAAAGAAATTACATATAAAGACATTTTTAGAGAGGTTGATGAGAATAGTAGATTCATTTTTTTGGTCTGTGAATTACAGGGAAAGATCTTCACTCTGCTTAATGTGTATGCCCCAAACAGACACCCACAAAAATATATAAATAGAATCCTCTATAATAAAGGACAAGTGTCTCCGCGTCCAGTCCCTGTGTCCGTGGGATTGCGCTACTGCGCATGTGCCCCACGGACAGCCGTTGGGACTTGGAGCGCAGAGACTTCGGTCAGAACAGGTGTTCTGACAGATTTCTCGAGCAAATTCTCCTGCGCAATCGCAGGAGATTTTACTCATTGCGCATGCGCACAAAGTTACAGCTGATCACTCAGCTGTAACTGCGCATGCGCGAGCGACGCTACAAGGTGGTAAGTAACACGGGGGGGGGGGGACATAAGGGGGCAACATAGGGGCAAGCACCCTGGCGACGGGGGAGCCTTGAGGGCTGCCTTATCTTGATGGGAGTTGTGATCCCCCTGCTGCATCAATAATACAGCAGGAGGATCACAACTCCCATCAAGATGAGGCAGCCCTCGAGGCCCCCCCCCCCCTCACCAGGGTGCTTGCCCCTATGTTGCCCCCTTATGTCCCCCCCCGTCCACATATGTTCTAGCGCCCGTTAATTAACGGGTTTAAGGTCTAGTCCATAATAAATTTGAAGATATGACACAGGGTACGTTGATAATCGGTGGGGACTTTAATTGCGTGAACAATGACGAGTGGGACAGAAAAGTTCCTCAGGTTAAATGTAAAAAATGTAAAATAAAATCTACGGCCTCGCTCCAGGGAATACTAAATAAACCAGAATGATATGATGTATGGAGTGCTCTACATCCAGAAAAGGGATTTCACCTTCTATTCGAAACCCCACTTGTCTTACTCACGGTTGGACTATTTCCTGGTTAGAGCAGTAGCATTACAATACTGTCAAAGTACCGAAAACACGCGACTTGGACAGACCATTCAGTTGTATTTCTGGATGTGAGGAGGATAAATGGATTTTCTCAGACCCGCTCCGCATGGAGGTGAAATTAAAATGTATTATTAAAAAAAGAGAACCTAGATTACTTATCGGAGATGATAAACCATTACTTTGAGGAGAATGAATCACAATCGACACCTAACTCTGTAATTTGGTGTGCTTTCAAAAGTGTCATTAGGGGAGGTCTCATAAAATTAGGATCTGAAAACAAAAAAAAATTTGGGAGGCCACTAAATCAACTATACATTGAACTATATACACATTAATAAGGGATAATAAACTTTCGCCCTCAAAAACTGTTTCAGACAAAATAGAGGATATAACAGGGAAGATAAATGTAATCTTATTGTCTAAAACAAGCGCAGCATTACAAAAATTAAAACAAAAATGGTACTACAAAGGAAATAGAGCAGACAGAATGCTCACAGCGAAACTGAAAAATAAGAGGGATAGAACGCGAATAGAGCGAATAGTATGGAAGGGTTCAGTAAATACAAGTCCTAAGGGAATAGGAGAGGCATTTAATAGTTTTTATTCACAACTTTATGGTCCCCATAAGACTGACATTGCTAAATTTCTAAAGGAAATAAATTTACCTACCCTGTCAGGGGAACAGTTGGCCGAATTAAATCTACCCATCTCCAGAGCTGAAATTATAAATGTAATTAATAGCCTAAAATCCAATAAAGCCCCGGGACCGGATGGTTTTTCCAACTTGCTTTATAAAAAATTCAAAAACGAACTAGCGGAACACTTAGAAAGTTTGTGTCAAGATATTATGAAAGGTGGGGCCCTCCCATAAGAACAACTACAGGCCACCATATCCCCCATTCTAAAAGCGGGTAAGGATCCCTCAGACCCAGCAAACTACAGGCCAATTTTCCTGATAAATATTGAGATTAAAATATACTCAGCTGTTATTGCTAACAGATTCAAGGACATAATCCTTGAGCTGATCCATCCGGTTCAGTTGGGATTAGTTCGGGAGCCGTTCATCGGGGAATAATGTGCGGCGGTTGGTCGATTTAATAGGGTACGCGGGGAGGACGGGGACTCCCCAGCTGGCCCTGTCGTTGGATGCCGAGAAGGCCTTCGACAGGGTCAGCTGGGGATTCCTCAGTGGGGTCCTGGATAGGTTCGGTTTTGAGGGTCCCATAAAGAAAGCAGTTATGACATTATACTCCGTTCCAACGTCCAAGACGGTTGGTCCTGGCTTCTCCGCAGACTGGTTCCCAGTGCTTAATGGCACGAGGCAGGGATGCCCCTTAGCCCCCCTTCTCTACATTCTTACCCTGGAACCCCTAGCAGCCAGCATAAGATCTATCAATAAGATTAGGGGGATTACCCTAAACCAACATGAATATAAGATAGCCCTCTATGCTGATGATATCGTACTAACTCTGACAGATCCAGCCTCCATACTCGGAGAACTGGTTACCACTATAGAGAAATACAGCAGGGTATCTAATTACAAATTAAATATGGGGAAATCTCAGATTATGCCTATAAATTTGGACAATGAGGCTGTTGGAGTACTAACACAGCTGTACAAAATTGATTGGTCCACCAAAGTGTTTAAATACTCAGGAATTAAAATCACACCAAAGATAGATCGATTAATGGAAGTAAACTGCGATCTACGCTTCAAAGAAACTACTAAGAAATGACAGGTAGAATGGAAAAATTACGGAATATCCTGGCTGGGAAGGATAAATGTGCTTAAAGCATATGTCCTTCCTAGGTGGTCTTACATATTCAGAATGATTCTGCTATCTTTACCAGCTGAGAAACTAAGACAGATTCAAAAATTGTTTATGACCTACATTTGGGGTCAAAAAAAGAGACCAAGGATTGCAATGTCACATCTTATGTCAAAAACAGACAGGGGAGGCTTAGCAGTCCCTGACGTAAACGCATATTACCAGGCCAGTAGGCTGTACCATCTGTGGAGATGGCAGGACCCATCCTCAAAGCAGGAGCCGTGGTACTTGATAGAATCAGCACAGCTGGGTCTGAGGGATCTATCAGTGTGTCAGGGCCTTTACCAGGTCAGGTAGGAGTTTAAGTGCAGGGATAGTGGAGGTGTCTGGTTGCATGTTAAATATAGTGCAAAGGGAGAACAGATAAAGAAACAGAGCTAGGTATAGGAATAAAGACTGAAGGAGAGACAAGAGGGAATTTAGCAAAGAACTGCAGAATAGGAAAAGGGTATGAGTAGGAACTGCAGAAAGAACAAAGAGCTATAGTAGGGACTGAAGACAAAGCAAAGGTAGGGGTGGAGAGAGTTAAGCAAGGGAAGAGGCCAGAGGCAAGGGTTAGGGCCAGAGGCAAGGTTAACTTAGCAGGAACAACCTGGAGAGGGTGACTAAGCAGGAACACCCTGGAGAGGGTGACTAAGCAGGAACACCCTGGAGAGGGTGACTAAGCAGGAACACCCTGGAGAGGGTGACTAAGCAGGAACACCCTGGAGAGGGTGACTAAGCAGGAACACCCTGGAGAGGGTGACTAAGCAGGAACACCCTGGAGAGGGTGACTAAGCAGGAACACCCTGGAGAGGGTGAGAAATGAGAAGGGTAGTTCAAAGGGAATAACTTAGCTGAAGAGATCTTGATGTACTCAGAGGGTCTCAGGAGATGCTGAAAATCATCTACTGAGATGGTTGAGCCACTCAGGGTCAGATTCCCAGTTCCTGGACAAGGTCACAATACAAATGGGCTTTAAGGAGAGTATCAGGAACAGAAGCAGCAGCTCTCAGAAATCAGGCACCAACTTCAATGCAAAAGCCCTGTTTGCCAGAAACTGCAGCTATTTAACCTGGGTGTGAGCAAAAGGTAACGAGCCCACTTGACACCAAACAGAGGGGAAGGAATACAAGCAAAGTAAGGTAGGGAGACCTCTAGAGGAGGCAGGAGGAATATAAGCATAGTAAGGTAGGGAGACCTCTAGAGGAGGCAGGAGGAATATAACCATAGTAAGGTAGGGAGACCTCTAGAGGAGGCAGGAGGAATATAACCATAGTAAGGTAGGGAGACCTCTAGAGGAGGCAGGAGGAATATAACCATAGTAAGGTAGGGAGACCTCTAGAGGAGGCAGGAGGAATATAACCATAGTAAGGTAGGGAGACCTCTAGAGGAGGCAGGAGGAATATAAGCAAATAATGACTTTTAAATGCATGAGTCAGAAGGTCAGTGTTGAACCCTGACATATCCCCCCCTTTAAGGAGCGGCCTTGATTCAGCAAGACAGCAGTCATACATTTCTCTAGATGTGAAATGATTCCCTTTTTCTTTTAGTGTTTTACAGACTTTCTTGTGTGTAACCCAGTGGAGTTTTTGGCAGTTCTTATCGCAGTAAATTACCAATTTGCACACTGAGCATTTCTTACTTGCACCTTTCTCTCCGCATGTAGTACAACACTTTGCATCCCTGAACCCCATTTGGCCAGTTGTGACTCGGGTCAGTACAGAAAAGTCAGTGGGGTCAGATGCAATAGTCCCATTAGAAGCCTTGGCACAATCTGGTGGTAGATATACATCTGTACTGTTGTAGGGGTCCTTGGGACCAGAAACATGTATTGTATTGAGAGATTTAGCTGTGGACTCACTGGATGGTGGTTCACCTAGACATGCGGTCATAGATTTCTCTAGATGTGTACTTGGTCCCTTTTTCTTTCTCTTTTTCTTACCAGAGACCGGAACATTACTAAGGACAAGAGGTTCTGCAGAGGAACTAGAAGAGTCTTTAGAAGCAATATCACTTTTTGCTGGAACAGATTTAGATTGGTTAGGTAGTGGATCTCTCTGGATTATCTTTTGTTCATCCAGAGAACTCTCACATTGGACAAGGTTCTTGCTTGCTATTATTGTCCTATCAGATGCTTGGACAAGACCTGGGGCACCTGAAGAGTGTTTGGCAGTCTGTAGTTTTCTGGATTTACCATTTTGTTTGTTGTGAATGATAGGAGTTATAGTCCTGACAGTACATAGATATCCAGGAGGTTCTTCCATAGCTGTGCATGTTATATCCTCCTCATGGAAATCTGAGGCATCAAAACACTTGCACTCCATATCAGACCACTCATCAGTTGCAGGTGGAAGTGATTGATTAGCAGAAACAGCTTCAGGAACCAAAAGTTTCTCAGGTGTTTTAGATACACTCTCCCCAGAAGCACTGCATGGAGGAATTGTATGGGTTTCTCCAGTGTAGGTGTAACAGTTATTATATGCAGGTTCCTGGGCCTGGAACTTGACATTGCTAGGTACAGAGACTTTGGGCAAAATGAAATTCTGTGGCCTTTTCCACCACAATAGAAACATGCATTGTCCATACGCCGCTTCTTCATTTGCTCATCAGTGAGGGGATCACGTTTAAAACTTTTCTTAGGCAGTTTTATAGATAATGATTCAGTCTTGGGGTTTTTCTTACAAACATTAGTAACACTGTTCTCCAGGACACACAGCACAGACTTGCATATCTAATTGGGCAGACTAGATGGACCGAATGGTTCTTATCTGCCGACACATTCTATGTTTCTATGTTTCTATGCAACAAACATTCAGCCAGCAGCTTTAGCACTGAGGTTAACCCTGCAGACTCCATAGTATGGCTTTTGCATTCTGTCAGGGCCTTTACCAGGTCAGGTAGGAGTTTAAGAGGGTGACTAAGCAGGAACACCCTGGAGAGGGTGACTAAGCAGGAACACCTTGGAGAGGGTGACTAAGCAGGAACACCTTGGAGAGGGTGACTAAGCAGGAACACCTTGGAGAGGGTGACTAAGCAGGAACACCCTGGAGAGGGTGACTAAGCAGGAACACCTTGGAGAGGGTGACTAAGCAGGAACACCTTGGAGAGGGTGACTAAGCAGGAACACCTTGGAGAGGGTGACTAAGCAGGAACACCCTGGAGAGGGTGACTAAGCAGGAACACCCTGGAGAGGGTGACTAAGCAGGAACACCTTGGAGAGGGTGACTAAGCAGGAACACCCTGGAGAGGGTGACTAAGCAGGAACACCCTGGAGAGGGTGACTAAGCTGGAACACCCTGGAGAGGGTGACTAAGCAGGAACACCTTGGAGAGGGTGACTAAGCAGGAACACCTTGGAGAGGGTGACTAAGCAGGAACACCTTGGAGAGGGTGACTAAGCAGGAACACCCTGGAGAGGGTGACTAAGCAGGAACACCTTGGAGAGTGTGACTAAGCAGGAACACCCTGGAGAGGGTGACTAAGCAGGAACACCCTGGAGAGGGTGAGAAATTAGAAGGGTAGCTTAAAGGGAATAACTTAGCTGAAGAGATCTTGATGTACTCAGAGGGTCTCAGGAGATGCTGAAAATCATCTACTGAGATGGTTGAGCCACTCAGGGTCAGATTCCCAGTTCCTGGACAAGGTCACAATACAAATGGGCTTTAAGGAGAGTATCAGGAACAGAAGCAGCAGCTCTCAGAAATCAGGCACCAACTTCAATGCAAAAGCCCTGTTTGCCAGAAACTGCAGCTATTTAACCTGGGTGTGAGCAAAAGGTAACGAGCCCACTTGACACCAAACAGAGGGGAAGGAATACAAGCAAAGTAAGGTAGGGAGACCTCTAGAGGAGGCAGGAGGAATATAACCATAGTAAGGTAGGGAGACCTCTAGAGGAGGCAGGAGGAATATAACCATAGTAAGGTAGGGAGACCTCTAGAGGACGCAGGAGGAATATAACCATAGTAAGGTAGGGAGACCTCTAGAGGAGGCAGGAGGAATATAACCATAATAAGGTAGGGAGACCTCTAGAGGAGGCAGGAGGAATATAACCATAGTAAGGTAGGGAGACCTCTAGAGGAGGCAGGAGGAATATAACCATAGTAAGGTAGGGAGACCTCTAGAGGAGGCAGGAGGAATATAACCATAGTAAGGTAGGGAGACCTCTAGAGGAGGCAGGAGGAATATAACCATAGTAAGGTAGGGAGACCTCTAGAGGAGGCAGGAGGAATATAACCATAGTAAGGTAGGGAGACCTCTAGAGGAGGCAGGAGGAATATAAGCATAGTAAGGTAGTGAGACCTCTAGAGGAGGCAGGAGGAATATAACCATAGTAAGGTAGGGAGACCTCTAGAGGAGGTAGGAGGAATATAACCATAGTAAGGTAGGGAGACCTCTAGAGGAGGCAGGAGGAATATAACCATAGTAAGGTAGGGAGACCTCTAGAGGAGGCAGGAGGAATATAAGCACATAAATAATGACTTTTAAATGCATGAGTCAGAAGGTCAGTGTTGAACCCTGACACAGTGATATTATGGCTGAATGGAAGGGTGGGTTTTTCTTTTATGTCCGCTACAGAAATGAAACACATTAAAGAACTGTACGATTATTGGCTTAAATTAAGGATAAAGTATGGCCTTCTAGACAGGATATCCCCTTACAGTAATATAACCACAATTCAACATAATGTCCCAGATATGGATATGTTCAGTTGGTCCAGGACAGGCCCCATAGTTATACAGGATTAGATCGAAGGGGGAAAACTGATTCCTTTCCCGCTTTTACAGGTAAAACTGTCTCTGTCCTCAAAAGAAATATTCAATTATTTGAGAATAAAAAGTTACTTATTAAAGCACCTTCTCTGGCAATAGGAGGGGAAAAAGGTAAATCAATTAAGCAAACTTTTTAGTAATAATGCAGATTTTACATCAATTTCTAAATGCTTTGAATTTATAAGAAATGATGACACAGTAGACAGGCCAAGGTCCTGGAAGAACTGGGAAAGGAATATAGGTATTGAAATTGAAATTGAACAATGGTATAAATCTTTTCGAGAAACAAAGAAAACTTTGCACTGCTTAGATATCATAGAACTTCACTATAAAATGTCCCACCAATGGCACATGGTCCCAAAAATGATGAATAAAATAAACCCTTCTAACTCGAGATTGTGCTGGAGGTGTAGTAAAGATGAGGGCACAACAAAGCACATATGGTGGGATTGCGCCTGGATTAAACCAATATGGGAAAAAGTGTTGGATGTTTTGGCAGAATTAGTTGGAGAAGATATTACCGATGCCCCCTCAATATTGATACTACATCTGAATTTAGGAAGATTTTCTAAGATGCAACGATCACTAATAATCCATCTTGCAATGGCCGTTAAGATACATTTATCTAGGCTTTGGCCAGAAATCCCCTTATGGAGTCAAGTCGTGAGCCAACTCAGATACCAATATAATATGGAAAAAAGTATAGCCCAACAACAGGGATATATTGAAGCGTATAACAATTGCTGGTCTCCTTGGGTGGGAACCCTGATATAAAGAGGGGCGTACTTGGGGCACATACGTTTGCATGCTTTAATAAGCTACATGCACATAATGTATGGATGTTTATATATGTATATAGGGAAGTATAAACGCTTCCCGATAACCTGCTCCATCCGGAAAAAGACTGTGTTCTATTGATTAGTGCGTGGTCGCTGTCGAGCCAACAATGCCCGCATTGTCCAATTGTCTTACTGTCTTTTGCTATCTTCTTCTTTTCTTTTCCTTTCTTGTTTGTTCTGTCTTGCCATGTTTATAAGCCGTTCTCTTCCTCCTTTGTTGTTATTTGTACTGTATTAGGACAGCTGAGTTATAATATACTATAACGTGCATATACAGCTGGTAGCGTGTAACCGGTGTCAGCATATAAGATAAGTCCTGTGGCGGAACCAACCTCGCCACTATGTTCTGGAGAAGCCTGGTTGCTCGCCTGCTGCCTCTGGACTATGGCCCCATGGTAAAAGCTTGTATTTTCCCCTGCAGAAAGGCTTGTTCGTGCCTTTCTGCCTGGGTGTTCGGTAGATTGAATCTACCGAACCAACTCACAAATGAATGGACCACCTGGGTAAGGGATGTGCCATAGCACTATACGTTAATATTGTTAGTTAGTTATATTCTGTTAGTGTATTGGTTTATGTGTAATGTTTAATTCTGTAAGTAGACCACTCTGAAGGTTTATAATGTGACAGTGACTCCAATAGTTTACTCCAACATCCATTGTTCTGTATTAACTGGATTAACTGGTAAACTGATTATGTTGTGTACATTACTGTGTGTATTGTAATTAGGTCTACTCACTCTATGTTAATTCCTATTTGGTTTGCAGTCTGAATGTCTAATCTTTTCCTAGCCCCAGTTAGTTGGAGAACTATGTTTAGTTCCATCCCCCCCAATGTATACTAATGTCTGTGATGTCATGTGTATGTCTTTTATAAGTCTGTGTTGTTTGTCAAATAAAGTAGTTCAATCTTGCTGTACCTAACTGCTAGATGTCCTGTCTATTTGGGTACAAAGAGCAAGGGTCCAGGAAAGACTTGCTGGGTGTGACGGTCCGTTACAAGTCCTTTGTTATTTGTTTGTATTTTGATAAACTCAATAAATAAATGGAAAAAAAAAAAGCCCAATCCCAACTTGATTTTACAAGAGCTAGATTTTTCCGATGGGGTAAAAAACCTTTAGCGGATATGACCAAACCTAATAGACACCGACATAACATCACACATATACAAACTAGAATAGGACTAATAGAAACATCCCGACAAAAATAAATAAGGCATTCCATGAATATGTTTTCTAATTTATATCAGGAAAAAACAGACAATTTTAATTTGGGACTGAAATTACTCAATAAAGCAAAATTACCAAAATTAACACCAACACATCGAGATATCTTAGAAGCAGAAAGTAATACGAAGAAATACAAAAAACAATTCCCTCCTTACATTATAATAAAACCCCAGGTCCAGATAGATATTCAGCTGAATTCTATAAACTTCTTAAACCTCATATTACAGACACGTTAGCTTCATTATATAACAAAATATTACAAGAAAACATTGATATTACAAATGTAACTACTTCCAGAACTATCTTAATTCTAAAACCAGACAATCCATTATGCTTATTTATCTACAAACAGACAATATCTCATGGGTATAGAAACATAGAAACATAGAATGTGTCGGCAGATAAGAACCATTTGGTCCATCTAGTCTGCCCAATTATTCCCTCAGACTCTTTCCAAAAATGTGGCTCAAGTGGCGCAAATTTAGTACATAATTTTTGGGACTGCCCTAAAATTCGTACTTTTTGGTATAGTATCGAACAATTTCTAAACACGCTTAAAATACATAATTATATAATTCAACCTGAAGAAGCTATTCTTGTGATACTGATGAGGGAAAGTCCTAAAAGTGTGAACACATTTATATTACGTATTACATTGGCTGTTGCCAGGAAATGTATTTTACAGCAATGGATACAAAATGAAGCCCCCTACAATGTCACTATTTCATACCTAAATACTATTCCTTCTCAGAATGGATTGGCTGGAAGCTACCTTACATAAAAAACGAGATACAGGGGATTTTTTTAAGAAATGGGAACTTTTCATTGACACTCTAGTAGTGTTGAGTAGACATGTGCATTCGTTTTCGGACGAATGCATTTTCGTCCGAAAATAGCATTTTTGTCCATTGTTCCGAAAAACGAAGAACAAAAATGCTAAGCTAACGAAAGCCGAATGAACGAATGGTTAATAAACGAAAATCCTTCGTTCATTCGTCCATTCGTAGTACCATTGCATTCTATAAGCCGAAATAAATTTATGAATGGAGACTCTGTCTCTGTATAGTTAAATGCCCACAGCCTATAAACCGAATGTTCGGTTTATAGGCTGTCGGCTTATGGAATACATGTATTCCTATTGCTATTCTATAAACCGAACGTTCGGTTTATAGAATAGCAATAGGATTACATGTATTCCATAAGCCGAAAGTCTATAAACCGAAGAATTTCTTATGAATGGGGCTCTCTTTCGGTTTATAGAAAGCCAATAGTATTACATGTATTCTATAAAACGAACGAATAAAAATTAACGAAACGAAAATAATGAATAATGAAATAAATAACATTTTCGTCCGAATGGATGAAAACGAAACGAAAATTTTAGTTTTGCACATGTCTAGTGTTGAGTGAACCCGAACCACACTGTTCGGGTTCGTACCAAACATTACGTTTTTTGGACCCTGGAGATTTGGTTTATAGACTTTCGGTTTATGTAATACATGTAATGCTATTGCTATTCTATAAACCGAAATAGAGTCCCCATTCATAAGAAAAGTATTCATAAGAATACCCTTACATTTTAGGAAGGTGAGTAGACAGCACTTGGCAGTTAAACAGAGTAAGTGTCAATCAATATAAAAAACCAAAGATAGTAAATTAATATAAAATATATACATTTAATAATATATCAAAACAAATGCAATATATAAATACATATAGAAAAAATATACACAAATGTAACAAAAAAATGACAAATTGTTAAAAACAAGAAACAATGATATGTGTCTTTAAATACAAATGAACAGACACAGATACAAATGTAACCACAGGCAGAGTGTCAAATTACTCACTTGCTGATTGGGTTAGCAAAATACCATGAATAGTACATGGATACAGAAACATGCTGTAAACATGACCCAATCAGCAAGTGAGTAAGTTGACACTCTGCCTGGGGTTACATTTGTATCTGTGTCTGTTCATTTGTATTTAAAGGCACATATCATTGTTTCTTGTTTTTAACAATTTGTCATTTTTTTTGTTACATTTGTGTATATTTTTTCTATATGTATTTATATATAGCATTTGTTTTTATATATTATTAAATGTATATATTTTATATTAATTTACTATCTTTGTTTTTTTATATTGATTTACACTTACTCTGTTTAACTGCCAAGCGCTGTCTACTCCCCTTCCCATTCTGTTTCCCATTACAGTCGCTTGTCCCACTGTTTTCTCATAAAGACTAGCAGCTTATTTTCTCAATGCGACTCATCTGTCCAATCCACTGAGATATTTCATTGTCAATATCCTCAATCAGTGTATCGCTGGGTTTGTATACATTTATAATAATAATTATTTAAATAATTGTTTTTTTTTTGGGGGGGGGTAAAGGGTTCACTTTGATTTCACAAAATAGGCGCTGTGTATATCACATTTCTACCCTTACATTTTACTTCATTTTGCAGCCCTCTAGCCCTTTCCAGGACGTTTTAGAGGCATTTTAGTGGCCAAAAGTTTGTGTCCCCATTGACTTCAATAGGGTTCGGGTTCGGGGTCAAGTTCGGGGTCAAGTTCGAGGACGGACCCGGAAATGTTTTCGAAGTTCGGCTGAACCCGCTGAACCCAAACATCCAGGTGTCCGCTCAACTCTACACTCTAGATGAAACTTATAAAACACAAATACGAACAATATTCCAGAAAACAACGTGGTATTCTACACAATTATTAAGGGGCAGAATACCATGTACATGATAAAGATAGAAAATATAACACTCCGTTATTTAAATTTGAAATTGATATAAAAAACAGAGTGACATAGATCAAACATAAAATAATAATTAAGTACTACTAAGTTATTTATTTTAGATTTTATTAGATTTTATTAGGGGAAGATTTGGGAATTATTGTATTTTTTTTTTACCTAAAATTTAATATAGATATATTTGAAGTTTGAAAATTTCATTCATATGTTCAAATTATTATTAGATTAACTCATGTACTTATTGCATAAATGTAACTCTTGTAAGTTTAATATATATGCTTATATTTGGATGTTGTAAAATGTAATTATTATAGAATGTTTGAATATATTAAATAAAAAGATTTATAAAAAAAAAATTCAACTAAGTATAAATGCAACTAGTTATAGAGAGATGTCTGTGTGTATAGATATGTATTGCATTAGAATTGTACAATTGTCACCACGTGGGGCTCCTGTGTGTCACATAATTAATGGCGGTCCCATGTGTGGCATATTTATTGGGCCCCATGTGTGGCATAATTATATATGAACATCATAATAAGATAAAAACATAATAATTATAAAAAGTAATAAAACAAAATATTATATATATATTTCATAATAAGATCAAAAGTAATGATAATAAAATAATACAAATAAATATAGTATATAATATAGTATAGTAGATAATCTACTAGTTGAGGAAATAGCTAAAATGACAATGAAGGGAGAAGTGATCATCATGGGTGACTTTAATCTTCCTGATGTGAACTGGAAATACAAAACAGCTACTTGCGCCAGGAGTACGCATATCCTAAACTCCCTACTGGGATTATCTCTAAAACAAGTAGTGGAGGAGCCAACTGGAAAGCAGGCCATACTAGACTTAGTGTTCACAAACGGAGATTTGTTATCAGATATTACTGTAGGTGAAAGTTTAGGATCTAGTGATCACCAGACAGTGTGGTTTAATATAAGAACAGTGACCCAGTCACACCACACAAAAACAAAAGTTTTAGATTTTAGAAAAACAGACTTTTCTAAAATTAGATTACGTGTAAAGGAGTCATTATCAAACTAGATGGTTGCCACATTTTCCCTTAAAAAAAAATTACTGGCCATTTGTGGGAGGAGCTACAAAAGGAAGGGGCCATGAGGGGTGGAGCCACAAAGGGGGCGGATTATCACTGAAATTATATATATTATTTGTATATCATGCCAGTGAGAAGTGTGTGTGTGTATTTACATAATATATATATATTTGTATATCATATACACACACAAGCTGTCTTTCACACTCGCAAACAAGCTTTCTCGCACACACTGTCTCATGCACACACACACGCTCTCTATCACACACAAAGACAAGCAGTTTTTCACACACAGACTGTCTCTCTTGCTCACACACAGACTTTTACTCACTCTCTCACAGACTGTCACTCTAACTCTCACAAACTCTCCTTACCCCCCCCCCAACAATATCTCCTACTTGCCCCACCTACCCTCACAAGTATGTTATCCCAGTCTAGTGTAATATGGAGGGTGGTTGGGAGCAGTTGGTCAATATGCCAGTAATATTTTACCACTCAATATGCCAGTAATATTTTACCATTCAATATGCCAGTAATATTTTGCCACTTAATAAGTCAGTATTTTGCCCTTAATATGCCAGGATCTTGCCATTTAATATGCCAGGATTTGCCAATTAATATGCCAGGATTTGCCAATTAATATGCCAGGATTTGCCACTTAATATGCCAGGATAATGCCACTTAATATGCAGGATAATTAGTGAATAAGTGATTGGCGCTAGTGAAAAATTGTGCAGCATAAAACACTAGTGTTGCTCTTCCAAGGCACACACAAATCGTGATAAATAAGAAAACAATAAAGTGTTGCGCAAACAATGTGACTATACTTATATTCAAAATTGCAAGTAGCTCAACAAAAATACATGTAAAACAAACAAACAATAAAGAACAATGTGTAGTACTGTGAAATAGATCAATAGAGATAAATATTTCCCCCCAGTAGTACACCGCTCACAAAAAAAGAGCCCTCAAACCGGCTCTCAGTATATGCGTAGACAGGACTCCAACTCTCACTATTCTGGGTCAAGCAAGGCAGAATTACTTGTGGAGGTAGTAGTCCAACTCTCAATCAGGGTGGATTCCAAATGCGAATATAGGATAAAAGGAACAGTATCCAAATGTAGTAACACACATATACAAACTTTAATATCCCTCCAAATATACAGCTTACATTTAAAACAAATAAAATCTATATCAGTGTGGACTGATATTAGTGTGTCACCAGTCCATCCAATGGCCGTCCCAGTTCCATACACTTTCGGAAGCTTCTCTCGGCGATATAGAATTCAGTCCCTTAGCGGTGAATACAATTCGCTCACCAGCACTTCCGGGTTTCAGTCTCGTGTGACGTCAAAGTCTCGCAACGCGTTTCGCCAATAGGCTTCTTCAAGGCGATGATGCCAGGATATTGCCACTTAATATGCCAGGATATTGCCAATTAATATGCCAGGATATTGCCAATTAATATGTCAGGATATTGCCATTTAAAATGCCAGGATATTGCTAATTAATATGTCAGGATATAGCCACCCTCCTCCCTCCTTCCCCAGTACTTACCTCCTTGCTGCTGTCTCCTGGTGCAGGTACGTGGCTGTGAGGGAAGCGTTGTGTGCTCCCTTCCATCCGCGCGTCTTCAATAAAGTTTGTTGAAAAAAAAAGTTTAAACAAACTTTATTGAAGCCGCGCGGCTGGAGGGGAGCGCACAACGCTTCCCTCATAGCCACGGACCTGCACCGGGAGACGGCAGCAGGGAGGTAAGTACTGGGGTACATGTAATACTATTGGCTTTCTATAAACTGAACTAGAGTCCCCATTCATAAGAATTTCTTATAAATGGGGACTCTATTTCGTTTTATAGAAAGCCAGTATTAATTTACATGTATTCCATAAGCAGAACGTCGGGTCTCCATTGACTTCAATTGCGTTTTGCGTCTTGCGGTGCACTTCATATCTGAGAGTCAAATAGAACAGTCCAATACTGTGCTTACAGCGCACTTTGAAATATTCTAATTGTTTTGGGTGCTAAATAGTACATTTGCGTCTTGCGGTGCATTTCTTGCAGTCCAATAAACAAAAAAAATAAAAATAAAAATTGTTGACTATTGGCAGTTACATTGTCGCCTGACATAAACCATCTGTTACTTTGGTGGGTGACCGCAAAGAATGAGGAGAGCGTCAAATAAGGGACGTGGCCCTGGTCGTGGTGCTGCTGGTGTTGGTGGATAATTCCATTGATCCTCCTGGCAGCCATGCTTTAGATTTAGATTTATGTTCTTGTTGGGGGGCACATTTTTGACAGTAAACGGGATCAATTCAGATTTTATTTCAATACATAGGGGGGTCTGACAAGGTTGCCCCTCAACATCGTTATTATTTAAATTGGCATTAGACCCATTGCTTCGAATCTTCAACATCCACCCAAAATGTATGGGATAAAAGTAGAGTTGACGATTTCCCGATGATGTTCTTCTTTAAGTGGATGATACTTGCAGTGACTGGCCACAGGTAACAACTGGTAACTATTACAAATCGGAGATATTTTATTTAAGAAAAGCCCAAACATGCCTCCTAACTCTCTGCACTGGGCACCTTATCGCGTGCAATTTCTGGGATAACTACTCCCAAAAACGCCCTAATAAATGACATGAAAACAAATTACACTCTGATCAAAAATAAAATCACAGCACAGCTTGTCTCCTGGCATTAAAGCTTTTTCGTACGTGGGGAGAGCGGCGTTGATCAGAATGATCCGTTCCTCTCGCCTACGTTATCCCCTCCCAGTCTTAAAGACATGAAACGTTTGAACTCTGCGTTTGGCCACTAAATGGTCAATGACCAACTGGATGGACAAGGTCCCTGTGTGAGAGTGGGGTTATGCATGGGTTAATGGTATGTGTGCGAACGTGTCCCAGTTTGGTCCACCAGAGGGAGTCGACCCAAAATGTTAGAAATAGTGGAGCAAAACATCCTCCCTTCAGATATTTCAATAATTCTGTTTGTCTCACAGTCACTCTCACCCTCCCTCCCCTTTTTGTTACTGGTATATGTTTCTATTGTAATGTTTCTTGTCACAGCAGGCGGGCGTGTACTTGCCAATCGGGGGGGGGGGGGGGAGGGGGGAGGGGGGCGGAATTAAAAGGATGTTTATAATTGGGTTTACCCTTGAGTTCAAATGATGAGGATGTGCCCACCGAGCCAAAGGCCGGCTAGTGGTCAGCAGGAGGCGTGAATCCCAGGTGTGTTGAGTAATTGGTAAGAAGAGGTTGGAGGGGAAGCACCGGGTGTGGATAATGTTAATTATTGGCAAGGAAGGTTTGTGTATCGTTGTTTATATATATATATATATAATGTATTCATTTATTAGGTACTTTACCAGGAAGGACACACAGAGATTTCTCTAGTCTCTGAGGATGTCCTATATATATATAAGTTAATAATGTTAATTCTTAGTGAATTGGTTTACAATAAATAAAAGTAATTCAATATAATCCTCACTTCCTTCACACAATATTAAACACAGCTAACATTAAGGAATATCATTTGAGACACAGCTTTACCCCCCTCACCATTGTAATACATACTCCGGTGGGTCCAGCCCACTGATTTACAGACCACTCTGTGCATGTATTCCACACTAATCCCCCTCACACCTACGGTTAACCTTCACCTCAGGTCTAACCGTGGTATCACGTGGTATCAGTTTACTCACTACTGTGCCCAACAAGGAAGAATATCCTCAGATCCATTAAGAACATAACTTGCATATAGACTGAATTAAGTGATGTTTTTGGTTCTGGTTACTCTGTGTCATGTACTGTCGGCTCTTGAGACATAGTGTAACCACCCAAACTCATTTCCTCTGTATTGTGTAATATCCACAGGATTATAAACGGCTGGGAAAATACCGAGCCAGAGAGAGACACACAGGAGGTGAGAGAGACACACAGGAAGTGAGAGAGACACACAGGAGGTGAGAGAGACACACAGGAGGTGAGAGAGATACACAGGAGGTGAGAGAGACATACAGGAGGTGAAAGAGACACACTGCAGGTGAGAGAGACACACAGGAGGTGAGAGAGACACACAGGAGGTGAGAGAGACACACAGGAGGTGAGAGAGACACACAGCAGGAGAGAGAGACACACAGGAGGTGAGAGAGACACACAGGAGGTGAGAGAGACACACAGCAGGAGAGAGAGACACACAGCTGGTGAGAGAGACACACAGGAGGTGAGAGAGACACACAGCAGGAGAGAGAGACACACAGGAGGTGAAAGAGACACACTGCAGGTGAGAGAGACACACAGGAGGTGAGAGAGACACACAGGAGGTGAGAGAGACACACAGCAGGAGAGAGAGACACACAGCTGGTGAGAGAGACACACAGGAGGTGAGAGAGACACACAGCAGGAAAGAGAGACACACAGGAGGTGAGAGAGACACACAGGAGGTGAGAGAGACACACAGCAGGTGAGAGAGACACACAGGAGGTGAGAGAGACACACAGGAGGTGAGCGAGACACACAGGAGGTGAGAGAGACACGCAGGAGGTGAGAGAGACACGCAGGAGGAGAGAGAGACACACAGCAGGAGAGAGAGACACACAGGAGGTGAAAGAGACACACAGCAGGTGAGAGAGACACACAGGAGGTGAGAGAGACACACAGCAGGTGAGAGAGACACACAGCAGGAGAGAGAGACACACAGGAGGTGAGAGAGACACACAGGAGGTGAGAGAGACACACAGCAGGTGAGAGAGACACACAGCAGTTGAGAGAGACACACAGAAGGTGAGAGAGACACACAGGAGGTGAGAGAGACACACAGCAGGTGAGAGAGACACACAGGAGGTGAGAGAGACACACAGGAGGTGAGCGAGACACACAGGAGGTGAGAGAGACACGCAGGAGGTGAGAGAGACACGCAGGAGGTGAGAGAGACACACAGCAGGAGAGAGAGACACGCAGGAGGTGAGAGAGACACACAGGAGGTGAGAAAGACACAAAGCAGGTGAGAGAGACACGCAGGAGGTGAGAGAGACACACAGGAGGTGAGAGAGACACACAGGAGGTGAGAGAGACACACAGCAGGTGAGAGAGACACACAGCAGGAGAGAGAGACACACAGGAGGTGAGAGAGACACACAGGAGGTGAGAGAGACACACAGCAGGTGAGAGAGACACACAGCAGGAGAGAGAGACACACAGGAGGTGAGAGAGACACACAGGAGGTGAGAGAGACACACAGCAGGTGAGAGAGACACACAGGAGGTGAGAGAGACACACAGGAGGTGAGCGAGACACACAGGAGGTGAGAGAGACACGCAGGAGGTGAGAGAGACACGCAGGAGGTGAGAGAGACACACAGCAGGAGAGAGAGACACGCAGGAGGTGAGAGAGACACACAGGAGGTGAGAAAGACACACAGCAGGTGAGAGAGACACGCAGGAGGTGAGAGAGACACACAGCAGGTGAGAGAGACACACAGCAGGAGAGAGAGACACACAGGAGGTGAGAGAGACACACAGGAGGTGAGAGAGACACACAGCAGGAGAGAGAGACACACAGGAGGTGAGAGAGACACACAGGAGGTGAGAGAGACACACAGCAGGTGAGAGAGACACACAGCAGGAGAGAGAGACACACAGGAGGTGAGAGAGACACACAGGAGGTGAGAGAGACACACAGCAGGTGAGAGAGACACACAGGAGGTGAGAGAGACACACAGGAGGTGAGCGAGACACACAGGAGGTGAGAGAGACACGCAGGAGGTGAGAGAGACACGCAGGAGGTGAGAGAGACACACAGCAGGAGAGAGAGACACGCAGGAGGTGAGAGAGACACACAGGAGGTGAGAAAGACACACAGCAGGTGAGAGAGACACGCAGGAGGTGAGAGAGACACACAGGAGGTGAGAGAGACACACAGCAGGAGAGAGAGACACATAGGAGGTGAGAGAGACACACAGGAGGTGAGAGAGACACATAGAAGGTGAGAGAGACACACAGCAGGAGAGAGAGACACACAGGAGGTGAAAGAGACACACTGCAGGTGAGAGAGACACACAGGAGGTGAGAGAGACACACAGGAGGTGAGAAAGACACACAGCAGGAGAGAGAGAGACACAGGAGGTGAGAGAGACACACAGGAGGTGAGAGAGACACGCAGGAGGTGAGAGAGACACACAGGAGGTGAGAGAGACACACAGCAGGTGAGAGACACGTAGGAGGTGAGAGAGACACGCAGGAGGTGAGAGAGACACACAGGAGGTGAGAGAGACACACAGGAAGTGAGAGAGACACACAGGAGGTGAGAGAGACACACAGGAGGTGAGAGAGATACACAGGAGGTGAGAGAGACATACAGGAGGTGAGAGAGACACACAGGAGGTGAGCGAGACACACAGCAGGTAAGAGAGACACACAGGAGGTGAGAGAGACACACAGGAGGTGAGAGAGACACACAGCAGGAGAGAGAGACACACAGCAGGTGAGCGAGACACACAGCAGGTGAGAGAGACACATAGCAGGTGAGAGAGAGACACAGGAGGTGAGAGAGACACGCAGGAGGTGAGAGAGACACACAGCAGGTGAGAGAGACACGCAGGAGGTGAGAGAGACACACAGGAGGTGAGAGAGACACACAGGAGGTGAGAGAGACACACAGGAGGTGAGAGAGACACACAGCAGGTGAGAGACACGTAGGAGGTGAGAGAGACACGCAGGAGGTGAGAGAGACACACAGGAGGTGAGAGAGACACACAGGAAGTGAGAGAGACACACAGGAGGTGAGAGAGACACACAGCAGGTGAGAGAGACACACAGGAGGTGAGAGAGACACACAGGAGGTGAGAGAGACACACAGCAGGAAAGAGAGACACACAGCAGGTGAGAGAGACACACAGGAGGTGAGAGAGACACACAGCAGGTGAGAGAGACACACAGGAGGTGAGAGAGACACACATCAGGTGAGAGAGACACACAGGAGGTGAGAGAGACACGCAGGAGGTGAGAGAGACACACAGGAGGTGAGAGAGACACGCAGGAGGTGAGAGAGACACACAGGAGGTGAGAGAGACACACAGCAGGTGAGAGACACACAGCAGGTTAGAGAGACACACAGCAGGTGAGAGACACACAGCAGGTTAGAGAGACACACAGCAGGTGAGCGAGACACACAGCAGGTAAGAGAGACACACAGGAGGTGAGAGAGACACACAACAGGTGAGAGAGACAAACAGGAGGCGAGAGAGACACACAACAGGTGAGAGAGAGAGAGAGAGACACACAGCAGGTTAGCGAGTGAGACACGCAGGAGGTGATAGAGATACACAGGAGGTGAGAGAGACACATAGAAGGTGAGAGAGACACATAGGAGGTGAGAGAGACACATAGAAGGTGAGAGAGACACACAGGAGGTGAGAGAGACACACAGCAGGTGAGAGAGACACACAGGAGGTGAGAGAGACACACAGCAGGTGAGCGAGACACACAGCAGGTGAGAGACACACAGCAGGTTAGAGAGACACACAGCAGGTGAGACACACACAGCAGGTGAGCGAGACACACAGCAGGTGAGAGAGACACACAGGAGGTGAGAGAGACACACAGCAGGTGAGCGAGACACACAGCAGGTGAGAGAGACACACAGGAGGTGAGAGAGACACACAGGAGGTGAGAGAGACACACAGCAGGTGAAAGAGACACACAACAGGTGAGAGAGAGAGAGAGACACACACAGCAGGTGAGCGAGTGAGACACACAGGAGGTGAGAGAGACACACAGGAGGTGAGAGAGACACATAGGAGGTGAGAGAGACACATAGAAGGTGAGAGAGACACACAGGAGGTGAGAGAGACACATAGAAGGTGAGAGAGACACACAGGAGGTGAGAGAGACACATAGAAGGTGAGAGAGACACACAGGAGGTGAGAGAGACACACAGGAGGTGAGAGAGACACATAGAAGGTGAGAGAGATACACAGGAGGTGAGAGAGACACATAGAAGGTGAGAGAGATACACAGGAGGTGAGAGACACACAATCCAATGCTTTACTGAGAGTGGGGGGCTGGCACTATGCTGTGTATACATGTCATGGTGTAGCAGTGTGTGTGAGGGGGAGGATGGCACTGTGCTGTGTATACATGTCATAGTGTAGTATTGTGTGAGGGGGAGGCTGGCACTGTGCTGTGTATACATGGTGGAGGTCACGGTATCGTTCCCGGGGCTGAAGTCACGGTCTTGTTCCTGGGTGCTGAATTCACGGTCTTGTTCCTGGGGGCTGAGGTTATGGTCTTGTTCCTGGGGGCTGAGGTCACGGTCTTGTTCCTGGGGGCTGAGGTTATGGTCTTGTTCCTCGGGGCTAAGGTTATGGTCTTGTTCCTGGGGGCTGAGGTCACGGTCTTGTTCCTGGGGCTGAGGTCACGGTCTTGTTCCTGGGGGCTGAGGTTATGGTCTTGTTCCTGGGGGCTGAGGTCACGGTCTTGTTCCTGGGGGCTGAGGTCATGGTCTTGTTCCTGGGGGCTGAGGTCATGGTCTTGTTCCTGGAGGCCGAGGTCACGGTATCGTTCCCGGGGGCTGAAGTCACAGTCTTGTTCCTGGGGGCTGAGGTCACGGTCTTGTTCCTGGGGGCTGAGGTTATGGTCTTGTTCCTGGGGGCTGAGGTCACGGTCTTGTTCCTGGGGGCTGAGGTCACGGTCTTGTTCCTGGGGGCTGAGGTTATGGTCTTGTTCCTGGGGGCTGAGGTCACGGTCTTGTTCCTGGGGGCTGAGGTCACGGTCTTGTTCCTGGGGGCTGAGGTCACGGTATTGTTCCTGGGGGCTGAGGTTATGGTCTTGTTCCTGGGGGCTGAAGTCATGGTTTTGTTTCTGGGGGCTGAGGTCATGGTCTTGTTCCTGGGGGCTGAGGTCACGGTATTGTTCCTGGGGGCTGAGGTTATGGTCTTGTTCCTGGGGGCTGAAGTCATGGTTTTGTTTCTGGGGGCTGAGGTCATGGTCTTGTTCCTGGGGGCTGAGGTCACGGTCTTGTTCCTGGGGGCTGACGTCATGGTCTTGTTCCTGGGGGCTGAGGTCATGGTCTTGTTCCTGGAGGCCGAGGTCACGGTATCGTTCCCGGGGGCTGAAGTCACGGTCTTGTTCCTGGGGGCTGAGGTCACGGTCTTGTTCCTGGGGGCTGAGGTTATGGTCTTGTTCCTGGGGGCTGAGGTCACGGTCTTGTTCCTGGGGGCTGAGGTCACGGTCTTGTTCCTTGGGGCTGAGGTTATGGTCTTGTTCCTGGGGGCTGAGGTCACGGTCTTGTTCCTGGGGGCTGAGGTCACGGTCTTGTTCCTGGGGGCTGAGGTCACAGTATTGTTCCTGGGGGCTGAGGTTATGGTCTTGTTCCTGGGGGCTGAAGTCATGGTTTTGTTTCTGGGGGCTGAGGTCATGGTCTTGTTTCTGGGGGCTGATGTCACGGTATTGTTCCTGGGGGCTGAGGTTATGGTCTTGTTCCTGGGGGCTGAAGTCATGGTTTTGTTTTTGGGGGCTGAGGTCATGGTCTTGTTCCTGGGGGCTGAGGTCACGGTCTTGTTCCTGGGGGCTGAGGTCATGGTCTTGTTCCTGGGGGCTGAGGTCACGGTCTTGTTCCTGGGGGCTGAGGGCATGGTCTTGTTCCCTGGGTGAGGTGAGCTCGCACACTGTTGTTTTATTACAAACTTAATAAACAATCGTATTACCTCTGTTACTAAACCTTATAGGAGGTAATTGCTCCTTAAGGTCATGATTGGAACTTCCCCAGTGACCTTTATTTCCCCCCAATCTCTTACAGGTGCCATGGCAGAAATCCCAATCATTCGCCGGGTTTGGAGTACCTTGTCGAGGTAAAATAAATAATAATTGCTGTGGTTCTAGCTGGGGGTGGGCAGTTGATTGTGGGGGTATAGCTGGGCGGTTACTCTGTGTGGGGTCTAGCTGGGGGTGGGCAGTTGATTGTGGGGGTATAGCTGGGTGATTACTCTGTGTGGGGTCTAGCTGGGGGTGGGCAGTTGATTGTGGGGGTATAGCTGGGTGGTTACTCTGTGTGGGGTCTAGCTGGGGGTGGGCAGTTGATTGTAAGAGGTATAGCTGGGTGATTACTCTGTGTGGGGTCTAGCTGGGGGTGGGCAGTTGATTGTAAGAGGTATAGCTGGGTAATTACTCTGTGTGGGGTCTAGCTCGGGGTGGGCAGTTGATTGTGGGGGTATAGCTGGGCGGTCACTCTGTGTGGGGTCTAGCTGAGGGTGGGCAGTTGATTGTGGTGGTATAGCTGGGTGGTTACTTTGTGTAGGGTCTAGCTGGGGTGGCAGTTAATTGTGGGGGTAAAGCTGGGCGGTTACTCTGTGTGGGGTCTAGCTGGGGATGGGCAGTTGATTGTGGTGGTATAGCTGGGCGGTTACTCTGTGTGGGGTCTAGCTGGGGGTGGGCAGTTGATTGTGGGGGTATAGCTGAGTAATTACTCTGTGTGGGGTCTAGCTGGGGTGGCAGTTAATTATGGGGGTAAAGCTGGGCGGTTACTCTGTGTGGGGTCTAGCTGGGGTGGGCAGTTGATTGTGGGGGTATAGCTGAGTAATTACTCTGTGTGGGGTCTAGCTGGGGGTGGGCAGTTGATTGTGGGGGTATAGCTGAGTAATTACTCTGTGTGGGGTCTAGCTGGGGTGGCAGTTAATTGTGGGGGTAAAGCTGGGCGGTTACTCTGTGTGGGGTCTAGCTGGGGATGGGCAGTTGATTGTGGGGGTAAAGCTGGGCGGTTACTCTGTGTGGGGTCTAGCTGGGGTGGCAGTTGATTGTGGTGTTATAGCTGGGCGGTTACTCTGTGTGGGGTCTAGCTGGGGTGGCAGTTAATTGTGGGGGTAAAGCTGGGCGATAACTCTGTGTGGGGTCTAGCTGGGGATGGGCAGTTGATTGTGGTGTTATAGCTGGGTGGTTACTCTGTGTGGGGTCTAGCTGGGGTGGCAGTTGATTGTGGTGGTATAGCTGGGCGGTTACTCTGTGTGGGGTCTAGCTGGGGGTGGGCAGTTAATTGTGGGGGTAAAGCTGGGCGGTTACTCTGTGTGGGGTCTAGCTGGGGTGGGCAGTTAATTGTGGGGGTATAGCTGGGTGGTTACTCTGTGTCTGTACATCCAACGTCAAGGGCGACCCAAATAATTACCAGATTTACTCTCTATAAATAAACCAGTAGATTACTTTCAGAGTGAGCACAGCTGAAGAAATTGCAAACTGCGCTAAATGTGGCCGCCATGTTGTCACACAATGTGATGATGTCACATTGTCACACGGCAACTGGAAAGTCATCTCAACAAACTTTATTTTTCATAGACCAACTGGGCATACTGCTGTACAAACATTAATCATACAAATCCTACATTCTGTGTATCCAGAAAAAAACAATGACCCCCAAACTAACAATAACAGACAGACATTAGTATTCCCTAAAGAAAGACAAATAAAAAACCATGAAGCATACTGACAAATACAAACAGGGGAAATCACTAAAACATGAAATAACGAAGAAATAAATAGCAACTCAAAACAAATAAAAAAATAGAAAAAAAATGTTTTTGCTACTCGAAATATACCATGATATACAAATCCAAAAAGAAAATATCTGTGGAAAAAATATGTACTAAAAGCAAAACAAAATCACACCCAGAGGTGACAAAAAAAAAACAATTGTTACTCTAATCAGCATTAAATGATACGTTCTGATAATTAAGACACAAAGATGATCTCTTGTGAAATGAGTCAAAATTCTCTAAAAAGCACAATCTAGGAAGAAATCAACCCAATGCGGCGTCTGCAATGATTCATCCAATGTAATTCCCATCTTATAAGAAAGGTAACACTGTCCCCCCTTCTACATGTGAGGCCAAACCATTAACTTCAATTGGCACCCCCCTGTTAGTCACTATAAAAGTGATGAGCGATAGGGGATTGTAGAAAAAAGGAAAGACACAAATGATCTAGGGAGAGAGGGGCTCAGAAACCATGTGATAGTAATATAGTATAGAGATATAATTCTTATAGTAGATGATAAATGTGTGAATTGGGACAGAATGGACGTGATTATCACAAGAAGAAAACAATAATATTAGAAACAGACATGCAAAAACGATAGCACTGGGCAGAAAAACACGGAGGTGCAGCACTCAAAAGTGCAGTGATATAGCTCTGCTTGGGATGTATATACCAAACGTGACATACAGTGGTGTAGTCCAAAAGTGTGACTGTGATGAAACACAAAGGGCCGTCCCCTGATAAGAAAAGAGAAAAAAGGAGAATAAAGAGAGCTCAATACACTGGATCTTATACAAATACAACCATATACATGTGCAAACCAAAGGAAATATCTTGGTATTTATTTTGATACTTATTAAACACAATTTTAAAGATGTATATTTTATTGAAGGTCTCAAATTCAGTTTCCAGGTGACCCAAAAAATATAAAAACAAAAACAAACAATAGTGCGCTCTGTTATAACACAGAAGGGGTCAGATACATTTCTAACTCACAAAGGTGGAGCAATTTAATATACAATAATATTTTTAAAAAAAAACCTTGCATGAGATAAATGTGAGTATACCTCTGTAGCTCACACAGCGAGAAGGATCGGCAAAACCGGCCGACCTCGGTAATACATGTTGGTCCGAGTCACCGCTAGGAAGAGTCTCCGGATTGCTCCGGAAGAGCACTATTGTTTGTTTTTGTTTTTAGATGTATTGGGTCACCTAGAAACTGATTTTGAGACCTTAAATCAAACATACATCTTTAAAACTGTGTGTATTAAGTATGGAAATACTGTATGTTTTTCATTGTTTCACACTTATTTGCACATATACATATTAAGATAGTCCCTTTGGTTTGCACATAAATGTGGTCATATTTGTATAAGGTCCAGTGTATTGCACTCCCTTTATCCTACATTTTTCTGTACACTATTCTAAGTGTGAACAGAGATATTTGTATATATATATATATCATTCAGCACTAATATTTTTGATTAGATAAAAAGTCCTCCGTGTAAATGCTCGTCTGCAATCTCCGCTTAGTGAGTCAACTGTGCACAATTAAAGAATGTGTTCCTTCATGTCTGCCAACCTCTCCTCCTTCAATTTGGCAGGACACCGAGAAAACACTCCGGCCCCCGAGTGTAGAGGAAAAGAAGAAGAATGCAGATCACGTGATAACGCTGACAATACACTTTAATAGTATCAAACAAAATGGACACTCGCAAAGATTCTGTTATCGAGCATATACAGATAGATCTGTTAACATGACCAGATAACAGGGGTGCTCCAGACTGGCAGCACGCCTGTCACTCAGGGGCACGATACGCCCCTGACGGCCACATATAGGGGGTGCTCTGGACTGGCAGCATGCCTGTCACTCAGAGGCACCATATGCCCCTGATGGCAACATATAGGGGGTGCTCTGGACTGGCAGCATGCCTGTCACTCAGAGGCACCATATGCCCCTGATGGCCACATATAGGGGGTGCTCTGGACTGGCAGCATGCCTGTCACTCAGAGGCACCATATGCCCCTGATGGCCACATATAGGGGGTGCTCTGGACTGGCAGCATGCCTGTCACTCAGGGGCACGATACGCCCCTGACGGCCACATATAGGGGGTGCTCTGGACTGGCAGCATGCCTGTCACTCAGAGGCACCATATGCCCCTGACGGCCACATATAGGGGGTGCTCTGGACTGGCAGCATGCCTGTCACTCAGAGGCACCATATGCCCCTGATGGCCACATATAGGGGGTGCTCTGGACTGGCAGCATGCCTGTCACTCAGGGGCACGATACGCCCCTGACGGCCACATATAGGGGGTGCTCTGGACTGGCAGCATGCCTGTCACTCAGGGGCACGATATTCCCCTGACGGCCACATATAGGGGGTGCTCTGGACTGGCAGCATGCCTGTCACTCAGAGGCACCATATGCCCTTGATGGCCACATATAGGGGGTGCTCTGGACTGGCAGCATGCCTGTCACTCAGAGGCACCATATGCCCCTGATGGCCACATATAGGGTGTGCTCTGGACTGGCAGCATGCCTGTCACTCAGGGGCACGATATTCCCCTGACGGCCACATATAGGGGGTGCTCTGGACTGGCAGCATGCCCGTCACTCAGGGGCACGATACGCCCCTGACGGCCACATATAGGGGGTGCTCTGGACTGGCAGCATGCCTGTCACTCAGAGGCACCATATGCCCCTGATGGCCACATATAGGGGGTGCTCTGGACTGGCAGCATGCCTGTCACTCAGAGGCACCATATGCCCCTGATGGCCACATATAGGGGGTGCTCTGGACTGGCAGCATGCCTGTCACTCAGGGGCACGATATTCCCCTGACGGCCACATATAGGGGGTGCTCCGGATCACTCCCTCCTCAATGTCACATCAAAAATCTCAATCATCACAGGCCAGGCCTTACGCGTTTCGTAGTAATATGCTACTTCGTCAGGGTTCAACTAGACCCTGGACTACTGAGAGGCTCCAATATAAGGGCAGGTGTTAAAGTGGCAGTAAACATATTCTCAAATGGTTTTAACAACATATCAATTTTCCATCTGCCATAATAAAAACTGATTCTTATAAAACATGTATGTGCCAAAAAAATGGATCTGTATGAATACAAATCATTACAGAAACATCAACATCAATCTAAAAATAAAAAATACACACATACACAAAATATATAAAACATTTATATCCACTAGTAAGAATAAAAAGATAGAAAAATAGGAAATTTACAAAAGTAGAAAACAGAAAAAAATATAAAAAAAAACATAGGAAAATACAATACATGCAGTAGAATTCATTTTAAAAATTGTTTTTGGAAAAATAACTCTAAATCAAAAATTGTAGAGAAGACCACAATTAATCAGAATCATTAACACACATTAATAGAAGCCAAGGTTATCTTAAATGGCCATAATTAGTATTTAAAAAATTATTTTGAAAAAGCTTTGAACTCTAGTTCAATGTTCCTCCTGTTTGGATTGTTTGTAATTTAAGAAGCCTCTCTTCTATCTAATTTGGCCCAGAAATCTCCACTTCGCCAATTTGCGGGTACTGATTCCATTGGCATGAAGATGAACTCTGCAGGATTCTTAGTGTGGACTATGCGAAGCCCTCTCGGATAGTAATGATGTGATGCCAAAGACATCTCTTAAAGGCACTTTCGGTTCTCCTTATGTAGCCTAGCCCACAGGGTTACATAAGTCAATACATTACTTCTTTGGAACCACATGTTAGAAATTTATCAGTTTTATATTCCTTTTGCGTGACTGTAATGATAAATGAATCATGTGTTGAACTGTCATCAGGATTATCCAGACAACCTGCGCATTGTCTACATCTATAGACACCTCTTCCAAAAATACCCATCTCTGATTTCATTTTAGTTCTTTTAATAGTGAGAGCTAAATATCCGGAGCTCCGGAGAGGGCTGTTTGTCTGACAGCAGTTCTCCCACAATGGGATCACCCTTCAAAATACCCCAGTGTTTTAGTATCTTTCTAATATCATTCCCTTGTTTTGTGGTTATTTTTATGGCATCTGTGTGCTCTTCCTTATGGATTAACTTGTTCTCCGTAAGGGTTGTCTCTCTCTATCGAGAAGTCTATCCTTCTCTAATTGTCTGAGTCTCCAATGTTAATGCCAGGTTGGCAGATTGCTCAGTATCAGTACAGTTATGTTTGATCAGTCTAAATTAACCACGGACGGTGGTGATGGCTAGTGTTTGGGATGTGACTATTACAATCCATTGACTTGGTAAAGGTACGGGTTTTGGTGGAATTAGATTGAATATAGATCTCTGAATCAAGAAATTGATTTATGAATAAATTTAAGATTATATGGATTAGAGTTGATGTAATCCATAAACAAATCCAATTAATTCAGAGTACCCCGCCATATAAAGAGGGGGGCACTCTGCCAATATAACATTTCTAGAGCAGCAGATTAGTGCAGTGCGGACAGATGGACCATATGAATTCATCCTTCCACTTGCCCATGAAAAGGTTGGCTTAACTTGGCACATACTTGGTGCCCATGGCTGTACCTTCAAGCTGCATAGAAAACATTCCTTCATGTCAAAAAACATTATTACCCCAAATTAAAGCCACACCTTGAACTATAAAGTCAGTCTGAGTATGCTCCAAACCAGAGTATATGACCAGGGAATACTGAACAGCCTCAGTCCCTTGCACATGACAGTATAGAGGGACGTCACATCAGCTGTGACCAAATAGAAAGTGGGTTCACATATAATGTCTTTGAGAGCCCAGTATCACTTGGGTCATATCTTTCAGGTGGGATTTCAATTTTTCTGACTACCGGTTGCAAGTAAAAATCAACATATTAAGAGAGGTTAGAAGTAATGGGCCCTATCCCAGAAATACTAGGTCTCCCGGTGGATGGGGGCGGGTGGGGGGGGGGGAATTAAAAGAGTTTTATGAATCTTGGGGTATTGTACATACATAAAATCAAACTCCCTCTTGTTAATGATTCCTTTAAAACTGACCTCTTGTGTTATATCCCTCCCCAATTTTGTAAATGCCTTGCAGTCCCTCAATAGATGTAAACATTCATTATTATAATCAGCTGTGTTTAATACCACTACACCTTTGCCTTTGTCGGCCTGCCTAATTGTTATGGCATGGTTATTCCCTGAAGTCTCGTAGTTTGGTCAACACAGCAAAGACAGCTTGGACACATGAGCACATAAATGGAAAAATCACTCTGAAAATTAACTTATTATACAAACATACCCTTTTATTTAGTTTTTCTTTGTGAGGGCTGTACCCCAAGGCTGGAGGTTGACAATGAGGGGGCGTAAAATGGGAGGGAGGGTTTGACTAAGTGCTAATTCCTGTTTCTCTCTTTACAGGTTGATACTTTTATGGTTAAACAGACGCGTAAGTCCCCTCTTCCTGAATCCGTTACGTGGGGGGATGTATGTCCTGGATGAGATTACATGTGACGTTGTCCTGTTTACAATATTTAAAGTGATAAAATGACACTTAGTTGAGTGTGTGGTATAAATTATTTCATAGCGTAAATCTGAGATCCTCAGGGGCGGGGCTTTGGGGTTTTACATTCTTACTGGTTGCAGTCATGATTTTGTTTTTATGACCCCATAGGGCGCAGCACGTTCCAGAGTTACTGCACGTATGATCTGCTATCTGCAGACGGGCACTTGGTATACAAAGCCGAGGAAGAAAGAGATTGTTGTGGGCCACAGTTTGATGTCAGAGTTCGCACCCTTCAGGGGCATGATGTACTGAATCTACTCCTTCCGAGTTCTGCATGTACCTGGGAAACTCAGGTAACAAGTGCGTGTAAAGTGGAGGGGGGATGGGTAGGAAGGAGGGAGATGAGCTGAGAGTAGGTGGATGGGCTGGCTAGGAGAATGTTCTGTTCTCCTTAAAAAAGTATCCAGGATATTTGTAAAGGCATCCAGTTTATTTACTAGTGCCACCTCTTCAGGCAGTGAATTCCATATCTTAATTCTTACTGTAAAAATTCCCTTCCACTTTCGCAGACTAAATCTCCTTTCTTCAAGCCTATGCGGGTGACCTCTCGTCCTTTGTACTGGTCTGTTAATGAGCAGATCTTTAGAAAGCCCTTTGTATGGGCACTGTACATATTTATATAACATTATCACATCCCCTCTAAGCAGCCGTTTCTCTAGCATGTGCAAATATAATTTTTCAAGCCTTTCTTCATAACTAAAACTTGTCATTCCCCTGATTAGTGTTGTAGCCCTCCTCTGCACTTCCTCTAATTCCATAATGTATTTTTTGGAAAAGGTGCCCTCAATTGAACTGCATATTTAAGGTGAGGTCTTACCATGGACCTATAAAGCGACCGAAGCATATATTCCTCCTGTGAGTCAATACCCCTTGTAATACATCCCAATATCTTTTTGGCCTTTCTAGCTGCCAACTGGCACTGTGCACTACTGCTAACTCTATGGTCTACAATTACACCCAAATTATTAGTAGTATGAGCCGATTTGTCATGAGCTGTAATCAGGTTGGACACTTGTGGCTACTCAGTATCCCTCAATTTAGGTTTAAATTGGCAATTTGGGCTGTTCAGAAACCAAGCCAATCATCAATATTTAGCTGCCCAAATGCCCAGTAGTGGAGACGGAGGCTGTCTCACCTACCTGTACAGCCTTTGAATAAAATGATACCAGTTCCTGATGGCCAGCAATGCCATTAAGTCCTCATATTTGGCCAAGGGAAGCAGAGCATCTAAAATTAAAAATGAATCCACCTATTACTAGTAAAAAAAAAAAAAGCATAGCTACTAGAGAGGAGTAGAGCTATTGGAGAGGAGTAGAGCTATTAGAGAGGAATGGAGCTATTAGAGAGGAGTACAGCTATTAGAGAGGAGTAGAGCTATTATAGAGGAGTAGAGTTATTAAAGAGGAGTAGATCTATTGGAGAGGAGTAGAGCTATTAGAGAGGAGTAGAGCTATTAGAGAGGAGTAGAGCTATTTGAGATGAGCAGAGTTATTAAAGAGGAGTAGAGCTATTGGAGAGGAGTAGAGCTACTAGAGAGGAGTAGAGCTATTAGAGAGGAGTAGAGCTATTTGAGATAAGCAGAGTTATTAAAGAGGAGTAGAGCTATTGGAGATGAGTAGAGCTACTAGAGAGGAGTACAGATACTAGAGAGGAGTAGAGCTATTATAGTGGAGTAGAGCTATTAGAGAGGAGCAGAGCTATTAGAGAAGAAGGGAGCTATTAGAGAGGAGTAGAGCTTTTAGAGAGGAGTAGAGCTATTAGAGAGGAGTACAGCTATTATAGAGGAGTAGAGCTATTAGAGAGGAGCAGAGCTATTAGAGAGGAGTAGAGCTACTAGAGAGGAGTAGAGCTATTAGAGAGGAGTTGAGCTACTAGAGCGGAGTAGAGCTATTAGAGAGGAGTATAACTATTAGAGAGGAGCAGAGCTAATAGAGAGGAGTAGAGCTATTAGAGAGGAGTAGAGTTATTAAAGAGGAGTAGAGCTATTAGAGAGGAGTAGAGCTATTAGAGAGGAGTAGAGCTACTAGAGAGGAGTAAAGCTATTTGAGATGAGCAGAGTTATTAAAGAGGAGTAGAGCTATTAGAGAGGAGTAGAGCTATTAGAGAGGAGTAGAGCTATTTGAGATGAGCAGAGTTATTAAAGAGGAGTAGAGCTATTGGAGATGAGTAGAGCTACTAGAGAGGAGTACAGATACTAGAGAGGAGTAGAGCTATTATAGTGGAGTAGAGCTATTATAGGGGAGTAGAGCTATTAGAGAGGAGCAGAGCTATTACAGAGGAGCAGAGCTATTAGAGAGGAATGGAGCTATTAGAGAGGAGTAGAGCTTTTAGAGGAGTAGAGCTATAAGAGAGGAGTAGAGCTATTATAGAGGAGTAGAGCTATTAGAGAGGAGCAGAGCTATTAGAGAGGAGTAGAGCTATTAGAGAGGAGTAGAGCTATTAGAGAGGAATGGAGCTATTAGAGAGGAGTACAGCTTTTAGAGAGGAGTACAGCTATTAGAGAGGAGTACAGCTTTTAGAGAGGAGTACAGCTATTAGCGAGTAGTACATTTGCTATAGAGGAGTAAAGTTGATAAAGAAGAGTACAGCTATTAGTGAGGAGTACAGCTTTTATAGAGGAATTCAGCTACTAGAGAGGAGTACAGCCAGTGCTGTATTTAGCACAAGGCAAACAAGGGAAGTGCCTAGGGCACTTTAAGAAAACAATTGCTTGCTGGCAGAGACAGTGGCTGAGGAGATCGGGAGATCTCCCCTCACCACTGCTCTGCCTCCAACAGGCAGCATGGGAGCTGAACAGGCAGCACAAAGAAACCTCCATGCTGCCTGTTCAGCACCCAGTGTGGTATGATGGGGGAAGTGCTGACAGGTCACGTGACCCGACGCTTTGCTGTCAGACACGGGTCGGGTCATGTGACCTATCTGCACTCACCACGTGGGGAGCCAAACAGGCAGCGTGGTAGGACACCATGCTGCCGGCTACTAGCCTCCAGGGACCAGTGAGGGTAAGTCCTGGGGTGTCAGGGTGGTGGTGGCATGTAATGGGGTTGATGGAGGCATGCAATGGGGTGATATATGGATGTAATGAGGGTGATGGGGGCATGTAATGGGGTTGATGGGGGCATGCAATGGGGTGATGGAGCATGTCCTGGGATTGCAACATGAGAAGGCGGTCTGCCTAGGGCAGCACAAAACCAAGACACACAAATGAGTACAGCTATTAGAGAGGAGTACAGTTGCTATAGAGGGGTACAGCTATTAGAGAGGAGTACAGTTGCTATAGAGGGGTACAGCTATTAGAGAGGAGTACAGTTGCTATAGAGGGGTACAGCTATTAGAGAGGAGTACAGTTGCTATAGAGGAGTACAGTTGCTATAGAGGAGTACAGCTGCTATAGAGGAGTACAGCTGCTATAGAGGAGTACAGTTGCTACAGAGGAGTAAAGCTGCTATAGAGGAGTACAGCTGCTATAGAGGAGTACAGTTGCTTTAGAGGAGTACAGCTATCAGAGAGGAGTACAGCTGCTATAGAGGAGTACAGTTGCTATAGAGGAGAACATCTGCTATAGAGGAGTACAGTTGCTATAGAGGAGTACAGCTGCTATGGAGGAGTACAGTTGCTATAGAGGAGTACAGCTGCTATAGAGGAGTACAGTTGCTGTAGAGGAGTACAGCTGCTATAGAGGAGTACAGTTGCTATAGAGGGGTACATCTATTAGAGAGGAGTACAGCTGCTATAGAGGAGTACAGTTGCTACAGAGGAGTACAGCTGCTATAGAGGAGTACAGTTGCTATAGAGGAGTACAGCTGCTATAGAGGAGTATAGTTGCTATAGAGGAGTACAGCTGCAATAGAGGAGTACAGTTGCTATAGAGGGGTACAGCTATCAGAGAGGAGTACAGCTGCTATAGAGGAGTACAGCTGCTATAGAGGAGTACAGTTGCTATAGAGGAGTACAGTTGCTATAGAGGAGAACATCTGCTATAGAGGAGTACAGTTGCTATAGAGGAGTACAGCTGCTATGGAGGAGTACAGTTGCTATAGAGGAGTACAGCTGCTATAGAGGAGTACAGTTGCTATAGAGGAGTACAGTTGCTATAGAGGAGTACAGTTGCTGTAGAGGAGTACAGCTGCTATAGAGGAGTACAGTTGCTATAGAGGGGTACATCTATTAGAGAGGAGTACAGCTGCTATAGAGGAGTACAGTTGCTACAGAGAAGTACAGCTGCTATAGAGGAGTACAGTTGCTATAGAGGAGTACAGCTGCTATAGAGGAGTATAGTTGCTATAGAGGAGTACAGCTGCAATAGAGGAGTACAGTTGCTATAGAGGGGTACAGCTAACAGAGAGGAGTACAGCTGCTATAGAGGAGTACAGCTGCTATAGAGGAGTACAGTTGCTTTAGAGGAGTACAGCTGTAATAGAGGAGTACAGTTGCTATAGAGGGGTACAGCTATCAGAGAGGAGTACAGCTGCTATAGAGGAGTACAGCTGCTATAGAGGAGTACAGTTGCTATAGAGGGGTACAGCTATTAGAAAGGAGTACAGCTGCTGTAGAGGAGTACAGGTGCTATAGAGGAGTATAGTTGCTATAGAGGAGTACAGCTGCTTTAGAGGAGTACAGTTGATATAGAGGAGTACAGTTGCTATAGAGGGGTACATTTATCAGAGAGGAGTACAGCTGCTATAGAGGAGTAGAGTTGCTATAGAGGAGCACAGTTGCTATAGAGGAGTAGAATTGCTATAGAGGAGTAGAATTGCTATAGAGGAGTACAGCTGCTATAGAGGAGTACAGTTGATATAGAGGATTTTCATTTTAAATGATAAAAGACATCTGTTTGGCTAACTGTGTCAGCTAATCATAAGCCTCCCTATCACGGCTTTACCATTGGGTGGGTTTTGAAAATATTGTAAGCTTGTTATACATTTGTTACATTGTCAGGTCTGGTCAATAAAGAGAGCCCTGAATGAAATTGATAAGAGAATTTCAAACATTCTCCCATTCGCTGCATTGGATCATTTTTTTTAAATTAATTACTTTTTCCTTGTTTGAGATTCCTCTCTCCCGTCCCTTGCGTTCCCTCTCCATTGAGTCTAATCCCCCTTCCCTTGCGTTCCCTCTCCATTGAGTCCTCTCTCCCGTCCCTTGCGTACCCTCTCCATTGAGTCCTCTCTCCCGTCCCTTTCGTCCTCTCACCATTGAGTCCTCTCTCTCGTCTCTTGCGTTCCCTCTCCATTGAGTCCTCTCTCCCGTCCCTTGCGTCCTCTCTCCATTGAATCCTCTCTCCCGTCCCTTGCGTCCTCTCTCCATTGAGTCCTCTCTCCCGTCCCTTGCGTTCCTTCTCCATTGAGTCCTCTCTCTCGTCCCTTGCGTCCCTTCTCCATTGAGTCCTCTCTCCCGTCCCTTGCGTCCCTTCTCCATTGAGTCCTCTCTCCCGTTCCTTGCGTCCCTTCTCCATTGAGTCCTCTCTCCCGTCCCTTGCGTCCTCTCTCCATTGAGTCCTCTCTCCCGTCCCTTGCGTTCCCTCTCCATTGAGTCCTCTCTCCCGTCCCTTGCGTCCTCTCTCCATTGAATCCTCTCTCCCGTCCCTTGCGTCCCTTCTCCATTGAGTCCTCTCTCCCATCCCTTGTGTTCCCTCTCCATTGAGTCCTCTCTCTCGTACCTTGCATCCTCTCTGCATTGAATCCCATCTCCCGACCCTTGCGTCCTCTCTCCAATGAGTCCTCTCTCCCGTCCCTTGCGTTCCCTCTCCATTGAGTCCTCTCTCCCGTCCCTTGCGTTCCCTCTCCATTGAGTCCTCTCTCCCGTCCCTTGCGTTCCCTCTCCATTGAGTCCTCTCTACCGTCCCTTGCGCTCCCTTCTCCATTGCGTCCTCTCTTCCATCCCTTGCGTTCCCTCTCCATTGAGTCCTCTCTCCCGTCCCTTGCTTTCCCTCTCCATTGAGTCCTCTCTCCCGTCCCTTGCATTCCCTCTCCATTGAGTCCTCTCTCCCGTCCCTTGCATTCCCTCTCCATTGCGTCCTCTCTTCCATCCCTTGCGTTCCCTCTCCATTGAGTCCTCTCTCCCATCCCTTGCGTCCTCTCTCCATTGAATCCTCTCTCCCGTCCCTTGCGTCCTCTCTCCATTGAGTCCTCTCTCCCGTCCCTTGCGTCCCTTCTCCATTGAGTCCTCTCTCCCGTTCCTTGCGTCCCTTCTCCATTGAGTCCTCTCTCCCGTCCCTTGCGTCCTCTCTCCATTGAGTCCTCTCTCCCGTCCCTTGCGTTCCCTCTCCATTGAGTCCTCTCTCCCGTCCCTTGCGTCCTCTCTCCATTGAATCCTCTCTCCCGTCCCTTGCGTCCCTTCTCCATTGAGTCCTCTCTCCCATCCCTTGTGTCCCCTCTCCATTGAGTCCTCTCTCTCGTACCTTGCATCCTCTCTGCATTGAATCCCATCTCCCGACCCTTGCGTCCTCTCTCCAATGAGTCCTCTCTCCCGTCCCTTGCGTTCCCTCTCCATTGAGTCCTCTCTCCCGTCCCTTGCGTTCCCTCTCCATTGAGTCCTCTCTACCGTCCCTTGCGCTCCCTTCTCCATTGCGTCCTCTCTTCCATCCCTTGCGTTCCCTCTCCATTGAGTCCTCTCTCCCGTCCCTTGCTTTCCCTCTCCATTGAGTCCTCTCTCCTGTCCCTTGCGTTCCCTCTCCATTGAGTCCTCTCTCCCGTCCCTTGCGTCCCCTCTCCATTGAGTCCTCTCTCCCGTCCCTTGCGTCCCCTCTCCATTGAGTCCTCTCTCCCGTCCCTTGCGTTCCCTCTCCATTGAGTCCTCTCTCCCGTCCCTTGTATTCCCTCTCCATTGAGTCCTCTCTCTCGTACCTTGCATCCTCTCTGCATTGAGTCCTCTCTCCCGTCCCTTGCGTTCCCTCTCCATTGAGTCCTCTCTCCTGTCCCTTGCATTCCCTCTCCATTGAGTCCTCTCTCCTGTCCCTTGCGTTCCCTCTCCATTGAGTCCTCTCTCCCGTCCCTTGCGTTCCCTCTCCATTGAGTCCTCTCTCCCGTCCCTTGCGTCCCTTCTCCATTGAGTCCTCTCTCCCGTCCCTTGCGTCCTCTCTCCATTGAGTCCTCTCTCCCGTCCCTTGCGTACCCTCTCCATTGAGTCCTCTCTCCCGTCCCTTGCATCCTCTCTCCATTGAGCCCTCTCTCCCATTCCTTGTGTCCCCTCTCCATTGAGTCCTCTCTCTCGTACCTTGCGTTCCCTCTCCATTGAGTCCTCTCTCCCGTCCCTTGCGTTCCCTCTCCATTGAGTCCTCTCTCCCCTCTCTTGCGTTCCCTCTCCATTGAGTCCTCTCTCCCGTCCCTTGCGCTCCCTTCTCCATTGCGTCCTCTCTTCCATCCCTTGCGTTCCCTCTCCATTGAGTCCTCTCTCCCGTCCCTTGCTTTCCCTCTCCATTGAGTCCTCTCTCCCGTCCCTTGTGTCCCCTCTCCATTGAGTCCTCTCTCCCGTCCCTTGCGTTCCCTCTCCATTGAGTCCTCTCTCCCGTCCCTTGCGTTCCCTCTCCATTGAGTCCTCTCTCCCGTCCCTTGCGTCCTCTCTCCATTGAGTCCTCTCTCCCGTCCCTTGCGTTCCCTCTCCATTGAGTCCTTTCTCCCGCCCCTTGCGTTCCTTCTCCATTTAGTCCTCTATTCCATCCCTTGCGTTCCCTCTCCATTGAGTCCTCTCTCCCGTCCCTTGTATTCCCTCTCCATTGAGTCCTCTCTCCCGTCCCTTGCGTTCCCTCTCCATTGAATCCTCTCTCCCGTCCCTTGCGTCCCCTCTCCATTGAGTCCTCTCTTCCATCCCTTGCGTTCCCTCTCCATTGAGTCCTCTCTCCCGTCCCTTGCGTTCCCTCTCCATTGAGTCCTCTCTCCCGTCCCTTGCGTCCTCTCTCCATTGAGTCCTCTCTCCCGTCCCTTGCGTTCCCTCTCCATTGAGTCCTCTCTCCTGTCCCTTGCATTCCCTCTCCATTGAGTCCTCTCTCCCGTCCCTTGCGTCCCCTCTCCATTGAGTCCTCTCTCCCGTCCCTTGCGTTCCCTCTCTATTGAGTCCTCTCTCCCGTCCCTTGTGTTCCCTCTCCATTGAGTCCTCTCTCCCGTCCCTTGCGTCCTCTCTCCATTGAGTCCTCTCTCCCGTCCCTTGCGTTCCCTCTCCATTGAGTCCTCTCTTCCGTCCCTTGCGTTCCCTCTCCATTGAGTCCTCTCTCCAGTCTCCATTGAGTAGATTTATGTGTTGTTGTGTGTTGCAGATGCAGGTAATCTCACAGCGGATGCTCCTGGGTTCTATTGATAAAAATTGGGGCAGCTTATCTTCATCATTCACCCTCCTCAGTCCCTATGGGGAGCCGATCCTAAAGGTTAAAGGTCCAGGATGGGGAGGTGGATTCATGTCTGATGCAAACTATGAGGTCAGTGTCTCCAGACATTCTGTGTGCCATGTGTAATGAAAGACCCACCAGTGACATTGTGCAGAGAGAATCATGGTTAATTCAGCATGTTTGTCATTGGATGATGCATCGTTGAACTGGTGAGATGACATGGTCATAGCGAGTAGCCCATCTGTGTATGTCTCCCTACAGATTATATCGTATCAGGACCGAATGCCACTGGGGGTCATCACACGTGTTTGGAGGGGGATTGGGAAGGAACTTTTCAGTCCTAACGACACATACTCCCTCCATTTCCCACTAAACCTTGATGTCACAGTTAAAGCTCTTCTGGTGGCCTGTGCAATGTATATAGTAAGTATATTTCTGTATAGTGACCGGGCCTCTCCCTTCTGTATTGTGACTGTGCCTCTCCTCTCTGTGTAGTGACCATGCCTCTCCACTCTGTATAGTGACTGTGCCTCTCCTCTCTGTGTAGTGACTGTGCCTCTCCACTCTGTATAGTGACTGTGCCTCTCCTCTCTGTGTAGTGACTGTGCCTCTCCACTCTGTATAGTGACTGTGCCTCTCCTCTCTGTGTAGTGACTGTGCCTCTCCACTCTGTATAGTGACTGTGCCTCTCCACTCTGTATAGTGAATGTGCCTCTCCTCTCTGTGTAGTGACTGTGCCTCTCCACTCTGTATAGTGACTGTGCCTCTCCTCTCTGTGTAGTGACTGTGCCTCTCCTCTCTGTGTAGTGAATGTGCCTCTCCTCTCTGTGTAGTGACCATGCCTCTCCACTCTGTATAGTGACTGTGCCTCTCCTCTCTGTATTGTGACTGTGCCTCTCCTCTCTGTGTAGTGACCATGCCTCTCCACTCTGTATAGTGACTGTGCCTCTCATCCCTATGTAGTGACTGTGCCTCTCCTCTCTGTGTAGTGACTGTGCCTCTCCTCCCTATGTAGTGACTGTGCCTCTCCTCTCGGTGTAGTGACTGTGCCTCTCCTCTCTGTGTAGTGACTGTGCCTCTCCTCTCTGTGTAGTGACTGTGCCTCTCCTCTCTGTGTAGTGACTGTGCCTCTCCTCTCTGTGTAGTGACTGTGACTCTCCTCTCTGTGTAGTGACTGTGCCTCTCCTCTCTGTGTAGTGACTGTGCCTCTCCTCTCTGTGTAGTGACTGTGCCTCTCCTCTCTGTGTAGTGACTGTGCCTCTCCTCTCTGTGTAGTGACTGTGCCTCTCCTCTCTGTGTAGTGACTGTGACTCTCCTCTCTGTGTAGTGATCATGCCTCTCCTCTCTGTGTAGTGACCGTGCCTCTCCTCTCTTTATTGTGACTGTGCCTCTCTTCTTTGTGTAGTGACTGTGCCTCTGTGTAGTGACTGTGCCTCTCCTCTCTGTGTAGTGACTGTGCCTCTCTTCTTTGTGTTGTGACTGTGCCTCTCCTCTCTGTGTAGTGACTGTGCCTCTCTTCTTTGTGTAGTGACTGTGCCTCTCCTCTCTGTGTAGTGACTGTGCCTCTCCTCTCTGTGTAGTGACTGTGCCTCTCTTCTTTGTGTAGTGAATGTGCCTCTCCTCTCTGTGTAGAGATCATGCATCTCCTCTCTATATGGTGGCTGTGCCTCTCAATTCTGTATAGTGACTGTGTCTCTCCTCTCTGTATTGTGACTGTGCCTCTCCTCTCTGCTTAGTGACCGTGCCTCTCCATTATTTTAGGAATTGATGAATATTAATATTGTAGTAATTAATGTGTATTAATAGTTCAATAATATTGTAATAATTAATATATAGTAATAGTTCAGTAATATTGTAGGAATAAATGTATAGTAATAGTACAGTTTTATAGTAGAAATGAATGTGTATTTATCGTTCAGTAATATTGCAGGATTGTTGAGTATTAATAGTTCAGTAATATTGCAGGATTGTTGAGTATTAATAGTTCAGTAATATTGCAGGACTTGTTGAGTATTAATAGTTCAGTAATATTGCAGGATTGTTGAGTATTAATAGTTCAGTAATATTGCAGGACTTGTTGAGTATTAATAGTTCAGTAATATTACAGGATTGTTGAGTATTAATAGTTCAGTAATATTGCAGGATTGTTGAGTATTAATTGTTCAGTAATATTGCAGGACTTGTTGAGTATTAATAGTTCAGTAATATTGCAGGATTGCTGAGTATTAATAGTTCAGTAATATTGCATGATTGTTGAGTATTAATAGTTCAGTAATATTGCAGGATTGTTGAGTATTAATAGTTCAGTAACATTGCAGGATTGTTGAGTATTAATTGTTCAGTAACATTGCAAGATTTTTGAGTATTAATAGTTCAGTAATATTGCAGGATTGTTGAGTATTAATAGTTCAGTAATATTGCAGGACTTGTTGAGTATTAATAGTTCAGTAATATTGCAGGACTTGTTAAGTATTAATAGTTCAGTAATATTACAGGATTGTTGAGTATTAATAGTTCAGTAATATTGCAGGACTTGTTGAGTATTAAAAGTTCAGTAATATTGCAGGATTGTTGAGTATTAATAGTTCAGTAATATTGCAGGATTGTTGAGTATTAATAGTTCAGTAATATTGCAGGATTGTTGAGTATCAATAGTTCAGTAATATTGCAGGATTGTTGAGTATTAATAGTTCAGTAATATTGCAGGATTGTTGAGTATCAATAGTTCAGTAATATTGCAGGATTGTTGAGTATTAATAGTTCAGTAACATTGCAGGATTGTTGAGTATTAATAGTTCAGTAATATTGCAGGATTGTTGAGTATTAATAGTTCAGTAATATGGCAGGATTGTTGAGTATTAATAGTTCAGTAATATTGCAGGATTTGTTGAGTATTAATAGTTCAGTAATATTGCAGGATTGTTGAGTATTAATAGTTCAGTAATATTGCAGGAATGTTGAGTATTAATAGTTCAGTAATATTGCAGGATTGTTGAGTATTAATAGTTCAGTAATTAAAGGTGTAAATGTTTCTTTGTTTTTTAGGATTTTCTACATTATGAGCAGAGGAACAAGTCCTAATCTCTTTCAATATCTTGAAGTATTTATTTATATATTGTCGCTGCAGAAAGTGTCAAGAAGCAAATTTTATCCATTTGTAAACTTTTACCACAAATGTATTTTTGGAAAATGATTTATTAATAAAGCCACATTTCATACAAGACCCACAATGATATCTAAATACTTATAGCACTGCACGTACTAGACTATCAAACATTCCCCCCTCGCCCACCAACCATCACATAGAGAGCTTGGTGAATTCATTTTCCTTTAACACTGTCATCCAGGGGTCATCTCCTGGACGGATATACATACAGGGATCATCTCCTGGACTGATATACATACAGTGTATCATCTCCTGGACTGATATACATACAGGGATCATCTCCTTGACTGATATACATACAGGGGTCATATCCTGGACTGATATACATACAGGGATCATCTCCTGGACTGATATACATACAGGGGTCATCTCCTGGACTGATATACATACAGGGGTCATCTCCTGGACTGATATACATACAGGGATCATCTCCTGGACTGATATACATACAGGGGTCATATCCTGGACTGATATACATACAGGGATCATCTCCTGGACTGATATACATACAGGGGTCATCTCCTGGACTGATGTATATACAGGGATCATCTCCTGGACTGATATACATACAGGGATCATCTCCTGGACTGATATACATACAGGGGTCATCTCCTGGACTGATATACATACAGGGGTCATCTCCTGGACTGATATACATACAGGGGTCATCTCCTGGACTGATATACATACAGGGATCATCTCCTGGACTGATATACACACAGGGGTCATCTCCTGGACTGATATACATACAGGGATCATCTCCTGGACTGATATACATACAGGGGTCATCTCCTGGACTGATATACATACAGTGTATCATCTCCTGGACTGATATACATACAGGGGTCATATCCTGGACTGATATACATACAGGGGTCATATCCTGGACTGATATACATACAGGTGTCATATCCTGGACTGATATACATACAGGGGTCATCTCCTGGACTGATATACATACAGGGGTCATCTCCTGGACTGATATACATACAGGGATCATCTCCTGGATTGATATACATACAGTGTATCATCTCCTGGACTGATATACATACAGGGATCATCTCCTGGACTGATATACATACAGGGGTCATATCCTGGACTGATATACATACAGGGATCATCTCCTGGACTGATATACATACAGGGGTCATCTCCTGGACTGATATACATACAGGGGTCATCTCCTGGACTGATATACATACAGGGGTCATATCCTGGACTGATATACATACAGGGATCATCTCCTGGACTGATATACATACAGGGATCATCTCCTGGACTGATATACATACAGGGGTCATCTCCTGGACTGATATACATACAGGGGTCATCTCCTGGACTGATATACATACAGTGTATCATCTCCTGGACGGATATACATACAGGGGTTATCTCCTGGACTGATATACATACAGGGATCATCTCCTGGACTGATATACATACAGGGGTCATCTCCTGGACTGATATACATACAGGGATCATCTCCTGGACTGATATACATACAGGGGTCATATCCTGGACTGATATACATACAGTGTATCATCTCCTGGACTGATATACATACAGTGTATCATCTCCTGGACTTATATACATACAGGGGTCATATCCTGGACTGATATACATACAGGGGTCATCTCCTGGACTGATATACATACAGGGATCATCTCCTGGACTGATATACATACAGGGGTCATCTCCTGGACTGATATACATACAGGGGTCATCTCCTGGACTGATATACATACAGGGATCATCTCCTGGACTGATATACATACAGGGGTCATATCCTGGACTGATATACATACAGGGATCATCTCCTGGACTGATATACATACAGGGGTCATCTCCTGGACTGATGTATATACAGGGATCATCTCCTGGACTGATATACATACAGGGATCATCTCCTGGACTGATATACATACAGGGGTCATCTCCTGGACTGATATACATACAGGGGTCATCTCCTGGACTGATATACATACAGGGGTCATCTCCTGGACTGATATACATACAGGGATCATCTCCTGGACTGATATACACACAGGGGTCATCTCCTGGACTGATATACATACAGGGATCATCTCCTGGACTGATATACATACAGGGGTCATCTCCTGGACTGATATACATACAGTGTATCATCTCCTGGACTGATATACATACAGGGGTCATATCCTGGACTGATATACATACAGGGGTCATATCCTGGACTGATATACATACAGGGGTCATATCCTGGACTGATATACATACAGGGGTCATCTCCTGGACTGATATACATACAGGGGTCATCTCCTGGACTGATATACATACAGGGATCATCTCCTGGACTGATATACATACAGGGATCATCTCCTAGACTGATATACATACAGGGGTCATCTCCTGGACTGATATACATACAGGGGTCATCTCCTGGACTGATATACATACAGTGTATCATCTCCTGGACGGATATACATACAGGGGTTATCTCCTGGACTGATATACATACAGGGATCATCTCCTGGACTGATATACATACAGGGGTCATCTCCTGGACTGATATACATACAGGGATCATCTCCTGGACTGATATACATACAGGGGTCATATCCTGGACTGATATACATACAGTGTATCATCTCCTGGACTGATATACATACAGTGTATCATCTCCTGGACTTATATACATACAGGGGTCATATCCTGGACTGATATACATACAGGGGTCATCTCCTGGACTGATATACATACAGGGATCATCTCCTGGACTGATATACATACAGGGGTCATCTCCTGGACTGATATACATACAGGGGTCATCTCCTGGACTGATATACATACAGGGATCATCTCCTGGACTGATATACATACAGGGGTCATATCCTGGACTGATATACATACAGGGATCATCTCCTGGACTGATATACATACAGGGGTCATCTCCTGGACTGATGTATATACAGGGATCATCTCCTGGACTGATATACATACAGGGATCATCTCCTGGACTGATATACATACAGGGGTCATCTCCTGGACTGATATACATACAGGGGTCATCTCCTGGACTGATATACATACAGGGGTCATCTCCTGGACTGATATACATACAGGGATCATCTCCTGGACTGATATACACACAGGGGTCATCTCCTGGACTGATATACATACAGGGATCATCTCCTGGACTGATATACATACAGGGGTCATCTCCTGGACTGATATACATACAGTGTATCATCTCCTGGACTGATATACATACAGGGGTCATATCCTGGACTGATATACATACAGGGGTCATATCCTGGACTGATATACATACAGGGGTCATATCCTGGACTGATATACATACAGGGGTCATCTCCTGGACTGATATACATACAGGGGTCATCTCCTGGACTGATATACATACAGGGATCATCTCCTGGATTGATATACATACAGTGTATCATCTCCTGGACTGATATACATACAGGGATCATCTCCTGGACTGATATACATACAGGGGTCATATCCTGGACTGATATACATACAGGGATCATCTCCTGGACTGATATACATACAGGGATCATCTCCTGGACTGATATACATACAGGGGTCATCTCCTGGACTGATATACATACAGGGGTCATCTCCTGGACTGATATACATACAGGGGTCATATCCTGGACTGATATACATACAGGGATCATCTCCTGGACTGATATACATACAGGGATCATCTCCTGGACTGATATACATACAGGGGTCATCTCCTGGACTGATATACATACAGGGGTCATCTCCTGGACTGATATACATACAGTGTATCATCTCCTGGACGGATATACATACAGGGGTTATCTCCTGGACTGATATACATACAGGGATCATCTCCTGGACTGATATACATACAGGGGTCATCTCCTGGACTGATATACATACAGGGATCATCTCCTGGACTGATATACATACAGGGGTCATATCCTGGACTGATATACATACAGTGTATCATCTCCTGGACTGATATACATACAGTGTATCATCTCCTGGACTTATATACATACAGGGGTCATATCCTGGACTGATATACATACAGGGGTCATCTCCTGGACTGATATACATACAGGGATCATCTCCTGGACTGATATACATACAGTGTATCATCTCCTGGACTGATATACATACAGGGGTCATCTCCTGGACTGATATACATACAGGGGTCATCTCCTGGACTGATATACATACAGGGATCATCTCCTGGACTGATATACATACAGTGGATCATCTCCTGGACTGATATACATACAGTGGATCATCTCCTGGACTGATATACATACAGGGATCATCTCCTGGACTGATATACATACAGGGGTCATCTCCTGAACTGATATACATACAGGGGTCATATCCTGGACTGATATACATACAGGGGTCATATCCTGGACTGATATACATACAGGGGTCATATCCTGGACTGATATACATACAGGGATCATATCCTGGACTGATATACATACAGGGGTCATATCCTGGACTGATATACATACAGGGATCATCTCCTGGACTGATATACATACAGGGATCATCTCCTCGACCGATATACATACAGGGGTCATCTCCTGGACTGATATACATACAGGGATCATCTCCTGGACTGATATACATACAGGGGTCATATCCTGGACTGATATACATACAAGGATCATCTCCTGGACTGATATACATACAGGGATCATATCCTGGACTGATATACATACAGGGGTCATATCCTGGACTGATATACATACAGGGGTCATATCCTGGACTGATATACATACAGGGATCATCTCCTGCACTGATATACATACAGGGATCATCTCCTGGACTGATATACATACAGGGATCATCTCCTGGACTGATATACATACAGGGGTCATATCCTGGACTGATATACATACAGGGGTCATATCCTGGACTGATATACATACAGGGATCATCTCCTGGACTGATATACATACAGGGATCATCTCCTGGACTGATATACATACAGGGGTCATATCCTGGACTGATATACATACAGGGATCATCTCCTGAGCAGACACCTCGATGTTCGGGTTCGAGAGGTTCGACCGATGTTCATAAAAATGTCCGGGTCCGTGCTCGAACTTGACCACGAACTTGACCCCGAACCCAAACCCCATTGAAGTAAATGGGGACACAGACTTCTGGCCACTAAAATGCCTCTAAAAAAGTAATGGAAAGGGCTAGAGGGCTGCAAAAGGAATTAAAATGTGGGTAAGAGTAGGACAAGTGCCCTGCAAGCAAATGTGGATAGGGAAATAACTTCAAATAACATAAAATACATACAAATTACAAATACAGCTGAGCCATAAAATAGCACTAGATGGAATCTTTGATTTTAGCTTTGGAAGAACATAAATCTAAATCTAAAGCATGGCTGCCAGGAGGATCAACAGAATTATCCATGTGAGAGAGGGTTGGAGTGCAGGGTATTCTCTTTCAGTTTATACTAAGTGACCCATAGGTTGAGGAGGCGGTGACCCTGGCGGTGTAGGGGGAAGCGCCGCTGGAGGAGGAGGAGGTAGCCAGAATTTTTCAAAGTGCGCTGTAAGCACACTATTGGACTGTTCTTTTTGACTCTCAGATATGAAATGCACCGCAAGACTCAAATGGACTATTTAGCACCCAAAACTATTAGAATTCTTCAAAGTGCGCTGTAAGCACAGTATTTGACGGTTCTATTTGACTCTCAGATGTAATACATGTAATGATATTGCTATTCTATAAAAAGAAAGTCTATAAACCGAATGTTGTTCGGTTTATAGACGTTCGGTTTATAGAATAGCCAATAGCATTACATGTATTCTATAAACCGAATGTCTTTCGGTTTATAGACTTTCGGCTTATAGAATACATGTAATGCTACTGGCTATTCTATAAACCGAAAGTCTATAAACCGAATGAATTTCAGTTTAAAGACTTTCGGTTTAAAGCCGAACCTCGAACTCCAACCCGAACATACAGTGAAATGTCCGGGGTCGGGTCCGGGGTACGGATAGTACGGTTCGGGTTCGCTCAACACTACTCCTGGACTGATATACATATAGGGATCATCTCCTGGACTGATATACATACAGGGTGTAACGGACCATCTACCAGACGTAGTAGACCCTCTGTCCGTTGTGTGAAATCACCTCCTTAGCCCCCGATTACAGCTTTGCATTCACCCAGCAAGTCTTTCCTGGACCCTTGCTCTTTGTACCCAAATAGACAGGACATCTAGCAGTTAGGTACAGCAAGATTGAACAACTCTTTTATTTGTGGAACAACACAGACTTATATAAAGACATACACATGACATAACAGACATTAGAATACAATGGGGGGGATGGAACTAAACATAGTTCTCCAACTAACTGTATGCTTAAACTCCCTCACTGTATTAACCTCTATCACTTCTACTTGAAGACTATTCCATACATCCACTACCCTCTCAGTAATGTAATACTTTCATTAGCCCCTGGCCTTATCTTATATCTAGGATAGCCTTATACCTATCCCATGCATGCTTAAACTCCTTCACTGTATTAACCTCTACCACTTCTACTGGAAGACTATTCCATGTATCCACTACCCTCTCAGTAAAGCTTTCATTAGTCCCTGGCCTTATCTTATATCTAGGATAGCCTTATACCTATCCCATGCATGCTTAAACTCCTTCACTGTATAAACCTCTACCACTTCTACTGGAAGACTATTCCATACATCCACTACCCTCTCAGTAATGTAATACTTTCATTAGTCCCTGACCTTATCTTATATCTAGGATAGCCTTATACCTATCCCATGCATGCTTAAACTCCTTCACTGTATTAACCTCTACCACTTCTACTGGAAGACTATTCCATACATCCACTACCCTCTCAGTAATGTAATACTTTAATTAGTCCCTGGCCTTATCTTATATCTAGGATAGCCTTATAACTATAACATGCATGCTTAAACTCCTTCACTGTATTAACCTCTACCACTTCTACTGGAAGACTATTCCATACATCCACTACCCTCTCAGTAATGTAATACTTTCATTAGTCCCTGGCCTTGTCTTATATGTAGGAGAGCCTTATACCTATCCCATGCATGCTTAAACTCCTTCACTGTATTAATCTCTACCACTTCTACTGGAAGACTATTCCATACATCCACTACCCTCTCAGTAATGTAATCCTTTCATTAGTCCCTGGCCTTATCTTATATCTAGGATAGCCTTATACCTATCCCATGCATGCCTAAACTCCTTCACTGTATTAACCTCTACCACCTCTACTGGAAGACTATTCCATGCATCCACTACCCTCTCAGTAATGTAATACTTTCATTAGTCCCTGACCTTATCTTATATCTAATATAGCCTTATACCTATCCCATGCATGCTTAAACTCCTTCACTGTATTAACCTCTACCACTTCTACTGGAAGACTATTCCATACATCCACTACCCTCTCAGTAATGTAATACTTTCATTAGTCCCTGGCCTTGTCTTATATGTAGGAGAGCCTTATACCTATCCCATGCATGCTTAAACTCCTTCACTGTATTAATCTCTACCACTTCTACTGGAAGACTATTCCATACATCCACTACCCTCTCAGTAATGTAATCCTTTCATTAGTCCCTGGCCTTATCTTATATCTAGGATAGCCTTATACCTATCCCATGCATGCTTAAACTCCTTCACTGTATTAACCTCTACCACTTCTACTGGAAGACTATTCCATGCATCCACTACCCTCTCAGTAATGTAATACTTTCATTAGTCCCTGACCTTATCTTATATCTAGGATAGCCTTATACCTATCCCATGCATGCTTAAACTCCTTCACTGTATTAACCTCTACCACTTCTACTGGAAGACTATTCCATACATCCACTACCCTCTCAGTAATGTAATACTTTCATTAGTCCCTGGCCTTGTCTTATATGTAGGAGAGCCTTATACCTATCCCATGCATGCTTAAACTCCTTCACTGTATTAATCTCTACCACTTCTACTGGAAGACTATTCCATACATCCACTACCCTCTCAGTAATGTAATCCTTTCATTAGTCCCTGGCCTTATCTTATATCTAGGATAGCCTTATACCTATCCCATGCATGCTTAAACTCCTTCACTGTATTAACCTCTACCACTTCTACTGGAAGACTATTCCATGCATCCACTACCCTCTCAGTAATGTAATACTTTCATTAGTCCCTGACCTTATCTTATATCTAGGATAGCCTTATACCTATCCCATGCATGCTTAAACTCCTTCACTGAATTAACCTCTACCACCTCTACTGGAAGACTATTCCATGCATCCACTACCCTCTCAGTAATGTAATACTTTCATTAGTCCCTGACCTTATCTTATATCTAATATAGCCTTATACCTATCCATGCATGCTTAAACTCCCTCACTGTATTAACCTCTACCACTTCTACTGGAAGACTATTCCATACATCCACTACCCTCTCAGTAAAGTAATACTTTCATTAGTCCCTGGCTTTATCTTATATCTAGGATAGCCTTATACCTATCCCATGCATGCTTAAACTCCTTCACTGTATTAACCTCTACCTCTTCTACTGGAAGATTATTCCATGTATCCACTACCCTTTCAGTAAAGTAATACTTTCATTAGTCCCTGGCCTTATCTTATATCTAGGATAGCCTTATACCTATCCCATGCATGCTTAAACTCCTTCACTGTATAAACCTCTACCACTTCTACTGGAAGACTATTCCATACATCCACTACCCTCTAAGTAATGTAATGCTTTCATTAGTCCCTGGCCTTATCTTATATCTAGGATAGCCTTATACCTATCCCATGAATGCTTAAACTCCTTCACTGTATTAATCTCTACCACTTCTACTGGAAGACTATTCCATACATCCACTACCCTCTCAGTAATGTAATCCTTGCATTAGTCCCTGGCCTTATCTTATATCTAGGATAGCCTTATACCTATCCCATGCATGCTTAAACTCCTTCACTGTATTAACCTCTACCACTTCTACTGGAAGACTATTCCATGCATCCACTACCCTCTCAGTAATGTAATACTTTCATTAGTCCCTGACCTTATCTTATATCTAGGATAGCCTTATACCTATCCCATGCATGCTTAAACTCCTTCACTGTATTAATCTCTACCACTTCTACTGGAAGACTATTCCATACATCCACTACCCTCTCAGTAATGTAATCCTTGCATTAGTCCCTGGCCTTATCTTATATCTAGGATAGCCTTATACCTATCCCATGCATGCTTAAACTCCTTCACTGTATTAACCTCTACCACTTCTACTGGAAGACTATTCCATGCATCCACTACCCTCTCAGTAATGTAATACTTTCATTAGTCCCTGACCTTATCTTATATCTAGGATAGCCTTATACCTATCCCATGCATGCTTAAACTCCTTCACTGTATTAACCTCTACCACTTCTACTGGAAGACTATTCCATGCATCCACTACCCTCTCAGTAATGTAATACTATCATTAGTCCCTGGCCTTATCTTATATCTAGGATAGCCTTATACATATCTCATGCATGCTTAAACTCCTTCACTGTATTAACCTCTACCACTTCTACTGGAAGACTATTCCATACATCCACTACCCTGTCAGTAATGTAATACTTTCATTAGTCCCTGACCTTATTTTATATCTAGGATAGCCTTATACCTATCCCATGCATGCTTAAACTCCTTCACTGTATTAACCTCTACCACTTCTACTGGAAGACTATTCCATACACCCACTACCCTCTCAGTAATGTAATACTTTCATTAGTCCCTGGCCGTATCTTATATCTAGGATAGCCTTATACCTATCCCATGCATGCTTAAACTCCTTCACTGTATTAACCTCTACCACTTCTACTGGAAGACTATTCCATACATCCACTACCCTCTCAGTAATGTAATACTTTCATTAGTCCCTGACCTTATCGTATATCTACGATTGCCTTATACCTATCCCACGCATGCTTAAACTCCTTCACTGTATTAACCTCTACCACTTCTACTGGAAGACTATTCCATACATCCACTACCCTCTCAGTAATGTAATACTTTCATTAGTCCCTGACCTTATCGTATATCTACGATAGCCTTATACCTATCCCATGCATGCTTAAACTCCTTCACTGTATTAACCTCTACCACTTCTACTGGAAGACTATTCCATACATCCACTACCCTCTCAGTAATGTAATACTTTCATTAGTCCCTGACCTTATCGTATATCTACGATAGCCTTATACCTATCCCATGCATGCTTAAACTCCTTCACTGTATTAACCTCTACCACTTCTACTGGAAGACTATTCCATACATCCACTACCCTCTCAGTAATGTAATACTTTCATTAGTCCCTGACCTTATCTTATATCTAGGATAGCCTTATACCTATCCCACGCATGCTTAAACTCCTTCACTGTATTAACCTCTACCACTTCTACTGGAAGACTATTCCATGCATCCACTACCCTCTCAGTAATGTAATACTATCATTAGTCCCTGACCTTATCGTATATCTACGATAGCCTTATACCTATCCCATGCATGCTTAAACTCCTTCACTGTATTAACCTCTACCACTTCTACTGGAAGACTATTCCATACATCCACTACCCTCTCAGTAACGTAATACTTTCATTAGTCCCTGGCCTTATCTTATATCTAGGATAGCCTTATACCTATCCCATGCATGCTTAAACTCCTTCACTGTATTAACCTCTACCACTTCTACTGGAAGACTATTCCATACATCCACTACCCTCTCAGTAAAGTAATACTTTCATTAGTCCCTGGTCTTATCTTATATCTAGGATAGCCTTATACCTATCCCATGCATGCTTAAACTCCTTCACTGTATTAACCTCTACCACTTCTACTGGAAGACTATTCCATACATCCACTACCCTCTCAGTAATGTAATACTTTCATTAGTCCCTGACCTTATCTTATATCTAGGATAGCCTTATACCTATCCCATGCATGCTTAAACTCCTTCACTGTATTAACCTCTACCACTTCTACTGGAAGACTATTCCATGTATCCACTACCCTCTCAGTAAAGCTTTCATTAGTCCCTGGCCTTATCTTATATCTAGGATAGCCTTATACCTATCCCATGCATGCTTAAACTCCTTCACTGTATAAACCTCTACCACTTCTACTGGAAGACTATTCCATACATCCACTACCCTCTCAGTAATGTAATACTTTCATTAGTCCCTGACCTTATCTTATATCTAGGATAGCCTTATACCTATCCCATGCATGCTTAAACTCCTTCACTGTATTAACCTCTACCACTTCTACTGGAAGACTATTCCATACATCCACTACCCTCTCAGTAATGTAATACTTTAATTAGTCCCTGGCCTTATCTTATATCTAGGATAGCCTTATAACTATAACATGCATGCTTAAACTCCTTCACTGTATTAACCTCTACCACTTCTACTGGAAGACTATTCCATACATCCACTACCCTCTCAGTAATGTAATACTTTCATTAGTCCCTGGCCTTGTCTTATATGTAGGAGAGCCTTATACCTATCCCATGCATGCTTAAACTCCTTCACTGTATTAATCTCTACCACTTCTACTGGAAGACTATTCCATACATCCACTACCCTCTCAGTAATGTAATCCTTTCATTAGTCCCTGGCCTTATCTTATATCTAGGATAGCCTTATACCTATCCCATGCATGCTTAAACTCCTTCACTGTATTAACCTCTACCACTTCTACTGGAAGACTATTCCATGCATCCACTACCCTCTCAGTAATGTAATACTTTCATTAGTCCCTGACCTTATCTTATATCTAGGATAGCCTTATACCTATCCCACGCATGCTTAAACTCCTTCACTGTATTAACCTCTACCACCTCTACTGGAAGACTATTCCATGCATCCACTACCCTCTCAGTAATGTAATACTTTCATTAGTCCCTGGCCTTATCTTATATCTAGGATAGCCTTATACCTATCCCATGCATGCTTAAACTCCTTCACTGTATTAACCTCTACCACTTCTACTGGAAGACTATTCCATACATCCACTACCCTCTCAGTAACGTAATACTTTCATTAGTCCCTGGCCTTATCTTATATCTAGGATAGCCTTATACCTATCCCATGCATGCTTAAACTCCTTCACTGTATTAACCTCTACCACTTCTACTGGAAGACTATTCCATACATCCACTACCCTCTCAGTAATGTAATACTTTCATTAGTCCCTGACCTTATCGTATATCTACGATAGCCTTATACCTATCCCATGCATGCTTAAACTCCTTCACTGTATTAACCTCTACCACTTCTACTGGAAGACTATTCCATACATCCACTACCCTCTCAGTAATGTAATACTTTCATTAGTCCCTGACCTTATCTTATATCTAGGATAGCCTTATACCTATCCCACGCATGCTTAAACTCCTTCACTGTATTAACCTCTACCACTTCTACTGGAAGACTATTCCATGCATCCACTACCCTCTCAGTAATGTAATACTATCATTAGTCCCTGACCTTATCGTATATCTACGATAGCCTTATACCTATCCCATGCATGCTTAAACTCCTTCACTGTATTAACCTCTACCACTTCTACTGGAAGACTATTCCATACATCCACTACCCTCTCAGTAACGTAATACTTTCATTAGTCCCTGGCCTTATCTTATATCTAGGATAGCCTTATACCTATCCCATGCATGCTTAAACTCCTTCACTGTATTAACCTCTACCACTTCTACTGGAAGACTATTCCATACATCCACTACCCTCTCAGTAATGTAATACTTTCATTAGTCCCTGACCTTATCTTATATCTAGGATAGCCTTATACCTATCCCATGCATGCTTAAACTCCTTCACTGTATTAACCTCTACCACTTCTACTGGAAGACTATTCCATGTATCCACTACCCTCTCAGTAAAGCTTTCATTAGTCCCTGGCCTTATCTTATATCTAGGATAGCCTTATACCTATCCCATGCATGCTTAAACTCCTTCACTGTATAAACCTCTACCACTTCTACTGGAAGACTATTCCATACATCCACTACCCTCTCAGTAATGTAATACTTTCATTAGTCCCTGACCTTATCTTATATCTAGGATAGCCTTATACCTATCCCATGCATGCTTAAACTCCTTCACTGTATTAACCTCTACCACTTCTACTGGAAGACTATTCCATACATCCACTACCCTCTCAGTAATGTAATACTTTAATTAGTCCCTGGCCTTATCTTATATCTAGGATAGCCTTATAACTATAACATGCATGCTTAAACTCCTTCACTGTATTAACCTCTACCACTTCTACTGGAAGACTATTCCATACATCCACTACCCTCTCAGTAATGTAATACTTTAATTAGTCCCTGGCCTTATCTTATATCTAGGATAGCCTTATAACTATAACATGCATGCTTAAACTCCTTCACTGTATTAACCTCTACCACTTCTACTGGAAGACTATTCCATACATCCACTACCCTCTCAGTAATGTAATACTTTCATTAGTCCCTGGCCTTGTCTTATATGTAGGAGAGCCTTATACCTATCCCATGCATGCTTAAACTCCTTCACTGTATTAATCTCTACCACTTCTACTGGAAGACTATTCCATACATCCACTACCCTCTCAGTAATGTAATCCTTTCATTAGTCCCTGGCCTTATCTTATATCTAGGATAGCCTTATACCTATCCCATGCATGCTTAAACTCCTTCACTGTATTAACCTCTACCACTTCTACTGGAAGACTATTCCATGCATCCACTACCCTCTCAGTAATGTAATACTTTCATTAGTCCCTGACCTTATCTTATATCTAGGATAGCCTTATACCTATCCCATGCATGCTTAAACTCCTTCACTGTATTAACCTCTACCACCTCTACTGGAAGACTATTCCATGCATCCACTACCCTCTCAGTAATGTAATACTTTCATTAGTCCCTGGCCTTATCTTATATCTAGGATAGCCTTATACCTATCCCATGCATGCTTAAACTCCTTCACTGTATTACCCTCTACAACTTCTACTGGAAGACTATTCCATACATCCACTACCCTCTCAGTAATGTAATACTTTCATTAGTCCCTGGCCTTATCTTATATCTAGGATAGCCTTATACCTATCCCATGCATGCTTAAACTCCTTCGCTGTATTAACCTCTACCACTTCTACTGGAAGACTATTCCATGGATCCACTACCCTCTCAGTAATGTAATACATTCATTAGTCCCTGGCCTTATCTTATATCTAGGATAGCCTTATACCTATCCCATGCATGCTTAAACTCCTTCACTGTATTACCCTCTACCACTTCTACTGGAAGACTATTCCATACATCCACTACCCTCTCAGTAATGTAATACTTTCATTAGTCGCTGGCCTTATCTTATATCTAGGATAGCCTTATACCTATCCCATGCATGCTTAAACTCCTTCACTGTATTAACCTCTACCACTTCTACTGGAAGACTATTCCATACATCCACTACCCTCTCAGTAATGTAATACTTTCATTAGTCCCTGACCTTATATTATATCTAGGATAGCCTTATATCTATATCACGCATGCTTAAACTCCTTCACTGTATTAACCTCTACCACTTCTACTGGAAGACTATTCCATACATCCACTACCCTCTCAGTAAAGTAATACTTTCATTAGTCCCTGACCTTATCTTATATCTAGGATAGCCTTCTACCTATCCCATGCATGCTTAAACTCCTTCACTGTATTAACCTCTACCACTTCTACTGGAAGACTATTCCATACATCCACTACCCTCTCAGTAATGTAATACTTTCATTAGTCCCTGACCTTATCTTATATCTAGGATAGCCTTATACCTATCCCATTAATGCTTAAACTTATGCTGGTAGATTATTCCATGCACCAACCACCCTCTCAGCAAAGTAATATTACATTTCTGACCACAAAAACACATTCAAATATTAAATATTTCCAGCCTTTTCAAAAGCTTGAGGTGGACCCCAAATATATGTATATAACTAGTTGCATTTATACTTACATTAACTTTTTAATATTGTATTCAACTGTTTTATATGTAATAAAAATGTTATTGAAAAATTGTTAATTTCTTATTTTTATCCCTTCCTCTGCAATCACGATGCACCTAAAGAACTTAACACAGCACCATACAGCACCCACAGCACTTTGCACCCACACGTTTTGGCATGCCACAATGTCAATTTGCCCCCAAGAAATACCACAATGTAACTTTGCCCCTGTAGAACACACCACAGTGACACTTTGCCTCATAGTACATGTTATTTTGCCCCACAGAACATGCCACAGCATCACAATGGCTAGAGTCAATTTTCCAATTAATATACCACTTTTAGCCTGGCCATTAATATGCCACTATTAACCCGGCCATTAATATGCTACAGCCTAATTGCCCAGTAATATGCCAGTGTAATTGCCCAGTAATATGCCCAGCCTGATCCCCCAGTAATATGCCACAGTTTAATTGCCAGTAATATGCCTAGCATAATTGCCCAGTAATATGCCAGTGTAATTGCCCAGTAATATGCCCAGCCTGATCCCCCAGTAATATGCCACAGTTTAATTGCCAGTAATATGCCTAGCATAATTGCCCAGTAATATGCCACAAAGAAATTGCCCAGTAATATGCCCAGCATAATTGCCCAGGTATATGCCACAGTTTAATTGCCCAGTAATATGCCCAGCATAATTGCCCAGTAATATGCCACAGTGTAATTGCCCAATCATATGCCAAGCATAATTGCCCATTATTATGCCCAGGATGATCCCCCAGTTATATGCCACTGTTTAATTGCCCAGTAATATGCCACCAACCTCCTCCGTCCTTCCTCCCTGCCCCAGTACTCACCTGCTCCATGTCTCCTCCGTGCACCAGGTTTGTTTGTTTTTCATTAAAGTTTCATTAAAACTCCCCCGCTCCGTTCAGTTCAGCTTCCAGCAGACACGTGTGGCAGGGATGGCTACAGCAGGCTGATGTGATCTCAGCTCACACAGACTGAACTGTGCGGGTGAGATTTCCACCGGGACAATCTCGGATTTCACAGGACTGTCCCGGCAGTTGGCAAGTATGCTATATGTAATGCTGCCATGGATAGCTATATGTAATGATGCCATGGATAGCTATATGTAATGCTGCCATGGATAGCTATATGTAATGCTGCCATGGATACCCATATGTAATGCTGCCATGGATAGCTATATGTAATGCTGCCATGGATAGCCATATGTAATGCTGCCATGGATAGCTATATGTAATGCTGTCATGGATAGGTATATGTAATACTTTCATGGTTAGCCATATGTAATACTTTCATGGATAGACATATGTAATGCTGCCATGGATAGCCATATGTAATGCTGCCATGGATAGCCATATGTAATGCTGCCATGGATAGCTATATGTAATGCTGCCATGGATAGCCATATGTAATGCTGCCATGGATAGCTATATGTAATGCTGTCATGGATAGGTATATGTAATACTTTCATGGTTAGCCATATGTAATACTTTCATGGATAGACATATGTAATGCTGCCATGGATAGCCATATGTAATGCTGCCATGGATAGCCATATGTAATGCTGTCATGGATAGGTATATGTAATACGTTCATGATTAGCCATATGTAATTCTGTCATGGATAGCCATATGCAATGCTGTCATGGATAGCTATATGTAATACGTTCATGAATAGCCATATGTAAAGTCATGGATAGCCATATGTATTGCTGCAATGGATAACCATATGTAATACTTTCATGGTTAGCTATATGTAATGTTGTCATGGATCGCTATATGTAATGCTGTCATGGTTAGCTATATGTAATGCTGTCATGGTTAGCTATATGTAATGTTGTCATGGATAGCTATATGTAATGCTGTCATGGTTAGCTATATGTAATGCTGTCATGGTTAGCTATATATAATGCTGTCATGGTTAGCTATATGTAATTCTGTCAAGAATAGCTATATGTAATGCTGTCATGGATACCTATATGTAATGCTGTCATGGTTAGCTATATGAAATGTTGTCATGGATAGCTATATGCAATGCTGTCATGGATACCTATATGTAATGCTGTCATGGATAGCTATATGTAATGCTGTCATGGTTAGCTATATATAATGCTGTCATGGATAGCTATATGTAATTCTGTCATGGATAGCTATATGTAATGCTGTCATGTTAAGCTATATGTAATGTTGTCATGGATACCCATATGTAATGCTGCCATGGATAGCAATATGTAATGCTGCCTTGGATAGCCATATGTAATGCTGCTATGGATAGCCATATGTAATGCTGCTATGGATAGCTATATGTAATGCTGCCATGGATAGCTATATGTAATATTTCCATGATTAGCCATATCTAATTCTGTCATGGATAGCCATATGAAATGCTGCCATGGATAGCCATATGTAATTCTGTCATGGATAGCTATATGTAATACGTTCATGATTAGCCATATGTAAGTCTGTCATGAATAGCAATATGTAATGCTGCCTTGGATAGCCATATGTAATGCTGCTATGGATAGCCATATGTAATGCTGCTATGGATAGCTATATGTAATGCTGCCATGGATAGCAATATGTAATGCTGCCTTGGATAGCCATATGTTATGCTGCTATGGATAGCCATATGTAATGCTGCTATGGATAGCTATATGTAATGCTGCTATGGATAGCTATATGTAATGCTGCCATGGATAGCTATATGTAATATTTCCATGATTAGCCATATCTAATTCTGTCATGGATAGCCATATGTAATGCTGCCATGGATAGCCATATGTAATTCTGTCATGGATAGCTATACGTAATACGTTAATGATTAGCCATATGTAATTCTGTCATGGATAGCTTTATGTAATGCTGTCATGGATAGCCATATGTAATGCTGTCATGGATAGCTATATGTAATGCTGTCATGGATAGCTATATGTAATACGTTAACGATTAGCCATATGTAATTCTGTCATGGATAGCTATATGTAATACGTTAATGATTAGCCATATGTAATTCTGTCATGGATAGCCATATGTAATGCTGTCATTTATAGCTATATGTAATACGTTCATGATTAGCCATTTGTAATTCTGTCATGGATAGCCATATGTAATGCTGTCATGGATAGCCATATGTAATACGTTAATGATTAGCCATATGTAATTCTGTCATGGATAACTTTATGTAATGCTGTCATGGATAGCTATATGTAATGCTGTCATGGTTAGCTATATGTAATGTTGTCATGGTTAACTTTATGTAATGCTGTCATGGATAGCTATATGTAATGCTGTCATGGTTAGCTATATGTAATGTTGTCATGGATAGCTATATGTAATGTTGTCATTGATAGCTATATGTAATGCTGTCATGGTTAGCTACATGTAATGTTGTCATGGATAGCTATATGTAATGTTGTCATGGATAGCTATATGTAATGTTGTCATGGATAGTTATATGTAATGCTGTCATGTTTAGCTGTATGTAATGCTGTCATGGTTAGCTATATGTAATGTTGTCATGGATAGCTATATGTAATGCTGTCATGGTTAGCTATATGTAATGTTGTCATGGATAGCTATATGTAATGCTGTCATGGTTAGCTATATGTAATGTTGTCATTTATAGCTATATGTAATGCTGTCATGTTTAGCTATATTTAATGCTGTCATGGATAGCTATACGTAATGCTGTCAAGATTAGCTATATGTAATGCTGTCATGGATAGCTATATGTAATGCTGTCATGTTTAGCTATATGTAATGGTGTCATGGTCAGCTATATGTAATGCTCTCATGGATAGCCATATGTAATTCTGTCATGGATAGCTATATGTAATGCTGTCATGGTTAGCTATATGTAATGCTGTCATGGATAGCTATATGTAATGCTGTCATGTTTAGCTATATGTAATGTTGTCATGGTTAGCTATATGTAATGCTGTCATGGTTAGCTATATGTAATGCTGTCATGGATAGCTATATGTAATACGTTAATGATTAGCCATATGTAATTCTGTCATGGATAGCTTTATGTAATGCTGTCATGGATAGCCATATGTAATGCTGTCATGGATAGCTATATGTAATACGTTAACGATTAGCCATATGTAATTCTGTCATGGATAGCTATATGTAATACGTTAATGATTAGCCATATGTAATTCTGTCATGGATAGCCATATGTAATGCTGTCATTTATAGCTATATGTAATACGTTCATGATTAGCCATTTGTAATTCTGTCATGGATAGCCATATGTAATGCTGTCATGGATAGCCATATGTAATACGTTAATGATTAGCCATATGTAATTCTGTCATGGATAGCTATATGTAATGCTGTCATGGATAGCTACATGTAATGCTGTCATGGTTAGCTATATGTAATGTTGTCATGGATAGCTACATGTAATGCTGTCATGGTTAGCTATATGTAATGTTGTCATGGTTAGCTATATGTAATGCTGTCATGGATAGCTTTATATAATGCTTTCATGGTTAGCTATATGTAATGTTGTCATGGATAGCTATATGTAATGCTGTCATGTTTAGCTATATGTAATGTTGTCATGGATAGCTATATGTAATGTTGTCATGGATAGCTATATGTAATGTTGTCATGGATAGCTATATGTAATGTTGTCATGGTTAGCTCTATGTAATGCTGTCATGGATAGCTATATGTAATGCTGTCATGGTTAGCTATATGTAATGCTGTCATGTTTAGCTATATGTAATGTTGTCATGGATAGCTATATGTAATGTTGTCATGGATAGCTATATGTAATGTTGTCATGGATAGCTATATGTAATGCTGTCATGTTAAGCTATATGTAATGTTGTCATGGTTAACTTTATGTAATGCTGTCATGGATAGCTATATGTAATGCTGTCATGGTTAGCTATATGTAATGTTGTCATGGATAGCTATATGTAATGTTGTCATTGATAGCTATATGTAATGCTGTCATGGTTAGCTACATGTAATGTTGTCATGGATAGCTATATGTAATGTTGTCATGGATAGCTATATGTAATGTTGTCATGATTAGCTATATGTAATGCTGTCATGGTTAGCTATATGTAATGCTGTCATGGATAGCTATATGTAATGCTGTCATGGTTAGCTACATGTAATGCTGTCATGGATAGCTATATGTAATGCTGTCATGGTTAGCTATATGTAATGCTGTCATGGATAGCCATATCTAATGCTGTCATGGATAGCTATATGTAATACGTTAATGATTAGCCATATGTAATTCTGTCATGGATAGCTATATGTAATGCTGTCATGGATAGCCATATGTAATGCTGTCATGGATAGCTATATGTAATACGTTAACGATTAGCCATATGTAATTCTGTCATGGATAGCTATATGTAATACGTTAATGATTAGCCATATGTAATTCTGTCATGGATAGCCATATGTAATACTGTCATTTATAGCTATATGTAATACGTTCATGATTAGCCATATGTAATTCTGTCATGGATAGCCATATGTAATGCTGCCATGGATAGCTATATGTAATGCTGCCATGGATAGCTATATGTAATGCTGTCATGGATAGCTATATGTAATGCTGCCATGGATAGCTATATGTAATGCTGCCATGGATAGCTATATGTAATGCTGCCATGGATAGCTATATGTAATGCTGCCATGGTTAGCTATATGTAATGCTGTCATGTTTAGCTATATGTAATGTTGTCATGGATAGCTATATGTAATGTTGTCATGGATAGCTATATGTAATGTTGTCATGGATAGCTATATGTAATGCTGTCATGTTAAGCTATATGTAATGTTGTCATGGTTAACTTTATGTAATGCTGTCATGGATAGCTATATGTAATGCTGTCATGGTTAGCTATATGTAATGTTGTCATGGATAGCTATATGTAATGTTGTCATTGATAGCTATATGTAATGCTGTCATGGTTAGCTACATGTAATGTTGTCATGGATAGCTATATGTAATGTTGTCATGGATAGCTATATGTAATGTTGTCATGGATAGCTATATGTAATGCTGTCATGTTTAGCTATATGTAATGTTGTCATGATTAGCTATATGTAATGCTGTCATGGTTAGCTATATGTAATGCTGTCATGGATAGCTATATGTAATGCTGTCATGGTTAGCTATATGTAATGCTGTCATGGATAGCTATATGTAATGCTGTCATGGTTAGCTATATGTAATTCTGTCATGGATAGCCATATCTAATGCTGTCATGGATAGCTATATGTAATACGTTAATGATTAGCCATATGTAATTCTGTCATGGATAGCTATATGTAATGCTGTCATGGATAGCCATATGTAATGCTGTCATGGATAGCTATATGTAATACGTTAACGATTAGCCATATGTAATTCTGTCATGGATAGCTATATGTAATACGTTAATGATTAGCCATATGTAATTCTGTCATGGATAGCCATATGTAATGCTGTCATTTATAGCTATATGTAATACGTTCATGATTAGCCATATATAATTCTGTCATGGATAGCCATATGTAATGCTGCCATGGATAGCTATATGTAATGCTGCCATGGATAGCTATATGTAATGCTGCCATGGATAGCTATATGTAATGCTGTCATGGATAGCTATATGTAATGCTGCCATGGATAGCTATATGTAATGCTGCCATGGAGAGCTATATGTAATGCTGCCATGGATAGCTATATGTAATGCTGCCATGGATAGCTATATGTAATACGTTCATGATTAGCCATATGTAATTCTGACATGGATAGCCATATGTAATGCTGTCATGGATAGCTATATGTAATACGTTAATGATTAGCCATATGTAATTCTGTCATGGATAGCCATATGTAATGCTGCCATGGATAGCCATATGTAATGCTGCCATGGATAGCTATATGTAATTCTGTCATGGATAGCTATATGTATTGCTGCCATGGATAGCTATATGTAATGCTGCCACGGATAGCTATATGTAATGCTGCCATGCATAGCTATATGTAATGCTGCCATGGATAGCTATATGTAATGCTGCCACGGATAGCTATATGTAATGCTGCCACGGATAGCTATATGTAATGCTGTCATGGATAGCTATATGTAATGCTGTCATGGATAGCTATATGTAATTCTGTCATGGATAGCTATATGTAATGCTGCCATGGATAGCTATATGTAATGCTGCCACGGATAGCTATATGTAATGCTGCCACGGATAGCTATATGTAATGCTGTCATGGATAACTATATGTAATGCTGCCATGGATAGCTATATGTAATGCTGCCATGGATAGCTATATGTAATGCTGCCATGGATAGCTATATGTAATGCTGCCATGGATAGCTATATGTAATGCTGCCATGGATATCTATATGTAATGCTGCCATGGATAGCTATATGTAATGCTGCCATGGATAGCTATATGTAATGCTGCCATGGATAGCTATATGTAATGCTGCCATGGATAGCTATATGTAATGCTGCCATGGATAGCTATATGTAATGCTGCCATGGATAGCTATATGTAATGCTGCCATGGATAGCTATATTTAATGCTGCCATGGATAGCTATATGTAATGCTGTCATGGATAGCTATATGTAATGCTGCCATGGATAGCTATATGTAATGCTGCCATGGATAGCTATATGTAATGCTGTCATGGATACCCATATGTAATGCTGTCATGGATAGCTATATGTAATGCTGCCATGGATAGCTATATGTAATGCTGCCATGGATAGCTATATGTAATGCTGTCATGGATAGCTATATGTAATGCTGCCATGGATAGCTATATGTAATGCTGCCATGGATAGCTATATGTAATGCTGTCATGGATACCCATATGTAATGCTGTCATGGATAGCTATATGTAATGCTGTCATGGATAGCTATATGTAATGCTGCCATGGATAGCTATATGTAATGCTGTCATGGATAGCTATATGTAATGCTGCCATGGATAGCTATATGTAATGCTGCAATGGATAGCTATATGTAATGCTGCCATGGATAGCTATATGTAATGCTGCCATGGATAGCTATATGTAATGCTGCAATGGATAGCTATATGTAATGCTGCCATGGATAGCTATATGTAATGCTGCCATGGATAGCTATATGTAATGCTGTCATGGATAGCTATATGTAATGCTGCCATGGATAGCTATATGTAATGCTGCAATGGATAGCTATATGTAATGCTGCCATGGATAGCTATATGTAATGCTGCCATGGATAGCCATATGTAATGCTGTCATGGATCTTAGCCTGGAAAATAAAATTACCGTAAGTATGAAAACATTTTTCCCTTTTAATTTATATTGTATACTGAGACATTCACAAGAACCAGACGTAAGAATCCACATAGATTCACAGGAGGTATAAACAGCCCATAGGATATAAAAACTATAAGAAGAATTTCAATATACACAATTTATTAATAAATAAGCCAGAGGTTAAGATGCCTGGTTTCTTGCATTTCACTGCCCTCTAGTGGACAGACAACATATCACATGTTATCTAACTAAAGATCATAGACTATATAGAAATAGAGGGTGCGCAAGAAACTTATACAAATATATAAAATGACAGAAATGCCTTTATCCCTCAACTGGTGTTGATTCTGTGATTAAACTTGAAGGTAAGAAACAAAGACATAAAACCAAACATAGTGTAGTGTAACTTCCAATGTTGGAATATATATCCGGTGATAGGGAATAAACTCACATTTGTTAGAGCCCTTTAGGACCAGACTCAAGGTGTGTGTGTGGTGATTAGTGTTGAGAGAACCCGAACCGCACTGTTAGGGTTCGTACCGGACATTACGGTGTCCGTGCCACGAACAAGGACATTTCACTGTATGTTCGGGTTGGAGTACGAGGTTCGGCTATAAACCGAAAGTCTATAAACCGAAAGTCTATAAACCGAAAGTCTATAAACCGAAAGACATTCGGTTTATGGAATACATGTAATGCTATTGGCTTTCTATAAATCAAAATAGAGTCCCCATTCATAAGAATAGGTCAATTGAATAGAATAGCAATAGCATTACATGTATTACATCAAATACTGTGCTTACAGCGCACTTTGAAATATTCTAATTGTTTTGGGTGCTAAATAGTACATTTGCGTCTTGCGGTGCAATACAGCTTGTTTAAGGATGCTCCAGTTTTTATAAACAATCCCCTAACATAACATTTTGATGCATACCATCTGGTACCGCTCCATCATCGTTAATATCCATAAACGTTTGGATTTCAGAGACCAGATAATCCACATTTTCTTTTTCCATCATAAGGTTCACATTAAGTCTCCATTTATTTCTTGTTTTGGGTTATTTTTAACTGTTCGAGTGTAGGTTTGATGAACTCGGGGGTAAAAGGTGTAGTCATGTTCTCCTGGGTGATTTACCCTCAGCAGTCATACAGTTGTTTCTTAGTTTGTGTTAGAGTTGGTAACTGGTTGTGGATCGTTAGGCTCTTGTTTGTTGTTTGGGTGGATTTTTTGGTCGATGATACAATGGTAATCTCCGCCCATTATCAAGTGACCCAGAGTTATCTGGTCAATTATCAACATAAGTTTGTTTAAAAACGTGACTGGAGATTTGTTCGGGGCAGATATATTTACCAATGTATATGTGATATTATTTGTCTGAACTATTAATCATATTATGTATCTTCCGCTTGTATCCTTTTCGTACAATATGTATTCGAGTTTGACTCCACTAGACACCAATATAGCAACCCCTCTGTATTTTCCTCTTTCAAGTTAGCTTGAAATACTGTGAGATATTTAACAAATCTCCAAAGTTTAATAGCTGGTTCTATCCAATGCCACATCATTTTTTTTTCTCTTTTAACACAGTATATAGTGAGACTCTCTTTTGGGGAGAGTTTAGGCCCTGGACTTTATTTGACACAAAATTAACTGACATATTGTTTTATTGGTTCCTCTTTCATATGCGATCTCCCCCCACTCCTGTTCCAGTCCCCCACCTTTGCAGACCCCATTCCCACCTTTATTCGTACCTTTGTTCTTAACCCCTAGTTTTCCCATCACTCGACCTGACAACCTTACAAGCACAGCTGTCTAAGCTTAGTGACCTGTGCTCACTACTGTTACCCAGTGGTGTATCTTGGTTTTGTGCTGCCCTAGGCTGACAAAATTTCCCCCCCCCCCCACGTTACACACCTACGACATGCCCCATCACCCACGTTGCATACACACTAAATGCCCCATCACCCCTATTACATACCCCCACCACGTCCATTACATACCCCCATCACGTCCATTACATACCCCCATCACGTCCATTACATACCCCCATCACATCCATTACATACCCCCACCACATCCATTTCATACCCCCATCACATCCATTACATGCCCCCATCACCCTGATTAATTGGAAGGAGCTAAAGCTTGCTGAACGGTGGGGGAGGGAGTGAAAATGTTTGAAGCACCAGAAGTGTGCTAACACCCTCTGGCAAAGTGCCGCCCTCTGGCAAAGTGCCGCCCTAGGCGAGTGCCTTGTTTGCTTTGTGGAAGATACACTAACTTGCATACCGCGATCGGATCTGCATGGCGGACCTGGACCGTCGTTGGTCACTAAGGGGATAAGAGCGGCCTGGATACTTTAATGAGCCTGAGCAGAGAGGGCTATGCATGTTAGTATAGGCAGTAATGCCCCGGAGCATAGAGGGCTATGCATGTCAGTATAGGCAGTAATGCCCCGGAGCAGAGAGGGCTATGCATGTTAGTATAGGCAGTAATGCCCGGAGCATAGAGGGCTATGTATGTTAGTATAGGCAGTAATGCCCCGGAGCACAGAGGGCTATGCATGTTAGTATAGGCAGTAATGCCCCGGAGCAGAGAGGGCTATGCATGTTAGTATAGGCAGTAATGCCCCGGAGCAGAGAGGGTTATGCATGTTAGTATAGGCAGTAATGCCCCGGAGCATAGAGGGCTATGTATGTTAGTATAGGCAGTAATGCCCCGGAGCACAGAGGGCTATGTATGTTAGTATAGGCAGTAATGCCCCGGAGCAGAGAGGGTTATGTATGTTAGTATAGGCAGTAATGCCCCGGAGCAGAGAGGGCTATGCATGTTAGTATAGGCAGTAATGCCCCGGAGCAGAGAGGGTTATGCATGTTAGTATAGGCAGTAATGCTCGGAGCATAGAGGGCTATGCATGTTAGTATAGGCAGTAATGCCCCGGAGCAGAGAGGGCTATGCATGTTAGTATAGGCAGTAATGCCCCGGAGCAGAGAGGGCTATGTATGTTAGTATAGGCAGTAATGCCCCGGAGCATAGAGGGCTATGCATGTTAGTATAGGCAGTAATGCCCCGGAGCATAGAGGGCTACGCATGTTAGTATAGGCAGTAATGCCCCGGAGCATAGAGGGCTATGTATGTTACTATAGGCAGTAATGCCCCGGAGCATAGAGGGTTATGCATGTTAGTATAGGCAGTAATGCCCCGGAGCACAGAGGGTTATGCATGTTAGTATAGGCAGTAATGCCCCGGAGCAGAGAGGGTTATGCATGTTAGTATAGGCAGTAATGCCCCGGAGCATAGAGGGCTATGCATGTTAGTATAGGCAGTAATGCCCCGGAGCACAGAGGGCTATGTATGTTAGTATAAGCAGTAATGCCCCGGAGCAGAGAGGGTTATGTATGTTAGTATAGGCAGTAATGCCCCGGAGCAGAGAGGGCTATGCATGTTAGTATAGGCAGTAATGCCCCGGAGCAGAGAGGGTTATGCATGTTAGTATAGGCAGTAATGCCCCGGAGCAGAGAGGGTTATGCATGTTAGTATAGGCAGTAATGCCCCGGAGCAGAGAGGGTTCTGCATGTTAGTATAGGCAGTAATGCCCCGGAGCAGAGAGGGCTATGCATGTTAGTATAGGCAGTAATGCCCCGGAGCAGAGAGGGTTATGCATGTTAGTATAGGCAGTAATGCCCCGGAGCAGAGAGGGTTATGCATGTTAGTATAGGCAGTAATGCCCCGGAGCAGAGAGGGTTCTGCATGTCAGTATAGGCAGTAATGCCCCAGAGTACATAGGGCTATGCATGTCAGTATAGGCAGTAATGCCCCGGAGCAGAGAGGGCTATGCATGTTAGTATAGGCAGTAATGCCCCGGAGCACAGAGGGTTATGTATGTTAGTATAGACAGTAATGCCCCGGAGCAGAGAGGGCTATGTATGTTAGTATAGGCAGTAATGCCCCGGAGCAGAGAGGGTTATGCATGTTAGTATAGGCAGTAATGCCCCGGAGCATAGAGGGTTATGCATGTTAGTATAGGCAGTAATGCCCCGGAGCAGAGAGGGTTATGCATGTTAGTATAGGCAGTAATGCCCCGGAGCACAGAGGGCTATGTATGTTAGTATAGGCAGTAATGCCCCGGAGCATAGAAGGCTATGCATGTTAGTATAGGCAGTAATGCCCTGGAGCACAGAGGGCTATGCATGTTAGTATAGGCAGTAATGCCCCGGAGCAGAGAGGGTTATGCATGTTAGTATAGGCAGTAATGCCCCGGAGCAGAGAGGGTTATGCATGTTAGTATAGGCAGTAATGCCCCGGAGCAGAGAGGGTTATGCATGTTAGTATAGGCAGTAATGCCCCGGAGCAGAGAGGGTTATGCATGTTAGTATAGGCAGTAATGCCCCGGAGCATAGAGGGCTATGCATGTTAGTATAGACAGTACTGTCCCGGAGCATAGAGGGCTATGCATGTTAGTATAGACAGTACTGTCCCGGAGCATAGAGGGCTATGTATGTTAGTATAGGCAGTAATGCCCCGGAGCAGAGAGGGTTATGTATGTTAGTATAGGCAGTAATGCCCCGGAGCACAGAGGGCTATGTATGTTAGTATAGGCAGTAATGCCCCGGAGCAGAGAGGGTTATGCATGTTAGTATAGGCAGTAATGCCCCGGAGCAGAGAGGGTTATGTATGTTAGTATAGGCAGTAATGCCCCGGAGCACAGAGGGCTATGCATGTTAGTATAGGCAGTAATGCCCCGGAGCATAGAGGGCTATGCATGTTAGTATAGGCAGTAATGCCCCGGAGCAGAGAGGGCTATGCATGTTAGTATAGGCAGTAATGCCTCGGAGCAGAGAGGGTTATGCATGTTAGTATAGGCAGTAATGCCCCGGAGCAGAGAGGGTTATGCATGTTAGTATAGGCAGTAATGCCCCGGAGCAGAGAGGGTTATGCATGTTAGTATAGGCAGTAATGCCTCGGAGCATAGAGGGCTATGCATGTTAGTATAGGCAGTAATGCCCCGGAGCATAGAGGGCTATGTATGTTAGTATAGGCAGTAATGCCCCGGAGCACAGAGGGCTATGCATGTTAGTATAGGCAGTAATGCCCCGGAGCAGAGAGGGCTATGCATGTCAGTATAGGCAGTAATGCCCCGGAGCATATAGGGCTATGCATGTTAGTATAGGCAGTAATGCCCCGGAGCATAGAGGGTTATGCATGTTAGTATAGGCAGTAATGCCCCGGAGCATAGAGGGCTATGCATGTTAGTATAGGCAGTAATGCCCCGGAGCAGAGAGGGTTATGCATGTCAGTATAGGCAGTAATGCCCCGGAGCAGAGAGGGCTATGCATGTTAGTATAGGCAGTAATGCCTCGGAGCATAGAGGGCTATGCATGTTAGTATAGGCAGTAATGCCCGGAGCATAGAGGGCTATGCATGTTAGTATAGGCAGTAATGCCCCGGAGCATAGAGGGCTATGCATGTGAGTATAGGCAGTAATGCCCCGGAGCATAGAGGGCTATGTATGTTAGTATAGGCAGTAATGCCCCGGAGCACAGAGGGCTATGCATGTTAGTATAGGCAGTAATGCCCCGGAGCATAGAGGGTTATGCATGTTAGTATAGGCAGTAATGCCCCGGAGCAGAGAGGGTTATGCATGTTAGTATAGGCAGTAATGCCCCGGAGCATAGAGGGCTGTGTATGTCAGTATAGGCAGTAATGCTCGGAGCAGAGAGGGCTATGTATGTTAGTATAGGCAGTAATGCCCCGGAGCATAGAGGGTTATGCATGTTAGTATAGGCAGTATTGCTCGGAGCAGGGAGGGCTATGTATGTTAGTATAGGCAGTAATGCCCCAGAGCATAGAGGGCTATGTATGTTAGTATAGGCAGTAATGCCCCGGAGCACAGAGGGCTATGCATGTTAGTATAGGCAGTAATGCCCCGGAGCATAGAGGGCTATGCATGTTAGTATAGGCAGTAATGCCCCGGAGCACAGAGGGCTATGCATGTTAGTATAGGCAGTAATGCCCCGGAGCATAGAGGGCTATGTATGTTAGTATAGACAGTAATGCCCCGGAGCAGAGAGGGCTATGTATGTTAGTATAGGCAGTAATGCCCCGGAGCAGAGAGGGCTATGTATGTTAGTATAGGCAGTAATGCCCCGGAGCATAGAGGGCTATGCATGTTAGTATAGGCAGTAATGCCCCAGAGCAGAGAGGGTTATGCATGTTAGTATAGGCAGTAATGCCCCGGAGCACAGAGGGCTATGCATGTTAGTATAGGCAGTAATGACCCGGAGCAGAGAGGGTTATGCATGTTAGTATAGGCAGTAATGCCCCGGAGCAGAGAGGGCTATGTATGTTAGTATAGGCAGTAATGCCCCGGAGCACAGAGGGCTGTGCATGTTAGTATAGGCAGTAATGCCCCGGAGCATAGAGGGCTATGCATGTTAGTATAGGCAGTAATGCCCCGGAGCACAGAGGGCTGTGCATGTTAGTATAGGCAGTAATGCCCCGGAGCAGAGAGGGCTATGCATGTTAGTATAGGCAGTAATGCCCCGGAGCAGAGAGGGCTATGTATGTCAGTATAGGCAGTAATGCCCCGGAGCATAGAGGGCTATGTATGTTAGTATAGGCAGTAATGCCCCGGAGCAGAGAGGGCTATGCATGTTAGTATAGGCAGTATACTTTTTTCAACCTAAATTACTATGTAACTGTGTAATCCTAGCAGTTTGAGCATTAACCCCTCTAATACCATCACTCTCTCCAATATCTGGTGCTACTGTAGCATACATGAAGGAGGACTCAACCAATTAGGAGAGGCTTCTGAACTCTTAGCCAATCGGGATGGTTGAAAAGTCTCTCTCGAGTGCCTTCTTCTCTTAGCATTCTCAGCAAAGGATGATGCATTGTCCTGGGACATTGGGGGAGTGTCCTGGGACATTGGGGGAGTGTCCTGGGACATTGGGGGAGTGTCCTGGGACATTGGGGGAGTGTCCTGGGACATTGGGGGAATGTCCTGGGACATTGGGGGAATGTCCTGGGACATTGGGGGAATGTCCTGGGACATTGGGGGAATGTCCTGGGACATTGGGGGAATGTCCTGGGACATTGGGGGAATGTCCTGGGACATTGGGGGAATGTCCTGGGACATTGGGGGAATGTCCTGGGAAATCCATTTTATATAAAACCCTGTACGATCTCTCACAGCCCATAGAGGGTGAGCTATTAGTCCAATAGATTGCTCTAGTGTGGATAAAAAAGCACAACTCCCAGGATTCTCAGCCAGGTCGTTGAGCACATCCTGTATTCATCCAATGTTTGAGTCAATTGGACTTTTCTTGGAAATTGTTTAATTTTTTTTTCGATTACAAAAAGAGCACATATACATTTCTGGGAAATGTGCAATAAGGTTCCTTTAAAATCCACAGATACAATACGAGACCCATATCGCCAATCCCAACACGCTACACACATCCTTAATACTGTAACAGACATCTGTACAAAAATAACAGAAATGGATCACCGATCATACATCATTGCTGCTACTAATTAAAAAGTAATGTTCATCTGCCATTGTATTACAAAAAATGCAAACCTCTTCCAGTGCGAAAAATGACTGACTTAGCAATCCATGTGATTCCAGAGAACAACCACAAGGTGGTGGTATTGTGTAAACATAGAGGGCGGAAGACTGTGGGGTGGCTTTCTATACACATCTGAAAGAGTCTTTATGACCTTTCCAACCCCTACTCAACTCCTCTAGGTGGTTAGTGATTACCATGATGGGGCAGGGTGCTCAGTCTAATCACGCCACTCATTGACCTCGACGCGGTCTGTGAAATGGCTCTTCCATCCATTTAATGTCCAGAACCTCTCAGTGACCATCTCAAGGCTTCACAGCTGACACGAGTCTGGAGAACCTGAAGCTTCATCAATAAAACGCAAACTATTTCTTCTATAAAGCCCAGACGAGACCCCTCACGGTCTAACAGTCCCAATAGGGGCCCCTCAGTGTCCAGTTCATAGAGTTTTGGGGCTCAGTCTTCTCAGCACCCTTAAAGACGGTCATTACCATGGCGTCCGGCACCCCGGCTCTGACCGTAAAGAATTATTTCAAATAAAGAGAGAGTCTTTTCTCATTGGAGGTGAGCGCGGCGGAGGACATATCGAGACGCCGCCTCCAGGTTCCACTGACACTTGTCTAGGATGCGCCGGCATTCGTCCTTGGTGTGGCGGCTCACGTTATAAAGCTGCTCCACCTAGTGGGGGGAAATGGTAAATACATGGATTAAAATGGGGAGGGGGTTGGTGTGACAAGGAAAGAGCATTGAATTCACTCTACCCCATCTTTCTAGGACTGACCTTGTATCATGTGGAAAAATATAACCACTATTAATGATAACAAATAACTGGCAAATCAAATGATATCAGACATGAAGTGTTGTGGATGCATGCAGCGGCCGGCAGCCGTTTTAGTGGCCCCTCAAGCACGCTTTTCTGCACAGTGGGGGAGGGGGGGTGGTTCAAACAGTGAACTTGCTCCCGGTTTTGTGTAACATGATACAGTCCTGTTTTATATACTCCAAAGAGAAGCTGTACATTTATACTGGGGGAGGGAAATGCTTCTGCCGTGGCATAGGCGAGAAGTAAATGCATCATGTGGCTGCAGGCTCACACGCCATACTGTGGAATCAGCCTCCATGCAAAGCATTCTGGGACAGATTTCACGGTACGGTGAGTGAGACCAGACCACACACTTTACCATTCAGCAGTATGACATCATAAGCCAGCGCCACCAGTGTGAGACAGCACAGAGAGCTCACTGACTGCATGTTATCTCTCTCTGAGACCGCTGGGGGTGACAGCCGCTCACACAGGAGGGATTAGGAATGTTTCACCTTGAATAGGCCGCATTTACACAGAAGAATCCCACCTCTGGCCCTGAAACAGCCTCAAAAACCAGACTTTCCTGCTCCCTGGTATTTTGTTTTCTGCAGTGAAACTGGTTATCTGAGTAAACAGATCAAAAGGGCAGTAACTCCGAGAGGAGCACAGACACTAACCCTGCTGGGTGTGGACAAACTCTGCACTAAATCTCTATTATACCGAGGCCACAAACAGTACAGAAAGAGTAGTAGATATCTGGACTAGAATCCCAGGGGAAGCAGTAATGGCTGATACTGTAAGGAGTAGTAGAAACCTGGAATAACCTCCCAGCGGAAGCAGTAATGGCTGACGCTGTAAGAGTAGTAGATACCTGGAATAACCTTCCAGTGGAAGCAGTAATGGCTGATACTGTAAAGAGTAGTAGATACATGGAATAACCTTCCAGCGGAAGCAGTAATGGCTGACGCTGTAAGAGTAGTAGATACCTGGAATAACCTTCCAGTGGAAGCAGTAATGGCTGATACTGTAAAGAGTAGTAGATACATGGAATAACCTTCCAGTGGAAGCAGTAATGGCTGATACTGTAAAGAGTAGTAGATACCTGGAATAACCTTCCAGCAGAAGCAGTAATGGCTGACACTGTAAAGAGTAGTAGATACCTGGAATAACCTTCCAGCAGAAGCAGTAAAGGCTGACGCTGTAATGAGTAGTAGATACCTGGAATAACCTTCCAGCAGAAGCAGTAAAGGCTGACACTGTAAAGAGTAGTAGATACCTGGAATAACCTTCCAGCGGAAAGCAGTAAAGGCTGACACTGTAAGGAGTAGTAGATACCTGGAATAACCTCCCAGTGTAAGCAGTAATGGCTGACAATGTAAAGAGTAGTAGATACCTGGAATAACCTTCCAGCGGAAGCAGTAAAGGCTGACACTGTAAGAGTAGTAGATGCCTGGAATAACCTTCCAGCGGAAGCAGTAAAGGCTGACGCTGTAATGAGTAGTAGATACCTGGAATGACCTTCCAGTGGAAGCAGTAAAGGCCGACACTGTAAAGAGTAGTAAATACCTGGAATAACCTTCCAGCGGAAGCAGTAATGGCTGACACTGTAAAGAGTAGTAGATACCTGGAATAACCTCCCAGCGGAAGCAGTAATGGCTGACACTGTAAAGAGTAGTAGATACCTGGAATAACCTCCCAGTGGAAGCAGTAATGGCTGACACTGTAAAGAGTAGTAGATACCCGGAATAACCTTCCAGCGGAAGCAGTAAAGGCCGACACTGTAAAGAGTAGTAAATACCTGGAATAACCTTCCAGCGGAAGCAGTAATGGCTGACACTGTGAAGAGCAGTAGATACCTGGAATAACCTTCCAGCAGAAGCAGTAATGGCTGACTCTGTAAAGAGTAGTAGATACCTGGAATAACCTTCCAGCAGAAGCAGTAAAAGTTTACACTGTAAGAGTAGTAGATACCTGGAATAACCTTCCAGCAGAAGCAGTAAAAGTTTACACTGTAAGAGTAGTAGAGACCTGGAATAACCTTCCAGCAGAAGCAGTAAAGGTTTACACTGTAAAGAGTAGTAGATACCTGTAATAACCTCCCAGCGGAAGCAGTAATGGCTGATACTGTAAAGAAGGTGTAATAGCATTGGAAGATATAATGTACTGGGATCTCTGGTACTAGATGGTTCAGTCGGCTCTCGTCTGCCAGTTTTGTTTCTCACCTTGAGCGCCTGGATAGCACGTTGTACATCTCCAGAGTGGGCGCGAAGTGCTTCCCGACATTCCTCCGTGGTCACACCGTGTACTCTGTCCTCCATCTACAGGGACAGGAGAAGAAAACATGAATACAGATATGATACACACGTGTAGGGGACTTTTATATGTAAAGGAGGAGACTATAAAAGAAGAAAACACCACAACATGAGGATATCAGGAAGTATTACTTTACCAAGAGGGTAGTGGATGCATGGAATAGTCTTCCAGTAGAAGTGGTAGAGGTTAATACAGTGAAGGAGTTTAAGCATGCATGGGATAGGTATAAGGTTATCCTAGATATAAGATAAGGTCAGGAACTAATGAAAGTATTACATTACTGAGAGGGTAGTGGATGCATGGAATAGTCTTCCAGTAGAAGTGGTAGAGGTTAATACAGTGAAGGAGTTTAAGCATGCATGGGATAGGTATAAGGTTATCCTAGATATAAGATAAGGTCAGGAACTAATGAAAGTATTACATTACTGAGAGGGTAGTGGATGTATGGAATAGTCTTCCAGTAGAAGTGATAGAGGTTAATACAGTGATGGAGTTTAAGCATGCATGGGATAGGTATAAGGCTATCCTAGATATAAGATAAGGTCGGGGACTAATGAAAGTATTACTTTACTGAGAGGGTAGTGGATGTATGGAATAGTCTTCCAGTAGAAGTGGTAGAGGTTAATACAGTGAAGGAGTTTAAGCATGCGTGGGATAGGTATAAGGCTATCCTAGATATAAGATAAGGCCAGGGACTAATGAAAGTATTACGTTACTGAGAGGGTAGTGGGTGTATGGAATAGTCTTCCAGTAGAAGTGGTAGAGGTTAATACAGTGAAGGAGTTTAAGCATGCATGGGATAGGTATAAGGTTATCCTAGATATAAGATAAGGTCAGGGACTAATGAAAGTATTACATTACTGAGAGGGTAGTGGATGTATGGAATAGTCTTCCAGTAGAAGTGATAGAGGTTAATACAGTGATGGAGTTTAAGCATGCATGGGATAGGTATAAGGCTATCCTAGATATAAGATAAGGTCGGGGACTAATGAAAGTATTACTTTACTGAGAGGGTAGTGGATGTATGGAATAGTCTTCCAGTAGAAGTGGTAGAGGTTAATACAGTGAAGGAGTTTAAGCATGCGTGGGATAGGTATAAGGCTATCCTAGATATAAGATAAGGCCAGGGACTAATGAAAGTATTACGTTACTGAGAGGGTAGTGGGTGTATGGAATAGTCTTCCAGTAGAAGTGGTAGAGGTTAATACAGTGAAGGAGTTTAAGCATGCATGGGATAGGTATAAGGCTATCCTAGATATAAGATAAGGCCAGGGACTAATGAAAGTATTACATTACTGAGAGGGTAGTGGATGCATGGAATAGTCTTCCAGTAGAAGTGGTAGAGGTTAATACAGTGAAGGAGTTTAAGCATGCATGGGATAGGTATAAGGCTATCCTAGATATAAGATAAGGTCAGGGACTAATGAAAGTATTACATTACTGAATGGGTAGTGGATGCATGGAATAGTCTTCCAGTAGAAGTGGTAGAGGTTAATACGGTGAAGGAGTTTAAGCATGCGTGGGATAGGTATAAGGTTATCCTAGATATAAGATAAGGCCGGGGACTAATGAAAGGATTACATTACTGAGAGGGTAGTGGATGTATGGAATAGTCTTCCAGTAGAAGTGGTTGAGGTTAATACAGTGAGGGAGTTTAAGCATGCATGGGATAGTTATAAGGCTATTCTAGATATAAGATAAGGCAGGGACTAATGAAAGTATTAAATTACTGAGAGGGTAGTGGATGTATGGAATAGTCTTCCAGTAGAAGTGGTAGAGGTTAATACAGTGAAGGAGTTTAAGCATGCATGGGATAGGTATAAGGCTATCCTACATGTAAGATAAGGCCAGGGACTAATGAAAGTATTACATTACTGAGAGGGTAGTGGATGTATGGAATAGTCTTCAAGTAGAAGTGGTAGAGGTTAATACAGTGAAGGAGTTTAAGCATGCATGGGATAGGTATAAGGCTATCCTAGATATAAGATAAGGCCAGGGACTAATGAAAGTATTACTTTACTGAGAGGGTAGTGGATACATGGAATAGCCTTCCAGTAGAAGTGGTAGAGGTTAATACAGTGAAGGAGTTTAAGCATGCATGGGATAGGTATAAGGCTATCCTAGATATAAGATAAGGCCAGGGACTAATGAAAGTATTACATTACTGAGAGGGTAGTGGATGCATGGAATAGTCTTCCAGTAGAAGTGGTAGAGGTTAATACAGTGAAGGAGTTTAAGAATGCATGGGATAGGTATAAGGCTATCCTAGATATAAGATAAGGCCAGGGACTAATGAAAGTATTACTTTACTGAGAGGGTAGTGGATACATGGAATAGCCTTCCAGTAGAAGTGGTAGAGGTTAATACAGTGAAGGAGTTTAAGCATGCATGGGATAGGTATAAGGCTATCCTAGATATAAGATAAGGTCAGGGACTAATGAAAGTATTACTTTACTGAGAGGGTAGTGGATGCATGCAATAGTCTTCCAGTAGAAGTGGTAGAGGTTAATACAGTGAAGGAGTTTAAGCATGCATGGGATAGGTATAAGGCTATCCTAGATATAAGATAAGGTCAGGGACTAATGAAAGTATTACATTACTGAGAGGGTAGTGGATGTATGGAATAGTCTTCCAGTAGAAGTGGTAGAGGTTAATACAGTGAAGGAGTTTAAGCATGCATGGGATAGGTATAAGGCTATCCTAGATATAAGATAAGGTCAGGGACTAATGGAAGTATTACTTTACCAAGAGGGTAGTGGATGTATGGAATAGTCTTCCAGTAGAAGTGGTAGAGGTTAATACAGTGAAGGAGTTTAAGCATGCGTGGGATAGGTATAAGGCTATCCTACATGTAAGATAAGGCCAGGGACTAATGATAGTATTACATTACTGAGAGGGTAGTGGATGTATGGAATAGTCTTCCAGTAGAAGTGGTAGAGGTTAATACAGTGAAGGAGTTTAAGCATGCATGGGATAGGTATAAGGCTATCCTAGATATAAGATAAGGTCAGGGACTAATGAAAGTATTAATTTACTGAGAGGGTAGTGGATGTATGGGATAGTCTTCCAGTAGAAGTGGTACATGTTAATACAGTGAAGGAGTTTAAGCATGCATGGGATAGGTATAAGGCTATCCTAGATATAAGATGTGGCCAGGGAGTAATGGAGGTATTACTTTACTGAGAGGGTAGTAGATACATGGAATAGTCTTCCAGTAGAAGTGATAGAGGTAAATACAGTGAAGGAGTTTAAGCATGCATGGGATAGGTATAAGGCTATCCTACATACAAGATACGGTCAGAGACTAATGAAAGTATTACATTACTGAGAGGGTAGTGGGTGTATGGAATAGTCTTCCAGTAGAAGTGGTAGAGGTTAATACAGTGAAGGAGTTTAAGCATGCATGGGATAGGTATAAGGCTATCCTAGATATAAGATAAGGCCAGGGACTAATGAAAGTATTACTTTACTGAGAGGGTAGTGGGTGTATGGAATAGTCTTCCAGTAGAAGTGGTAGAGGTTAATACAGTGAAGGAGTTTAAGCATGCATGGGATAGGTATAAGGCTATCCTAGATATAAGATAAGGTCAGGGACTAATGAAAGTATAACATTACTGAGAGGGTAGTGGATGTATGGAATAGCCTGCCAGCAGAAGTGGTAGAGGTAAACACAGTCAAGGATTTTAAGCATGCGTGGGATAGACACAAGGCTATCCTAGCTATAAGATATGGCCAGGGACTAATGAAAGTATTACATTACTGAGAGGGTAGTGGATGCATGGAATAGGCTTCCAGTAGAAGTGGTAGAGGTTAATACAGTGAAGGGGTTTAAGCATGTATGGGATAGGTATAAGGCTATCCTAGATATAAGATAAGGTCAGGGACTAATGAAAGTATTACATTACTGAGAGGGTAGTGGATGTATGGAATAGTCTTCCAGTAGAAGTGGTAGAGGTTAATACAGTGAAGGAGTTTAAGCATGCGTGGGATAGGTATAAGGCTATCCTAGATATAAGATAAGGCCGGGGACTAATGAAAGTATTACATTACTGAGAGGGTAGTGGATGTATGGAATAGTCTTCCAGTAGAAGTGGTAGAGGTTAATACAGTGAAGGAGTTTAAGCATGCATGGGATAGGTATAAGGCTATCCTAGATATAAGATAAGTTCAGGGACTAATGGAAGTATTACATTACTGAGAGGGTAGTGGATGTATGGAATAGTCTTCCAGTAGAAGTGGTAGAGGAGGAGTTTAAGCATTAATGGGATAGGTATAAGGCTATCGTAGATATACGATAAGGCCAGGGACTAATGAAAGGATTACATTACTGAGAGGGTAGTGGATGTATGGAATAGTCTTCCAGTAGAAGTGGTAGAGGTTAATACGGTGAAGGAGTTTAAGCATGCATGGGATAGGTATAAGGCTATCCTAGATATAAGATAAGGCCAGGGACTAATGAAAGGATTACATTACTGAGAGGGTAGTGGATGTATGGAATAGTCTTCCAGTAGAAGTGGTAGAGGTTAATACAGTGAAGGAGTTTAAGCATGCATGGGATAGGTATAAGGCTATCCTAGATATAAGATAAGGCCAGGGACTAATGAAGGTATTACATTACTGAGAGGGTAGTGGATGTATGGAATAGTCTTCCAGTAGAAGTGGTAGAGGTTAATACAGTGAGGGAGTTTAAGCATGCGTGGGATAGGTATAAGGCTATCCTAGATATAAGATAAGGTCAGGGACTAATGAAAGTATTACATTACTGAGAGGGTAGTGGATGTATGGAATAGTCTTCCAGCAGAAGTGGTAGAGGTTAATACAGTGAAGGAGTTTAAGCATGCATGGGATAGGTATAAGGCTATCCTAGATATAAGATAAGGCCAGGGACTAATGAAAGTATTACATTACTGAGAGGGTAGTGGATGTATGGAATAGTCTTCCAGTAGAAGCGGCAGAGGTTAATACAGTGAAGGAGTTTAAGCATGCATGGGATAGGTATAAGGCTATCCTAGATATAAGATAAGGCCAGGGACTAATGAAAGTATTACGTTACTGAGAGGGTAGTGGATACATGGAATAGTCTTCCAGTAGAAGTGGTAGAGGTTAATACAGTGAAGGAGTTTAAGCATGCATATGATAGGTATAAGGCTATCCTAGATATAAGATAAAGCCAGGGACTAATGAAAGTATTACATTACTGAGAGGGTAGTGAATGTATGGAATAGTCTTCCAGTAGAAGTGGTAGAGATTAATACAGTGAGGGAGTTTAAGCATACATGGGATAGATATAAGGCTATCCTAGATATAAGATAAGGCCAGGGACTAATGAAAGTATTACATTACTGAGAGGGTAGTGGATGTATGGAATAGTCTTCCAGTAGAAGTGGTAGAGGTTAATACAGTGAAGGAGTTTAATCATGCATGGGATAGGTATAAGTCTATCCTAGATATAAGATAAGGCCAGGGACTAATGAAAGTATTACATTACTGAGAGGGTAGTGGATGCATGGAATAGTCTTCCAGTAGAAGTGGTAGAGGTTAATACAGTGAAGGAGTTTAAGCTTGCGTGGGATAGGTATAAGGCTATCCTAGATATAAGATAAGGCCAGGGACTAATGAAAGTATTACATTACTGAGAGGGTAGTGGATGTATGGAATAGTCTTCCAGTAGAAGTGGTAGAGGTTAATACAGTGAAGGAGTTTAAGCATGCGTGGGATAGGTATAAGGCTATCCTAGATGTAAGATAAGGCCAGGGACTAATGAAAGTATTACATTACTGAGAGGGTAGTGGATGTATGGAATAGTCTTCCAGTAGAAGTGGTAGAGGTTAATACAGTGAAGGAGTTTAATCATGCATGGGATAGGTATAAGGCTATCCTAGATATAAGATAAGGCCAGGGACTAATGAAAGTATTACATTACTGAGAGGGTAGTGGATGTATGGAATAGTCTTCCAGTAGAAGTGGTAGAGGTTAATACAGTGAAGGAGTTTAATCATGCATGGGATAGGTATAAGTCTATCCTAGATATAAGATAAGGCCAGGGACTAATGAAAGTATTACATTACTGAGAGGGTAGTGGATGCATGGAATAGTCTTCCAGTAGAAGTGGTAGAGGTTAATACAGTGAAGGAGTTTAAGCTTGCGTGGGATAGGTATAAGGCTATCCTAGATGTAAGATAAGGCCAGGGACTAATGAAAGTATTACATTACTGAGAGGGTAGTGGATGTATGGAATAGTCTTCCAATAGAAGTGGCAGAGGTTAATACAGTGAAGGAGTTTAATCATGCATGGGATAGGTATAAGGCTATCCTAGATAAAAGATAAGGCCAGGGACTAATGAAAGTATTACATTACTGAGAGGGTAGTGGATGTATGGAATAGTCTTCCAGTAGAAGTGGTAGAGGTTAATACAGTGAAGGAGTTTAATCATGCGTGGGTTTTTATATAACATGCCTTCCTAGTCCTCCCATGGCAGTCTATTCATGTTATTGCAGAACACACACTCACCTCTTTCATCTTCTTCTGGAGGTCTCCGTCGCCCCCAGCTGCCCGCTGTCCTTTCCCTCCAGCTCCTCCATCAGATAAAGAAATGGCCAGTGGGGGGCGACTGGCACCGCCTGTGTCTCCAATGCACAATATTGGCGTGGAGGCCGAGATTCTGTCCTTATTGGCTCTGGCCATGGGGTGCGAGGGGTAATCTGTGTTGGGTAAGGGGAGGAATCGGTCCTTGCCAGTGCCTGGTTTAGGTTTGGGGAGCACCGGTGGGCGAAGGTTGGCAAGGATTCGTCGTGGGGGTAAGTCGCTCATCCGGCGAGGTGACATTGCTTCACTGGGCGAAAAGCTCTCTAGGTCCCGGACACGGCTCTTGGGGGGCAGTAAGTGGGGCTGCTCAGTTGGAGGACTGAAGTTCGAGAGGGACTCAAGGCTTTTGGAGAGACCTGTTGGTGACAAGGAGACAAATGAGAGGAGGTGGAAAGAGAGGATCTGGGGTACTGACCCCAAGAGCGAAAGGTTTGTGAGGTTAGAAGGAGGTGAAGACTAAGAAAGCAGAATATGGACAGAGGAGAGCATTCCCTCCCCAGAGTGGTCACTCACGTTGCATACGCAGCAGTTTAACTCCAGTGGCGGCTCCTCCTCCAGCGCCACCTCTACGCGCAGTCTCCTTCCCTCGGCCTCTCCTTCTACAAAAGAACCACAGAAAAACTAGGGTCCAATTTCTGACTCAGGGCACCAACTTTATAATGCAGAAAGGGGTCTACAAGTTACTTACTCGCTTTCTCCCTCCCCTTCTCCAAGAGTCAGGTGCCCCAGGCTGCTTGACAGCATGGCAGAGCTCCGGGCCAAGTCCTCAGGGACGATGGCTGACACTGGGAAATGCCCCACCTTCAGGGTCCGCCTGTTCTGTCCTCTCCAGGAATGGGAATCTACCCTAAACAGGGGGGGTGAAGAAGAGGAGGATTTAATAACAGCGGGTAATAGGGCAAATCCTGAGAAAAGTTCTTCATATTGTGCTGGATAATAGATTCATGTTGTACACTTGTTTTTATTTTAACACAAGTTACCATTTCACACTGAAAATAATTTAGCCGGGGCTTATTAATTCAGTCACATGCCAATAAGGAGGGGCTTGGAGAGATAGGCGGGACTGTTGCTATAGTAACAGCAGTAACTCGATTACACTTTATTTGCAGTGATTTAGACACCGTGGCGTCCAGACATATAGTTTTGGAAATCGCCTCTGCCCCATTAACAATGACTGTATTAAGAGCAGAGATTTAAAGGACAACGGTCTGCTAAAAAAGATTTGTGTAATTGAAAAGATTGCATGCCCGCCCCTGCCAGAGCTGCACTGCGCGCGCGCCCCAGGCAGAGCTGTACAACGCGTCCGCCCCCTAGCAGGGCTGCACAACGCGCACGACCCCTGCCAGAGCTGTACAACGCGTCCGCCCCCTAGCAGAGCTGTACAACGCGCATGCCCCCTGGCAGAGCTGTACAACTCGTCCGCCCCCTAGCAGAGCTGTACAGCGTGCCCGCCCCCTGCCAGAGCTGTACAACGCGCCCGCCCCCTGCCAGAGCAGTACAACGTGCCCGCCCCCTGCCAGAGCAGCACAGCGTGCCCGCCTCCTGCCAGAGCTGCACAGCGTGCCCGCCCCCTGCCAGAGCAGCACAGCGTGCCCGCCTCCTGCCAGAGCTGCACAGCGTGCCCGCCCCCTGCCAGAGCTGCACAGCGCGCCTGCCCCCTGCCAGAGCTGCACAGCGCGCCCGCCCCCTGCCAGAGCTGCACAGCGCGCCCGCCCCCTGCCAGAGCTGCACAATGTAAAGATTGCTCAATATGGTACTTTATGTGTATTCTTCCATTAAAGCATTTCTATATATGTCTACCCTTGATATAATCTTTCAGTTACACAAAGCTTAATGTTAGAGGATGGTCAGAGGCTATGACTCCACTTTACCAATGTTTGCCAGACGTACCCTGCATCAATGACGGTTATGACATCACCCGCTTCAAGACGCAGCCAAGCGGCGTCATTCACATCCTGAGCCGCTCTGACCTCAAGTGGTCTGGCCTAGAGAGAGGAGAAAGAGCAACGCGTGAGATACAGCATGGAAAACGCAGCGGTGGTGTCAGCGCCCACTACAGCCCTTCACTCACCTCCTGCAGCAGGCCAATCAGTGCATTAAAGTTAGGCCGTTGGTCAGGTCGGTGGGCCCAGCACTTTGTGATGACAGAATACAGAGCCGGGGGGCAATCCTCTGGACGCTCTAGGCGCTCCCCCTCCCGGTCAATTTTCATCAATATCTACAGAAGCAGGAGACATGCATGTCAACTTTACACGGACACATACGGGAAGATACCATGTAAAACATGAAGCCTGTCTTACCTGTCTCCCACTCAGTCCCAGCCAGGGCTCCTGTCCATAGGTGAACATCTCCCACATGGTGACACCAAACATCCAGACATCCGATGGGTGAGAGAAAGTCCCAATCTTCAAACTCTCAGGAGAGCACCTGAGCAGAAGAGGGGGGGGTGGTAAGGAGGGCATGTCTTGTTACCTCTACAAACTTTCCTTATAATACAAGGTTATTTGTATAACTTAAACCAAGAAAGTCAACCTCAAGTAGGGATTACATGAGTTGGCAAGCTCTGGAGGAGGTTACCAGTCTAGATGGTCCCATGGTGTCCATTTCTTGTCTACAAGTCAACCCTTTAGTTATTCCTGCTTAGCCAACCTCTACTGACTCATCCCTCATGTCCCAATAGACATTCAGATCTCCACCTCTCCATTCTGCTCCCCCATCCCATCTGTCCTCAGGCCCTGTCACTCTACCTGGTGCACTCACCATGCGAAGGGTATCTTGCGGTGAGCAGACATGATGTAATGGTCGTTGTGACTTCCCAGGATCCTCATGAGCCCGAAATCTCCAATCTTCACGACGTCCTCGCTGGTCATCAGTATGTTCCGAGCAGCCAGGTCTCGGTGAATGAATTTCCGCGACTCCAAGTAGCTCATCCCCGAGGCGATCTGCAGGGAGTAACTCCAGAGTTGTTGGAGAGGGAAGGAGCCGTAGCGTGAGCGCAGGGTGTCGTGGAGAGATCCTAGCGGCGCCAGTTCAGTCACCTGATAAAGGGATAGAGAGAGAGAGGAAACATGATCACCATATATAGCGGCAGGCAGGTGAGGGGAGACACGTGAGCCGGGGATCCCGCCACTCACCATTTTCAGCGGCTGCGTCAGTACCACGCCGTACAGACGGATGAGATGCGGGTGATCGAGAGCGTACATTGAATTCACCTCCTGGAGGAAGTCCAGAAGCGCTTGTGGGTCAGCACACGTGTCCGTGCGTAGAGACTTCACCGCAACGCTGACCTGTCAAACACAATTCATATTACACATATCGCCCAAAATCCACCACAGACCCCGCCCACCGCGCTCTCTCATTTCTACTCACAGTGCGACCACTCGGGACCCTCCAGTCTCCTCTTCTCACCACCCCAAAACATCCGTCCCCCAACCTCTCGTACATGCTCAGGTCCCTCTCATTAATGAGACATTTCAAGGAACATTCAGGGTCCGTGCGGCCGGAGGTGGGGGAGGAGGAGGGGAAGTGGGGGATATCAGGACACGGGGGGCTTTCTGCCTGATCCTGCCCTTTGGTTGCGAAGACCTGAGATGACAAATATTGAAACCACGAGGATTATGGACCCGGCTTGTAAAGCTATCACACAGGGAATGAAGGAACACAGACCGGCTGAGCAGTCTAGGGAATATGGGCCCAGGGAGGGGGAAGAGGAATGTGCCAGGGGTAAAGCATGGCACCCACCTTGTACATCCAGGACTTGGGGCGCACCGGTGGCTTCCGTCTCTTTAATGCCTCAAAAAGTCTTCTCTGTCCTGGAAAATAATTCAATAAATATAAATGCAAATTACAGATTAATCAGGAGATAAAGAGACTGTCCAGAGCAGGGGCAGTAAGAGGGTCTGTGAAGGGTCCACAGGATATTATTACATTATCACAAGGACCAGTAATGTCCCCCCCCCCCCCCCCATCGACCAAGACTGGTGGGACCACTTGTGGCGTGTAAGAGTAGGGAGCATCCTATACAGGTATAACAGCCCCTCCCAACCGGGATACAGTCATGTGTCACGCCATCCATGGCCTCGTGCCATGTCTGGGCGACACTCCGGTGACTCAGTGATGACAGAGCAGGTTATGGAGATTGGAGTCACCTCAATAGACACACGGGGTACGTACAGGGCCTGGAAACCATTCCCCCCATGCACAGTGCCCTGCACCCACAGTGCTCCTGCACCCACAGTGCTCCTGCACCCACAGTGCTCCTGTACCCACAGGGATCCCTCCACCCACCCACAGCGTTCCTGCACCCACCCACAGCGCTCCTGTAGCCCCAGGGATCAATCCACCCACAGGGATCCTGCACCCACCCACAGGGATCCTGCACCCACCCACAGGGATCCTGCACCCACCCACAGGGATCCTGCACTCACCCACAGGGCCACTGCACCCCCCACTAATGCATCTGCTCACCTGGCCGCCCCATGCCAATCTGATCCAAATCGAAGGGCTTTACAAAATCAAAATGCCCCGGTCGGGTAACATTCAGCTCATCACGGATCTTTGGGTAAAACTGTTCCAGCTGCACCTCCCGTAGGAGTGTGAGGAGCCATTCGGTCCGCTCCTCTGTGACCATCTCCCGACCTGGGGGGGGGGGAGAGAAAGAGTATTCAGCAGAGCTTATAATCTAATGAGGAGGTTTACAGATCCGCAGGTCATTACTCTCACAATATTATATTATATCACCCAGACCACATCCGATAGCGAAACCGCGACACGCGGCTGGGTATTTACACAAACACATTGTGACAGTTCCCACCCAGAGCTTCACCTGAAACGTGCGCCGCACCTGGAGCTCTGACAAGTGCACGTGAAGGAAGCAAGCCGCGTGTACAGACACGAGAGGAATGAGGAAGGGAGAGACAGAGACACCCCGTGACTTATTACAATAACCTGCCCCCAGCCAACAAACCCCCGGAACCCAATTATAATAACCTGCCCCCAGCCAACAAACCCCCGGAACCCAATTATAATAACCTGCCCCCAGCCAACAAACCCCCGGAACCCAATTATAATAACCTGCCCCCAGCCAACAAACCCCCGGAACCCAATTATAATAACCTGCCCCCAGCCAACAAACCCCCGGAACCCAATTATAATAACCTGCCCCCAGCCAACAAACCCCCGGAACCCAATTATAATAACCTGCCCCCAGCCAACAAACCCCCGGAACCCAATTATAATAACCTGCCCCCAGCCAACAAACCCCCGGAACCCATTACAATAACCTGCCCCCAGCCAACAAACCCCGTGACTTATTACAATAACCTGCCCCCAGCCAACAAACCCCCGGAACCCAATTATAATAACCTGCCCCCAGCCAACAAACCCCCGGAACCCAATTATAATAACCTGCCCCCAGCCAGCAAACCCCCGGAACCCAATTATAATAACCTGCCCCCAGCCAACAAACCCCGTGACTTATTACAATAACCTGCCCCCAGCCAACAAACCCCCGGAACCCAATTATAATAACCTGCCCCCAGCCAACAAACCCCGTGACTTATTACAATAACCTGCCCCCAGCCAACAAACCCCCGGAACCTGAATATTATTACAATAACCTGCCCCCAGCCAACAAACCCCCGGAACCCGAATATTATTACAATAACCTGCCCCCAGCCAACAAACCCCCGGAACCCGAATATTATTACAATAACCTGCCCCCAGCCAACAAACCCCCGGAACCCGAATATTATTACAATAACCTGCCCCCAGCCAACAAACCCCCGGAACCCGAATATTATTACAATAACCTGCCCCCAGCCAACAAACCCCCGGAACCTGAATATTATTACAATAACCTGCCCCCAGCCAACAAACCCCCGGAACCTGAATATTATTACAGTAACCTGCCCCCAGCCAACAAACCCCGGAACCTGAATATTATTACAATAACCTGCCACCAGCCAACAAACCCCCGGAACCTGAATATTATTACAATAACCTGCCCCCAGCCAACAAACCCCCGGAACCTGAATATTATTACAATAACCTGCCCCCAGCCAACAAACCCCCGGAACCTGAATATTATTACAATAACCTGCCCCCAGCCAACAAACCCCGGAACCTGAATATTATTACAATAACCTGCCCCCAGCCAACAAACCCCCGGAACCTGAATATTATTACAGTAACCTGCCCCCAGCCAACAAACCCCGGAACCTGAATATTATTACAATAACCTGCCCCCAGCCAACAAACCCCCGGAACCTGAATATTATTACAGTAACCTGCCCCCAGCCAACAAACCCCCGGAACCTGAATATTATTTATTGTTTAGGTGACACAGTCACAGTATAAGCAGCGTTTAGGTGATACAGTCACAGTATAAGCAGTGTTTTGGTGATACAGTCAAAGTATAAACAGTGTTTTGGTGATACAGTCAAAGTATAAACAGTGTTTAGGTGATACAGTCACAGTATAAGCAGTGTTTGGGTGATACAGTCACAGTATAAGCAGTGTTTAGGTGATACAGTCACAGTATAAGCAGTGTTTAGGTGATACAGTCACAGTATAAGCAGTGTTTAGGTGATACAGTCGCAGTATAAGCAGTGTTTAGGTGATACAGTCACAGTATACGCAGTGTTTAGGTGATACAGTCACAGTATACGCAGTGTTTTGGTGATACAGTCACAGTATAAGCAGTGTTTAGGTGATACAGTCACAATATAAGCAGTGTTTGGGTGATACAGTCACAATATAAGCAGTGTTTAGGTGATACAGTCACAGTATAAGCAGTGTTTAGGTGACACTGTCACAGTATAAGCAGTGTTTAGGTGACACTGTCACAGTATAAGCAGTGTTTGGGTGATACAGTCACAGAATAAGCTGTGTTTGGGTGATACAGTCACAGTATAAGCAGTGTTTAGGTGACCAAGGCCCATTTAAGTCTCATCTCACAGTATACCTCACAACTTCCGCTCTTTGCAAATCTGGACATTAGGGGGCGGGACCTGCGATATAGAGTGTCAGCGCTAGTGTGCAAGGTGGGGTGACACAGACGTGTGTGCACCCCTGTCTATATCACCATGTGCGCTGTGACTACCCAGGAATAGTGTGATAATCAAATCCCCGAGAATATATCAACACAGAATTCAAATCGCATCCTGAATCCCCTGTGAGATGCATAATATATACCCCCAAATATATCTTTACTGTCACCGATCCCCTCACATTGCCCCATGTTCCAGGATACTGTAACCAACCTAACATTGGCACGGCTACATTTCCCATGATGCAGGTCCCAGATAAGCATAGTGCCAAGGTTAGCCATCATGGTAATGTGGGGATTGGTACAGCAGCCAGAAGGGATCATTTTGTTATTATTAATAAAATATATTTATCGGTCCTGTAAACTCCTCCTGTGTCCCTTCCCCTCGTGTCCCCACTCCATGGCCCCCCCGTACCCGTGGGTGTCGCACTCACGTGTGGCAGGTGTGGTTGGCACAGATATGAGAATGAGAGATTACACGTGAGCATGTTGTGTGGTCTGTAAACAAACGGTGTGTCTACACGTGTGCATCTGATCTGGAGGAGGTGGGCTTCGACAGACCCAGGAAAAAAAAAACATTTCTCATCATCAGGATGGAAATATCAGGGGCTCTGCCAGCGGAACACTGGGATATGGATGAGGGGGGCTGTCAGGGGAATGATGGGATATTGTAGGGGTGCTCTGCCAGCGGAACACTGGGTTATGGGGGAGGGGGGCTGTCGGGGATATACTGGAATATTCTGTTGGTTGTGTAATATTAGCATGTTGCAATATTGGGGTAATCAGTTGGACGTGCAATACTGGGGTGCTGGTGTAATACTGGAGTGCTCTGTTGGTTGTGTAATACTGGGGTGCTGGTGTAATATTGGGGTGCTGGTGTAATACTGATGTGCTGGTGTAATACTGGGGTGCTCTGTTGGTTGTGTAATACTGGGGTGCTGGTGTAATACTGGGGTGCTCTGTTGGTTGTGTAATACTGGGGTGCTGGTGTAATACTGGGGTGCTGGTGTAAAACTGGGGTGCTCTGTTGGTTGTGTAATACTGGGGTGCTGGTGAAAATACTGGGGTGCTGGTGTAATACTGAGGTGCTCTGTTGGTTGTGTAATACTGGGGTGCTGGTGTAATACTGAGGTGCTCTGTTGGTTGTGTAATACTGGGGTGCTGGTGTAATACTGGGGTGCTGGTGTAATACTGAGGTGCTCTGTTGGTTGTATAATACTGGGGTGCTGGTGTAATACTGAGGTGCTCTGTTGGTTGTGTAATACTGGGGTGCTGGTGTAATACTGGGGTGCTGGTGTAATAAATACTGGGCTGAGGTTTATGGCAGTAGTGTAGAAGTCAGCAGTGAAAGCATTATTTACTCACCGTGACTCACACACTATAGTGAGTCACTAACACGTCAGAAGTTATTTGCTGCACCATGGTTGCTCTGCACAGGTAACTGGAGATTAAGGTTATGTGACCCCCTTGTGTTTACAGACCCCCAGTATTTATGACAGTCTTGGGGTCACAGTACCTCACCCCTAAACATCTCCTGCACATGAAGTGTCCCCATCCCGATGCAGACTGAACCCTAGGAGATCTCTGCTGGAAAAGCAAGCCATGTATCCATGCAAGAGCAACTAGCAGGGAATTGAGAAGGGAAATGCAAGTGTGAGGCCAAAATAGCAGAGTTTGCTTATAGCTGAATTGGAGAATCTTTCCAACTTGACTACTTTTGCCTTAAGCTTACAATTCCCTTCTCAGCTCCCTTCACGGATAAAGGGCTGGTTGTGGGGTTATTTATTCACTCTGTGTGCAGGAATTTGGGAGAGAATGGGGGAAATCCTGGGGTCACATTCTAATTGGGGACCCTCTCTATTATCAGGCGGTACGTTACTGACAGGCCGGTAACCAGTGTATGGAGGTGATAGTGTGGCAGCCGGTGGGAACCCTGCTCCTGGGGTGGACTCAGTTTCCAGGACAGTCAGTGTTGGGCTAGTGTGAGTGAGATGCGCTGAGGGACACTCACCAGAGAGACGGTCAGAGATCAGAGTGAGGAGAATAGGCAGACTCTTTAAGTGAACCAGGGTGGCAACTTGCAGGGTGTCCGAGGACAGGCAAACAGTCTCGCTGGGTGTGCAGGCAGGCTCTGTCTCGCTGGGTGTGCAGGCAGGCTCGCTGGGTGTGCAAACAGTCTCGCTGGGTGTGCAGGTGGGCTCGCTGGGTGTGCAGGTGGGCTCGCTGGGTGTGCAGGCGGGCTCGCTGGGTGTGCAGGCAGGCTCGCTGGGTGTGCAGGCAGGCTCGCTGGGTGTGCAGGCAGGCTCGCTGGGTGTGCAGGCAGGCTCGCTGGGTGTGCAGGTGGGCTCGCTGGGTGTGCAGGCAGGCTCGCTGGGTGTGCAGGCAGGCTCGCTGGGTGTGCAGGCGGGCTCGCTGGGTGTGCAGGCAGGCTCGCTGGGTGTGCAGGCAGGCTCGCTGGGTGTGCAGGCAGGCTCGCTGGGTGTGCAGGCGGGCTCGCTCTGTCTCGCTGGGTGTGCAGGCGGGCTCGCTCTGTCTCGCTGGGTGTGCAGGCAGGCTCGCTGGGTGTGCAGGCGAGCTCGCTCTGTCTCGCTGGGTGTGCAGGCGGGCTCGCTCTGTCTCGCTGGGTGTGCAGGCGGGCTCGCTCTGTCTCGCTGGGTGTGCAGGCGGGCTCGCTCTGTCTCGCTGGGTGTGCAGGCGGGCTCGCTCTGTCTCGCTGGGTGTGCAGGCAGGCTCGCTGGGTATAGAGCTCCCCGGTTCACACACACTGTGGACAGGGCGTATTTCGTGAAACATATATAAACTGTCTTTTCCGCTGGGCTGTCTCTTTCTTGCACGGGCCCCTGGCTGTCCCTCCCTCTGTTTGTCTAGTTTGGTTACCTGGCTTCTCTTCACCTGTCCCTCCCTGAAATCAGACACTCTCCTCCTCGTCCCTCCCCCACCCCGGGGGTAACACTGGCTTAGTGCTTCGCTTGCCATCTTCCTATCTAACCCCTTCCCTGCCGCTAACCTTTGGATATGTAATGGCAGTGAAGAGGTTAAGCAGGAGATTCCTATACATTACTGAGAGACCCCAAAAGACTGGCCAGATCTGACCCACCCCCTCTCTCCTGTTACACCTGCAGGGTTATAACCCCAGCCCGACTGTAAATCCTCTGTACCATTTATAATCCATTATAGAAATGGAGATGCAACAGAGCGCAGTGTGATGTCATACTTTACGCCATTTACTATAACCCCCCACACCCTGGAATTTAACCCCCAAGGTGATGAACCAATCCGTGACCAAAGGGCAGAAATCACATTAAGTTGCACTGCATAAAACCACACTTGAACTTAACCCCTCACCTGCCGGAGGCAACAAAGAGCCATAATTTTAACCCCTCACCTGCCGGAGGCAGCACAGAGCCATGCACTTAACCCCTCACCTGCTGGAGGCAGAAAACAGCCACAAACTTAGCCCCTCACCTGCCTGAGGCAGCAATAATCCATGAACTTAACCCCTCACCTGACGGAGGCAGCTAAGAGCCATGAACTTAACCCCTCACCTGACGGAGGCAACTAAGAGCCATGAACTTAACCCCTCACCTGCTGGAGGCAGAAAACAGCCACAAACTTAGCCCCTCACCTGCCTGAGGCAGCAATAATCCATGAACTTAACCCCTCACCTGACGGAGGCAGCTAAGAGCCATGAACTTAACCCCTCACCTGACGGAGGCAGCTAAGAGCCATGAACTTAACCCCTCACCTGACGGATGCAGCTAAGAGCCATGAACTTAACCCCTCACCTGCCGGAGGCAGCAAAGAGCCATGAACTTAACCCCTCACCTGCCGGAGGCAGCAAAGAGCCATGAACTTAACCCCTCACCTGCCGGAGACAGCAAAGAGCCATGAACTTAACCCCTCACCTGACGGAGGCAGCAAAGAGCCATGAACTTAACCCCTCACCTGCCGGAGGCAGCAAAGAGCCATGAACTTAACCCCTCACCTGACGGAGGCAGCAAAGAGCCATGAACTTAACCCCTCACCTGCCGGAGACAGCAATAATCCATGAACTTAACCCCTCACCTGCCGGAGACAGCAAAGAGCCATGAACTTAACCCCTCACCTGACGGAGGCAGCAATGACCCATGAACTTAACCCCTCACCTGCCGGAGACAGCAAAGAGCCATGAACTTAACCCCTCACCTGACGGAGGCAGCAATAATCCATGAACTTAACCCCTCACCTGACGGAGGCAGCAATGACCCATGAACTTAACCCCTCACCTGACGGAGGCAGCAATGACCCATGAACTTAACCCCTCACCTGACGGAGGCAGCTAAGAGCAATGAACTTAACCCCTCACCTGCCGGAGACAGCAAAGAGCCATGAACTTAACCCCTCACCTGACGGAGGCAGCAATAATCCATGAACTTAACCCCTCACCTGCCGGAGACAGCAAAGAGCCATGAACTTAACCCCTCACCTGCCTGAAGGCAGCAATGACCCATGAAATTAACCCCTCACCTGCCGGAGGCAGCAAAGAGACATCAACTTAACCTCTCACCAGTCTACTGCTAACGTAACCCTTCACTACTTCAGTTAAAGCCCCAGCTTACAAAGTACATGTAAAATAATAATGATGTCACATTTAACCCATTAAATTCAGCGTGTAGTTTGAAAGGTAAAGCTTTATTAATGTCTGCACACAGACAGCTGGGATAAATCACATTGTCGTGTCACAGACGAGGTCACTGCACAATCTCATGCTCTGTCCATCTCATCACTTTCTTATACCTGAAAAATGACAGAAATAATGGCAGGTTACATGTGTGTTACATACATGTAAAGTGCAGCCTGGCAGTATGTAGGATGTATATACACACACACACAATCCAATTCATGTAAAGTGCAGCCCGGCAGTATGTAGGATGTATATACACACACACACACAATCCAATTCATGTAAAGTGCAGCCCGGCAGTATGTAGGATGTATATACACACACACACAATCCAATTCATGTAAAGTGCAGCCTGGCAGTATGTAGGATGTATATACACACACACACAATCCAATTCATGTAACGTGCAGCCTGGCAGTATGTAGGATGTATATACACACACACACAATCCAATTCATGTAAAGTGCAGCCCGGCAGTATGTAGGATGTATATACACACACACAATCCAATTCATGTAAAGTGCAGCCTGGCAGTATGTAGGATGTATATACACACACACACACACAATCCAATTCATGTAAAGTGCAGCCCGGCAGTATGTAGGATGTATATACACACACACACAATCCAATTCATGTAAAGTGCACCCTGGCAGTATGTAGGATGTATATACACACACACACAATCCAATTCATGTAAAGTGCAGCCCGGCAGTATGTAGGATGTATATACACACACACAATCCAATTCATGTAAAGTGCAGCCCGGCAGTATGTAGGATGTATATACACACACACCCAATCCAATTCATGTAAAGTGCAGCCCGGCAGTATGTAGGATGTATATACACACACACACACAATCCAATTCATGTAAAGTGCAGCCCAGCAGTATGTAGGATGTATATACACACACACACAATCCAATTCATGTAAAGTGTAGCCCAGCAGTATGTAGGATGTATATACACACACACACAATCCAATTCATGTAAAGTGCAGCCCGGCAGTATGTAGGATGTAAATACACACACACACAATCCAATTCATGTAAAGTACAGCCTGGCAGTATGTAGGATGTATATACACACACACACAATCCAATTCATGTACAGTGCAGCCCGGCAGTATGTATAATGTATATACACACAGACACAATCCAATTCATGTAAAGTGCAGCCCGGCAGTATGTAGGATGTATATACACACACACAGACAATCCAATTCATGTAAAGTGCAGCCCGGCAGTATGTAGGATGTAAATACACACACACACAATCCAATTCATGTAAAGTACAGCCTGGCAGTATGTAGGATGTATATACACACACACACAATCCAATTCATGTACAGTGCAGCCCGGCAGTATGTAAGATGTATACACACACACACAATCCAATTCATGTACAGTGCAGCCTGGCAGTATGTAGGATGTATATACACACACACACAATCCAATTCATGTAAAGTGCAGCCCAGCAGTATGTAGGATGTATATACACACACACACACAATCCAATTCATGTAAAGTGCAGCCCGGCAGTATGTAGGATGTATATACACACACACACAATCCAATTCATGTAAAGTGCAGCCTGGCAGTATGTAGGATGTATATACACACACACACAATCCAATTCATGTAAAGTGCAGCCTGGCAGTATGTAGGATGTATATACACACACACACAATCCAATTCATGTAAAGTGCAGCCCGGCAGTATGTAGGATGTATATACACACACACACAATCCAATTCATGTAAAGTGCACCCTGGCAGTATGTAGGATGTATATACACACACACACAATCCAATTCATGTAAAGTGCAGCCCGGCAGTATGTAGGATGTATATACACACACACAATCCAATTCATGTAAAGTGCAGCCCGGCAGTATGTAGGATGTATATACACACACACCCAATCCAATTCATGTAAAGTGCAGCCCGGCAGTATGTAGGATGTATATACACACACACACACAATCCAATTCATGTAAAGTACAGCCTGGCAGTATGTAGGATGTATATACACACACACACAATCCAATTCATGTACAGTGCAGCCCGGCAGTATGTATAATGTATATACACACAGACACAATCCAATTCATGTAAAGTGCAGCCCGGCAGTATGTAGGATGTATATACACACACACACACAATCCAATTCATGTAAAGTGCAGCCCGGCAGTATGTAGGATGTATATACACACACACACAATCCAATTCATGTACAGTGCAGCCCGGCAGTATGTAAGATGTATACACACACACACAATCCAATTCATGTAACGTGCAGCCCGGCAGTATGTAGGATGTATATACACACAGACACAATCCAATTCATGTAAAGTGCAGCCCGGCAGTATGTAGGATGTATATACACACACACACACAATCCAATTCATGTAAAGTGCAGCCTGGCAGTATGTAGGATGTATATATACACACACACAATCCAATTCATGTAAAGTGCAGCCTGGCAGTATGTAGGATGTATATACACACACACACAATCCAATTCATGAAACGTGCAGCCCGGCAGTATGTAGGATGTATATACACACACACACAATCCAATTCATGTAAAGTGCAGCCCGGCAGTATGTAGGATATATATACACACACACAATCCAATTCATGTAAAGTGCAGCCTGGCAGTATGTAGGATGTATATACACAGACACAATCCAATTCATGTAAAGTGCAGCCAGGCAGTATGTAGGATGTATATACACACACACACAATCCAATTCATGTAACGTGCAGCCTGGCAGTATGTAGGATGTATATACACAGACACAATCCAATTCATGTAAAGTGCAGCCCGGCAGTATGTAGGATGTATATACACACACACAATCCAATTCATGTAAAGTGCAGCCTGGCAGTATGTAGGATGTATATACACAGACACAATCCAATTCATGTAAAGTGCAGCCTGGCAGTATGTAGGATGTATATACACACACACACACACAATCCAATTCATGTAAAGTGCAGCCCGGCAGTATGTAGGATGTATATACACACACACAATCCAACTCATGTAAAGTGCAGCCCGGCAGTATGTAGGATGTATGTACACACACACACAATCCAATTCATGTAAAGTGCAGCCTGGCAGTATGTAGGATGTATACACACACACACACAATCCAATTCATGTAAAGTGCAGCCCGGCAGTATTTAGGATGTATATACACACACACACAATCCAATTCATGTAAAGTGCAGCCCGGCAGTATGTAGGATGTATATACACACACACACAATCCAATTCATGTAAAGTGCAGCCCGGCAGTATGTAGGATGTATATACACACACACACAATCCAATTCATGTAAAGTGCAGCCCGGCAGTATGTAGGATATATATACACACACACACACACAATCCAATTCATGTAAAGTGCAGCCCGGCAGTATGTAGGATGTATATACACACACACACAATCCAATTCATGTAAAGTGCAGCCCGTCAGTATGTAGGATATATATACACACACACAATCCAATTCATGTAAAGTGCAGCTCGGCAGTATGTAGGATGTATATACACACACACACACAATCCAATTCATGTAAAGTGCAGCCCGGCAGTATGTAGGATGTATATACACACACACACACAATCCAATTCATGTAAAGTGCAGCCTGGCAGTATGTAGGATGTATATACACACAGACACAATCCAATTCATGTAAAGTGCAGCCCGGCAGTATGTAGGATATATATACACACACACAATCCAATTCATGTAAAGTGCAGCCTGGCAGTATGTAGGATGTATATACACACACACACACACAATCCAATTCATGTAAAGTGCAGCCCGGCAGTATGTAGGATGTATATACACACACACACACAATCCAATTCATGTAAAGTGCAGCCCGGCAGTATGTAGGATGTATATACACACACACACACACAATCCAATTCAAGTAAAGTGCAGCCCCGCAGTATGTAGGATGTATATATACACACACACAATCCAATTCATGTAAAGTGCAGCCCGGCAGTATGTAGGATGTATATACACACACACAATCCAATTCATGTAAAGTGCAGCCCGGCAGTATGTAGGATATATATACACACACACACACAATCCAATTCATGTAAAGTGCAGCCCGGCAGTATGTAGGATGTATATACACACACACACACAATCCAATTCATGTAAAGTGCAGCCCGGCAGTATGTAGGATGTATATACACACACACACAATCCAATTCATGTAAAGTGCAGCCCGGCAGTATGTAGGATGTATATACACACACACAATCCAATTCATGTATAGTGCAGCCCGGCAGCATGTAGGATGTATATACACACGCACACACACAATCCAATTCATGTAAAGTGCAGCACGGCAGTATGTAGGATGTATATATACACACAATCCAATACATGTAAAGTGCAGCCTGGCAGTATGTAGGATGTATATACACAGACACAATCCAATTCATGTAAAGTGCAGCCTGGCAGTATGTAGGATGTATATACACACACACACAATCCAATTCATGTAAAGTGCAGCCTGGCAGTATGTAGGATGTATATACACACAGACACAATCCAATTCATGTAAAGTGCAGCCTGGCAGTATGTAGGATGTATATACACACACACAATCCAATTCATGTAACGTGCAGCCTGGCAGTATGTAGGATGTATATACACACACACACACAATCCAATTCATGTAAAGTGCAGCCCAGCAGTATGTAGGATGTATATACACACACACAATCCAATTCATGTAACGTGCAGCCTGGCAGTATGTAGGATGTATATACACACAGACACACAATCCAATTCATGTAAAGTGCAGCCCGGCAGTATGTAGGATGTATATACACACACACAATCCAATTCATGTACAGTGCAGCCCGGCAGTATGTATAATGTATATACACACAGACACACAATCCAATTCATGTAAAGTGCAGCCCAGCAGTATGTAGGATGTATATACACACACACAATCCAATTCATGTACAGTGCAGCCCGGCAGTATGTATAATGTATATACACACAGACACAATCCAATTCATGTAAAGTGCAGCCCGGCAGTATGTAGGATGTATATACACACAGACACAATCCAATTCATGTAAAGTGTAGCCCAGCAGTATGTAGGATGTATATACACACACACACAATCCAATTCATGTAAAGTGCAGCCCGGCAGTATGTAGGATGTAAATACACACACACACAATCCAATTCATGTAAAGTACAGCCTGGCAGTATGTAGGATGTATATACACACACACACAATCCAATTCATGTACAGTGCAGCCCGGCAGTATGTATAATGTATATACACACAGACACAATCCAATTCATGTAAAGTGCAGCCCGGCAGTATGTAGGATGTATATACACACACACACACAATCCAATTCATGTAAAGTGCAGCCCGGCAGTATGTAGGATGTATATACACACACACACAATCCAATTCATGTACAGTGCAGCCCGGCAGTATGTAAGATGTATACACACACACACAATCCAATTCATGTAACGTGCAGCCCGGCAGTATGTAGGATGTATATACACACAGACACAATCCAATTCATGTAAAGTGCAGCCCGGCAGTATGTAGGATGTATATACACACACACACACACACAATCCAATTCATGTAAAGTGCAGCCTGGCAGTATGTAGGATGTATATATACACACACACAATCCAATTCATGTAAAGTGCAGCCTGGCAGTATGTAGGATGTATATACACACACACACACAATCCAATTCATGTAAAGTGCAGCCCGGCAGTATGTAGGATGTATATACACACACACACAATCCAATTCATGAAACGTGCAGCCCGGCAGTATGTAGGATGTATATACACACACACACAATCCAATTCATGTAAAGTGCAGCCCGGCAGTATGTAGGATGTATATACACACACACAATCCAATTCATGTAAAGTGCAGCCTGGCAGTATGTAGGATGTATATACACAGACACAATCCAATTCATGTAAAGTGCAGCCCGGCAGTATGTAGGATGTATATACACACACACACAATCCAATTCATGTAACGTGCAGCCTGGCAGTATGTAGGATGTATATACACAGACACAATCCAATTCATGTAAAGTGCAGCCCGGCAGTATGTAGGATGTATATACACACACACAATCCAATTCATGTAAAGTGCAGCCTGGCAGTATGTAGGATGTATATACACACACACACACAATCCAATTCATGTAAAGTGCAGCCCGGCAGTATGTAGGATGTATATACACACACACACACAATCCAATTCATGTAAAGTGCAGCCTGGCAGTATGTAGGATGTATATACACACACACACAATCCAATTCATGTACAGTGCAGCCCGGCAGTATGTAAGATGTATACACACACACACAATCCAATTCATGTACAGTGCAGCCTGGCAGTATGTAGGATGTATATACACACACACACAATCCAATTCATGTAAAGTGCAGCCCAGCAGTATGTAGGATGTATATACACACACACACACAATCCAATTCATGTAAAGTGCAGCCCGGCAGTATGTAGGATGTATATACACACACACACAATCCAATTCATGTAAAGTGCAGCCTGGCAGTATGTAGGATGTATATACACACACACACAATCCAATTCATGTAAAGTGCAGCCCGGCAGTATGTAGGATGTATATACACACACACACAATCCAATTCATGTAAAGTGCACCCTGGCAGTATGTAGGATGTATATACACACACACACAATCCAATTCATGTAAAGTGCAGCCCGGCAGTATGTAGGATGTAAATACACACACACACAATCCAATTCATGTAAAGTACAGCCTGGCAGTATGTAGGATGTATATACACACACACACAATCCAATTCATGTAAAGTGCAGCCCGGCAGTATGTAGGATGTATATACACACACACACACAATCCAATTCATGTAAAGTGCAGCCCGGCAGTATGTAGGATGTATATACACACACACACAATCCAATTCATGTAAAGTGCAGCCCGGCAGTATGTAGGATGTATATACACACACACAATCCAATTCATGTAAAGTGCAGCCCGGCAGTATGTAGGATATATATACACACACACACACAATCCAATTCATGTAAAGTGCAGCCCGGCAGTATGTAGGATGTATATACACACACACACACAATCCAATTCATGTAAAGTGCAGCCCGGCAGTATGTAGGATGTATATACACACACACACAATCCAATTCATGTAAAGTGCAGCCCGGCAGTATGTAGGATGTATATACACACACACAATCCAATTCATGTATAGTGCAGCCCGGCAGTATGTAGGATGTATATACACACACACACACAATCCAATTCATGTAAAGTGCAGCCCGGCAGTATGTAGGGTGTATATACACACGCACACACACAATCCAATTCATGTAAAGTGCAGCACGGCAGTATGTAGGATGTATATATACACACAATCCAATACATGTAAAGTGCAGCCTGGCAGTATGTAGGATGTATATACACACAGACACAATCCAATTCATGTAAAGTGCAGCCTGGCAGTATGTAGGATGTATATACACACACACAATCCAATTCATGTAAAGTGCAGCCTGGCAGTATGTAGGATGTATATACACACACACACAATCCAATTCATGTAAAGTGCAGCCCGGCAGTATGTAGGATGTATACACACACACACAGACACAATCCAATTCATGTAAAGTGCAGCCTGGCAGTATGTAGGATGTATATACACACACACAATCCAATTCATGTAACGTGCAGCCTGGCAGTATGTAGGATGTATATACACACACACACACAATCCAATTCATGTAAAGTGCAGCCCAGCAGTATGTAGGATGTATATACACACACACAATCCAATTCATGTAACGTGCAGCCTGGCAGTATGTAGGATGTATATACACACAGACACACAATCCAATTCATGTAAAGTGCAGCCCGGCAGTATGTAGGATGTATATACACACACACAATCCAATTCATGTACAGTGCAGCCCGGCAGTATGTATAATGTATATACACACAGACACACAATCCAATTCATGTAAAGTGCAGCCCAGCAGTATGTAGGATGTATATACACACACACAATCCAATTCATGTACAGTGCAGCCCGGCAGTATGTATAATGTATATACACACAGACACAATCCAATTCATGTAAAGTGCAGCCCGGCAGTATGTAGGATGTATATACACACACACACACAATCCAATTCATGTAAAGTGCAGCCCGGCAGTATGTAGGATGTATATACACACACACACAATCCAATTCATGTACAGTGCAGCCCGGCAGTATGTAAGATGTATACACACACACACAATCCAATTCATGTACAGTGCAGCCTGGCAGTATGTAGGATGTATATACACACACACACAATCCAATTCATGTAAAGTGCAGCCCAGCAGTATGTAGGATGTATATACACACACACACACAATCCAATTCATGTAAAGTGCAGCCCGGCAGTATGTAGGATGTATATACACACACACACAATCCAATTCATGTAAAGTGCAGCCTGGCAGTATGTAGGATGTATATACACACACACACAATCCAATTCATGTAAAGTGCAGCCCGGCAGTATGTAGGATGTATATACACACACACACAATCCAATTCATGTAAAGTGCACCCTGGCAGTATGTAGGATGTATATACACACACACACAATCCAATTCATGTAAAGTGCAGCCCGGCAGTATGTAGGATGTATATACACACACACAATCCAATTCATGTAAAGTGCAGCCCGGCAGTATGTAGGATGTATATACACACACACCCAATCCAATTCATGTAAAGTGCAGCCCGGCAGTATGTAGGATGTATATACACACACACACACACAATCCAATTCATGTAAAGTGCAGCCCAGCAGTATGTAGGATGTATATACACACACACACAATCCAATTCATGTAAAGTGTAGCCCAGCAGTATGTAGGATGTATAGACACACACACACAATCCAATTCATGTAAAGTGCAGCCCGGCAGTATGTAGGATGTAAATACACACACACACAATCCAATTCATGTAAAGTACAGCCTGGCAGTATGTAGGATGTATATACACACACACACAATCCAATTCATGTACAGTGCAGCCCGGCAGTATGTATAATGTATATACACACAGACACAATCCAATTCATGTAAAGTGCAGCCCGGCAGTATGTAGGATGTATATACACACACACACACAATCCAATTCATGTAAAGTGCAGCCCGGCAGTATGTAGGATGTATATACACACACACACAATCCAATTCATGTACAGTGCAGCCCGGCAGTATGTAAGATGTATACACACACACACAATCCAATTCATGTAACGTGCAGCCCGGCAGTATGTAGGATGTATATACACACAGACACAATCCAATTCATGTAAAGTGCAGCCCGGCAGTATGTAGGATGTATATACACACACACACACAATCCAATTCATGTAAAGTGCAGCCTGGCAGTATGTAGGATGTATATATACACACACACAATCCAATTCATGTAAAGTGCAGCCTGGCAGTATGTAGGATGTATATACACACACACACAATCCAATTCATGAAACGTGCAGCCCGGCAGTATGTAGGATGTATATACACACACACACAATCCAATTCATGTAAAGTGCAGCCCGGCAGTATGTAGGATATATATACACACACACAATCCAATTCATGTAAAGTGCAGCCTGGCAGTATGTAGGATGTATATACACAGACACAATCCAATTCATGTAAAGTGCAGCCCGGCAGTATGTAGGATGTATATACACACACACACAATCCAATTCATGTAACGTGCAGCCTGGCAGTATGTAGGATGTATATACACAGACACAATCCAATTCATGTAAAGTGCAGCCCGGCAGTATGTAGGATGTATATACACACACACAATCCAATTCATGTAAAGTGCAGCCTGGCAGTATGTAGGATGTATATGTATATTTGTTTCACATTCCATTTTTTGGAGGTTTGGAGGCTGTCTAATCTGTAGACAGTTCTCAAGATTGCAGCAGGAGATTGCATTTTTAAAGTCCGAGATTTGTAATTTATCTGTAAAACAAACTCGGGCTGAGACTGTTGCAAAGTCCCTGACACAGAGGCCATTGCCGCAGAGGCTTCCTAGGAATGGCAGGTGGATTACTGTTGGATCTGGTAGGCTTAGAGTTGTGGATAAAAGGCATGTCCCGCAGTCTGTGGCTGTCCAGAATTCATTTTCAGCACTTTCAGAGTGCAGTGGTGTTGTGGAGGCAGGCTCAGACGCAGAGTTTGAGGAACCACTCTCCTATGTGGCTAAGGTGTGCAAGGAGAAGGTGAGGCCTGATAGAAAGCAGTTGTTGTTGGGCGATTCTATCATAAGAGGTGCGGAGTTGGACACTATTGGCTTAGTGAGATGTCTTCCTGGAGCTACTGCTCGCAGAGACAGGAGGCGTATTTCTAATATTGTTAAGCAAGCAAATCAGGAAGGAGAATTGGATGTACTGGTTCATCTAGGGACAAATGATTTGGCTTGCAATGAGGTTTCAGAGGTGAAGGAAGCTTTTCGTGTTCTTGCCAATGATATACGGCAGGTTGTGTCCACACTGTCCTTTTCTGAAGTTATGCCTGTGCACAACATTCAGAATGATAGACGGATGCGTATTAGGAACTTCAACTTGTGGCTTGGAGAATGGTGTCGGGAGCAAGGATTTGGCTTTGTTTCTCATGGAAGTTCACTATGGGATAGAAAGGAACTGTACAAAAAAGATGGTTTGCATCTTTCTCAAAAGGGAACGAATGTTCTCAGTGAGCAGTTCAGAGGTTTTGCTAGGAGGTTTTTAAACTAAAAGAGGGGGGCAAAATGGCGATAAAACATCAATCCAATTGCCCCCCAAAAAAGGTACAGAAGTTACCTGTAGTCAGTGTGCTGAAAAATGATAAGCTTAGGGTGATGTCTACAAATGCTCGCAGTTTAGGGAATAAGATCCATGAACTTGTGACAATATTGGCAACTGAGAATGTAGATTTAGTGGCTGTTACTGAGACATGGTATAATGAAAAACATGACTGGGACATATCAATACCAGGGTACTCTTTATATATATCAATACCAGGGTACTCTTTATATAGAAAAGACAGAGAAGGTAAAAAAGGGGGAGGGGTGGCCCTGTATGTGAGGGATAGCTTAAAATGTAACGTAATACAAGTTAGTGAGGCGAACATAGAGTCAGTTTGGGTTACATTAGAATTTGGTAATCATATGGTAACTCGGGTAGGTGGGATTTATAGGCCCCCTGGACAAATAGAGGAGTTAGATAATCTACTAGTTGAGGAAATAGCTAAAATGACAATGAAGGGAGAAGTGATCATCATGGGGGACTTTAATCTTCCTGATGTGAACTGGAAATACAAAACAGCTACTTGCGCCAGGAGTACGCATATCCTAAACTCCCTACTGGGATTATCTCTAAAACAAGTAGTGGAGGAGCCAACTGGAAAGCAGGCCATACTAGACTTAGTGTTCACAAATGGAGATTTGTTATCAGATATTACTGTAGGTGAAAGTTTAGGATCTAGTGATCACCAGACAGTGTGGTTTAATATAAGAACAGTGACGCAGTCACACCACACAAAAACAAAAGTTTTAGATTTTAGAAAAACAGACTTTTCTAAAATTAGATTAGGTGTAAAGGAGTCATTATCAGACTGGAGCAATTTAAATGGAGTCCAGGAGAAATGGGATTATCTAAAAGTTGCACTACTGAAGGCAACAGAAAATTGCATAAGGCTTGTCAGTAAGAGCAAAAAATTGAAGAAACCACTGTGGTACTCTGCAGAGGTGGCTAAAATAGTAAAAAATAAAAAGCTAGCATTTAGTAATTATAAAAATACTCAGAGTGAGGAAGATAGAAAGATCTATAAGAGTAGGCAGAAAGAGGCAAAGCAAGCTATAAGAGCTTCCAAAGCACACACAGAAGAGACTATAGCCCAGTCAGTGAAAAAGGGGGATAAAACATTTTTTAGATACATACATGAGAAAAGGAAAGTAAAACAAGGATTAGTTAGATTAAAAACAAAAGAAGGATGCTACGTAGAAGAGGATAAAGGCTTAGCAGACTGCTTTAATGAATATTTTTGTTCAGTTTTTACAAATGAAAATGAGGGTAAGGGACCTCATTTAGGGAAAAAGACTAATGAGTCTTTTGATGCATGTAAGTTTACAGAGGAAGAGGTTTTACCTCAGCTGTCTAAAGTAAAGACAAATAAGTCAATGGGACCTGATGGGATACATCCAAAGTTATTAAAAGAACTTAGTGGTGTACTAGCAAAACCGTTAACAGATTTATTTAACCAATCATTGTTAACGGGAGTAGTTCCAGAAGATTGGAAATTAGCTAATGTTGTGCCCATTCACAAGAAAGGTAGTAAGGAGGAGGCGGGCAACTATAGACCAGTAAGTCTTACTTCAGTAGTGGGGAAAATAATGGAAACCTTGTTAAAGAATAGGATTGTTGAACATCTAAAGTCGCTTGGATTTCAAGATCAGAGACAGCATGGGTTTACTTCAGGGAGATCATGCCAAACTAATCTTATTGATTTTTTTGATTGGGTAACTAAAATAATAGATCAGGGTGGTGCAGTAGACATTGCTTACCTAGATTTCAGTAAGGCTTTTGACACTGTCGCACATAGAAGGCTTATCAATAAACTGAAATCTTTGAGTTTGGATTTCAATATTGTTGAATGGATTAGACAATGGCTGAGTGACAGGCAACAGAGGGTTGTAGTCAATGGGGTATATTCGATGCAAGGTCTTGTTACTAGTGGGGTACCTCAGGGATCTGTTCTTGGACCCATTCTCTTTAATATTTTTATTAGCGATATTGCAGAAGGTCTTGTTGGTAAAGTATGTCTTTTTGCTGATGATACAAAGATTTGCAGCAGGGTTGATATTCATGGAGGGATAAGCCAAATGGCAAATGATTTAGCTAAACTAGAAAAATGGTCAGAGCAGTGGCAACTGGCATTTAATGTGGACAAGTGCAAGATTATGCACCTTGGGCGTAAAAACCCAAAAGCAGAATATAGACTATTTGGTACAGTCCTAACCTCAACATCTGAGGAAAGGGATTTAGGAGTAATAATTTCAGAGGACTTGAAGGTAGGTAGGCAATGCAATAGAGCAGCAGGAAATGCTATCAGAATGCTTGGTTGCATAGGGAGAGGTATTAGCAGTAGGAAGAGGGAAGTGCTCATGCCATTGTACAGAGCACTGGTGAGACCTCACTTGGAGTATTGTACAGAGCACTGGTGAGACCTCACTTGGAGTATTGTACGCAGTACTGGAGACCTTATCTCCAGAAGGATATTGATACTTTGGAGAGAGTTCAGAGAAGGGCTACTAAACTGGTTCATGGGTTGAAGGATAAAACTTACCAGGAAAGGTTAAAGCATCTTAACATGTATAGCTTGGAGGAAAAACGTAACAGGGGGGATATGATAGAAACATTTAAATACATAAAGGGAATCAACACAGTAAAGGAAGAGAGTATATTTAAAAGAAGAAAAACTACCACAACTAGAGGACATAGTCTTAAATTAGAGGGGCAACGATTTAAAAGTAATATCAGGAAGTATTACTTTACTGAGAGGGTAGTGGATGTATGGAATAGCCTGCCAGCAGAAGTGGTAGAGGTAAACACAGTCAAGGATTTTAAGCATGAGTGGGATAGACACAAGGCTATCCTAGCTATAAGACCGGGAACGGGGGACTAATAAAAGTACTCAAAAAAAAATAAAAAAATTGGGCAGACTAGATGGACCGAATGGTTCTTATCTGCCGACACATTCTATGTTTCTATGTTTCTATGTTATATACACAGACACAATCCAATTCATGTAAAGTGCAGCCTGGCAGTATGTAGGATGTATATACACACACACACAATCCAATTCATGTAAAGTGCAGCCCGGCAGTATGTAGGATGTATATACACACACACAATCCAACTCATGTAAAGTGCAGCCCGGCAGTATGTAGGATGTATGTACACACACACACAATCCAATTCATGTAAAGTGCAGCCTGGCAGTATGTAGGATGTATACACACACACACACAATCCAATTCATGTAAAGTGCAGCCCGGCAGTATTTAGGATGTATATACACACACACACAATCCAATTCATGTAAAGTGCAGCCCGGCAGTATGTAGGATGTATATACACACACACACAATCCAATTCATGTAAAGTGCAGCCCGTCAGTATGTAGGATATATATACACACACACAATCCAATTCATGTAAAGTGCAGCTCAGCAGTATGTAGGATGTATATACACACACACACACAATCCAATTCATGTAAAGTGCAGCCCGGCAGTATGTAGGATGTATATACACACACACACACAATCCAATTCATGTAAAGTGCAGCCTGGCAGTATGTAGGATGTATATACACACAGACACAATCCAATTCATGTAAAGTGCAGCCCGGCAGTATGTAGGATATATATACACACACACAATCCAATTCATGTAAAGTGCAGCCTGGCAGTATGTAGGATGTATATACACACACACACACACAATCCAATTCATGTAAAGTGCAGCCCGGCAGTATGTAGGATGTATATACACACACACACACAATCCAATTCATGTAAAGTGCAGCCCGGCAGTATGTAGGATGTATATACACACACACACAATCCAATTCATGTAAAGTGCAGCCTGGCAGTATGTAGGATGTATATACACACACACAATCCAATTCATGTAAAGTGCAGCCCGGCAGTATGTAGGATATATATACACACACACACACAATCCAATTCATGTAAAGTGCAGCCCGGCAGTATGTAGGATGTATATACACACACACACACAATCCAATTCATGTAAAGTGCAGCCCGGCAGTATGTAGGATGTATATACACACACACACAATCCAATTCATGTAAAGTGCAGCCCGGCAGTATGTAGGATGTATATACACACACACAATCCAATTCATGTATAGTGCAGCCCGGCAGTATGTAGGATGTATATACACACACACACACAATCCAATTCATGTAAAGTGCAGCCCGGCAGTATGTAGGATGTATATACACACGCACACACACAATCCAATTCATGTAAAGTGCAGCACGGCAGTATGTAGGATGTATATATACACACAATCCAATACATGTAAAGTGCAGCCTGGCAGTATGTAGGATGTATATACACACAGACACAATCCAATTCATGTAAAGTGCAGCCTGGCAGTATGTAGGATGTATATACACACACACAATCCAATTCATGTAAAGTGCAGGCCGGCAGTATGTAGGATGTATATACACACACACACAATCCAATTCATGTAAAGTGCAGCCCAGCAGTATGTAGGATGTATATACACACACACACAGACACAATCCAATTCATGTAAAGTGCAGCCTGGCAGTATGTAGGATGTATATACACACACACAATCCAATTCATGTAACGTGCAGCCTGGCAGTATGTAGGATGTATATACACACACACACACAATCCAATTCATGTAAAGTGCAGCCCAGCAGTATGTAGGATGTATATACACACACACAATCCAATTCATGTAACGTGCAGCCTGGCAGTATGTAGGATGTATATACACACAGACACACAATCCAATTCATGTAAAGTGCAGCCCGGCAGTATGTAGGATGTATATATACACACACACACAATCCAATTCATGTAAAGTGCAGCCCGGCAGTATGTAGGATGTATATACACACAGACACACAATCCAATTCATGTAACGTGCAGCCCGGCAGTATGTAGGATGTATATACACACACACACACACACACAATCCAATTCATGTAAAGTGCAGCCCGGCAGTATGTAGGATGTATATACACACACACACAATCCAATTCATGTAAAGTGCAGCCCGGCAGAATGTAGGATGTATATACACACAGACACAATCCAATTCATGTAAAGTGCAGCCGGCAGTATGTAGGATGTATATACACACACACACACACAATCCAATTCATGTAACGTGCAGCTTGGCAGTATGTAGGATGGATATACACACACACACACACAATCCAATTCATGTAACGTGCAGCTTGGCAGTATGTAGGATGTATATACACACACACACAATCCAATTCATGTAAAGTGCAGCCCGGCAGTATGTAGGATGTATATACACACACACACACACACAATCCAATTCATGTAAAGTGCCGCCCGGCAATATGTAGGATGTATATACACACAGACACAATCCAATTCATGTAAAGTGCAGCCCCGCAGTATGTAGGATGTATACACACACACACACAATCCAATTCATGTAAAGTGCAGCCCAGCAGTATGTAGGATGTATATACACACACACACACAATCCAATTCATGTAAAGTGCAGCCTGGCAGTATGTAGGATGTATACACACAAACACACACAATCCAATTCATGTAAAGTGCAGCCGGCAGTATGTAGGATGTATATACACACACACACAATCCAATTCATGTAAAGTGCAGCATGGCAGTATGTAGGATGTATATACACACACACACAATCCAATTCATGTAAAGTGCAGCCCGGCAGTATGTAGGATGTATACACACACAGACACAATCCAATTCATGTAAAGTGCAGCATGGCAGTATGTAGGATGTATATACACACACACACAATCCAATTCATGTAAAGTGCAGCCCGGCAGTATGTAGGATGTATACACACACACACAATCCAATTCATGTAAAGTGCAGCCCGGCAGTATGTAGGATGTATATACAAACACACAATCCAATTCATGTAAAGTGCAGCCCGGCAGTATGTAGGATGTATATACACACACACACACACACACACAATCCAATTGATGTAAAGTGCCGCCCGGCAATATGTAGGATGTATATACACACAGACACAATCCAATTCATGTAAAGTGCAGCCCGGCAGTATGTAGGATGTATATACACACACACACACAATCCAATTCATGTAAAGTGCAGCCCAGCAGTATGTAGGATGTATATACACACACACACACACAATCCAATTCATGTAAAGTGCAGCCTGGCAGTATGTAGGATGTATACACACACACACACACAATCCAATTCATGTAAAGTGCAGCCCGGCAGTATGTAGGATGTATATACACACACACACAATCCAATTCATGTAAAGTGCAGCCTGGCAGTATGTAGGATGTATATATACACTCACACAATCCAATTCATGTAAAGTGCAGCCCGGCAGTATGTAGGATGTATATACACACACACACAATCCAATTCAAGTAATGTGCAGCCCAGCAGTATGTAGGATGTATATACACACACACACAATCCAATTCATGTAAAGTGTAGCCCGGCAGTATGTAGGATGTATATACACACACACACACACACACACACAATCTAATTCATGTAAAGTGCAGCCTGGCAGTATGTAGGATGTATATACACACACACACAATCCAATTCATGTAAAGTGCAGCCCGGCAGTATGTAGGATATATATACACACACACACACAATCCAATTCATGTAAAGTGCAGCCCGGCAGTATGTAGGATGTATATACACACACACACAATCCAATTCATGTAAAGTGCAGCCCGGCAGTATGTAGGATGTATATACACACACACACAATCCAATTCATGTAAAGTGCAGCCCGGCAGTATGAAGGATGTATATACACACACACACACAATCCAATTCATGTAAAGTGCAGCATGGCAGTATGTAGGATGTATATACACACACACAATCCAATTCATGTAAAGTGCAGCCTGGCAGTATGTAGGATGTATATACACACACACACACACACACAATCTAATTCATGTAAAGTGCAGCCTGGCAGTATGTAGGATGTATATACACACACACAATCCAATTCATGTAAAGTGCAGCCCGGCAGTATGTAGGATGTATATACACACACACACACAATCCAATTCATGTAAAGTGCAGCCCGGCCGTATGTAGGATGTATATACACATACACACAATCCAATTCATGTAAAGTGTAGCCCGGCAGTATGTAGGATGTATATACACACACACACACACACACACACAATCTAATTCATGTAAAGTGCAGCCTGGCAGTATGTAGGATGTATATACACACACACACAATCCAATTCATGTAAAGTGCAGCCCGGCAGTATGTAGGATATATATACACACACACACACAATCCAATTCATGTAAAGTGCAGCCCGGCAGTATGTAGGATGTATATACACACACACACAATCCAATTCATGTAAAGTGCAGCCCGGCAGTATGTAGGATGTATATACACACACACACAATCCAATTCATGTAAAGTGCAGCCCGGCAGTATGAAGGATGTATATACACACACACACACAATCCAATTCATGTAAAGTGCAGCATGGCAGTATGTAGGATGTATATACACACACACAATCCAATTCATGTAATGTGCAGCCCGGCAGTATGTAGGATGTATATACACACACACACAATCCAATTCATGTAAAGTGCAGCCCGGCAGTATGTAGGATGTATATACACACACACACAATCCAATTCAAGTAATGTGCAGCCCAGCAGTATGTAGGATGTATATACACACACACACAATCCAATTCATGTAAAGTGCAGCCCGGCAGTATGTAGGATGTATATACACACACACACAATCCAATTCATGTAAAGTGCAGCCCGGCAGTATGTAGGATGTATATATACACACACACAATCCAATTCATGTAAAGTGCAGCCTGGCAGTATGTAGGATGTATATACACACACACACAATCCAATTCATGTAAAGTGCAGCCTGGCAGTATGTAGGATGTATATACACACACACACAATCCAATTCATGTAAAGTGCAGCCCGGCAGTATGTAGGATGTATATACACACACACACACAATCCAATTCATGTAAAGTGCAGCCCAGCAGTATGTAGGATGTATATACACACACACACACACAATCCAATTCATGTAAAGTACAGCCTGGCAGTATGTAGGATGTATATACACACACAGACACAATCCAATTCATGTAAAGTGCAGCCCGGCAGTATGTAGGATGTATATACACACACACACACACAATCCAATTCATGTAAAGTGCAGCCCGGCAGTATGTAGGATGTATATACACACACACACAATCCAATTCATGTAAAGTGCAGCCCGGCAGTATGTAGGATGTATATACACACAGACACAATCCAATTCATGTAAAGTGCAGCCTGGCAGTATGTAGGATGTATATACACACACACACACACACAATCCAATTCATGTAAAGTGCAGCCCGGCAGTATGTAGGATGTATATACACACAGACACAATCCAATTCATGTAAAGTGCAGCCTGGCAGTATGTAGGATGTATATACACACACACAATCCAATTCATGTAAAGTGCAGCCCGGCAGTATGTAGGATGTATATACACACACACACACAATCCAATTCATGTAAAGTGCAGCCCGGCCGTATGTAGGATGTATATACACACACACACAATCCAATTCATGTAAAGTGCAGCCCGGCAGTATGTAGGATGTATATACACACACACACACACACACACAATCTAATTCATGTAAAGTGCAGCCTGGCAGTATGTAGGATGTATATACACACACACACAATCCAATTCATGTAAAGTGCAGCCCGGCAGTATGTAGGATATATATATACACACACACACAATCCAATTCATGTAAAGTGCAGCCCGGCAGTATGTAGGATGTATATACACACACACACAATCCAATTCATGTAAAGTGCAGCCCGGCAGTATGTAGGATGTATATACACACACACACACAATCCAATTCATGTAAAGTGCAGCATGGCAGTATGTAGGATGTATATACACACACACAATCCAATTCATGTAATGTGAAGCCCGGCAGTATGTAGGATGTATATACACACACACACAATCCAATTCATGTAAAGTGCAGCCCGGCAGTATGTAGGATGTATATACAAACACACACAATCCAATTCATGTAATGTGCAGCCCAGCAGTATGTAGGATGTATATACACACACACACAATCCAATTCATGTAAAGTGCAGCCCGGCAGTATGTAGGATGTATATACACACACACACAATCCAATTCATGTAAAGTGCAGCCCGGCAGTATGTAGGATGTATATATACACACACACAATCCAATTCATGTAAAGTGCAGCCTGGCAGTATGTAGGATGTATATACACACACACACAATCCAATTCATGTAAAGTGCAGCCTGGCAGTATGTAGGATGTATATACACACACACACAATCCAATTCATGTAAAGTGCAGCCCGGCAGTATGTAGGATGTATATACACACACACACACAATCCAATTCATGTAAAGTGCAGCCCAGCAGTATGTAGGATGTATATACACACACACACACACAATCCAATTCATGTAAAGTACAGCCTGGCAGTATGTAGGATGTATATACACACACAGACACAATCCAATTCATGTAAAGTGCAGCCCGGCAGTATGTAGGATGTATATACACACACACACACACAATCCAATTCATGTAAAGTGCAGCCCGGCAGTATGTAGGATGTATATACACACACACACAATCCAATTCATGTAAAGTGCACCCTGGCAGTATGTAGGATGTATATATACACACACAATCCAATTCATGTAAAGAGCAGCCCGGCAGTATGTAGGATGTATATACACACACACACAATCCAATTCATGTAACGTGCAGCCTGGCAGTATGTAGGATGTATATATACACACACACACAATCCAATTCATGTAAAGTGCACCCTGGCAGTATGTAGGATGTATATACACACACACACACAATCCAATTCATGTAATGTGCAGCCTGGCAGTATGTAGGATGTATATACACACACACACAATCCAATTCATGTAAAGTGCAGCCGGGCAGTATGTAGGATGTATATACACACACACACAATCCAATTCATGTAAAGTGCAGCCCGGCAGTATGTAGGATGTATATACACACACACACACAATCCAATTCATGTAAAGTGCAGCCCGGCAGTATGTAGGATGTATATACACACACACACAATCCAATTCATGTAAAGTGCAGCCCGGCAGTATGTAGGATGTATATACACACACACACAATCCAATTCATGTAAAGTGCAGCCTGGCAGTATGTAGGATGTATATACACACACACACACACACAATCCAATACATGTAAAGTGCAGCTCGGCAGTATGTAGGATGTATATACACACACACACACACAATCCAATTCATGTAACGTGCAGCCTGGCAGTATGTAGGATGTATATATACACACACACACAATCCAATTCATGTAAAGTGCAGCCCGGCAGTATGTAGGATGTATATACACACACACACAATCCAATTCATGTAAAGTGCAGCCTGGCAGTATGTAGGATGTATATACACACACACACACACACAATCCAATACATGTAAAGTGCAGCTCGGCAGTATGTAGGATGTATATACACACACACACAATCCAATTCATGTAACGTGCAGCCTGGCAGTATGTAGGATGTATATACACACACACACACAATCCAATTCATGTAACGTGCAGCCTGGCAGTATGTAGGATGTATATATACACACACACACACACAATCCAATTCATGTAAAGTGCAGCCCGGCAGTATGTAGGATGTATATACACACACACACAATCCAATTCATGTAAAGTGCAGCCCGGCAGTATGTAGGATGTATATACACACACACACAATCCAATTCATGTAAAGTGCAGCCCGGCAGTATGTAGGATGTATATACACACACACAATCCAATTCATGTAAAGAGCAGCCCGGCAGTATGTAGGATGTATATACACACACACACACAATCCAATTCATGTAACGTGCAGCCTGGCAGTATGTAGGATGTATATATACACACACACACACACAATCCAATTCATGTAAAGTGCAGCCCGGCAGTATGTAGGATGTATATACACACACACACAATCCAATTCATGTAAAGTGCAGCCCGGCAGTATGTAGGATGTATATACACACACACACACACAATCCAATTCATGCAAAGTGCAGCCTGGCAGTATGTAGGATGTATATACACACACACACAATCCAATTCATGCAAAGTGCAGCCTGGCAGTATGTAGGATGTACACACACACACACAATCCAATTCATGTAAAGTGCAGCCTGGCAGTATGTAGGATGTATATACACACACACACAATCCAATTCATGTACAGTGCAGCCTGGCAGTATGTAGGATGTATATACACACACACACACTCCAATGCATGTAAAGTGCAGCCCGGCAGTATGTAGGATGTATATACACACACACAATCCAATTCATGTAAAGTGCAGCCCGGCAGTATGTAGGATGTATATACACACACACACACAATCCAATTCATGTAAAGTGCAGCCCGGCAGTATGTAGGATGTATATACACACACACACAATCCAATTCATGTAAAGTGCAGCCTGGCAGTATGTAGGATGTATATACACACACAGACACAATCCAATTCATGTAAAGTGCAGCCCGGCAGTATGTAGGATGTATATACACACACACACAATCCAATTCATGTAATGTGCAGCCCAGCAGTATGTAGGATGTATATACACACACACACAATCCAATTCATGTAAAGTGCAGCCCGGCAGTATGTAGGATGTATATACACACACACACAATCCAATTCATGTAAAGTGCAGCCCGGCAGTATGTAGGATGTATATATACACACACACAATCCAATTCATGTAAAGTGCAGCCTGGCAGTATGTAGGATGTATATACACACACACACAATCCAATTCATGTAAAGTGCAGCCTGGCAGTATGTAGGATGTATATACACACAGACACAATCCAATTCATGTAAAGTGCAGCCCGGCAGTATGTAGGATGTATATACACACACACACACAATCCAATTCATGTAAAGTGCAGCCCGGCAGTATGTAGGATGTATATACACACACACACAATCCAATTCATGTAAAGTGCAGCCTGGCAGTATGTAGGATGTATATACACACACAGACACAATCCAATTCATGTAAAGTGCAGCCCGGCAGTATGTAGGATGTATATACACACACACAATCCAATTCATGTAAAGTGCAGCCCGGCAGTATGTAGGATGTATATACACACACACACACACACAATCCAATTCATGTAAAGTGCAGCCCGGCAGTATGTAGGATGTATATACACACAGACACAATCCAATTCATGTAAAGTGCAGCCCCGCAGTATGTAGGATGTATATATACACACACACAATCTAATTCATGTAAAGTGCAGCCTGGCAGTATGTAGGATGTATATACACACACACACAATCTAATTCATGTAAAGTGCAGCCCGGCAGTATGTAGGATGTATATACACACACACACAATCTAATTCATGTAAAGTGCAGCCTGGCAGTATGTAGGATGTATATACACACACACAGACACAATCCAATTCATGTAAAGTGCAGCCCGGCAGTATGTAGGATGTATATACACACACACTCAATCCAAATCATGTAAAGTGCAGCCCGGCAGTATGTAGGATGTATATACACACACACACACAATCCAATTCATGTAAAGTGCAGCCAGGCAGTATGTAGGATGTATATACACACACACAATCCAACTCATGTAAAGTGCAGCCTGGCAGTATGTAGGATGTATACACACAGACACAATCCAATTCATGTAAAGTGCCGCCCGGCAGTATGTAGGATGTATATACACACACACACACACAATCCAATTCATGTATAGTGCAGCCTGGCAGTATGTAGGATGTATATACACACACACACAATCCAACTCATGTAAAGTGCAGCCTGGCAGTATGTAGGATGTATACACACACACACACACAATCCAATTCATGTATAGTGCAGCCTGGCAGTATGTAGGATGTATATACACACACACACAATCCAACTCATGTAAAGTGCAGCCTGGCAGTATGTAGGATGTATACACACACACACACACAATCCAATTCATGTAAAGTGCAGCCCGGCAGTATGTAGGATGTATACACACACACACACAATCCAATTCATGTAAAGTGCAGCCCGGCAGTATGTAGGATGTATATACACACACACACACAATCCAATTCATGTAAAGTGCAGCCCGGCAGAATGTAGGATATATATACACACACACAATCCAATTCATGTAAAGTGCAGCCCGGCAGTATGTAGGATATATATACACACACACACAATCCAATTCATGTAAAGTGCAGCCCGGCAGTATGTAGGATGTATATACACACACACACACAATCCAATTCATGTAAAGTGCAGCCCGGCAGTATGTAGGATGTATATACACACACACACAATCCAATTCATGTAAAGTGCAGCCCGGCAGTATGTAGGATGTATATACACACAGACACAATCCAATTCATGTAAAGTGCAGCCCGGCAGTATGTAGGATGTATATACACACACACAATCCAATTCATGTATAGTGCAGCCCGGCAGTATGTAGGATGTATATACACACACACACACAATCCAATTCATGTAAAGTGCAGCCCGGCAGTATGTAGGATGTATATACACACGCACACACACAATACAATTCATGTAAAGTGCAGCACGGCAGTATGTAGGATGTATATACACACAATCCAATACATGTAAAGTGCAGCCTGGCAGTATGTAGGATGTATATACACACAGACACAATCCAATTCATGTAAAGTGCAGCCTGGCAGTATGTAGGATGTATATACACACAGACACAATCCAATTCATGTAAAGTGCAGCCTGGCAGTATGTAGGATGTATATACACACACACACAATCCAATTCATGTAAAGTGCAGCCCGGCAGTATGTAGGATGTATACACACACACACAGACACAATCCAATTCATGTAAAGTGCAGCCTGGCAGTATGTAGGATGTATATACACACACACAATCCAATTCATGTAACGTGCAGCCTGGCAGTATGTAGGATGTATATACACACACACACACAATCCAATTCATGTAAAGTGCAGCCCAGCAGTATGTAGGATGTATATACACACACACAATCCAATTCATGTAACGTGCAGCCTGGCAGTATGTAGGATGTATATACACACAGACACACAATCCAATTCATGTAAAGTGCAGCCCGGCAGTATGTAGGATGTATATACACACACACACAATCCAATTCATGTAAAGTGTAGCCCGGCAGTATGTAGGATGTATATACACACAGACACAATCCAATTCATGTAAAGTGCAGCCCGGCAGTATGTAGGATGTATATACACACACACACACACAATCCAATTCATGTAATGTGCAGCTTGGCAGTATGTAGGATGTATATACACACACACACACACAATCCAATTCATGTAACGTGCAGCTTGGCAGTATGTAGGATGTATATACACACACACACAATCCAATTCAAGTAAAGTGCAGCCCGGCAGTATGTAGGATGTATATACACACACACACAATCCAATTCATGTAAAGTGCAGCCCGGCAGTATGTAGGATGTATATACACACACACACAATCCAATTCATGTAAAGTGCAGCCCGGCAGTATGTAGGATGTATATACACACACACACACACAATCCAATTCATGTAAAGTGCCGCCCGGCAATATGTAGGATGTATATACACACAGACACAATCCAATTCATGTAAAGTGCAGCCCCGCAGTATGTAGGATGTATACACACACACACACAATCCAATTCATGTAAAGTGCAGCCCAGCAGTATGTAGGATGTATATACACACACACACACAATCCAATTCATGTAAAGTGCAGCCTGGCAGTATGTAGGATGTATACACACACACACACACAATCCAATTCATGTAAAGTGCAGCCCGGCAGTATGTAGGATGTATATATACACACACACACAATCCAATTCATGTAAAGTGCAGCATGGCAGTATGTAGGATGTATATACACACACACACAATCCAATTCATGTAAAGTGCAGCCCGGCAGTATGTAGGATGTATATACACACAAACACAATCCAATTCATGTAATGTGCAGCCCAGCAGTATGTAGGATGTATACACACACACACACAATCCAATTCATGTAAAGTGCAGCCCGGCAGTATGTAGGATGTATATACACACACAGACACAATCCAATTCATGTAAAGTGCAGCATGGCAGTATGTAGGATGTATATACACACACACACAATCCAATTCATGTAAAGTGCAGCCCGGCAGTATGTAGGATGTATACACACACACACAATCCAATTCATGTAAAGTGCCGCCCGGCAATATGTAGGATGTATATACACACAGACACAATCCAATTCATGTAAAGTGCAGCCCGGCAGTATGTAGGATGTATATACACACACACACAATCCAATTCACGTAAAGTGCAGCCCGGCAGTATGTAGGATGTATATACACACAGACACAATCCAATTCATGTAAAGTGCAGCCCGGCAGTATGTAGGATGTATATACACACACACACAATCCAATTCATGTAAAGTGCAGCCCAGCAGTATGTAGGATGTATATACACACACACACAATCCAATTCATGTAAAGTGCAGCCTGGCAGTATGTAGGATGTATACACACACACACACACAATCCAATTCATGTAAAGTGCAGCCCGGCAGTATGTAGGATGTATATACACACACACACAATCCAATTCATGTAAAGTGCAGCCTGGCAGTATGTAGGATGTATATACACACACTCACACAATCCAATTCATGTAAAGTGCAGCCCGGCAGTATGTAGGATGTATATACACACAGACACAATCCAATTCATGTAAAGTGCAGCCTGGCTGTATGTAGGATGTATATACACACACACACACACACACAATCTAATTCATGTAAAGTGCAGCCTGGCAGTATGTAGGATGTATATACACACACACAATCCAATTCATGTAAAGTGCAGCCCGGCAGTATGTAGGATGTATATACACACACACACACAATCCAATTCATGTAAAGTGCAGCCCGGCCGTATGTAGGATGTATATACACATACACACAATCCAATTCATGTAAAGTGCAGCCCGGCAGTATGTAGGATGTATATACACACACACACACACACACAATCTAATTCATGTAAAGTGCAGCCCGGCAGTATGTAGGATGTATATACACACACACAATCCAATTCATGTAAAGTGCAGCCCGGCAGTATGTAGGATATATATACACACACACACACAATCCAATTCATGTAAAGTGCAGCCCGGCAGTATGTAGGATGTATATACACACACACACAATCCAATTCATGTAAAGTGCAGCCCGGCAGTATGTAGGATGTATATACACACACACACACAATCCAATTCATGTAAAGTGCAGCATGGCAGTATGTAGGATGTATATACACACACAATCCAATTCATGTAATGTGCAGCCCGGCAGTATGTAGGATGTATATACACACACACACAATCCAATTCATGTAAAGTGCAGCCCGGCAGTATGTAGGATGTATATACACACACACACAATCCAATTCATGTAATGTGCAGCCCAGCAGTATGTAGGATGTATATACACACACACACAATCCAATTCATGTAAAGTGCAGCCCGGCAGTATGTAGGATGTATATACACACACACACAATCCAATTCATGTAAAGTGCAGCCCGGCAGTATGTAGGATGTATATATACACACACACAATCCAATTCATGTAAAGTGCAGCCTGGCAGTATGTAGGATGTATATACACACACACACAATCCAATTCATGTAAAGTGCAGCCTGGCAGTATGTAGGATGTATATACACACACACACAATCCAATTCATGTAAAGTGCAGCCCGGCAGTATGTAGGATGTATATACACACACACACACAATCCAATTCATGTAAAGTGCAGCCCAGCAGTATGTAGGATGTATATACACACACACACACACAATCCAATTCATGTAAAGTACAGCCTGGCAGTATGTAGGATGTATATACACACACAGACACAATCCAATTCATGTAAAGTGCAGCCCGGCAGTATGTAGGATGTATATACACACACACACACACAATCCAATTCATGTAAAGTGCAGCCCGGCAGTATGTAGGATGTATATACACACACACACAATCCAATTCATGTAAAGTGCAGCCCGGCAGTATGTAGGATGTATATACACACAGACACAATCCAATTCATGTAAAGTGCAGCCTGGCAGTATGTAGGATGTATATACACACACACACACAATCCAATTCATGTAAAGTGCAGCCTGGCAGTATGTAGGATGTATATACACACACACACAATCCAATTCATGTAAAGTGCAGCCCGGCAGTATGTAGGATGTATATACACACAGACACAATCCAATTCATGTAAAGTGCAGCCTGGCAGTATGTAGGATGTATATACACACACACAATCCAATTCATGTAAAGTGCAGCCCGGCAGTATGTAGGATGTATATACACACACACACACACAATCCAATTCATGTAAAGTGCAGCCCGGCAGTATGTAGGATGTATATACACACACACACAATCCAATTCATGTAATGTGCAGCCCAGCAGTATGTAGGATGTATATACACACACACACAATCCAATTCATGTAAAGTGCAGCCCGGCAGTATGTAGGATGTATATACACACACACACAATCCAATTCATGTAAAGTGCAGCCTGGCAGTATGTAGGATGTATATACACACACACACAATCCAATTCATGTAAAGTGCAGCCTGGCAGTATGTAGGATGTATATATACACACACACACAATCCAATTCATGTAAAGTGCAGCCCGGCAGTATGTAGGATGTATATACACACACACACAATCCAATTCATGTAAAGTGCAGCCTGGCAGTATGTAGGATGTATATACACACACACACAATACAATTCATGTAAAGTGCAGCCCGGCAGTATGTAGGATGTATACACACACACACAATCCAATTCATGTAAAGTGCAGCCCGGCAGTATGTAGGATGTATACACACACACACACAATCCAATTCATGTAAAGTGCAGCCCGGCAGTATGTAGGATGTATATACACACACACAATCCAATTCATGTAAAGTGCAGCCCGGCAGTATGTAGGATGTATACACACACACACAATACAATTCATGTAAAGTGCAGCCTGGCAGTATGTAGGATGTATATACACACACACACACAATCCAATTCATGTAAAGTGCAGCCTGGCAGTATGTAGGATGTATATACACACACACAATCCAATTCATGTAAAGTGCAGCCCGGCAGTATGTAGGATGTATACACACACACACAATCCAATTCATGTAAAGTGCAGCCTGGCAGTATGTAGGATGTATATACACACACACACACAATCCAATTCATGTAAAGTGCAGCCTGGCAGTATGTCGGATGTATATACACACACACACAATCCAATTCATGTAAAGTGCAGCCCGGCAGTATGTAGGATGTATATACACACACACACACAATCCAATTCATGTAAAGTGCAGCCCAGCAGTATGTAGGATGTATATACACACACACACACACAATCCAATTCATGTAAAGTACAGCCTGGCAGTATGTAGGATGTATATACACACACAGACACAATCCAATTCATGTAAAGTGCAGCCCGGCAGTATGTAGGATGTATATACACACACACACACACAATCCAATTCATGTAAAGTGCAGCCCGGCAGTATGTAGGATGTATATACACACACACACAATCCAATTCATGTAAAGTGCACCCTGGCAGTATGTAGGATGTATATATACACACACAATCCAATTCATGTAAAGAGCAGCGCGGCAGTATGTAGGATGTATATATACACACACACACAATCCAATTCATGTAACGTGCAGCCTGGCAGTATGTAGGATGTATATATACACACACACACAATCCAATTCATGTAAAGTGCACCCTGGCAGTATGTAGGATGTATATACACACACACACACAATCCAATTCATGTAATGTGCAGCCTGGCAGTATGTAGGATGTATATACACACACACACAATCCAATTCATGTAAAGTGCAGCCCGGCAGTATGTAGGATGTATATACACACACACACAATCCAATTCATGTAAAGTGCAGCCCGGCAGTATGTAGGATGTATATACACACACACACAATCCAATTCATGTAAAGTGCAGCCCGGCAGTATGTAGGATGTATATACACACACACACAATCCAATTCATGTAAAGTGCAGCCTGGCAGTATGTAGGATGTATATACACACACACACACACACAATCCAATACATGTAAAGTGCAGCTCGGCAGTATGTAGGATGTATATACACACACACACACACAATCCAATTCATGTAACGTGCAGCCTGGCAGTATGTAGGATGTATATATACACACACACACAATCCAATTCATGTAAAGTGCAGCCCGGCAGTATGTAGGATGTATATACACACACACACAATCCAATTCATGTAAAGTGCAGCCTGGCAGTATGTAGGATGTATATACACACACACACACACACAATCCAATACATGTAAAGTGCAGCTCGGCAGTATGTAGGATGTATATACACACACACACACACAATCCAATTCATGTAACGTGCAGCCTGGCAGTATGTAGGATGTATATACACACACACACACAATCCAATTCATGTAACGTGCAGCCTGGCGTATGTAGGATGTATATATACACACACACACACACAATCCAATTCATGTAAAGTGCAGCCCGGCAGTATGTAGGATGTATATACACACACACACACAATCCAATTCATGTAACGTGCAGCCTGGCAGTATGTAGGATGTATATACACACACACAATCCAATTCATATAAAGTGCAGCCTGGCAGTATGTAGGATGTATATACACACACACACAATCCAATTCATGTAAAGTGCAGCCCGGCAGTATGTAGGATGTATATACACACACACACAATCCAATTCATGTAAAGTGCAGCCCGGCAGTATGTAGGATGTATATATACACACACAATCCAATTCATGTAAAGAGCAGCCCGGCAGTATGTAGGATGTATATACACACACACACACAATCCAATTCATGTAACGTGCAGCCTGGCAGTATGTAGGATGTATATATACACACACACACACACAATCCAATTCATGTAAAGTGCAGCCCGGCAGTATGTAGGATGTATATACACACACACACACAATCCAATTCATGTAAAGTGCAGCCCGGCAGTATGTAGGATGTATATACACACACACACAATCCAATTCATGTAAAGTGCAGCCCGGCAGTATGTAGGATGTATATACACACACACACACAATCCAATTCATGTAAAGTGCAGCCCGGCAGTATGTAGGATGTATATACACACACACACAATCCAATTCATGTAAAGTGCAGCCCGGCAGTATGTAGGATGTATATACACACACACACAATCCAATTCATGTAAAGTGCAGCCCGGCAGTATGTAGGATGTATATACACACACACACAATCCAATTCATGTAAAGTGCAGCCTGGCAGTATGTAGGATGTATATACACACACACACACACACAATCCAATACATGTAAAGTGCAGCTCGGCAGTATGTAGGATGTATATACACACACACACACACAATCCAATTCATGTAACGTGCAGCCTGGCAGTATGTAGGATGTATATATACACACACACACAATCCAATTCATGTAAAGTGCAGCCCGGCAGTATGTAGGATGTATATACACACACACACAATCCAATTCATGTAAAGTGCAGCCTGGCAGTATGTAGGATGTATATACACACACACACACACACAATCCAATACATGTAAAGTGCAGCTCGGCAGTATGTAGGATGTATATACACACACACACACACAATCCAATTCATGTAACGTGCAGCCTGGCAGTATGTAGGATGTATATACACACACACACACAATCCAATTCATGTAACGTGCAGCCTGGCGTATGTAGGATGTATATATACACACACACACACACAATCCAATTCATGTAAAGTGCAGCCCGGCAGTATGTAGGATGTATATACACACACACACACAATCCAATTCATGTAACGTGCAGCCTGGCAGTATGTAGGATGTATATACACACACACAATCCAATTCATATAAAGTGCAGCCTGGCAGTATGTAGGATGTATATACACACACACACAATCCAATTCATGTAAAGTGCAGCCCGGCAGTATGTAGGATGTATATACACACACACACAATCCAATTCATGTAAAGTGCAGCCCGGCAGTATGTAGGATGTATATATACACACACAATCCAATTCATGTAAAGAGCAGCCCGGCAGTATGTAGGATGTATATACACACACACACACAATCCAATTCATGTAACGTGCAGCCTGGCAGTATGTAGGATGTATATATACACACACACACACACAATCCAATTCATGTAAAGTGCAGCCCGGCAGTATGTAGGATGTATATACACACACACACACAATCCAATTCATGTAAAGTGCAGCCCGGCAGTAAGTAGGATGTATATACACACACACACACACAATCCAATTCATGCAAAGTGCAGCCTGGCAGTATGTAGGATGTATATACACACACACACAATCCAATTCATGCAAAGTGCAGCCTGGCAGTATGTAGGATGTACACACACACACACACACAATCCAATTCATGTAAAGTGCAGCCTGGCAGTATGTAGGATGTATATACACACACACACAATCCAATTCATGTACAGTGCAGCCTGGCAGTATGTAGGATGTATATACACACACACACACTCCAATGCATGTAAAGTGCAGCCCGGCAGTATGTAGGATGTATATACACACACACACAATCCAATTCATGTAAAGTGCAGCCCGGCAGTATGTAGGATGTATATACACACAGACACAATCCAATTCATGTAAAGTGCAGCCCCGCAGTATGTAGGATGTATATATACACACACACAATCTAATTCATGTAAAGTGCAGCCTGGCAGTATGTAGGATGTATATACACACACACACAATCTAATTCATGTAAAGTGCAGCCCGGCAGTATGTAGGATGTATATACACACACACACACAATCCAATTCATGTAAAGTGCAGCCTGGCAGTATGTAGGATGAATATACACACACACACACAATCCAATTCATGTAAAGAGCAGCCTGGCAGTATGTAGGATGTATATACACACACACACACACAATCCAATTCATGTAAAGAGCAGCCCGGCAGTATGTAGGATGTATATACACACAGACACAATCCAATTCATGTAAAGTGCAGCCCGGCAGTATGTAGGATGTATATACACACACACACTCAATCCAAATCATGTAAAGTGCAGCCCGGCAGTATGTAGGATGTATATACACACACACACACAATCCAATTCATGTAAAGTGCAGCCAGGCAGTATGTAGGATGTATATACACACACACAATCCAACTCATGTATAGTGCAGCCTGGCAGTATGTAGGATGTATACACACAGACACAATCCAATTCATGTAAAGTGCCGCCCGGCAGTATGTAGGATGTATATACACACACACACACACAATCCAATTCATGTATAGTGCAGCCTGGCAGTATGTAGGATGTATATACACACACACACAATCCAACTCATGTAAAGTGCAGCCTGGCAGTATGTAGGATGTATACACACACACACACACAATCCAATTCATGTAAAGTGCAGCCCGGCAGTATGTAGGATGTATACACACACACACACAATCCAATTCATGTAAAGTGCAGCCCGGCAGTATGTAGGATGTATATACACACACACACAATCCAATTCATGTAAAGTGCAGCCTGGCAGTATGTAGGATGTATATACACACACACAATCCAATTCATGTAAAGTGCAGCCCAGCAGTATGTAGGATGTATATACACACACACACACACAATCCAATTCATGTAAAGTACAGCCTGGCAGTATGTAGGATGTATATACACACACAGACACAATCCAATTCATGTAAAGTGCAGCCCGGCAGTATGTAGGATGTATATACACACACACACACACACAATCCAATTCATGTAAAGTGCAGCCCGGCAGTATGTAGGATGTATATACACACACACACAATCCAATTCATGTAAAGTGCACCCTGGCAGTATATAGGATGTATATATACACACACAATCCAATTCATGTAAAGAGCAGCCCGGCAGTATGTAGGATGTATATACAAACACACACAATCCAATTCATGTAACGTGCAGCCTGGCAGTATGTAGGATGTATATATACACACACACACAATCCAATTCATGTAAAGAGCAGTCCGGTAGTATGTAGGATGTATATACACACACACACACAATCCAATTCATGTAACGTGCAGCCTGGCAGTATGTAGGATGTATATATACACACACACAATCCAATTCATGTAAAGTGCAGCCCGGCAGTATGTATGATGTATATACACACACACACAATCCAATTCATGTAAAGTGCAGCCCGGCAGTATGTAGGATGTATATACACACACACACAATCCAATTCATGTAAAGTGCAGCCCGGCAGTATGTAGGATGTATATACACACACACACAATCCAATTCATGTAAAGTGCAGCCCGGCAGTATGTAGGATGTATATATACACACACAATCCAATTCATGTAAAGAGCAGTGCGGCAGTATGTAGGATGTATATACACACACACACACAATCCAATTCATGTAACGTGCAGCCTGGCAGTATGTAGGATGTATATATACACACACACACACACAATCCAATTCATGTAAAGTGCAGCCCGGCAGTATGTAGGATGTATATACACACACACACAATCCAATTCATGTAAAGTGCAGTCCGGCAGTATGTAGGATGTATATACACACACACACACACAATCCAATTCATGCAAAGTGCAGCCTGGCAGTATGTAGGATGTATATACACACACACACAATCCAATTCATGCAAAGTGCAGCCTGGCAGTATGTAGGATGTATATACACACACACACAATCCAATTCATGTACAGTGCAGCCTGGCAGTATGTAGGATGTATATACACACACACACACTCCAATGCATGTAAAGTGCAGCCCGGCAGTATGTAGGATGTATATACACACACACAATACAATGCATGTAAAGTGCAGCCTGGCAGTATGTAGGATGTATATACACACACAGACACAATCCAATTCATGTAAAGTGCAGCCTGGCAGTATGTAGGATGTATATACACACACACACAATCCAATTCATGTAAAGTGCAGCCTGGCAGTATGTAGGATGTATATACACACACACAATCCAATTCATGTAAAGTGCAGCCCGGCAGTATGTAGGATGTATATACACACACACACACACACACACAATCCAATTCATGTAAAGTGCAGCCCGGCAGTATGTAGGATGTATATACACACAGACACAATCCAATTCATGTAAATTGCAGCCCCGCAGTATGTAGGATGTATATATACACACACACAATCTAATTCATGTAAAGTGCAGCCTGGCAGTATGTAGGATGTATATACACACACACACAATCTAATTCATGTAAAGTGCAGCCCGGCAATATGTAGGATGTATATACACACACACACAATCTAATTCATGTAAATTGCAGCCTGGCAGTATGTAGGATGTATATACACACACACAGACACAATCCAATTCATGTATAGTGCAGCCTGGCAGTATGTAGGATGTATATACACACACACACAATCCAACTCATGTAAAGTGCAGCCTGGCAGTATGTAGGATGTATACACACACACACACACAATCCAATTCATGTAAAGTGCAGCCCGGCAGTATGTAGGATGTATACACACACACACACAATCCAATTCATGTAAAGTGCAGCCCGGCAGTATGTAGGATGTATATACACACACACACAATCCAATTCATGTAAAGTGCAGCCTGGCAGTATGTAGGATGTATATACACACACACACACAATCCAATTCATGTAAAGTGCAGCCCAGCAGTATGTAGGATGTATATACACACACACACACACAATCCAATTCATGTAAAGTACAGCCTGGCAGTATGTAGGATGTATATACACACACAGACACAATCCAATTCATGTAAAGTGCAGCCCGGCAGTATGTAGGATGTATATACACACACACACACACAATCCAATTCATGTAAAGTGCAGCCCGGCAGTATGTAGGATGTATATACACACACACACAATCCAATTCATGTAAAGTGCACCCTGCCAGTATGTAGGATGTATATATACACACACAATCCAATTCATGTAAAGAGCAGCCCGGCAGTATGTAGGATGTATATACACACACACACACAATCCAATTCATGTAACGTGCAGCCTGGCAGTATGTAGGATGTATATATACACACACACACAATCCAATTCATGTAAAGTGCACCCTGGCAGTATGTAGGATGTATATACACACACACACACAATCCAATTCATGTAATGTGCAGCCTGGCAGTATGTAGGATGTATATACACACACACACAATCCAATTCATGTAAAGTGCAGCCCGGCAGTATGTAGGATGTATATACACACACACACAATCCAATTCATGTAAAGTGCAGCCCGGCAGTATGTAGGATGTATATACACACACACACAATCCAATTCATGTAAAGTGCAGCCTGGCAGTATGTAGGATGTATATACACACACACACAATCCAATTCATGTAAAGTGCAGCCCGGCAGTATGTAGGATGTATATATACACACACAATCCAATTCATGTAAAGAGCAGTCCGGCAGTATGTAGGATGTATATGCACACACACACACAATCCAATTCATGTAACGTGCAGCCTGGCAGTATGTAGGATGTATATATACACACACACACACACAATCCAATTCATGTAAAGTGCAGCCCGGCAGTATGTAGGATGTATATACACACACACACAATCCAATTCATGTAAAGTGCAGCCCGGCAGTATGTAGGATGTATATACACACACACACAATCCAATTCATGTAAAGTGCAGCGCGGCAGTATGTAGGATGTATATACACACACACACAATCCAATTCATGTAAAGTGCAGCCCGGCAGTATGTAGGATGTATATATACACACACAATCCAATTCATGTAAAGAGCAGCCCGGCAGTATGTAGGATGTATATACACACACACACACAATCCAATTCATGTAACGTGCAGCCTGGCAGTATGTAGGATGTATATATACACACACACACACACAATCCAATTCATGTAAAGTGCAGCCCGGCAGTATGTAGGATGTATATACACACACACACAATCCAATTCATGTAAAGTGCAGCCCGGCAGTATGTAGGATGTATATACACACACACACACACAATCCAATTCATGCAAAGTGCAGCCTGGCAGTATGTAGGATGTATATACACACACACACAATCCAATTCATGCAAAGTGCAGCCTGGCAGTATGTAGGATGTATATACACACACACACAATCCACTTCATGTACAGTGCAGCCTGGCAGTATGTAGGATGTATATACACACACACACAATCCAATTCATGTAAAGTGCAGCCCGGCAGTATGTAGGATGTATATACACACACACACACTCCAATGCATGTAAAGTGCAGCCCGGCAGTATGTAGGATGTATATACACACACACAATACAATGCATGTAAAGTGCAGCCTGGCAGTATGTAGGATGTATATACACACACAGACACAATCCAATTCATGTAAAGTGCAGCCTGGCAGTATGTAGGATGTATATACACACACACACAATCCAATTCATGTAAAGTGCAGCCTGGCAGTATGTAGGATGTATATACACACACAGACACAATCCAATTCATGTAAAGTGCAGCCCGGCAGTATGTAGGATGTATATACACACACACAATCCAATTCATGTAAAGTGCAGCCCGGCAGTATGTAGGATGTATATATACACACACAATCCAATTCATGTAAAGAGCAGTCCGGCAGTATGTAGGATGTATATGCACACACACACACAATCCAATTCATGTAACGTGCAGCCTGGCAGTATGTAGGATGTATATATACACACACACACACACACAATCCAATTCATGTAAAGTGCAGCCCGGCAGTATGTAGGATGTATATACACACACACACAATCCAATTCATGTAAAGTGCAGCCCGGCAGTATGTAGGATGTATATACACACACACACAATCCAATTCATGTAAAGTGCAGCGCGGCAGTATGTAGGATGTATATACACACACACACAATCCAATTCATGTAAAGTGCAGCCCGGCAGTATGTAGGATGTATATATACACACACAATCCAATTCATGTAAAGAGCAGCCCGGCAGTATGTAGGATGTATATACACACACACACACAATCCAATTCATGTAACGTGCAGCCTGGCAGTATGTAGGATGTATATATACACACACACACACACAATCCAATTCATGTAAAGTGCAGCCCGGCAGTATGTAGGATGTATATACACACACACACAATCCAATTCATGTAAAGTGCAGCCCGGCAGTATGTAGGATGTATATACACACACACACACACAATCCAATTCATGCAAAGTGCAGCCTGGCAGTATGTAGGATGTATATACACACACACACAATCCAATTCATGCAAAGTGCAGCCTGGCAGTATGTAGGATGTATATACACACACACACAATCCAATTCATGTACAGTGCAGCCTGGCAGTATGTAGGATGTATATACACACACACACAATCCAATTCATGTAAAGTGCAGCCCGGCAGTATGTAGGATGTATATACACACACACACACAATCCAATTCATGTAAAGTGCAGCGCGGCAGTATGTAGGATGTATATACACACACACACAATCCAATTCATGTAAAGTGCAGCCCGGCAGTATGTAGGATGTATATATACACACACAATCCAATTCATGTAAAGAGCAGCCCGGCAGTATGTAGGATGTATATACACACACACACACAATCCAATTCATGTAACGTGCAGCCTGGCAGTATGTAGGATGTATATATACACACACACACACACAATCCAATTCATGTAAAGTGCAGCCCGGCAGTATGTAGGATGTATATACACACACACACAATCCAATTCATGTAAAGTGCAGCCCGGCAGTATGTAGGATGTATATACACACACACACACACAATCCAATTCATGCAAAGTGCAGCCTGGCAGTATGTAGGATGTATATACACACACACACAATCCAATTCATGCAAAGTGCAGCCTGGCAGTATGTAGGATGTATATACACACACACACAATCCAATTCATGTACAGTGCAGCCTGGCAGTATGTAGGATGTATATACACACACACACAATCCAATTCATGTAAAGTGCAGCCCGGCAGTATGTAGGATGTATATACACACACACACACTCCAATGCATGTAAAGTGCAGCCCGGCAGTATGTAGGATGTATATACACACACACAATACAATGCATGTAAAGTGCAGCCTGGCAGTATGTAGGATGTATATACACACACAGACACAATCCAATTCATGTAAAGTGCAGCCTGGCAGTATGTAGGATGTATATACACACACACACAATCCAATTCATGTAAAGTGCAGCCTGGCAGTATGTAGGATGTATATACACACACAGACACAATCCAATTCATGTAAAGTGCAGCCCGGCAGTATGTAGGATGTATATACACACACACAATCCAATTCATGTAAAGTGCAGCCCGGCAGTATGTAGGATGTATATACACACACACACACATACACACACACAATCCAATTCATGTAAAGTGCAGCCCGGCAGTATGTAGGATGTATATACACACAGACACAATCCAATTCATGTAAAGTGCAGCCCCGCAGTATGTAGGATGTATATATACACACACACAATCTAATTCATGTAAAGTGCAGCCTGGCAGTATGTAGGATGTATATACACACACACACAATCTAATTCATGTAAAGTGCAGCCCGGCAGTATGTAGGATGTATATACACACACACACAATCTAATTCATGTAAAGTGCAGCCTGGCAGTATGTAGGATGTATATACACACACACAGACACAATCCAATTCATGTAAAGTGCAGCCCGGCAGTATGTAGGATGTATATACACACACACTCAATCCAAATCATGTAAAGTGCAGCCCGGCAGTATGTAGGATGTATATACACACACACACAATCCAATTCATGTAAAGTGCAGCCCGGCAGTATGTTGGATGTATATACACACACACAATCCAACTCATGTAAAGTGCAGCCTGGCAGTATGTAGGATGTATACACACAGACACAATCCAATTCATGTAAAGTGCCGCCCGGCAGTATGTAGGATGTATATACACACACACAATCCAATTCATGTATAGTGCAGCCTGGCAGTATGTAGGATGTATATACACACACACACAATCCAACTCATGTAAAGTGCAGCCTGGCAGTATGTAGGATGTATACACACACACACACACAATCCAATTCATGTAAAGTGCAGCCCGGCAGTATGTAGGATGTATACACACACACACACAATCCAATTCATGTAAAGTGCAGCCCGGCAGTATGTAGGATGTATATACACACACACACAATCCAATTCATGTAAAGTGCAGCCTGGCAGTATGTAGGATGTATATACACACACACACACAATCCAATTCATGTAACGTGCAGCCTGGCAGTATGTAGGATGTATATACACACACACACAATCCAATTCATGTAAAGTGCAGCCCGGCAGTATGTAGGATGTATATACACACACACACACAATCCAATTCATGTAAAGTGCAGCCTGGCAGTATGTAGGATGTATATATACACACACACAATCCAATTCATGTAAAGTGCCGCCCGGCAATATGTAGGATGTATATACACACAGACACAATCCAATTCATGTAAAGTGCAGCCTGGCAGTATGTAGGATGTATATACACACACACACAATCCAATTCATGTAAAGTGCAGCCTGGCAGTATGTAGGATGTATATACACACACACACACACAATCCAATTCATGTAAAGTGCAGCCCGGCAGTATGTAGGATGTATATATACACACAATCCAATTCATGTAAAGTGCAGCCCGGCAGTATGTAGGATGTATATACACACACACACACACAATCCAATTCATGTAAAGTGCAGCCCGGCAGTATGTAGGATGTATATACACACACACACACACAATCCAATTCATGTAAAGTGCAGCCCGGCAGTATGTAGGATGTATACACACACACACAATCCAATTCATGTAAAGTGCAGTCTGGCAGTATGTAGGATGTATATACACACACACACACAATCCAATTCATGTAAAGTGCAGCCCGGCAGTATGTAGGATGTATACACACACACACAATCCAATTCATGTAAAGTGCAGTCTGGCAGTATGTAGGATGTATATACACACACACAATCCAATTCATGTAAAGTGCAGCCTGGCAGTATGTAGGATGTATATACACACACACACACACAATCCAATTCATGTTCAGTGCAGCCTGGCAGTATCTAGGATGTATATACACACACACACAATCCAATTCATGTAAAGTGCAGCCCAGCAGTATGTAGGATGTATATACACACACACACAATCCAATTCATGTAAAGTGCAGCCCAGCAGTATGTAGGATGGATATACACACACACACAATCCAATTCATGTAAAGTGCAGCCTGGCAGTATGTAGGATGTATATACACACACACACACACACAATCTAATTCATGTAAAGTGCAGCCCTGCAGTATGTAGGATGTATAAAAACAGAGACACACACAATCCAATTCATGTAAAGTGCAGCCCGGCAGTATGTAGGATGTATATACAAACACACAATCCAATTCATGTAAAGTGCAACCCAGCAGTATGTAGGATGTATATACACACACAATCCAATTCATGTAAAGTGCAGCCCGGCAGTATGTAGGATGTATATACACACACACACAAACCAATTCATGTAAAGTGCAGCCCGGCAGTATGTAGGATGTAAATACACACACACACACAATCCAATTCATGTAAAGTGCAGCCTGGCAGTATGTAGGATGTATATACACACACACACAATCCAATTCATGTAAAGTGCAGCATGGCAGTATGTAGGATGTATATACACACACACACAATCCAATTCATGTAATGTGCAGCCCAGCAGTATGTAGGATGGATATACACACACACACAATCCAATTCATGTAAAGTGCAGCCCGGCAGTATGTAGGATGTATACACACACACACAATCCAATTCATGTAAAGTGCAGCCCGGCAATATGTAGGATGTATATACACACACACACACAATCCAATTCATGTAAAGTGCAGCCCGGCAGTATGTAGGATGTATATACACACACAATCCAATTCATGTAAAGTGCAGCCTGGCAGTATGTAGGATGTATATACACAGACACAATTAAATTCATGTAAAGTGCAGCCCGGCAGTATGTAGGATGTATATACACACACACACAATCCAATTCATGTAAAGTGCAGCCCGGCAGTATGTAGGATGTATATACACACACACACAATCCAATTCATGTAAAGTGCAGCCCGGCAGTATGTAGGATGTATATACACACACACACAATCCAATTCATGTAAAGTACAGCCCGGCAGTATGTAGGGTGTATATACACACACACACAATCCAATTCATGTAAAGGGCTGCCTGGCAGTATGTAGGATGTATATACACACACAGACACACAATCCAATTCATGTAAAGTGCAGCCTGGTAGTATGTAGGATGTATATATACACACACAATCCAATTCATGTAAAGTGCAGCCTGGCAGTATGTAGGATGTATATACACACACACAATCCAATTCATGTAAAGTGCAGCCCGGCAGTATGTAGGATGTATACACACACACACAATCCAATTCATGTAAAGTGCAGCCTGGCAGTATGTAGGATGTATATACACACACACAATCCAATTCATGTAAAGTGCAGCCTGGCAGTATGTAGGATGTATATACACACACACACAATCCAATTCATGTAAAGTGCAGTCTGGCAGTATGTAGGATGTATATACACACACACACAATCCAATTCATGTAAAGTGCAGCCCAGCAGTATGTAGGATGTATATACACACACACACAATCCAATTCATGTAAAGTGCAGCCCAGCAGTATGTAGGATGTATATACACACACACACAATCCAATTCATGTAAAGTGCAGCCTGGCAGTATGTAGGATGTATATACACACACACACACACACAATCTAATTCATGTAAAGTGCAGCCCTGCAGTATGTAGTATGTATATACACAGAGACACACACAATCCAATTCATGTAAAGTGCAGCCCGGCAGTATGTAGGATGTATATACAAACACACAATCCAATTCATGTAAAGTGCAACCCAGCAGTATGTAGGATGTATATACACACACACACACAATCCAATTCATGTAAAGTGCAGCCCGGCAGTATGTAGGATGTATATACACACACACACAATCCAATTCATGTAAAGTGCAGCCTGGCAGTATGTAGGATGTATATACACACACACACAAACCAATTCATGTAAAGTGCAGCCCAGCAGTATGTAGGATGGATATACACACACTCAATCCAATTCATGTAAAGTGCAGCCCGGCAGTATGTAGGATGTATACACACACACACAATCCAATTCATGTAAAGTGCAGCCCGGCAGTATGTAGGATGTATATACACACACACACACAATCCAATTCATGTAAAGTGCACCCTGGCAGTATGTAGGATGTATATACACACACACACAATCCAATTCATGTAAAGTGCAGCCTGGCAGTATGTAGGATGTATATACACACACACACACAATCCAATTCATGTAAAGTGCAGCCCGGCAGTATGTAGGATGTATATACACACACACAATCCAATTCATGTAAAGTGCAGCCTGGCAGTATGTAGGATGTATATACACACACACACAATCCAATTCATGTAAAGGGCAGCCTGGCAGTATGTAGGATGTATATACACACAGACACACAATCCAATTCATGTAAAGTGCAGCCTGGTAGTATGTAGGATGTATATATACACACACAATCCAATTCATGTAAAGTGCAGCCTGGCAGTATGTAGGATGTATATACACACACACACACACAATCCAATTCATGTAAAGTGCAGCCCGGCAGTATGTAGGATGTATATACACACACACACACACAATCCAATTCATGTAAAGTGCAGCCTGGCAGTATGTAGGATGTATATACACACACACACAATCCAATTCATGTAAAGTGCAGCCTGGCTGTATGTAGGATGTATATACACACACACAATCCAATTCATGTAAAGTGCAGCCCAGCAGTATGTAGGATGTATATACACACAGACACACACACACAATCCAATTCATGTAAAGTGCAGCCTGGCAGTATGTATAATGTATATACACACAGACACAATCCAATTCATGTAAAGTGCAGCCCGGCAGTATGTAGGATGTATATACACACACACACAATCCAATTCATGTAAAGTGCAGCCTGGCAGTATGTATAATGTATATACACACAGACACAATCCAATTCATGTAAAGTGCAGCCTGGCAGTATGTAGGATGTATATACACACACACACACACAATCCAATTCATGTAAAGTGCAGCTCGGCAGTATGTAGGATGTATATACACACACACACACAATCCAATTCATGTAAAGTGCAGCCCGGCAGTATGTAGGATGTATATACACACACACACAATCCAATTCATGTAAAGTGCAGCCCGGCAGTATGTAGGATATATACACACACACAATCCAATTCATGTAAAGTGCAGCCTGGCAGTATGTAGGATGTATATACACACACACACAATCCAATTCATATAAAGTGCAGCCCGGCAGTATGTAGGATGTATATACACACAATCCAATTCATGTAAAGTGCAGCCCGGCAGTATGTAGGATGTATATACACACACACACAATCCAATTCATGTAAAGTGCAGCCCGGCAGTGTGTAGGATGTATATACACACACACACACACACACAATCCAATTCATCAATAATGCAAGTCTTACATGTATTTACAGATATAGTCTTATTAGGGACCCCAATAAAATGTCATTAAAATAAGCAAATGATCACATTATGTAACGGATCCTTTGTTAATCCTGAGTAACGTGCAGGGGCTCTGAGTGGTGCAGTATAATCTCATCCAATATATTTATATAAATACAGAGGTAAATTCCTGTGTCATGTTTCCATATAACTTTCCCAAACATTAATCACTGTTTTGATTTTTTAGCAGTTCCTGTTTCGGATGAGATCACTATAAGGTTATACCCCACCCAGCACGCCCCGGGGGGAGCTGAATGATTCACCCTAAATTACTGGAGTTATCAACACGAGCAGAACATGAAGAGATCATACCCTGTAATAACAGTGACATATGATTATACCGTCCTGTATCTGTATAACAACAGATCCAACACAACACGAGCAGAACATGAAGAGATCATACCCTGTAATAACAGTGACATATCATTATACCGTCCTGTATCTGTATAACAACAGATCCAACACAACACGAGCAGAACATGAAGAGATCATACCCTGTAATAACAGTGACATATCATTATACCGCCCTATATCTGTATAACAACAGATCTAACACAACACGAGCAGAACATGAAGAGATCATACCCTGTAATAACAGTGACATATACCCTGTAATAACAGTGACATATCATTATACCGTCCTGTATCTGTATAACAACAGATCTAACACAACACGAGCAGAACATGAAGAGATCATACCCTGTAATAACAGTGACATATACCCTGTAATAACAGTGACATATCATTATACCGTCCTGTATCTGTATAACAACAGATCTAACACAACACGAGCAGAACATGAAGAGATCATACCCTGTAGTAACAGTGACATATCATTATACCGTCCTGTATCTGTATAACAACAGATCTAACACAACACGAGCAGAACATGAAGAGATCATACCCTGTAATAACAGTGACATATCATTATACCGTCCTGTATCTGTATAACAACAGATCTAACACAACACGAGCAGAACATGAAGAGATCATACCCTGTAATAACAGTGACATATCATTATACCGTCCTGTATCTGTATAACAACAGATCTAACACAACACGGGCAGAACATGAAGAGATCATACCCTGTAATAACAGTGACATATCATTATACCGTCCTGTATCTGTATAACAACAGATCCTACACAACACGAGCAGAACATGAAGAGATCATACCCTGTAATAACAGTGACATATCATTGTACCGTCCTGTATCTGTATAACAACAGATCTAACACAACACGAGCAGAACATGAAGAGATCATACCCTGTAATAACAGTGACATATCATTATACCGTCCTGTATCTGTATAACAACAGATCTAACACAACACGAGCAAAACATGAAGAGATCATACCCTGTAATAACAGTGACATATCATTATACCGTCCTGTATCTGTATAACAACAGATCTAACACAACACGAGCAGAACATGAAGAGATCATACCCTGTAATAACAGTGACATATCATTATACCGTCCTGTATCTGTATAACAACAGATCAAACACAACACGAGCAGAACATGAAGAGTTCATACCCTGTAATAACAGTGACATATCATTATACCGTCCTGTATCTGTATAACAACAGATCCAACACAACACGAGCAGAACATGAAGAGATCATACCCTGTAATAACAGTGACATATCATTATACCGTCCTGTATCTGTATAACAACAGATCCAACACAACACGGGCAGAACATGAAGAGATCATACCCTGTAATAACAGTGACATATCATTATACCGTCCTGTATCTGTATAACAACAGATCTAACACAACACGAGCAGAACATGAAGAGATCATACCCTGTAATAACAGTGACATATCATTATACCGCCCTGTATCTGTATAACAACAGATCTAACACAACACGAGCAGAACATGAAGAGATCATACCCTGTAATAACAGTGACATATCATTATACCGTCCTGTATCTGTATAACAACAGATCTAACACAACACGAGCAGAACATGAAGAGATCATACCCTGTAATAACAGTGACATATCATTATACCGTCCTGTATCTGTATAACAACAGATCTAACACAACACGAGCAGAACATGAAGAGATCATACCCTGTAATAACACTGACATATCATTATACCGTCCTGTATCTGTATAACAACAGATCCAACACAACACGAGCAGAACATGAAGAGATCAAACCCTGTAATAAAAGTGACATATCATTATACCGTCCTGTATCTGTATAACAACAGATCTAACACAACACGAGCAGAACATGAAGAGATCATACCCTGTAATAACAGTGACATATCATTATACCGTCCTGTATCTGTATAACAACAGATCCTACACAACACGAGCAGAACATGAAGAGATCATACCCTGTAATAACACTGACATATCATTATACCGTCCTGTATCTGTATAACAACAGATCTAACACAACACGAGCAGAACATGAGGAGATCATACCCTGTAATAACAGTGACATATCATTATACCATCCTGTATCTGTATAACAACAGATCTAACACAACACGAGCAGAACATGAAGAGATCATACACTGTAATAACAGTGACATATCATTATACCGCCCTGTATCTGTATAACAACAGATCTAACACAACACGAGCAGAACATGAAGAGATCATACACTGTAATAACACTGACATATCATTGTACCGTCCTGTATCTGTATAACAACAGATCTAACACAACACGAGCAGAACATGAAGAGATCATACCCTGTAATAACAGTGACATATCATTATACCATCCTGTATCTGTATAACAACAGATCTAACACAACACGAGCAGAACATGAGGAGATCATACCCTGTAATAACAGTGACATATCATTATACCATCCTGTATCTGTATAACAACAGATCTAACACAACACGAGCAGAACATGAAGAGATCATACACTGTAATAACAGTGACATATCATTATACCGCCCTGTATCTGTATAACAACAGATCTAACCCAACACGAGCAGAACATGAAGAGATCATACCCTGTAATAACAGTGACATATCATTATACCGTCCTGTATCTGTATAACAACAGATCTAACACAACACGAGCAGAACATGAAGAGATCATACCCTGTAATAACACTGACATATCATTATACCGTCCTGTATCTGTATAACAACAGATCCTACACAACACGAGCAGAACATGAAGAGATCATACCCTATAATAACAGTGACATATCATTATACCGTCCTGTATCTGTATAACAACAGATCTAACACTACACGAGCAGAACATGAAGAGATCATACCCTGTAATAACACTGACATATCATTATACCGTCCTGTATCTGTATAACAACAGATCTAACACAACACGAGCAAAACATGAAGAGATCATACCCTGTAATAACAGCGACATATCATTATACCGTCCTGTATCTGTATAACAACAGATCTAACACAACACGGGCAGAACATGAAGAGATCATACCCTGTAATAACAGTGACATATCATTATACCGTCCTGTATCTATATAACAACAGATCCAACACAACACGAGCAGAACATGAAGAGATCATACCCTGTAATAACAGTGACATATCATTATACCGTCCTGTATCTGTATAACAACAGATCTAACACAACACGAGCAGAACATGAAGAGATCATACCCTGTAATAACAGTGACATATCATTATACCGCCCTGTATCTGTATAACAACAGATCTAACACAACACGAGCAGAACATGAAGAGATCAAACCCTGTAATAACAGTGACATATCATTATACCGTCCTGTATCTGTATAACAACAGATCTAACACAACACAAGCAAAACATGAAGAGATCATACCCTGTAATAACAGCGACATATCATTATACCGTCCTGTATCTGTATAACAACAGATCTAACACAACACGGGGAAAACATGAAGAGATCATACCCTGTAATAACAGTGACATATCATTATACCGCCCTGTATCTGTATAACAACAGATCTAACACAACACGAGCAAAACATGAAGAGATCATACCCTGTAATAACAGCGACATATCATTATACCGTCCTGTATCTGTATAACAACAGATCTAACACAACACGGGCAGAACATGAAGAGATCATACCCTGTAATAACAGTGACATATCATTATACCGCCCTATATCTGTATAACAACAGATCCAACACAACACAAGCAAAACATGAAGAGATCATACCCTGTAATAACAGCGACATATCATTATACCGTCCTGTATCTGTATAACAACAGATCTAACACAACACGGGCAGAACATGAAGAGATCATACCCTGTAATAACAGTGACATATCATTATACCGCCCTGTATCTGTATAACAACAGATCTAACACAACACGAGCAAAACATGAAGAGATCATACCCTGTAATAACAGCGACATATCATTATACCGTCCTGTATCTGTATAACAACAGATCTAACACAACACGGGCAGAACATGAAGAGATCATACCCTGTAATAACAGTGACATATCATTATACCGCCCTATATCTGTATAACAACAGATCCAACACAACACGAGCAGAACATGAAGAGATCATACCCTGTAATAACAGTGACATATCATTATACCGCCCTGTATCTGTATAACAACAGATCTAACACAACACGAGCAGAACATGAAGAGATCATACCCTGTAATAACAGTGACATATCATTATACCGTCCTGTATCTGTATAACAACAGATCTAACACAACACGAGCAGAACATGAAGAGATCATACCCTGTAATAACAGTGACATATCATTATACCGTCCTCTATCTGTATAACAACAGATCCTACACAACACGAGCAGAACATGAAGAGATCATACCCTGTAATAACAGTGACATATCATTATACCGTCCTGTATCTGTATAACAACAGATCTAACACAACACGAGCAGAACATGAAGAGATCATACCCTGTAATAACAGTGACATATCATTATACCGTCCTGTATCTGTATAACAACAGATCTAACACAACACGAGCAGAACATGAAGAGATCAAACCCTGTAATAACAGTGACATATCATTATACCGTCCTGTATCTGTATAACAACAGATCTAACACAACACGAGCAGAACATGAAGAGATCAAACCCTGTAATAACAGTGACATATCATTATACCGTCCTGTATCTGTATAACAACAGATCTAACACAACACGAGCAGAACATGAAGAGATCATACCCTGTAATAACAGTGACATATCATTATACCATCCTGTATCTGTATAACAACAGATCTAACACAACACGAGCAGAACATGAAGAGATCATACCCTGTAATAACAGTGACATATCAGTATACCGTCCTGTATCTGTATAAGAACAGATCTAACACGACACGAGCAGAAAATGAAGAGATCAAAATCTGTAATAACAGTGACATATCATTATACCGTCCTGTATCTGTATAACAACAGATCTAACACAACACGGGCAGAACATGAAGAGATCATACCCTGTAATAACAGTGACATATCATTATACCGTCCTGTATCTGTATAACAACAGATCTAACACAACACGAGCAGAACATGAAGAGATCATACCCTGTAATAACAGTGACATATCATTATACCATCCTGTATCTGTATAACAACAGATCTAACACAACACGAGCAGAACATGAAGAGATCATACCCTGTAATAACAGTGACATATCAGTATACCGTCCTGTATCTGTATAAGAACAGATCTAACACGACACGAGCAGAAAATGAAGAGATCAAAATCTGTAATAACAGTGACATATCATTATACCGTCCTGTATCTGTATAACAACAGATCTAACACAACACGGGCAGAACATGAAGAGATCATACCCTGTAATAACAGTGACATATCATTATACCGTCCTGTATCTGTATAAGAACAGATCTAACACAACACGAGCAGAAAATGAAGAGATCAAACCCTGTAATAACAGTGACATATCATTATACCGTCCTGTATCTGTATAACAACAGATCTAACACAATTCGAGCAGAATATGAAGAGATCATACCCTGTAATAACAGTGACATATCATTATACCGTCCTGTATCTGTATAACAACAGTTCTAACACAACAAGAGCAGAACATGAAGAGATCATACCCTGTAATAACAGTGACATATCATTATACCGTCCTGTATCTGTATAACAACAGATCCTACACAACACGAGCAGAAAATGAAGAGATCATACCCTGTAATAACAGTGACATATCATTGTACCGTCCTGTATCTGTATAACAACAGATCTAACACAACACGAGCAGAACATGAAGAGATCATACCCTGTAATAACAGTGACATATCATTATACCATCCTGTATCTGTATAACAACAGATCTAACACAACACGAGCAGAACATGAAGAGATCATACCCAGTAATAACAGTGACATATCATTATACCGTCCTGTATCTGTATAACAACAGATCAAACACAACACGAGCAGAATATGAAGATATCATACCCTGTAATAACAGTGACATATCATTATACCATCCTGTATCTGTATAACAACAGATCCTACACAACACGAGCAGAACATGAAGAGATCATACCCTGTAAAAACAGTGACATATCATTATACCGTCCTGTATCTGTATAACAACAGATCTAACACAACACGAGCAGAACATGAAGAGATCCTACCCTGTAATAACAGTGACATATCATTATACCGTCCTGTATCTATATAACAACAGATCTAACACAACACGAGCAGAACATGAAGAGATCATACACTGTAATAACAGTGACATATCATTATACCGCCCTGTATCTGTATAACAACAGATCTAACACAACACGAGCAGAACATGAAGAGATCAAACCCTGTAATAACAGTGACATATCATTATACCGTCCTGTATCTGTATAACAACAGATCTAACACAACACGAGCAGAACATGAAGAGATCATACCCTGTAATAACAGTGACATATCATTATACCGTCCTGTATCTGTATAACAACAGATCTAACACAACACGAGCAGAACATGAGGAGATCATACCATGTAATAACAGTGACATATCATTATACCATCCTGTATCTGTATAACAACAGATCTAACACAACACGAGCAGAACATGAAGAGATCATACACTGTAATAACAGTGACATATCATTATACCGCCCTGTATCTGTATAACAACAGATCTAACACAACACGAGCAGAACATGAAGAGATCATACCCTGTAATAACACTGACATATCATTATACCGTCCTGTATCTGTATAACAACAGATCTAACACAACACGAGCAGAACATGAAGAGATCATACACTGTAATAACAGTGACATATCATTATACCGTCCTGTATCTGTATAACAACAGATCTAACACAACACGAGCAGAACATGAGGAGATCATACCATGTAATAACAGTGACATATCATTATACCATCCTGTATCTGTATAACAACAGATCTAACACAACACGAGCAGAACATGAAGAGATCATACACTGTAATAACAGTGACATATCATTATACCGCCCTGTATCTGTATAACAACAGATCTAACACAACACGAGCAGAACATGAAGAGATCATACCCTGTAATAACACTGACATATCATTATACCGTCCTGTATCTGTATAACAACAGATCTAACACAACACGAGCAGAACATGAAGAGATCATACACTGTAATAACAGTGACATATCATTATACCGTCCTGTATCTGTATAACAACAGATCTAACACAACACGAGCAGAACATGAAGAGATCAAACCCTGTAATAACAGTGACATATCATTATACCGTCCTGTATCTGTATAACAACAGATCTAACACAACACGAGCAAAACATGAAGAGATCATACCCTGTAATAACAGTGACATATCATTATACCGTCCTGTATCTGTATAACAACAGATCTAACACAACACGGGCAGAACATGAAGAGATCATACCCTGTAATAACAGTGACATATCATTATACCGTCCTGTATCTATATAACAACAGATCCAACACAACACGAGCAGAACATGAAGAGATCATACCCTGTAATAACAGTGACATATCATTATACCGTCCTGTATCTGTATAACAACAGATCTAACACTACACGAGCAGAACATGAAGAGATCATACCCTGTAATAACAGTGACATATCATTATACCGTCCTGTATCTGTATAACAACAGATCCAACACAACACGAGCAGAACATGAAGAGATCATACCCTGTAATAACAGTGACATATCATTATACCGCCCTGTATCTGTATAACAACAGATCTAACACAACACGAGCAGAACATGAAGAGATCAAACCCTGTAATAACAGTGACATATCATTATACCGTCCTGTATCTGTATAACAACAGATCCTACACAACACGAGCAGAACATGAAGAGATCATACCCTGTAATAACAGTGACATATCATTATACCGTCCTGTATCTGTATAACAACAGATCTAACACAACACGAGCAGAACATGAAGAGATCATACCCTGTAATAACAGTGACATATCATTATACCGCCCTGTATCTGTATAACAACAGATCTAACACAACACGAGCAAAACATGAAGAGATCATACCCTGTAATAACAGCGACATATCATTATACCATCCTGTATCTATATAACAACAGATCTAACACAACACGAGCAGAACATGAAGAGATCATACCCTGTAATAACAGTGACATATCATTATAACGTCCTGTATCTGTATAACAACAGATCTAACCCAACACGAGCAGAACATGAAGAGATCAAACCCTGTAATAACAGTGACATATCATTATACCGTCCTGTATCTGTATAACAACAGATCTAACACAACACGAGCAGAACATGAAGAGATCAAACCCTGTAATAACAGTGACATATCATTATACCGTCCTGTATCTGTATAACAACAGATCTAACACAACACGAGCAGAACATGAAGAGATCATACCCTGTAATAACAGTGACATATCATTATACCGTCCTGTATCTGTATAACAACAGATCTAACACAACACGAGCAGAACATGAAGAGATCATACCCTGTAATAACAGTGACATATCATTATACCGTCCTGTATCTGTATAACAACAGATCTAACACAACACGAGCAGAACATGAAGAGATCATACCCTGTAATAACAGTGACATATCATTATACCGTCCTGTATCTGTATAACAACAGATCTAACACAACACGAGCAGAACATGAAGAGATCAAACCCTGTAATAACAGTGACATATCATTGTACCGTCCTGTATCTGTATAACAACAGATCAAACACAACACGAGCAGAATATGAAGAGATCATACCCTGTAATAACAGTGACATATCATATTACCGTCCTGTATCTGTATAACAACAGATCTAACACAACACGAGCAAAACATGAAGAGATCATACCCTGTAATAACAGTGACATATCATTATACCGTCCTGTATCTGTATAACAACAGATCTAACACAACACGAGCAGAACATGAAGAGATCAAACCCTGTAATAACAGTGACATATCATTATACCGTCCTGTATCTGTATAACAACAGATCTAACACAACACGAGCAGAACATGAAGAGATCATACCCTGTAATAACAGTGACATATCATTATACCGTCCTGTATCTGTATAACAACAGATCTAACACAACACGAGCAGAACATGAAGAGATCATACCCTGTAATAACAGTGACATATCATTATACCGTCCTGTATCTGTATAACAACAGATCTAACACAACACGAGCAGAACATGAAGAGATCATACCCTGTAATAACAGTGACATATCATTATACCATCCTGTATCTGTATAACAACAGATCTAACACAACACGAGCAGAACATGAAGAGATCATACCCTGTAATAACAGTGACATATCATTATACCGTCCTGTATCTGTATAACAACAGATCCTACACAACACGAGCAGAACATGAAGAGATCATACCCTGTAATAACAGTGACATATCATTATACCGTCCTGTATCTATATAACAACAGATCTAACACAACACGAGCAGAACATGAAGAGATCATACCCTGTAATAACAGTGACATATCATTATACCGTCCTGTATCTGTATAACAACAGATCCTACACAACACGAGCAGAACATGAAGAGATCATACCCTGTAATAACAGTGACATATCATTATACCATCCTGTATCTATATAACAACAGATCCAACACAACACGAGCAGAACATGAAGAGATCATACCCTGTAATAACAGTGACATATCATTATAACGTCCTGTATCTGTATAACAACAGATCTAACACAACACGAGCAGAATATGAAGAGATCATACCCTGTAATAACAGTGACATATCATTATACCGTCCTGTATCTGTATAACAACAGATCTAACACAACACGAGCAGAACATGAAGAGATCAAACACTGTAATAACAGTGACATATCATTATACCGTCCTGTATCTGTATAACAACAGATCCAACACAACACGAGCAGAACATGAAGAGATCATACCCTGTAATAACAGTGACATATCATTATACCGTCCTGTATCTGTATAACAACAGATCCAACACAACATTAGGATATTGCAGGGAATGTCATACTTTAGGCCAGGGTGGCAGAGTTTGATGATTTACCATGTATATGTTCAAATAACATTGCACCATAATTTTGTCACTTGTTATTTTGGTTAAATACTATATGTGTATTTGTGAGATCTGCCCCCTATGGTGCTGTTTTTATAGTTATACTCTCATTCGCATGTGTGCACTGTTGTGATGTTTTGCATGTTGATCCTCAATCATCTACCCTATATACTCTATACTGTCTGTATTGCACTGTATATCATCCTCCTTGTATAATCTATACTCACTGTATAGTATTCTGCCTCATATATCCTATATAATCTATACTGTCTTTTTACCACTATATAGCATCCTCCCTCATCTACCCTATATACTCTATATTGTCTGTATTCCACTCTATAGCATCCTCCCTATATAATCTATGCTCAATGTATAATATCCCCCTCATATATCCTATATAATCGATATGGTCTGCATACCACTGTATTACATCCTCCCTAATATACCCTACATAATCTATACTGTCTATATACCACTGTATAGCACCCTCCTTCACCTCCCCTATATAATCTATACTGTCTGTATACCACTGTATAGCATCCTCTCATCTACCCTATATACTCTATACTGTCTGTATACCACTGTATAGCATCCTCCCCCATGTACCCTATATACTCTAAATGGTCTGTATACCACTGTATAGCATCCTCCCTCATGTACCCTATATACTCTAAATGGTCTGTATACCCCTATATAGTATGCTCCCTCATGTATCCTATATACTCTATATGGTCTATATACCACTGTATAGCATCCTCCCTTATATTCCCTATATACTCTATCAGGGCCAACCCTACGTGCTCAGGCACCCTGTATGGACCACCCCCGTGGCACACCCCTCCTCTTTACCCTCATGCCTGTCTCTTTTCTCTCACTCCATGTATTTCTCTCTCCCTTCCCACATTTGTCTATTTCCTCTTCCTTTCCATGTCTGTCTCTCCAACCCCCCATTTTATGTCTCTTTTCCCTCCCCTTATCTGTTCTCTCTCTCTCCCCCTGCTGCCCGCGGCTCCCAGGGTAGCAGACACCGCTCTGCTTCACAGGGTGGGGGCGGTACTTCAACTCTCACCGTGTAAGATCCACCCTCTCCCTGGATCCTGCCTTGCAGCCGTGCCTGGGCTGGTGAGGGGAGATCTTCCGATCCCCCCAGCCAGTGCCTCTTCCGGCAAACTTTTTGTTTTTTAAATGGCCCCCCGTGGGGTGTTGAGCCCTATGCGCTTGCACAGGACACACACCCAAAAGACTGTATTCCATACTTACTGTATACACCTCTGTATAGCATCCTCCCTCATATACCCTATATAATGTATTTGGTTTCTATCTCAGTGTATATGAACCTCCCTCATATACCCTATACACCATCTGTATACAGGTGTATAGGCTCTGCCATCATATACCCTAAACATCATATCCTGTATTTATCCCAGTTTATTGGATCCTCCCTCATATACTTTATATAGTTTGTATCCCATTGTATAGCATCCTCCCTCAAATGCCTTATATACACTATACTGTCTATCTCAGTGTATAGTAACCTCCCTCATATATCCTATATACTCTGTACTGACTTATACCACTCTATATGATCCTCCTCATATATCCTAAATACTCTGTACTGACTGAATACCACTCTATATGACCCTCCCTCATATATCCTATATACTCTATACTGACTGTATACCACGCTATAGGATCCTCCCTCATATATTATTATATGAGTATCTGTGGATCTTATACCGGTGTGGTCCCCATACCACACGCTCTTGCTTTGCTCCACGTTGTAATATAAAGTTGATTGTGTGAGTGCTTCCTTTTCTCTCACTATTTACATTTATTGTTTTTATATACTGCACTATTAGTATTATTTTTTTTCAGATATATCCTTTTGCCACATTCTTTGGCCGCATTGAGAGATATATCCTTAGGATCTTTTATTGTGATAGAACCATATATATATTCTCACAGTAAGTGGACTTTTTTCTTATAGCACATTGCCTGTTTTTGGTTTTGTGGGTCATTTTATGAGCAGGGTTCCCTCCTCCCTCATTTACCCTATTTAATCTATACTGTCTGTATGCCACTGTATAGGAGCTTGACTCATATAGACTAAATACTCTATACTGTTTCTATACCACTGTATAGGAGCTTGACTCATATAGACTATATACTCTATACTGTCTGTATACCACTGTATAGGAGCTTGACTCATATAGACTATATACTCTATACTGTCTGTATACCACTGTATAGGAGCTTGACTCATATAGACTATATACTCTATACTGTCTGTATACCACTGTATAGGAGCTTGACTCATATAGACTATATACTCTATACTGTCTGTATACCACTGTATAGGAGCTTGACTCATATAGACTATATACTCTATACTGTCTATATACCACTGTATAGGAGCTTGACTCATATAGACTATATACTCTATAGTGTATAGCTGCTTCCCTTGTATACCCAATATACACTACACTGTCTGTATCTTTTTGAATAGCTGCTTCCCATATACACTCTATATACAATACACTGTCCATATCACAGTGTATAGCTGCTTTCCTTATATACCCTATGTACTTTATACTGTCTTTATCCCAGTGTATACCTACCTCCCTTAAACACCCTGTGACACAACCCTCCATCACTGGGGTTCTTGGAGAGAAATAATAGCCTGCCTCCTCCCAATAGACTATAGTCCCTGTTTGGGTGTGGTAGTTATGGGGGTACACACTTTGGGGCAACCAGCAGAACCCTGTCATCAGTACAGCTGGAATTGTAACACAGGACTAGCCCAGGACTAGTTCACTCAAGATGTCAGCTAAGTTATTGTATTCCCCAGGTGGAGACTGTCTCCTGTCCTTCACACTCCAGTCTCTCAGGAGGTGTTAAGGAATGTTATTATGTTACTGGTGCAATATGTTAAATATCCAGTTCCTGGTTAATATGTGTTAAATGTATTCTTGTCATTATGTCAAATTCCCCACTGTCTTTATGTAAGTCATTCAGTGTCCTGTTGTATCTGAGTGTACTCTGGAGGTGTGTGAACTTGACACCTCTGTATCCTGAAAGGTGTGAGGAAGGATTTCCCCATTGTATGTCCTTCTGTTATGTTGTGTTCATTAAGTGTCTGTATTTAAAGGTGTGATTATGTTATATCCTACTGTATCTAATGACCTGGTTTAAACGAGTCTCTCTATTGTTTGAGGCTTACAATGTGTTAATTAGTTTCCTCTGTGCCTCCCCTAAGTTGATGTCACATTGTCTGTGTATAAATATCTGTGCTGTTTTCCAATAAATGTTCAGTCCAGTTCTACTCCTAGACTGTTGTTGTCTGGTACTTGGAGTAAATGGCTGAGGGCCCTGTCTGGTGATTTGGAAGCTCTGCCTAGTGGCTTGGGGTGGCTGACACAGGGAAGCAGAGTTCTGACGGAGGTACCCAGTTGTGGTACCAGGGGGGTCCGTCACACGCCCTATATACTGTCTGTGTCCCAGTATACGAGATCCTGCCTCATATGCCCTATATAATCTGTACTGTCTGTATCATGCATAACTGCCTCTCATATATATCTTATATTCACTTTAGTTTAACTACTCACTCAAAGTAGCATGTAACCGCGCCGGTCAGCATGGAGGCGCCAGCGCAGGCGCAGATGAGGATCAGCGTGTTCTTCAGGCCGAGTTTCTCTGTAAAATGAGATGAATGTGTAACTTTACCTCCAATAGCAGAGACCCTGACTGCCCCTTCTAATGATAAGCATGTGCCAGCGGGAGCTCACCAGGGTAACAAGTCCTGATACTCCAACATTTCAATTCCTTTCTCAAGCACAGAGAGCAGTTATACACCACCGTGGACTCGTCTATGGATGGAGTAGTGAAGGGGACACGGGTTAGAGAGAGACAAAATAGTGAGAGAAACATGGGTGAGAGAGACAGACGTGGGTTAGAGAGAGAGAGACAAGGGTTAGAGAGAGAGAGACTTGGGTTAGAGAGAGAGAGACATGGGTTAGAGAGAGACAAGTTAGTGAGAGAAACTTGGGTTAGAGAGAGAGACATGGGTTAGAGAGAGACACGGTTTAGAGAGAGAGACATGGGTTAGTGAGAGAGACATGGGTTAGTGAGAGAGACATGGGTTAGAGAGAGACATGGGTTAGAGAGAGAGACACAGGATAGAGAGAGAAACATGGGTGAGAGAGAGAGACGGGTTAGTGAGAGAGACATTGGTTAGTGAGACAGACACTGGTTAGAGTGAGAGACATGGGTTAGAGAGAGACAAGTTAGTGAGAGAAACTTGGGTTAGAGAGAGAGACATGGGTTATAGAGAGACACGGTTTAGAGAGAGAGACATGGGTTAGTGAGAGAGACATGGGTTAGTGAGAGAGACATGGGTTAGAGAGAGACATGGGTTAGAGAGAGACATGGGTTAGAGAGAGAGACAAGGGTTAGAGAGAGACACGGGTTAGAGAGACGCAGGGTTAGTGAGAGAGACATGAGTTAGAGAGACATGGGTTAGAGAGAGAGACATGGGTTAGAGAGAGACGCTGGTTCACGAGAGAGACACGGGTTAGAGTGAGATACACGGGTTAGAGAGAGAGACACAGGATAGAGAGAGAAACATGGGTGAGAGAGAGAGACGGGTTAGTGAGAGATATGGGTTAATGAGAGACAGACACTAGTTAGAGTGAGAGACACGGGTTAGAGAGAGAGACATGGGTTAGAGAGAGACACTGGTTAGAGAGAGACACAGGTTAGTGAGAGAGACACAGGTTAGTGAGAGAGACATGGGTTAGAGAGAGACGTTGGTTAGAGAGAGAGACATGGGTTAGAGAGGGACACAGGTTAGAGAGAGAGACATGAACTATTGAGAGAGACATGGGTTAGCGAGAGAGACAAGGGTTAGTGATAGATACATGAGTTAGAGAGACATGCGTTAGCGAGAGAGACATGGGTTAGAGATAGATATGGGTTAGAGAGAGAGACATGTGTTAGAGAGAGACATGGGTTAGAGAGAGACACGGGTTAGAGAGACACAGGGTTAGTGAGAGAGACATGAGTTAGAGAGAGAGACATGAGTTAGAGAGAGAGACATGAGTTAGAGAGAGAGACATGAGTTAGAGAGAGAGACATGTGTTAGAGAGAGACATGGGTTAGAGAGAGACAGGGTTAGTGAGAGAGACATGAGTTAGAGAGAGAGACATGAGTTAGAGAGAGAGACATGAGTTAGAGAGAGAGACATGTGTTAGAGAGAGACATGGGTTAGAGAGAGACAGGGTTAGTGAGAGAGACATGAGTTAGAGAGAGAGACATGAGTTAGAGAGAGAGACATGAGTTAGAGAGAGAGATATGAGTTAGAGAGAGACATGGGTTAGAGAGAGACATGGGTTAGAGAGAGACGCTGGTTCTCGAGAGAGACACAGGTTAGAGTGAGAGACACGGGTTAGAGAGAGAGACACAGGATAGAGAGAGAAACATGGGTGAGAGAGAGAGACGGGTTAGTGAGAGAGACATTGGTTAGTGAGACAGACACTGGTTAGAGTGAGAGACATGGGTTAGAGAGAGACACTGGTTAGAGAGACAGACACGGGTTAGTGAGAGAGACCTTGGTTAGTGAGACAGACACGGGTTAGTTAGAGAGACCCTGGTTAGCGAGACAGACACGGGTTAGTGAGAGAGACAATGGTTAGTGTCTCAGACACGGGTTAGTGAGAGAGACCATGGTTAGTGAGACAGACACGGGTTAGTGAGAGAGACAATGGTTAGTGAGACAGACACGGGTTAGTGAGAGAGACCCTGGTTAACGAGACAGACACGGGTTAGTGAGAGAAACCCATGGTTAGCGAGACAGACACGGGTTAGTGAGAGAGATCATGGTTAGCGAGACAGACACGGGTTAGTGAGAGAGATCATGGTTAGCGAGACAGACACGGGTTAGTGAGAGAGACAATGGTTAGTGAGACAGACACGGGTTAGTGAGAGAAACCCATGGTTAGCGAGACAGACACGGGTTAGTGAGAGAGATCATGGTTAGCGAGACAGACACGTGTTAGTGAGAGAGACCCTGGTTAACGAGACAGACACGGGTTAGTGAGAGAGACCCTGGTTAGCGAGACAGACACGGGTTAGTGAGAGAGATCATGGTTAGCGAGACAGACACGGGTTAGTGAGAGAGACCATGGTTAGTGAGACAGAGATGGATTTGTGATAGCCAGAATGTTAGTAAATATCCAGGAGAAGATGAGGTGCTATGAGACCCCTACTTACGGCAGACTGGGGGGCACAGAGCTGTGAGAGAGAGAGAAATCATTATAAACCGAGGCTTTTATATCTTCATTGCCCTGGTGCCCAGGAGAGGTGGAGGGGGTGAGCTGATAAACTGGCAAATCTTGGGATCAGACATAAAACAGGCATGACCCCCACGCATTGCACTGCAGCAGAGCTGTGTATGTGTCTGACTCAACACAGTCCCATGCAGAACCAGGAATGGGGCTTCCCCTCACCCACGTTCCACACCTACGACATGCCCCATCACCCACATTGCACACCAACGATGAAAGGAGCTAAAGCTTGCTGAATGGTGGGGGAGGGAGTGAAAATGTTTCAAGCACCAGAAGTGTGCTTTAACACCCTCCGGCAAAGTGCCGCCCTCTGGGACAGTGCTACCCTAGGCGAGTGCCTTGTTTGCCTTGTGGAAGATACACTACTGGGCTTCCCACAATCCCATACGGATCTTCCCAGGAGTGGGGCTTCCCACAATCCCATACGGATCCTCCCAGGAGTGGGGCTTCTCATAATCCCATACGGATCCTCCCAGGAGTGGGGCTTCTCATAATCCCATGAGGATACTCCCAGGAGTGGGGCTTCTCACAATACCATGAGGATACTCCCAGGAGTGGGGCTTCTCACAATACCATGAGGATACTCCCAGGAGTGGGGCTTCCCACAATCCTGTGGGGTTCTTCCCAGGAGTGGGGCTTCCCACAATCCTGTGGGGTTCTTCCCAGGAGTGGGGCTTCCCACAATCCTGTGGGGTTCTTCCCAGGAGTGGGGCTTCTCATAATCCCATACGGATCCTCCCAGGAGTGGGGCTTCTCACAATACCATGAGGATACTCCCAGGAGTGGGGCTTCTCACAATACCATGAGGATACTCCCAGGAGTGGGGCTTCTCACAATACCATGAGGATACTCCCAGGAGTGGGGCTTCTCATAATCCCATGAGGATACTCCCAGGAGTGGGGCTTCTCACAATACCATGAGGATACTCCCAGGAGTGGGGCTTCCCACAATCCCATACGGATCCTCCCAGGAGTAGGGCTTCCCACAATCCCATACGGATCCTCCCAGGAGTAGGGCTTCCCACAATCCCGTGGGGTTCTTGATAGGAATGGGGTGCCCCATAAAACAGACACTCACCTTCTCGTGTATAGTCTGGTAATTTCACCTCATGCAGCCAATCCCAGTATGCAGCAATTCCTAGATCATCCCGATTAATCTCTGCAAAAAAATGGCCTAAAAATTATACCCTCACCTTCCATACAGCACTCCATCCCTGTATACACTGCACTCCATCCCATTATACACTGCACTCCATCCCATTATACACTGCACTCCATCCCTGTATACACTGCACTCCATCCCATTATACACTGCACTCCATCCCATTATACACTGCACTCCATCCCATTATACACTGCACTCCATCCCTGTATACACTGCACTCCATCCCATTATACACTGCACTCCATCCCATTATACACTGCACTCCATCCCTGTATACACTGCACTCCATCCCTTTATACACTGCACTCCATAACTTTCATACTGCATGCCCTCACCTTCACAATCTGTCTCTGTTCACATAACACAGTCTGTAATTCCCTTTTATCTAGATTGTAAGCTCTGTGAGCAGGGCTCTCTACCTCATGTATCAGTCTGTCTCTGTTCATATAACACAGTCTGTAATTCCCTTTTATCTAGATTGTAAGCTCTGTGAGCAAGGCTCTCTACCTCATGTATCAGTCTGTCTCTGTTCATATAACACAGTCTGTAATTCCCTTTTATCTAGATTGTAAGCTCTGTGAGCAAGGCTCTCTACCTCATGTATCAGTCTGTCTCTGTTCATATAACGTAGTCTGTAATTCTCCTTTATCTAGATTGTAAGCTCTGTGAGCAGGGCTCTGTACCTCATGTATCAGTCTGTCTCTGTTCATATAACGCAGTCTGTAATTCCCTTTATCTAGATTGTAAGCTCTGTGAGCAAGGCTCTCTACCTCATGTATCAGTCTGTCTCTGTTCATATAACACAGTCTGTAATTCCCTTTTATCTAGATTGTAAGCTCTGTGAGCAAGGCTCTCTACCTCATGTATCAGTCTGCCTCTGTTCATATAACGCAGTCCGTAATTCCCTTTATCTAGATTGTAAGGTCTGTGAGCAAGGCTCTCTACCTCATGTATCAGTCTGTCTCTGTTCATCTAACACAGTCTGTAATTCCCTTTTATCTAGATTGTAAGCTCTGTGAGCAAGGCTCTCTACCTCATGTATCAGTCTGCCTCTGTTCATATAACGCAGTCCGTAATTCCCTTTATCTAGATTGTAAGGTCTGTGAGCAAGGCTCTCTACCTCATGTATCAGTCTGTCTCTGTTCATCTAACACAGTCTGTAATTCCCTTTTATCTAGATTGTATGCTCTGTGAGCAAGGCTCTCTACCTCATGTATCAGTCTGTCTCTGTTCATATAACGTAGTCTGTAATTCTCCTTTATCTAGATTGTAAGCTCTGTGAGCAGGGCTCTGTACCTCATGTATCAGTCTGTCTCTGTTCATATAAAGCAGTCTGTAATTCCCTTTTATCTAGATTGTAAGCTCTGTGAGCAGGGCTCTCTACCTCATGTATCAGTCTGTCTGTGTTCATATAACGCAGTCTGTAATTCCCTTTTATCTAGATTGTAAGCTCTGTGAGCAAGGCTCTCTACCTCATGTATCAGTCTGTCTCTGTTCATATAACGTAGTCTGTAATTCTCCTTTATCTAGATTGTAAGCTCTGTGAGCAGGGCTCTGTACCTCATGTATCAGTCTGTCTCTGTTCATATAACGCAGTCTGTAATTCCCTTTTATCTAGATTGTAAGCTCTGTGAGCAAGGCTCTCTACCTCATGTATCAGTCTGTCTCTGTTCATATAACACAGTCTGTAATTCCCTTTATCTAGATTGTAAGCTCTGTGAGCAAGGCTCTCTACCTCATGTATCAGTCTGTCTCTGTTCATATAACACAGTCTGTAATTCCCTTTATCTAGATTGTAAGCTCTGTGAGCAGGGCTCTCTACCTCATGTATCAGTCTGTCTCTGTTCAAATAATGCAGTCTGTAATTCCCTTTTATCTAGATTGTAAGCTCTGTGTGCAAGGCTCTCTACCTCATGTATCAGTCTGTCTCTGTTCATATAACGCAGTCTGTAATTCCCTTATATCTAGATTGTAAGCTCTGTGAGCAGGGCTCTCTACCTCATGTATCAGTCTGTCTCTGTTCATATAACACAGTCTGTAATTCCCTTTTATCTAGATTGTAAGCTCTGTGAGCAGGGCTCTCTACCTCATGGATCAGTCTGTCTCTGTTCATATAACGCAGTCTGTAATTCCCTATCTAGATTGTAAGCACTGTGAGCAAGGCTCTCTACCTCATGTATCAGTCTGTCTGTTCATATAACACAGTCTGTAATTCCCTTTTATCTAGATTGTAAGCTCTGTGAGCAAGGCTCTCTACCTCATGTATCAGTCTGTCTCTGTTCATATAACGCAGTCTGTAATTCCCTTTTATCTAGATTGTAAGCTCTGTGAGCAAGGCTCTCTACCTCATGTATCAGTCTGTCTCTGTTCATATAACGCAGTCTGTAATTCCCTTTTATCTAGATTGTAAGCTCTGTGAGCAAGGCTCTCTACCTCATGTATCAGTCTGTCTCTGTTCATATAACGCAGTCTGTAATTCCCTTTTATCTAGATTGTAAGCTCTGTGAGCAAGGCTCTCTACCTCATGTATCAGTCTGTCTGTTCATATAACGCAGTCTGTAATTCCCTTTATCTAGATTGTAAGCTCTGTGAGCAGGGCTCTCTACCTCATGTATCAGTCTGTCTCTGTTCATATAACACAGTCTGTAATTCCCTTTTATCTAGATTGTAAGCTCTGTGAGCCGGGCTCTCTACCTCATGTATCAGTCTGTCTCTGTTCATATAACGCAGTCTGTAATTCCCTTTTATCTAGATTGTAAGCTCTGTGAGCAAGGCTCTCTACCTCATGTATCAGACTGTCTCTGTTCATATAACGCAGTCTGTAATTCCCTTTATCTAGATTGTAAACTCTGTGAGCAAGGCTCTCTACCTCATGTATCAGTCTGTCTCTGTTCATATAACACAGTCTGTAATTCCCTTTTATCTAGATTGTAAGCTCTGTGAGCAAGGCTCTCTGCCTCATGTATCAGTCTGTCTCTGTTCATATAACACAGTCTGTAATTCCCTTTTATCTAGATTGTAAGCTCTGTGAGCAAGGCTCTCTACCTCATGTATCAGTCTGTCTCTGTTCATATAACACAGTCTGTAATTCCCTTTTATCTAGAGTGTAAGCTCTGTGAGCAAGGCTCTCTACCTCATGTATCAGTCTGTCTCTGTTCATATAACACAGTCTGTAATTCCTTTTATCTAGATTGTAAGCTCTGTGAGCAAGGCTCTCTACCTCATGTATCAGTCTGTCTCTGTTCATATAACACAGTCTGTAATTCCCTTTTATCTAGATTGTAAGCTCTGTGAGCAAGGCTCTCTACCTCATGTATCAGTCTGTCTGTTCATATAACACTGTCTGTAATTCCCTTTTATCTAGATTGTAAGCTCTGTGAGCAGGGCTCTCTACCTCATGTATCAGTCTGTCTCTGTTCATATAACACAGTCTGTAATTCAGTTTATCTAGATTGTAAGCTCTGTGAGCAGGGCTCTCTACCTCATGTATCAGTCTGTCTCTGTTCATATAACACAGTCTGTAATTCCCTTTTATCTAGAGTGTAAGCTCTGTGAGCAGGGCTCTCTACCTCATGTATCAGTCTGTCTCTGTTCATATAACACAGTCTGTAATTCCCTTTTATCTAGATTGTAAGCTCTGTGAGCAAGGCTCTCTACCTCATGTATCAGTCTGTCTGTTCATATAACACTGTCTGTAATTCCCTTTTATCTAGATTGTAAGCTCTGTGAGCAGGGCTCTCTACCTCATGTATCAGTCTGTCTCTGTTCATATAACACAGTCTGTAATTCCCTTTATCTAGATTGTAAGCTCTGTGAGCAGGGCTCTCTACCTCATGTATCAGTCTGTCTCTGTTCATATAACACAGTCTGTAATTCCCTTTTATCTAGATTGTAAGCTCTGTGAGCAAGGCTCTCTGCCTCATGTATCAGACTGTCTCTGTTCATATAACGCAGTCTGTAATTCCCTTTTATCTAGATTGTAAGCTCTGTGAGCAAGGCTCTCTACCTCATGTATCAGTCTGTCTCTGTTCATATAACACAGTCTGTAATTCCCTTTTATCTAGATTGTAAGCTCTGTGAGCAAGGCTCTCTACCTCATGTATCAGTCTGTCTCTGTTCATATAACACAGTTTGTAATTCCCTTTTATCTAGATTGTAAGCTCTGCGAGCAAGGCTCTCTACCTCATGTATCAGTCTGTCACTGTTCATATAACGCAGTCTGTAATTCCCTTTTATCTAGAGTGTAAGCTCTGTGAGCAAGGCTCTCTACCTCATGTATCAGTCTGTCTCTGTTCATATAACACAGTCTGTAATTCCTTTTATTTAGATTGTAAGCTCTGTGAGCAAGGCTCTCTACCTCATGTATCAGTCTGTCTCTGTTCATATAACGCAGTCTGTAATTCCCTTTTATCTAGATTGTAAGCTCTGTGAGCAAGGCTCTCTACCTCATGTATCAGTCTGTCTCTGTTCATATAACACAGTCTGTAATTCCCTTTTATCTAGATTGTAAGCTCTGTGAGCAAGGCTCTCTACCTCATGTATCAGTCTGTCTGTTCATATAACACAGTCTGTAATTCCCTTTTATCTAGAGTGTAAGCTCTGTGAGCAGGGCTCTCTACCTCATGTATCAGTCTGTCTGTGTTCATATAACACAGTCTGTAATTCCCTTTATCTAGAGTGTAAGCTCTGTGAGCAAGGCTCTCTACCTCATGTATCAGTCTGTCTCTGTTCATATAACGCAGTCTGTAATTCCCTTTTATCTAGATTGTAAGCTCTGTGAGCAAGGCTCTCCACCTCATGTATCAGTCTGTCTCTGTTCATATAACACAGTCTGTAATTCCCTATCTAGATTATAAGCTCTGTGAGCAAGGCTCTCTACCTCATGTATCAGTCTGTCTCTGTTCATATAACGCAGTCTGTAATTCCCTATCTAGATTATAAGCTCTGTGAGCAAGGCTCTCTACCTCATGTATCAGTCTGTCTCTGTTCATATAACGCAGTCTGTAATTCCCTTTTATCTAGATTGTAAGCTCTGTGAGCAAGGCTCTCTACCTCATGTATCAGTCTGTCTCTGTTCATATAACGCAGTCTGTAATTCCCTATCTAGATTATAAGCTCTGTGAGCAAGGCTCTCTACCTCATGTATCAGTCTGTCTCTGTTCATATAACGCAGTCTGTAATTCCCCTTTATCTAGATTGTAAGCTCTGTGAGCAAGGCTCTCTACCTCATGTATAGTGTCCCATGTGACCAGGCTCCTCCCCCTCTTTCTTTGCTGCTCCATCAGCAGACAGGTGAGATTTTTTGGCTCTTCTTATTTCTTATTTATATATGACGATTATTTGTATTTATGACTATTGATTATCATTAATTTTATATGACTGTTCATGTTTTGCTTTTATTGCATTGATATTTGCTGGTTTTTTCTTTGTTTTTTATTTCAGAGTTTATCTCTGTCATATGTGCGCTACACCTCTCCTTTATGCAGTTAGGCACTGTTTATTTTATCTTTTATTGTACCTGAAGGTCCTTTTGGACTCTCTCCAGCTGGCCAACCTCTCTGGGGAACTTCTCCACAGAAATACCCGTTCTAAAGCCATTTTCGCGTCTCCTCGCGATTCTATCATGGCGGCCGCCATCTTGGATCTCGTCTATCGCGAGATTCGCGGCCGCCATTTTAGAGCACCCGCGTTTTCCACACGCTAGTGTTCAGTGTTTGCTCGGCTATTCCCACTGCTATCAGTCCTGTTGGTCTCTCAGGTGATATTTTCTATTTTACTGTATTTTCTGACAGCTGTAGTCTGCATTCAGGGCTCATCACCCTATGCATTGTTGGTGTGAAGCACCTGATATCGCTGCTGACTAGAGGATTCTTCACAACCTCTATCCCTGGTTGTAACCCAGGTTAAAAATCCCAAACACAGCCGTTTTACCCTGCTGGGGTTTTTATTATATGTCATATTTATTATTATATGTCATAAAGTACTGATACCCTGCTGGGGTTATTATTATATGTCATATTTATTATTATATGTCATAAAGTACTGATACCCTGCTGGGGTTATTATTATATGTCATATTTATTATTATATGTCATAAAGTACTGATACCCTGCTGGGGTTATTATTATATGTCATATTTAATATTATATGTCATAAAGTACTGATACCCTGCTGGGGTTATTATTATATGTCATATTTATTATTATATGTCATAAAGTACTGATACCCTGCTGGGGTTATTATTATATGTCATATTTATTATTATATGTCATAAAGTACTGATACCCTGCTGGGGTTATTATTATATGTCATATTTAATATTATATGTCATAAAGTACTGATACCCTGCTGGGGTTATTATTATATGTCATATTTATTATTATATGTCATAAAGTACTGATACCCTGCTGGGGTTATTATTATATGTCATAAAGTACTGATACCCTGCTGGGGTTATTATTATATGTCATATTTATTATTATATGTCATAAAGTACTGAGACCCTGCTGGGGTTATTATTATATGTCATATTTAATATTATATGTCATAAAGTACTGATACCCTGCTGGGGTTATTATTATATGTCATATTTATTATTATATGTCATAAAGTACTGATACCCTGCTGGGGTTATTATTATATGTCATAAAGTACTGATACCCTGCTGGGGTTATTATTATATGTCATAAAGTACTGATACCCTGCTGGGGTTATTATTATATGTCATATTTATTATTATATGTCATAAAGTACTGATACCCTGCTGGGGTTATTATTATATGTCATAAAGTACTGATACCCTGCTGGGGTTATTGTTATATGTCATATTTATTATTATATGTCATAAAGTACTGATACCCTGCTGGGGTTATTATTATATGTCATATTTATTATTATATGTCATAAAGTACTGATACCCTGCTGGGGTTATTATTATATGTCATATTTATTATTATATGTCATAAAGTACTGATACCCTGCTGGGGTTATTATTATATGTCATATTTATTATTATGTCATAAAGTACTGATACCCTGCTGGGGTTATTATTATATGTCATAAAGTACTGATACCCTGCTGGGGTTATTATTATATGTCATATTTATTATTATATGTCATAAAGTACTGATACCCTGCTGGGGTTATTATTATATGTCATATTTATTATTATGTCATAAAGTACTGATACCCTGCTGGGGTTATTATTATATGTCATAAAGTACTGATACCCTGCTGGGGTTATTATTATATGTCATATTTATTATTATATGTCATAAAGTACTGATACCCTGCTGGGGTTATTATTATATGTCATATTTATTATTATATGTCATAAAGTACTGATACCCTGCTGGGGTTATTATTATATGTCATATTTATTATTATATGTCATAAAGTACTGATACCCTGCTGGGGTTATTATTATATGTCATATTTATTATTATATGTCATAAAGTACTGATACCCTGCTGGGGTTATTATTATATGTCATATTTATTATTATATGTCATAAAGTACTGATACCCTGCTGGGGTTATTATTATATGTCATATTTAATATTATATGTCATAAAGTACTGATACCCTGCTGGGGTTATTATTATATGTCATATTTATTATTATATGTCATAAAGTACTGATACCCTGCTGGGGTTATTATTATATGTCATATTTAATATTATATTTCATAAAGTACTGATACCCTGCTGGGGTTATTATTATATGTCATATTTATTATTATATGTCATAAAGTACTGATACCCTGCTGGGGTTATTATTATATGTCATATTTATTATTATATGTCATAAAGTACTGATACCCTGCTGGGGTTATTATTATATGTCATATTTAATATTATATGTCATAAAGTACTGATACCCTGCTGGGGTTATTATTATATGTCATATTTATTATTATATGTCATAAAGTACTGATACCCTGCTGGGGTTATTATTATATGTCATAAAGTACTGATACCCTGCTGGGGTTATTATTATATGTCATATTTATTATTATATGTCATAAAGTACTGATACCCTGCTGGGGTTATTATTATATGTCATATTTAATATTATATGTCATAAAGTACTGATACCCTGCTGGGGTTATTATTATATGTCATATTTATTATTATATGTCATAAAGTACTGATACCCTGCTGGGGTTATTATTATATGTCATATTTAATATTATATGTCATAAAGTACTGATACCCTGCTGGGGTTATTATTATATGTCATATTTATTATTATATGTCATAAAGTACTGATACCCTGCTGGGGTTATTATTATATGTCATAAAGTACTGATACCCTGCTGGGGTTATTATTATATGTCATATTTATTATTATATGTCATAAAGTACTGATACCCTGCTGGGGTTATTATTATATGTCATAAAGTACTGATACCCTGCTGGGGTTATTATTATATGTCATAAAGTACTGATACCCTGCTGGGGTTATTATTATATGTCATATTTATTATTATATGTCATAAAGTACTGATACCCTGCTGGGGTTATTATTATATGTCATATTTATTATTATGTCATAAAGTACTGATACCCTGCTGGGGTTATTATTATATGTCATAAAGTACTGATACCCTGCTGGGGTTATTATTATATGTCATATTTAATATTATATGTCATAAAGTACTGATACCCTGCTGGGGTTATTATTATATGTCATATTTAATATTATATGTCATAAAGTACTGATACCCTGCTGGGGTTATTATTATATGTCATAAAGTACTGATACCCTGCTGGGGTTATTATTATATGTCATATTTAATATTATATGTCATAAAGTACTGATACCCTGCTGGGGTTATTATTATATGTCATAAAGTACTGATACCCTGCTGGGGTTATTATTATATGTCATATTTAATATTATATGTCATAAAGTACTGATACCCTGCTGGGGTTATTTTTTATAGATCATAAAGTACTGTTGGTACTTTGCTGAGATATTTTATCCAGGCTATCATACCCTGCTGGGGTTATTTATTTTTACTGGTACTGCTGGTACTGTTTATAAACCTACAGCTCTGTCTTTTACACTGTTATACCCTGTGCCATACGCTCTATAATATTTTATCATGGAAGATTCCCAGAATTCCCCTGTGGACTTCCAGGCTATGATTAATGCGGCCGTATCGGCCTCCATGGAAAAGGCTCTGGCTAAAATTATGACGGTCTCAACCGATCAGACCCTACCCTCAAAATCTATACGTCATGACTCAGATTCTGATAAATCAGAATACCATGCTAAAGGTGAAATCCACCATGACAAACGTCATTGGAAGGGTGAGAAAATGCAACCCTCTACAAGCAAGGGCAAGACACCTGCTAAAAGACATAAGCCTGCTCCAGCTGCTAGACCTATCCCACAGCAGGACTATTCCTCAGAGGAGGATGAGGGGCCACACTATACTATGGCCACTTTAGATGAATGGAACGCAAGTTCTGATGACGATGCATGGGGATCAGATTCAAAATCTCACCCCCCTGATGGTATAGAAACCTTTCTGGGGGAAACTCAGATCACTGGGGACTTAGTTGCCCCTTTAGAAGAAGAGGACGCCATCCTAGACCCGACGGGTCAGAAGCTTTTCGATCCAAGGAACATTCGTCACCCTAGATCTGGGGACTGGACACCCCCAGAGCATTTGGCTAAATTTATGCATCTTTGGTTACGCAAACCCCTTGACAAGGCAGTGCGTAACAGACTGAGGTCAGAATGCCCTCGCCCTTCTCTTCCTGACAATGTTGCCCAGACCCCGGAGTTCGACCAAGTCATGTCCACCTTTATGACAAGGGGCGGGCGTGACCCCCGCAGAGGGGTGGAAAAAGGATTTAGAAGGGTCCAGGATAAACTTTTGGACTCGATTGGCCCCCTATCTCGTATTTTGTATTTGGCGGACGACGCCTTTATGAGAGCTGAAGAGTTTGATACTAGCACGATTAGAGAATGGGCTCACGACATCCGTGAATGGGCACAACGATGTTTCTGTTTGGTCGGAAACACGAATGTGGCTCTCTCTTCGGAGAGGCGTAAAGCAGCTTTACTCCATATTGACGGAAAGTTGGTGGATTTGGGCACCAAAGAGCTTGGACCTATGGCACAGGTCAAATTATTTGGCGATGCATTTCTAAAAGAACTAAACAGACATGTGAATGTCTTCACTTCTTTAAACAAGCTTAAACCTCATTAAGGAAGGTCTTTAGAGGTAACCCTACGAGAGGAGTTTTTGGACGGGCTGGTCGCTTCAGGGGTCGTGCGGCCAGCCGTTTCTGGCCATCAGGTGCCCATTCCTCCAGACTCCAACCATTCTATCCAGAATCAGGCCACAGACAGTCTTTCTCCTATTCCAGGGGATCCGATAGAGGTCGCGGAACTCGAAGTCGTGGCAGAGCACGCTTCTCGGCAGGTAAGCTACCATTTAATTCAAACTCATTTCGGTATTGCAGGTCGTATTTCCCATTTCTTTCAGGCTTGGACAAACATTTCCACGGATGCGTGGATTCTACAAACCGTACGGGGCTACATCATAGACCTCACCGGAGCTCCTTTCCAATCGGAACCCCCCAGACCCATCAGTTGCTCCGCAGACGATTCTCTTCTCATCGACAACGAACTACGGGAACTCCGCATAAAAGGCGCGATCGAACCCGCTCCAGAGTTCCCAAAGGGATTTTTCAGCAACATCTTCCTGGTGAAGAAGAAGACTGGGGATTTTCGTCCGGTTATAAATCTACGAAAACTCAATGCCCACGTGGTTTACCGCCACTTCAAGATGGAAGGAATCCAACTTTTGGGGGACCTTTTAGAAGAGGGGGACTGGTTCACCAGACTGGATCTCAAGGACGCTTACCTTTCAGTACCTGTTCACCTCTCTTGTCGACGTTTCCTCAGGTTCATGTGGCTAGACTCTCCATGGCAGTTCACGTGCCTTCCTTTCGGCCTCAGTTCGGCCCCTTGGTGCTTCACCAAGCTACTCAAACCAGTGATTTCTCATCTTCGAGAAAGAGGTTTTCGATGCATTATTTACCTGGACGATCTCCTACTGTTCTGCTCCGAAGAGCTCAGACTGATACAACACACTCAATACACGGTGGTTTTCTTGGAATCTCTGGGATTCGTAGTCAACCGCCAGAAGTCAGCATTAATTCCCTCGCGAACAATACAATTTCTGGGTTTCGAGATAGATTCCAGGACAAGCACACTTCGCCTACCGGCATCAAAGATCTCAGCCATACGCAAGGAATTGCGCAGAAGCATACGCTGCCACACCATTCCACTCCGAAGACTCGCTCGAATAGTGGGCCTCCTCTCCGCATCCATTCAAGCCATCTTCCCAGGACCTCTCCACTACCGGGCGATGCAACGCCTCAAAGCATCATTCCTTCGCCAGAACCCGACCTACGACCAACCGGTTCCGGTGACGGAGGAGGTCAGAGAGGAATTGCAATGGTGGTTGGACAGTATGCAAGCATGGAACGGCCGGGCCATTTTCGGTGCCAACCCGGATTTCATCTTAGAATCGGACGCCAGCTTATGGGGCTGGGGCGCAACGAGCGAAAACAACTCAACAGGAGGCGCTTGGACGTCTCGGGAACTCAACCTCCACATCAACTGCCTGGAACTCCTGGCGGGCTCCTTCGCCATACGCAGCCTAGCGAGAGACAGGACCGATTGTTGCATCCTTCTCAGGATGGACAACATCTCAGCAGTCCGTTATATCAACCGCTTAGGCGGAGCTCGATCCAGGCTTCTGTCAGAAATCACGAAGGAAATCTTCGAATTTTGCTTACCTCGCAACATCTCCCTCAAGGCGGAGTACCTACCGGGAGAAACGAATCTCACAGCGGACTGGTTCTCCCGACACTGGCGAGATGGCAGCGACTGGATGCTGGATCCTCGGATATTCAAAACCCTCTCAGACCAGAGAGGCCCCTTTCTTTTGGACCTATTTGCCTCTCGCAGCAACAGACAGACGCCGGATTTTTTCAACTGGCTCCCAGATCCGGAATGCAGGGCATGGCCACAAACGGGGGCATATGAATTTCCCCCCTTTGCTATGATAGCAAGGACACTCCATTATCTAAAAACTCATCAGATATCTCTACTGCTCATCACTCCCCTATGGAGGAGTCAACCGTGGTTCCCGGACCTCCTAGCATGGTCCCATGCGGATCCACTCCTGCTTCCATCATATCCAACTCTCCTCACGGATCCGAAAGGGAACCCTCACCCTCTGCTTCTGGACGATCGATTAACCCTGGTGGCCTGGACTCTTTCCGGGATGCCTGGCAGGTCAGCGGACTATCGCAGACTGCTAGGGACCTTCTATGGGATTCCTGGGCACCAGGGACGAGACGTTGTTACCTCTCTGCATGGGCTTCCTGGTCCGCTTGGTGCATGGAACGGGATCTCGATCCCTTTACAGCCCCTAGGGCATCTATTTTGAACTTCTTATCGTCCCTGTTCTCCTCTGGCCGTTCTTATCGGGCCATTAATGTAATCCGCTCGGCGATTTCGGCAGCACACGTGCCACTCCAGGGTATTCCTGCGGGTAAGGATCCTCTGGTATGTCGACTCCTCAGAGGCATCCGTTTGCGTCGCCCCCAGGGACCCAAATACTCACATTTATGGGACGTGGAAGTTGTACTTCGTTTTTTAAGAGACTGGCCTCCCAACGACAGGCTATCTCTCCGTCAACTTTCAGCATAATTGACCATTCTGCTTTGTCTGGACTCCTTTCGTCGTGTTTCGGACGTACGGGCTTTCGACGTCGGAGCTTTTTCGGTCTCCCCGGACGGGGTCACTTTTCAGATATCTCGTCGCACGAAGTCTAATTCTGCATCCATATTCTACCCTTTCTTTCCCGCGGACCCTCAGCTATGCGTGGTCTCTACCCTTCGGAGTTATGTGGAGGCTACAGCCGCTCTCAGAATTTCTCACTCGGGACAGCTCCTAGTCTCTTACGTGAAACCCCATAGCCCAGTTTCGGTTACTACCCTCGCCAGATGGGTTCGTTGGCTCTTGTCCCTGGCAGGAGTGGAAGCTTCGTTTGGAGCTCATTCTGTTCGCGGTGCAGCTGCCTCGTCGGCTTTCACGGCCGGGGCATCGTTGTCAGATATCCTCCGTTCGGCAGATTGGTCTCGTGAATAAACGTTTCGAACCTTCTACTTTAGACCGGTCTCTAACGCGGCTTTTTCTTTTATTCATCAGCGTTAAAAATGCAAAATAGGAAGCCTCCTGTCATGTGGTAAAATTGAAGATTATGCTAGCTTTAGTGTACTTATAATCTTAATTTTAGTAATGACAGGAGGCGACTATTTTCCCACCCTTCCCTCCCATGGGTTTGTGCTATTTCTATATGGGTCTCTGAAACTTTGGTTTCGCTAACCTCTTGCTTTAACTTTTGCTTTTCTGTCTTTCATTTGCCTTTCATTTACTTTCTCACTTAATCAGATGGTGTTTTCTATATATGGAAATTCTATATATTGTCATAACGTTTAGATTTTACATTTCTATGTTGATAGTTTTGCTTACTCTAATAAGTATGTAGTTATCAATTTAGATTGCCATGATTGCTTTATCATTTACGTCAACAAGGTTTATTCCTTGCTTTGTTTAGTTTCAAGATGTGTTCCTAACTCTCCCACACTCTCGTTTCAGTTTAATTCCAGATGGGACTCCCTTTCCTCCAAGGATGACATGTCTGAATTGCCTCACGTTTCCTGAGGTTCTTTGTTATTCGTTTGGTGGATATTGCCCGTTGGCATCAATGTGGATTACTGTTCATCGTTTTTGGAACTGTTCCGTCTGGGATGTCGCTAGCTGAAAGAGGGGGAGGAGCCTCATCACATGGGACACTATACCTATTATTGCATTTTGATTGGTTCTTGTTACAAACGTTTTTTCTTTGCTGCTATGGAGTTAGTAAAGAGAGATTATGCAAAATAGTCGCCTCCTGTCATTACTAAAATTAAGATTATAAGTACACTAAAGCTAGCATAATCTTCAATTCCCTTTTATCTAGATTGTAAGCTCTGTGAGCAGGGCTCTCTACCTCATGTATCAGTCTGTCTCTGTTCATATAACGCAGTCTGTAATTCCCTTTTATCTAGAGTGTAAGCTCTGTGAGCAAGGCTCTCTACCTCATGTATCAGTCTGTCTCTGTTCATATAACACAGTCTGTAATTCCCTTTTATCTAGATTGTAAGCTCTGTGAGCAAGGCTGTCTACCTCATGTATCAGTCTGTCTCTGTTCATATAATACAGTCTGTAATTCCCTTTTATCTAGATTGTAAGCTCTGTGAGCAGGGCTCTCTACCTCATGTATCAGTCTGTCTCTGTACATATAACGCAGTCTGTAATTCCCTTTTATCTAGAGTGTAAGCTCTGTGAGCAAGGCTCTCTACCTCATGGATCAGTCTGTCTCTACCTCATGTATCAGTCTGTCTCTGTTCATATAACATAGTATATAGTGGGTCCAATATAAATATGTTAAAGCATTGTAATAAAGTTATATATGATGTCAATGAGCTGTACATGTATAAGGATCTGACCAATATCCACCCATTTGTTCTGTAATGGGTTCAGCTCAGACATCCCTTAGTTTGAGCGAGTGGTAAGCGGTAAGAGGTAGAATTCACCCATTTCAGTTTTTCTGATTCAGCTTTAAACCTCTGCCAAGTGAGCTCCGATATAATAAATTGAAATGAGTGAATCCCCCCCACACCCCCCTCTTACCCAAACTCTGTGCTCAATATGAGGGAATATGTTACATTGGTTTAACACATATTGAATATATAATCTTATTGAGAGTAATTATTTCCTAATATCCTATCCCATACAATATATATAAATATTCAACATTATGATATTTGTAAGAAAGATATTATCTGGAGATATTAACAAAATCCATGTGCAGCACAGACGTCAATGTGTAAGTGAGATGGTCAGCTGTAGCTCACACTCCTTTTGGTCCATCCATCTCATCTGCACCTAAGTGACCACACAACTCATTGTGCCTCTCCATCTCCTTGGATGGATCCGTCCTTGGTTGCCCACAATCTTGGTCAGTTGCTGGTCCACGTGTGCCACATCATTCTGGGTGCCAGCAACATTGAATGCCATCATTAGAGTATTGTGAGCAGATTGTGAAGGGGCTCCTGATGTGCTCGACTAATCAGAACCTCTTGCTGCCACCACAGATGTATCTGCAGTAAACTAGGAAGATGTTTAGAACATTGCAGTATGGAAGGTAGGCAGCACATTTTCATAGTGGTATAACTTGGCAGCTCCATTCATAATTCTGTCTATAATGAATGAAGCCCTATCTGTTGGTGACATGCACATATACCATCAGAGATCAAAATCTCTGCCTGGTAATTATAGGCCAGTGAGCTTGACATCTGTAGTGGGGAAATTATTTGAAGGATTGCTAAAGGTGTACACTCAAGAATACATCTTGAATCAGAATATAATTAGTAAAAGTCAACATGGTTTTGTGAAAGACAGGTCTTGTCAAACAAACATAATAACATTCTATGAAGAAGTCAGTAAAAATATAGATCTAGGTGGCAGTTGAATACTGGAAACATAGAGGGGTCAAATACTGGCATATTGAAAGGCAAAATAATACTGTCATATTGAGGGGTTCAATGCTGGAATATTGAATGGCAAAATTCTGGCACACTGAGGGGTTAAATGCTGGCATATTGTGGCACAATAATACTGGCATATTGAATGGCAAAATTCTGGCATATTGAAGGGTTAAATGCTGGCATATTGAGTAGCAAAATAATACTGGCATATTTAATGGAACAATTCTGGCATACTGAGGGGTTAAATGCTGGAATATTGAATGGCACAATTCTTGCATATTGAGGGGTTAAATGCTGGCATATTGAGGGGTTAAATGCTAGCATATTGAGTGGCAAAATAATACTGGAATATTGAATGGCAAAATTCTGGCATATTGAGGGGTGAAATGCTGGGATTTTGAATTTCAAAATTCTGGCATAATGAGGTGTTAAATGCTGGAATATTTAAGGGTTAAATGCTGGCATATTGAATGGCAAAATAATACTGGCATATTTAATGGAAAATACTGACATACTGAGTGGCAAAATACTGACATATTGAATGGCAAAATACTGACATATTGAATGGCATATTATTGGGCAAATTGGCTGTGGCTTTTTAATGGCAAAATAATACTGGCATAATATTGGGCAAATTGTGGTTTATGAATGACAAAATAATACTGCCATATTATTGGGCAAATTGTCTGTGCCATGATATGGACAAACACTGGCATAAAAATGGGAAAACTGGTTTATTTTAATTGACAAACTGATGCCGTGGCATGGTCTATGGGGCAAAATAACATGTACTTTGAGGAAAGTGACACTGTGATAGGTTCTGTGGGGTAAAGTGACACTGTGGCATGCCAAATCTTGTAGGTGCAATATGAGTGCAAGCCAAGTGCTGTGGGTGCAATACAGGTGCATGACAAGTTCTGTGGGTATTGTATGGTGCTGTGTTAAGTCCTTTAGGTGCAATGTGGGTGCAGATGAAGGGAATAAAAACAAGGAATGCAACTCTTCAATAAAATTTTTATTACATATGAAAATAGTTGAATATAATATTACAAAATTCAGTAAGTATAAATGCAACTAGTTATAGAGAGATGTCTGTGTGTATAGATATGTATTGTTTTAGAATTGTACAATTGTCACCTCGTAGGGCTCCTGTGTGAGGCATAATTAATGGCGGTCCCATGTGTGGCATATTTATTGGGCCCCATGTGCGGCATAAATAAGGGGCTGTTTTGTGTGGCATAATTATGGGACCCTTGTGTGTGGCATAATTAATTGGGCTCCGAGGTGAGGCATAAATAGTGGGGCTCTGGTGTGGCATAATTTATGGGGATCCTGTATGTGGCATAGTTATGGGGCTCCTGTGAGAGGCATAATTTTTGGGGCTCTTGTGTGTGTCATAGTTATGGGGCTCCTGTATGTGGCATAGTTATGGGGCTCCTGTATGTGGCATAGTTATGGGGCTCCTGTGTGTGGCATAATTTGTGTGACTCCTGTATGTGGCATAGTTATGGGGCTCCTGTATGTGGCATAGTTATGGGGCTCCTGTGTGTGGCATAATGGGCTCCTGTGTGTGACATAATTTGTGTGGCTCCTGTGTGTGGCATATTTAATGGGCCATCTGACTGGTATTACTAAGGAATCTGTTAGGCAGTGTATTGTAGGAAATCCAGGGGGGTGACACCTTGAGTTACCGCACCGGCTGACACCCACCCTAGTGGCGCCTTTTATGTGATCTAGTTTGACTTTGCTAAAGCATTTGATACAGTTCCACACAAAAGGTTACTCTACAAATTGAGAGAAATAGGTTTGGGGCAAATGTATGTATTTGGATTGAAAATTGGCTAAAAGATAGAATGTAGAGGGTTGTTGTAAATGGAAAAGCCTCAAATTGGACCAGGGTTTTGAATACCTCAAGGGTCTGTTTTGGGACCTCTTCTGTTTAATCTGTTTATTAATGATCTCCCACGTTGTGCTGAGAGCCATGTCTCAGTGTTTGCTGATGACACTAAATTATGTAAGGCAATAAAGACTAATCTTGATGTTTTTTCTTTACAGGAAGATTTGGACAGAGTGGGGGACTGGGCAAAAAAGTGGCAAATGAGGTTCAATATAGACAAATGTAAAGTTATGGGGGGGACGGAGCTAGCTGCGAGAGAGAACAGACGTGTATTCGTGGAGCTCCAATAGCAGTGATATCAGCGTGTTTTTCCAATGTCCACACCAGTGAAAAAGATTAAAAAGTTGACATACGACCTACCTTCTGCCATGGGGAATAAGAACAAGAGAAAAGAAAAACTTTTGCGGCCCAGATATTGGACTTTTATTAACGAGGCCTACTAAGCCTAGCATAGTAACGCCTTCCTCCGCGGCGCTTCCTGCCAGAAGTGAATCGGATGATTCATCGGACGGCTCGATTTCGCCTCACACAATCAGACCGGCTCCTATTTACTCAGTACCACACATGAAGGAAAGCCGGGCTACAAAAAGTGATCTCCAACTTCCCCTGAAAGATATCCAGGCGACAATAAAGTCGGAGCTGGCGGAGATAAAAACGGAGGTACATACCCTTCAAACGAAGGTAAATAACATGGAGGCGGAAATTGCCAGCATTAAATCTGAACAAGCTGACAGTACTGGCCAAATGGCCAAAATAGTCCAACAACTACACTTGGTGCACAGACAGACGGCACTGATTGACAGCAGATCCAGGCAGACCAACATACGGGTCAGAGGGGCGCCGGAGGAGGTAGGGCCCACCAACCTTCGGAGCTATCTGACCAAATGGTTTCTTCAAATTTATCATTATCATGGACTGTTTTCGAGTGCGGAAAGCTAACCATGGTCCACAAAATGCCACAAGAGATGTAATAGTGCGTTTGTGCTCCACAATGGACAAAATGGCTCTACCATCTATATCCCGCAAGAACCCGAAACCTTCATACGAGGGTGCCTCTCTTCAAATATACGAAGATTTGACCCCCGCAACGCTGAACTGGAGAAGGAACATGGCACCAAAGGTCAGCAGAGGTTAGATACCGCTGGGGCTTGGCAAATTCCCTAACCCTGGAAAAAGACGGCAGGCAGCTGTCGATGGAATCTATGGAAGAAGCCCCAAATTTTTTGAGAGCGATGGGTATACCACAAATGGCTGACATGGCAGACACTGGACACATACCTAGACTCACTTCCTTGCATGCCTCGGCGAGCCAGGCTTGAACCCAACGTAGACCATCATCTGGCAGTTGGAGGACTCTTCAAGACGGATCTCCCGCTGAAGTGGCAAATTAGACATTTGGAGCTCACACAGGATTCTTGTTTTCTCAACACTGAATGTTATATGTATCTGTCTCGCACTCTCTATCCCCCCCCCTCCTTGGACAGCATCCCCTCCCCCATGTTATTATTATGGGGTAGTATTGGGGGCTCTGCTCCGTAATTTTGCTGCAAATTGTCCCAATTTTTGGCATGCTCTCTCTTGAGTCTGCGGGCCTGCCCACTCTGTGACAGCCCCTACCCCCTCTCTTACTTCGTCGCCTTGGCACTTTGTCTTATTTTCTGTTTCGGCCTTCCTGCACTCTAAATGCGGTTTGTCTCAGATGTGATTAATGTGTGCATCATTTATAGTGATAATATTACGATTTGTATATTGACCCATTTCTTAGTAATTGTAAAGGATGTTTGTCTCAGATATATACTGAGTATTGGGTCTGATATTTCTACATAACATTCATGATATCGATAGTCAGAGATGATAATAGATCTAGCTCTTGACCATATCCAATATGTTTCTAAGTTTTAAGAAAATGACTATTTGATTATATAGTAATGACTTTGTAAAGGTATTTTCATACAGAGCACGGTTAAGTAGTGCATTTCCTAGTCTGATCCAATACCTACGTGTTATAGAAATATAAAACTGATCAAAACTGAATCTGACTAAATAACCACATTAAACATACAGTTATATCACAAAAGCAAGGACAAGTCAGGATGACAGAGGGCACAATCTGGGGACTTGAGTAAAGGGGTAACAACAGCATATATATTGTAAAGTCAAAGCAAAGTGCAAATGGACCCCCTGGACCCCCCTCCCCAAAAACAGAACCCCTTTTCAATGCCAGGGCCCTTATTCTATAGGGAGGAGGCAGGCCATTACTTCTCTCCAAGAACCTCAGTGATGGAGGGATCTGTCACAAGGGGACGGGAGGATCTTAATTATGAAGAGAGACTAAAAAAGTTGCATTTATATTCGTTAGAAAAAAGGCGTCTTAGAGGGGATATGATAACGTTATATAAATATGTGCAGGGCCAATATAAAGAGCTCTCCAGGGACCTGTTCATTAATAGAAATGTACAAAGAACAAGAGGTCACCCCCTGAGACTGGAAGAACAAAGATTTCATAGACAGCAAAGGAAGGGATTCTTTACGGTAAGGACAATAAAGTTATGGAACTCACTGCCAAGAGAGGTAGTGCTATCAACCACAATAGATGCATTTACACATGGTCTGCAGAACATACAGGGCAATTAATAATAGAATGAGCATTAATAATAGAGCTTATTGATCCCAGGAGAAATCTGATTGCCCTTTGGCGTCAAGAAGGGTTTTTTCCCCCTAGGAGGCAAAATTCGAAATACTGTGCTACTGTACTCTGTAGGGTTCATTCATATCAATGAATGATCAATACTTATGATCAGACAAGTCAGCTGTCCCCTCCACCCCTGTGACTGTCTCAGGCCCCACGACTTACAGTAGGTCCTCCTCAAAAGCAGGCCAGCTCAGACGGACCGCTGCAGTGGCTCTAGAGGTGCCTAGGTTAGCTTTCTCTTAACCTGAATACTCTCAGAATACCTGAAATGTAACAGTCGGATCTAGCTATTGGTAACTTTCACTTATAATCTGTACATGACATACCATCTACACATGTGACTATCTGTACATGTATGTATGCACATAGTGATGTATATGAACACATGTATAGACACACCTATGTACATATGTTACCACATATTTTCTAATTACATTTTTACTGATACAGACACTGATATGCTCTGCAACTTTGTACTGCAACTCCTATTGCCCTCAGCTACATGCAACATTCCCCGTGAGTGTACATTACTAGGTATCTGTGACAGAGCTAAAACAATCTTTTGTTACATGATGTGAGTTCAGTGTGATATAACATGCTTCCTATGGTGTGTAAATATGTTAAATACATGTACCTTTTGTTCTCCACCTCCTTGGACCTGTTAATCCCACCAACTGCATTGACAGTGTCCACAATCTGCTGTCAGAGTTCATTCTTCCTCCTCTGGCTTGTACTCTTAGCTGCTGCTCCTATCACATGATTGTAATCTGCTGGTATCTTTGGGTCCTTGCCCCAACCCCCCCCCTCCTGCTACCACTGCCATGGCCCCCTCCTTGCTCTGATCACTGGCTTGCCCTGGTATGCTCCCCAGCCTGATCCCTGGCTTGCCCTGGTCCCCACAATATTACTGGGCTCTGACTGGCACAATATTACTGGGCTCTGACTGGCACAATATTACTGGGCTCTGACTGGCACAATATTACTGGGCTCTGACTGGCACAATATTACTGGTATCTGAATGACACAATATTACTGGGCTCTGAGTGGCACAATATTACTTGGCTCTGACTGGCTCAATATTACTGGGCTCTGAGTGGCACAATATTACTGGGCTCTGACTGGCACAATATTACTGGGCTCTGACTGACACAATATTACTGCGCTCTGACTGGCACAATATTACTGGTCTCTGACTGGCACAATATTACTGGTATCTGAATAGCACAATATTACTGGTATCTGACTGGCACAATATTACTGGTATCTGAATAGCACAATATTACTGGTCTCTGACTGGCACAATATTACTGGTATCTGAATAGCACAATATTACTGGTCTCTGACTGGCACAATATTACTGGCCTCTGACTGGCACACTATTACTGGGCTCTGAGTGACACACTATTCCTGGGCTCTGACTGGCACAATATTACTGGGCTCTGACTGGCACAATATTACTGGTCTCTGACTGGCACAATATTACTGGCCTCTGACTGGCACACTATTACTGGGCTCTGAGTGACACATTATTCCTGGGCTCTGACTGGCACAATATTCCTGGGCTCTGACAGGCACAATATTACTGGGCTCTGACAGGCACAATATTCCTGGGCTCTGACTGGCACAATATTAATGGGCTCTGACTGCAATATTACTGGGCTCTGAGTGGCACAATATTACTGGGCTCTGACTGGCACAATATTACTGGGCTCTGACTGCAATATTACAGGGCTCTGAGTGGCACACTATTACTGGGCTCTGACTGGCACAATATTACTCGGCTCTGACTGGCACAATATTCCTGGTATCTGTCTGGCACAATATTACTGGGCTCTGACTGGCACAATATTCCTGGTATCTGAGTGGCACACTATTACTGGGCTCTGAGTGGCACACTATTCCTGGGCTCTGACTGGCACAATATTCCTGGGCTCTGACTGGCACAATATTACTGGGCTCTGACTGGCACAATATTACTAGGCTCTGAGTGACACACTATTACTGGGCTCTGACTGGCACAATATTACTGGGCTCTGACTGGCACAATATTCCTGGTATCTGTCTGGCACAATATTACTGGGCTCTGACTGGCACAATATTCCTGGTATCTGACTGGCACAATATTACTGGGCTCTGACTGGCACACTATTACTGGGCTCTGAGTGACACACTATTCCTGGGCTCTGACTGGCACAATATTCCTGGGCTCTGAATTACACAATATTCCTGGGCTCTGACTGGCACAATATTACTAGGCTCTGAGTGGCACAATATTACTGGTATCTGACTGGCACAATATTACTAGGCTCTGAGTGGCACAATATTCCTGGGCTCTGACTGGCACACTATTACTGGGCTCTGAATGGCACAATATTACTGGGTTCTGACTGGCATTGAATTGCCAACTTGTGGGGCTCCTGTGTGTTGCATAATTAATGGCGGTCCCATGTGTGCATACTTATGGGGCGCTTGTGTGTGGCATATTTATCGAGCCCCATGTGTGGCATAATTAAGGGACTCTTTTGTGTGGCATAATTAAGGGACTCTTTTGTGTGGCATAGTTAAGGGACTCTTTTGTGTGTTATAATTATGGGGCACCTGTGTGTGTGTGGCATAATTATGGGCAACTGTGTGTGTGTGTGGCATAATTATGGGGTTCTGGTGTGGCATAATTTATGGGGCTCCTGTGCATGGCATAGTTATGGGGCTCCTTTGTGTGTGGCATAGTTATGGGGCTCCTGTGTGTGACATAGTTATGAGGCTCCTGTGTGTGGCATCATTTATGGGGCTCCTGTGTGTGACATAGTTATGGGGCTCCTGTGTGTGGCATAATTTATGGGGCTCCTGTGTGTGTCATAGTTAATGGGCTCCTGTGTGTGGCATAGTTATGGGGCTCCTGTGTGTGGCATAGTTATGGGGCTCCTGTGTGTGGCATAGTTATGGGGCTCCTGTGTGTGTTATAGTTATGGGGCTCCTGTGTGTGGCATAGTTATGGGGCTCCTGTGTGTGGCATAGTTATGGGGCTCCTGTGTGTGTTATAGTTATGGGGCTCCTGTGTGTGGCATAGTTATGGGGCTCCTGTGTGTGGCATAGTTATGGGGCTCCTGTGTGTGGCATAGTTATGGGGCTCCTGTGTGTGACATAGTTATGAGGCTCCTGTGTGTGGCATCATTTATGGGGCTCCTGTGTGTGACATAGTTATGGGGCTCCTGTGTGTGGCATAATTTATGGGGCTCCTGTGTGTGTCATAGTTATGGGGCTCCTGTGTGTGGCATAGTTATGGGGCTCCTGTGTGTGGCATAGTTATGGGGCTCCTGTGTGTGTTATAGTTATGGGGCTCCTGTGTGTGGCATAGTTATGGGGCTCCTGTGTGTGGCATAGTTATGGGGCTCCTGTGTGTGGCATAGTTATGGGGCTCCTGTGTGTGGCATAGTTATGGGGCTCCTGTGTGTGGCATAGTTATGGGGCTCCTGTGTGTGACATAGTTATGGGGCTCCTGTGTGTGGCATAGTTATGGGGCTCCTGTGTGTGGCATAGTTATGGGGCTCCTGTGTGTGGCATAGTTATGGGGCGCCTGGTTGTGGCATAGTTATGGGGCTCCTGTGTATGGCATAGTTATGGGGCGCCTGGTTGTGGCATAGTTATGGGGCTCCTGTGTATGGCATAGTTATGGGGCTCCTGTGTGTGGCATAGTTATGGGGCTCCTGTGTGTGGCATAGTTATGGGGTTCCTGTGTGTGTCATAGTTATGGGGCTCCTGTATGTGGCATAGTTATGGGGCTCCTGTGTGTGGCATAGTTATGGGGCTCCTGTGTGTGGCATAGTTATGGAGCTCCTGTGTGTGGCATAGTTATGGGGCGCCTGGTTGTGGCATAGTTATCTGGCTCCTGTGTATGGCATAGTTATGGGGCTCCTGTGTGTGGCATAGTTATGGAGCTCCTGTGTGTGGCATAGTTATGGGGCGCCTGGTTGTGGCATAGTTATGGGGCTCCTGTGTATGGCATAGTTATGGGGCTCCTATGTGTGGCATAGTTATGGGGCTCCTGTGTGTGGCATAGTTATGGGGCTCCTGTGTGTGGCATAGTTATGGGGCTCCTGTGTGTGGCATAGTTATGGGGCTCCTGTGTGTGGCATAGTTAATGGGCCATCTAACTGGCATTACTAAGGAATCTGTTTGGCATTGTATTGGAGGAAATCCAGGGGGTGACACCATGAGTTACCGCACCGGGTGACACCGACCCTAGTGACGCCCCTGCATGTTCTTATTATTCATGCACACGTTTGTCGATAGTGATTGTTTTTCAGTTGGTTGCACCTGTTATTTGTATTGATTTCATAAACCTGGGCAGATTTCCGACTGGCATTTGTTTTTTTGGATTTCGGATTATTTTCTGTATTTCTGGGCTATTTTATTCTTGAGTAAAATTACCCTAGGGATAGAATGTTTTTTTTCCAGCAGATATCGAAGTAGAATCGTTTATGGTTTCCGAATTGAGAAGGTGTTTGGACGCACATCGATGCTTCCAGGATCAGTATGCAACCAGAGGCACCATTATGGGGCGTTTATCGCCATATAAACTTTGTATATAATATCAATGAGCAGTAAATACCTAAGCCGGGTATATAATATCAATGAGCAGTAAATACCTAAGCCGGGTATATAATATCAATGAGCAGTAAATACCTAAGCCGGGTATATAATATCAATGAGCAGTAAATACCTAAGCCGGGTATATAATATCATTGAGCAGTAAATACCTAAGCCTGTTATATCATATAAATGAGCAGTAAATACCTAAGCCGGGTATATAATATCAATGAGCAGTAAATGTAGATATAACAAATATAGATCCTGGCGCTTTAAACTGTAACAAAGCAGCACCAATCTATGTGTTACTCTGCAAGCACACGTGAAGAATTATACAGACAATTTTAAAACCATAGGAGTGATTGGTGCGCTAAGTAAACCCCACACAGCAAACAGTATAGAAGGAAATATAATAATTGCCTGAATTTTGTCGGTCTGGTGGTTGGGAAGTATTCTTCAGTATTTGGTAATATACATAGAAAAATACAAAGAAAGAACAAAGACCATAGTGTGATACAGTATTGTATTGGCAAATAGTATATTCTAGATGATTGCACTCACAAACACTGTAGGTGAGAATAGCGCATCAATATCTGGTCTGAGTCTTCTTTCTTCCACATAGGATTCCCATGTGTATGACAGAATGAAGTACAGGCGATTATTGGCAAGTAATAAACATATTTAATAAATAACAAGTAGTAGCTTACATCAAAAGTTTTCAGCAACAGGCCTCTCCAGCAGGGTAACTCCCTAAGTCTCTCAAAACTAAAACCTTCTTTAAAAAGGTCGATACAAATGGATTCATAAATTTTGACAGCTGCCACTATCCTCCGTGGCTCAAAGGAGTCCCTAAAAGTCAGTGTATGAGACTTAGAAGGAACTGCACAGATGTTGAAATATACCAACAACAGGCCAATATACTAAAAATTAGATTTGAAGAAAAAGGTTATGACCCAGTAACTATAGAAAACACTATAAGGGAAATAGAAATTACAGATAGAAATACACTAATTAAGCCAAAAGAGATTAAAATAAAAAAAAACGGATGAAACATATCAGATACCCCTAGTATTTGACTATAACAACAAGTCATCAGAAATTAAAAAAATTGTCAATAAGCACTGGAATATCCTCCTGAAGGATGAGACACTGAAACACTGCATACCGGAAAAGCCAAAAGTTATTTTTCGAGGGGCACAAAACCTAAGGAATAAACTAACTAAAAGTTTATTTTCTACACAAAAAAAAAAACGCTGCAAACCATTTTTTAACCCAAAAAGCTGGCTTTTATGGATGCAAAAACTGCGAACCATGCAAGATATCTGCTAGTCAAAAATACCCCATTACAAAATATACATCAAATGCTAATAAACGTGAGTTCACGGTTAAGCAATTTTTAACATGCTCATCCACCAATGTTATCTACCTTATTGAATGCCCTTGTGGCATACAATACATTGGACGAACATCCAGAACTTTAAAAAAACGAGTGGGAGAACATGTGAGAAATATTAAAAAGGGTATCACCCAACACTCTCTTTCAAAACATTTTCTGGAAAAACATAATAAAGATCCTAGGGGTATCAAATTTTGGGCCATAGATAAAGTACCAAAACACTGGAGAGGTGGAGATAACATTAAAGAAATGGGAAAGGTAGAAATGAAATGGGTTTTCGATATAGATACCCTTCAACCAAAAGGTCATAATGCTGATTTCGACCTATTCAACTTTTTATAAAGGGATACTTTTTAAAAAAATCCTGTCTATATTAAAACAGCTTTCTCTTAAATTTTAATTTTTAGACAAAAAATGTTTTTTCTACCTTCCCCATCCACCAATATAGCAGATATATAAATGTGTTTTTCTTATTTAATATAATATGAGATGTTTTTAAATCTATGTTTTTTACAAACGGTTTTATGTTTAAGCATATGTGAATGTGCAATATCATATATGTTCTCTTAAAAATAATTTTTCATTTTCTTAAAATATATATTTTTTATTATGCAGTTTTTTTATATACATAATAAATACACTTTTTATATATACATAATAAATACTTTTTTTATAATTTATATTTGCTTCTCCCTCCCATATATCCCAGATCCTGGGAAACATATATGAATGTACATATATACGTTTTTTGTGAGGGGCTGCTGTTAAGAGCCACCACTCTGAAAGTGCGTTTGCTAAAAATGTTGCCTTCTATTCTCCGTGAGGCGACCACATGATGAAAAACGCCAAGTCGCGATGATGTCACTGCTAGAAGAACCCGGAAGTGCGCGCCTGTTAGAGACGCGCGAAGTATGAACATTTAAAAGGGACTTATGCAGTATGGTAGGCACACGCCAAGAGGAAGCCTAATTAGAGGCGAAACGCGTAGCGTGCCTACCGATACTGCTATCTTTTTCACGTTGTATTACCCTGCTGGAGAGGCCTGTTGCTGAAAACTTTTGATGTAAGCTACTACTTGTTATTTATTAAATATGTTTATTACTTGCCAATAATCGCCTGTACTTCATTCTGTCATACACATGGGAATCCTATGTGGAAGAAAGAAGACCCAGACCAGATATTGATGCGCTATTCTCACCTACAGTGTTTGTGAGTGCAATCATCTAGAATATACTATTTGCCAATACAATACTGTATCACACTATGGTCTCAAAATACTGAAGAATACTTCCTAACCACCAGACCGACAAAATTCAGGCAATTATTATATTTTCTTTTATACTGTTTGCTGTGTGGGGTTTACTTAGCGCACCAATCACTCCTATGGTTTTAAAATTGTCTGTATAATGAGCAGTAAATACCTAAGCCGGGTATATAATATCATTGAGCAGTAAATACCTAAGCCGGGTATATAATATCATTGAGCAGTAAATACCTAAGCCGGGTATATAATATCATTGCGCAGTAAATACCTAAGCCGGGTATATAATATCAATGAGCAGTAAATACCTAAGCCGGGTATATAATATCATTGAGCAGTAAATACCTAAGCCGGGTATATAATATCATTGAGCAGTAAATACCTAAGCCGGGTATATAATATCATTGCGCAGTAAATACCTAAGCCGGGTATATAATATCAATGAGCATTAAATACCTAAGCCGGGTATATCATATAAATGAGCAGTAAATACATAAGTCTGGTACATCATATAAATGAGCAGTAAATACATAAGTCTGGTATATCATATGAATGAGCAGTAAATACATAAGTCTGGTATATCATATAAATGAGCAGTAAATACCTAAGCCTGGTATATCATATAAATGAGCAGTAAATACATAAGCCTGGTATATCATATAAATGAGCAGTAAATACCTAAGCCTGGTATATCATATGAATGAGCAGTAAATACCTAAGCCTGGTATATCATATGAATGAGCAGTAAATACCTAAGCCTGGTATATCATATGAATGAGCAGTAAATACCTAAGCCTGGTATATCATATGAATGAGCAGTAAATACCTAAGCCTGGTATATCATATGAATGAGCAGTAAATACCTAAGCCTGGTATATCATATGAATGAGCAGTAAATACATAAGTCTGGTATATCATATCAATGAGCAGTAAATACCTAAGCCTGGTATATCATATCAATGAGCAGTAAATACCTAAGCTTAGTTTATCATATAAATGAGCAGTAAATACATAAGTCTGGTACATCATATAAATGAGCAGTAAATACATAAGTCTGGTATATCATATGAATGAGCAGTAAATACATAAGTCTGGTATATCATATAAATGAGCAGTAAATACCTAAGTCTGGTATATCATATGAATGAGCAGTAAATACATAAGTCTGGTATATCATATCAATGAGCAGTAAATACCTAAGCCTGGTATATCATATCAATGAGCAGTAAATACCTAAGCTTAGTTTATCATATAAATGAGCAGTAAATACATAAGTCTGGTACATCATATAAATGAGCAGTAAATACATAAGTCTGGTATATCATATGAATGAGCAGTAAATACATAAGTCTGGTATATCATATAAATGAGCAGTAAATACCTAAGTCTGGTATATCATATCAATGAGCAGTAAATACCTAAGTCTGGTATATCATATCAATGAGCAGTAAATACACAAGCCTGGTATACCATATATCCACCAATATACTGCTCTCACAACCTCCCCCAATGTACTGCTCTCACAGCCTCCCCCAATATACTGCTCTCGCAGCTTCCCCCAATATACTGCTCACAACCTCCCCCAATATACTGCTCTCACAGTCTCCCCCAATATACTGCTCTCACAGCTTCCCCCAATATACTGCTCTCACAGCCTCCCCAATATACTGCTCTCACAGCCTCCCCCCCCAATATACTGCTCTCACAGCCTCCCCCCCCAATATACTGCTCTCACAGCCTCCCCCAATATACTGCTCTCACATCCTCCCCCAATATACTGCTCTCACAGCCTCCCCCAATATACTGCTCTCACAGCCTCCCCCAATATACTGCTCTCACAGCCTCCCCCCAATATACTGCTCTCACAGCCTCCCCCAATATACTGCTCTCACAGTCTCCCCCAATATACTGCTCTCACAGCTTCCCCCAATATACTGCTCTCACAGCCTCCCCAATATACTGCTCTCACAGCCTCCCCCCAATATACTGCTCTCACAGCCTCCCCCCAATATACTGCTCTCACAGCCTCCCCCCAATATACTGCTCTCACAGCCTCCCACCCAATATACTGCTCTCACAGCCTCCCCAATATACTGCTCTCACAGCCTCCGCAATATACTGCTCTCACAGCCTCCCCAATATACTGCTCTCACAGCCTCCCCCAATATACTGCTCTCACAGCCTCCCCCAATATACTGCTCTCACAGCCTCCCCCAATATACTGCTCTCACAGCCTCCCCAATATACTGCTCTCACAGCCTCCCCAATATACTGCTCTCACAGCCTCCCCCAATATACTGCTCTCACAGCCTCCCCCAATATACTGCTCTCACAGCCTCCCCCAATATACTGCTCTCACAGCCTCCCCAATATACTGCTCTCACAGCCTCCCCAATATACTGCTCTCACATCCTCCCCCAATATACTGCTCTCACAGCCTCCCCAATATACTGCTCTCACAGCCTCCCCAATATACTGCTCTCACGGCCTCCCCCCAATATACTGCTCTCACAGCCTCCCCCAATATACTGCTCTCACAGCCTCCCCCAATATACTGCTCTCACAGCCTCCCCCAATATACTGCTCTCACAGCCTCCCCAATATACTGCTCTCACAACCTCCCCCAATATACTGCTCTCACTACCTCCCCCAATATACTGCTCTCACAGCCTCCCCAATATACTGCTCTCACGGCCTCCCCCCAATATACTGCTCTCACAGCCTCCCCCAATATACTGCTCTCACAGCCTCCCCCAATATACTGCTCTCACAGCCTCCCCAATATACTGCTCTCACAGCCTCCCCCCAATATACTGCTCTCACAGCCTCCCCCAATATACTGCTCTCACAGCCTCCCCCAATATACTGCTCTCACAGCCTCCCCCAATATACTGCTCTCACAACCTCCCCCAATATACTGCTCACAACCTCCCCCAATATACTGCTCTCACAGCCTCCCCCAATATACTGCTCTCACAGCCTCCCCAATATACTGCTCTCACAGCCTCCCCCAATATACTGCTCTCACAGCCTCCCCAATATACTGCTCTCACAGCCTCCCCAATATACTGCTCTCACAGCCTCCCCCCCCCCCCAATATACTGCTCTCACAACCTCCCCCAATATACTGCTCACAACCTCCCCCAATATACTGCTCTCACAGCCTCCCCCAATATACTGCTCTCACAGCCTCCCCAATATACTGCTCTCACAGCCTCCCCAATATACTGCTCTCACAGCCTCCCCCCCCCCCCCCCCAATATACTGCTCTCACAGCCTCCTCCCAATATACTGGACGTCCTGTTCCTCCCCTTTCATTAGTCCCTGACCTTATCTTATATCTAGGATAGCCTTATACCTATCCCATGCATGCTTAAACTCCTTCACTGTATTAACCTCTACCACTTCTACTGGAAGACTATTCCATACATCCACTACCCTCTCAGTAATATAATACTTTCATTAGTCCCTGACCTTATCTTATATCTAGGATAGCCTTATACCTATCCCATGCATGCTTAAACTCCCTCACTGTATTAACCTCTACCACTTCTACTGGATGACTATTCCATACATCCACTACCCTCTCAGTAATGTAATACTTTCATTAGTCCCTGACCTTATCTTATATCTAGGATAGCCTTATACCTATCCCATGCATGCTTAAACTCCTTCACTGTATTAACCTCTACCACTTCTACTGGAAGACTATTCCATGTATCCACTACCCTCTCAGTAAGGTAATACTATCATTAGTCCCTGGCCCTATCTTATATCTAGGATAGCCTTATACCTATCCCACGCATGCTTAAACTCCTTCACTGTATTAACCTCTATCACTTCTACTGGAAGACTATTCCATACTTCCACTACCCTCTCAGTACAGTAATACTTTCATTAGTCCCTGGCCTTATCTTATATCTAGGATAGCCTTATACCTATCCCATGCATGCTTAGACTCCTTCACTGTATTAACCTCTACCACTTCTACTGGAAGACTATTCCATACATCCACTATACTCTCAGTAAAGTAATACCTCCATTACTCCCTGGCCACATCTTATATCTAGGATAGCCTTATACCTATCCCATGCATGCTTAAACTCCTTCACTGTATTAACCTCTACCACTTCTACTGGAAGACTATTCCATACATCCACTACCCCCTCAGTAATGTAATACTTTCATTAGTCCCTGGCCTTATCTTATATCTAGGATAGCCTTATACCTATCCCATGCATGCTTAGACTCCTTCACTGTATTAACCTCTACCACTTCTACTGGAAGACTATTCCATACATCCACTACCCCCTCAGTAATGTAATACTTTCATTAGTCCCTGGCCTTATCTTATATCTAGGATAGCCTTATACCTATCCCATGCATGCTTAAACTCCTTCACTGTATTAACCTCTACCACTTCTACTGGAAGACTATTCCATGCATCCACTACCCTCTCAGTAATGTAATACTTTCATTAGTCCCTGGCCTTATCTTATATCTAGGATAGCCTTATACCTATCCCATGCATGCTTAAACTCCTTCACTGTATTAACCTCTACCACTTCTACTGGAAGACTATTCCATACATCCACTACCCTCTCAGTAAAGTAATACCTCCATTACTCCCTGGCCACATCTTATATCTAGGATAGCCTTATACCTATCCCATGCATGCTTAAACTCCTTCACTGTATTAACCTCTACCACTTCTACTGGAAGACTATTCCATACATCCACTACCCTCTCAGTAAAGTAATACCTCCATTACTCCCTGGCCACATCTTATATCTAGGATAGCCTTATACCTATCCCATGCATGCTTAAACTCCTTCACTGTATTAACCTCTACCACTTCTACTGGAAGACTATTCCATGCATCCACTACCCTCTCAGTAATGTAATACTTTCATTAGTCCCTGGCCTTATCTTATATCTAGGATAGCCTTACACCTATCCCATGCATGCTTAAACTCCTTCACTGTATTAACCTCTACCACTTCTACTGGAAGACTATTCCATGCATCCACTACCCTCTCAGTAATGTAATACTTTCATTAGTCCCTGGCCTTATCTTATATCTAGGATAGCCTTATACCTATCCCATGCATGCTTAAACTCCCTCACTGTATTAACCTCTACCACTTCTACTGGAAGACTATTCCATACATCCACTACCCTCTCAGTAAAGTAATACTTTCATTAGTCCCTGGCCTTATCTTATATCTAGGATAGCCTTATACCTATCCCATGCATGCTTAAACTCCTTCACTGTATTAACCTCTACCACTTCTACTGGAAGACTATTCCATACACCCACTACCCTCTCAGTAATGTAATACTTTCATTAGTCCCTGGCCTTATCTTATATCTAGGATAGCCTTATACCTATCCCACGCATGCTTAAACTCCTTCACTGTATTAACCTCTACCACTTCTACTGGAAGACTATTCCATACATCCACTACCCTCTCAGTAATGTAATACTTTCATTAGTCCCTGGCCTTATCTTATATCTAGGATAGCCTTATACCTATCCCACGCATGCTTAAACTCCTTCACTGTATTAACCTCTACCACTTCTACTGGAAGACTATTCCATGCATCCACTACCCTCTCAGTAAAGTAATACTCTCATTAGTCCCTGACCTTATCTTATATCTAGGATAGCCTTATACCTATCCCATGCATGCTTAAACTCCTTCACTGGATTAACCTCTACCACTTCTACTGAAAGACTATTCCATGCATCCACTAACCTCTCAGTAATGTAATACTTTCATTAGTCCCTGACCTTATCTTATATCTAGGATAGCCTTATACCTATCCCACGCATGCTTAAACTCCTTCACTGCATTAACCTCTACCACTTCTACTGGAAGACTATTCCATACATCCACTACCCTCTCAGTAATGTAATACTTTCATTAGTACCTGGCCTTATCTTATATCTAGGATAGCCTTATACCTATCCCATGCATGCTTAAACTCCTTCACTGTATTAACCTCTACCACTTCTACTGGAAGACTATTCCATGCATCCACTACCCTCTCAGTAATGTAATACTTTCATTAGTCCCTGACCTTATCTTATATCTAGGATAGCCTTATACCTATCCCACGCATGCTTAAACTCCTTCACTGCATTAACCTCTACCACTTCTACTGGAAGACTATTCCATGTATTTACTACCCTCTCAGTAAAGTAATACCTCCATTACTCCCTGGCCACATCTTATATCTAGGATAGCCTTATACCTATCCCATGCATGCTTAAACTCCTTCACTGTATTAACCTCTACCACTCCTACTGGAAGACTATTCCATGCATCCACTACCCTCTCAGTAATGTAATACTTTCATTAGTCCCTGACCTTATCTTATATCTAGGATAGCCTTATGCCTATCCCACGCATGCTTAAACTCCTTCACTGTATTAACCTCTACCACTTCTACTGGAAGGCTATTCCATACATCCACTACCCTCTCAGTAAAGTAATACTTTCATTAATAAAACCCCTCCCTGTACAACCAAGCATTCTGCTAATACCTCTCCCTATACAACCAAGCATTCTGCTAATACCTCTCCTTATACAACCAAGCAATCTGCTAATACCTCTCCCTATACAACCAAGCATTCTGCTAATACCTCTCCCTATACAACCAAGTATTCTGCTAATACCTCTCCCTGTGTAATCAAGCATTCTGCTAATACCTCTCCCTATGTAACCAAACATTCTGATAATACCTCTCCCTATACAACCAAGCATTCTGCTAATACCTCTCCCTATACAACCAAGCATTCTGCTAATATCTCTCCCTATACAACCAAGCATTCTGCTAATACCTCTCCCTATACAGCCAAGCATTCTGCTAATACCTCTCCCTATGTAACCAAACATTCTGATAATACCTCTCCCTATACAACCAAGCATTCTGCTAATACCTCTCCCTATACAACCAAGCATTCTGCTAATATCTCTCCCTATACAACCAAGCATTCTGCTAATACCTCTCCCTATTAGATTGCTAATACCTCTCCCTATACAGCCAAGCATTCTGCTAATACCTCTCTCTATGCAACCAAGCATTCTGCTAATACCTCTCCCTATACAACCAAGCATTCTGCTAATACCTCTCCCTATACAACCAAGCATTCTGCTAATACCTCTCCCTATACAACCAAGCATTCTGCTAATACCTCTCCCTATACAACCAAGCATTCTGCTAATATCTCTCCCTATACAACCAAGCATTCTGCTAATACCTCTCCCTATACAGCCAAGCATTCTGCTAATACCTCTCCCTATGTAACCAAACATTCTGATAATACCTCTCCCTATACAACCAAGCATTCTGCTAATACCTCTCCCTATACAACCAAGCATTCTGCTAATATCTCTCCCTATACAACCAAGCATTCTGCTAATACCTCTCCCTATACAGCCAAGCATTCTGCTAATACCTCTCCCTATGTAACCAAACATTCTGATAATACCTCTCCCTATACAACCAAGCATTCTGCTAATACCTCTCCCTATACAACCAAGCATTCTGCTAATATCTCTCCCTATACAACCAAGCATTCTGCTAATACCTCTCCCTATTAGAGTGCTAATACCTCTCCCTATACAGCCAAGCATTCTGCTAATACCTCTCTCTATGCAACCAAGCATTCTGCTAATACCTCTCCCTATACAACCAAGCATTCTGCTAATACCTCTCCCTATACAACCAAGCATTCTGCTAATACCTCTCCCTATACAACCAAGCATTCTGCTAATACCTCTCCCTATACAACCAAGCATTCTGCTAATACCTCTCCCTATACAACCAAGCATTCTGCTAATACCTCTCCCTATACAACCAAGCATTCTGCTAATACCTCTCCCTATACAACCAAGTATTCTGCTAATACCTCTCCCTGTGTAATCAAGCATTCTGCTAATACCTCTCCCTATGTAACCAAACATTCTGATAATACCTCTCCCTATACAACCAAGCATTCTGCTAATACCTCTCCCTATACAACCAAGCATTCTGCTAATATCTCTCCCTATACAACCAAGCATTCTGCTAATACCTCTCCCTATACAGCCAAGCATTCTGCTAATACCTCTCCCTATGTAACCAAACATTCTGATAATACCTCTCCCTATACAACCAAGCATTCTGCTAATACCTCTCCCTATACAACCAAGCATTCTGCTAATATCTCTCCCTATACAACCAAGCATTCTGCTAATACCTCTCCCTATTAGATTGCTAATACCTCTCCCTATACAGCCAAGCATTCTGCTAATACCTCTCTCTATGCAACCAAGCATTCTGCTAATACCTCTCCCTATACAACCAAGCATTCTGCTAATACCTCTCCCTATACAACCAAGCATTCTGCTAATACCTCTCCCTATACAACCAAGCATTCTGCTAATACCTCTCCCTATACAACCAAGCATTCTGCTAATATCTCTCCCTATACAACCAAGCATTCTGCTAATACCTCTCCCTATACAGCCAAGCATTCTGCTAATACCTCTCCCTATGTAACCAAACATTCTGATAATACCTCTCCCTATACAACCAAGCATTCTGCTAATACCTCTCCCTATACAACCAAGCATTCTGCTAATATCTCTCCCTATACAACCAAGCATTCTGCTAATACCTCTCCCTATTAGAGTGCTAATACCTCTCCCTATACAGCCAAGCATTCTGCTAATACCTCTCTCTATGCAACCAAGCATTCTGCTAATACCTCTCCCTATACAACCAAGCATTCTGCTAATACCTCTCCCTATACAACCAAGCATTCTGCTAATACCTCTCCCTATACAACCAAGCATTCTGCTAATACCTCTCCCTATACAACCAAGCATTCTGCTAATACCTCTCCCTATACAACCAAGCATTCTGCTAATACCTCTCCCTATACAACCAAGCATTCTGCTAATACCTCTCCCTATACAACCAAGCATTCTGCTAATACCTCTCCCTATGCCACCAAGCATTCTGCTAGCATTTCCTGCTGCTCTATTGCATTGCCTACCTACCTTCAAGTCCTCTGAAATTATTACTCCTAAATCCTAATACATACAAGCACTGAAACGCACGTTAACATGCATGGGCGTACACATTAACATACATACACGCACATTAACACACATACACGCACATTAACACACATACACACACATTAACACATATACACACACACATTAACACGTATACACTCACATTAACACACATACACACACACATTAACACACATACACACAAATTAACACACATACACACACACATTTACACGTATACACACACATTAACACACATACACACACACATTAACACGTATACACACACATTAACACACATACACACACACATTAACACGTATACACACACATTAACACGTATACACACACATTAACACACATACACACACACATTAACACGTATACACACACATTAACACACATACAAACACACATTAACACGTATACACACACACATTAACACGTATACACACACACATTAACACGTATACACACACATTAACACGTATACACACACACATTAACACGTATACACACACACATTAACACGTATACACACACACATTAACACGTATACACACACATTAACACACATACATACACACATTAACACGTATACACACACATTAACACACATACAAACACACATTAACACGTATACACACACACATTAACACGTATACACACACACATTAACACGTATACACACACACATTAACACGTATACACACACATTAACACGTATACACACACACATTAACACGTATACACACACACGTGTAGAAAACCAATGAGCTGGTCTATAAACACAGCTATTTTTACCAAAAACCCTGAAAACACGATGAGTCTTCTTGGTGATAAATAGGAGAGATTCCTCATCTAGGAGAGAAAAAGACAAGAGAAGGGGGTCAACCGAGACAAAACCTACAGGGAACGACAGAGGAAATGGAGATAATGGGGTCAACTGGGGGGAAATGGGGTCAACTGGGGGGAGATGGGGTCAGCTGGGAGCGAATAGGGTCAACTGAGAGATAACGGGGTCAACTAGGGGGAATATATGATCAACTGGGGGGAAATGGGGTCAGCTGGGAGCGAATGGGGTCAACTGGGGGTAATATAGGATCAACTGAGGGAAATTGGGGACAGCTGGGAGCGAATGGGGTCAACTGGGAGAGAGTTGGGTCAACTGGGAGAGAATGGAGTCAACTGGGGGGAATATATGATAAACTCGGGAGAATGGAGTTGACTGGGGGATAATGGGGTCAACTGGGATAGAGTGGGTAAAGCAGGGGAGTAGGGATGCAAATGAGACAGTATGAGGTAAATTGGTGGAGAATGGGATTAAGTGGGACATTCTACAGAATCTCTTTGTAAATGGGGTATTCACCAAAAAATGGAAGGACTGGGGTGAATAAAATATACATTTCTAAGCATTTATGGACATGTTTCTTTAAGAGATATGGTGAGCTGCTGATAAATGTACAAACTCACATACAACATACACTATCACATAATAACATGAGACAGTCATGTTCAACATAACATTAATCCCTGAGGATGAGAATAACTCAAACTCTACCATTTCACTAAAACACTGCTTATACTGTGACTGTATTAAAGGGATTCTGTCACCTAAACACTGCTTATACTGTGACTGTATTAAAGGGATTCTGTCACCTAAACACTGCTTATACTGTGACTGTATTAAAGGGATTCTGTCACCTAAACACTGCTTATACTGTGAGTGTATTAAAGGGATTCTGTCACCTAAACACTGCTTATACTGTGACTGTATTAAAGGGATTCAGTCACCTAAACACTGCTTATACTGTGAGTGTATTAAAGGGATTCTGTCACCTAAACACTGCTTATACTGTGACTGTATTAAAGGGATTCTGTCACCTAAACACTGCTTATACTGTGACTGTATTAAAGGGACTCTGTCACCTAAACACTGCTTATACTTCGACTGTATTAAAGGGATTCTGTCACCTAAACACTGCTTATACTGTGACTGTATTAAAGGGACTCTGTCACCTAAACACTGCTTATACTGTGACTGTATTAATGGGATTCTGTCACCTAAACACTGCTTATACTGTGACTGTATTAAAGGGACTCTGTCACCTAAACACTGCTTATACTGTGACTGTATTAAAGGGATTCTGTCACCTAAACACTGCTTATACTGTGACTGTATTAAAGGGACTCTGTCACATGAACACTGCTTATACTGTGACTGTATTGAAGGGATTCTGTCACCTAAACACTGCTTATACTGTGACTGTATTAAAGGGACTGTGTCACCTAAACACTGCTTATACTGTGACTGTATTAAAGGGATTCTGTCACCTAAACACTGCTTACATTGTGACTGTATTAAAGGGACTCTGTCACCTAAACACTGCTTATACTGTGACTGTATTACAGGGGCTCTGTCACCTAAACACTGCTTATACTGTGACTGTATTAAAGGGATTCTGTCACCTAAACACTGCTTATACTGTGACTGTATTAAAGGGACTGTGTAACCTAAACACTGCTTATACTGTGACTGTATTAAAGGGACTCTGTCACCTAAACACTGCTTATACTTCGACTGTATTAAAGGGATTCTGTCACCTAAACACTGCTTATACTGTGACTGTATTAAAGGGACTCTGTCACCTAAACACAGCTCATACTGTGACTGTATTAAAGGGACTCTGTCATCTAGACACTGCTTATACTGTGACTGTATTAAAGGGACTCTGTCACCTAAACACTGCTCATACTGTGACTGTATTAAAGGGACTCTGTCACCTAAACACTGCTTACATTGTGACTCTATTAAAGGGACTCTGTCACCTAAACACTGCTTACATTGTGACTGTATTAAAGGGACTGTGTAACCTAAACACTGCTTATACTGTGACTGTATTAAAGGGACTCTGTCACCTAAACACTGCTTACATTGTGACTGTATTAAAGGGACTCTGTCACCTAAACACTGCTCATACTGTGACTGTATTAAAGGGATTCTGTCACCTAAACACTGCTTACATTGTGACTGTATTAAAGGGACTGTGTCACCTAAACACTGCTTATACTGTGACTGTATTAAAGGGGCTCTGTCACCTAAACACTGCTTATACTGTGACTGTATTAAAGGGACTCTGTCACCTAAACACTGCTTATACTGTGACTGTATTAAAGGGGCTCTGTCACCTAAACACTGCTTATACTGTGACTGTATTAAAGGGACTCTGTCACATGAACACTGCTTATACTGTGACTGTATTAAAGGGATTCTGTCACCTAAACACTGCTTATACTGTGACTGTATTAAAGGGACTCTGTCACCTAAACACTGCTTATACTGTGACTGTATTAAAGGGACTCTGTCACCTAAACACTGCTTATACTGTGACTGTATTAAAGGGGCTATGTCACCTAAACACTGCTTATACTGTGACTGTATTAAAGGGATTCTGTCACCTAAACACTGCTTACATTGAGACTGTATTAAAGGGACTGTGTCACCTAAACACTGCTTATACTGTGACTGTATTAAAGGGGCTCTGTCACCTAAACACTGCTTATACTGTGACTGTATTAAAGGGACTCTGTCACCTAAACACTGCTTATACTGTGACTGTATTAAAGGGGCTCTGTCACCTAAACACTGCTTATACTGTGACTGTATTAAAGGGACTCTGTCACATGAACACTGCTTATACTGTGACTGTATTAAAGGGATTCTGTCACCTAAACACTGCTTATACTGTGACTGTATTAAAGGGATTCTGTCACCTAAACACTGCTTACATTGTGACTGTATTAAAGGGACTGTGTAACCTAAACATTGCTTATACTGTGACTGTATTAAAGGGACTCTGTCACCTAAACACTGCTTATACTGTGACTGTATTAAAGGGGCTATGTCACCTAAACACTGCTTATACTGTGACTGTATTAAAGGGATTCTGTCACCTAAACACTGCTTACATTGTGACTGTATTAAAGGGGCTATGTCACCTAAACACTGCTTATACTGTGACTGTATTAAAGGGATTCTGTCACCTAAACACTGCTTACATAGTGACTGTATTAAAGGGACTGTGTAACCTAAACACTGCTTATACTGTGACTGTATTAAAGGGACTCTGTCACCTAAACACTGCTTATACTGTGACTGTATTAAAGGGACTCTGTCACCTAAACACTGCTTATACTGTGACTGTATTAAAGGGATTCTGTCACCTAAACACTGCTTACATTGTGACTGTATTAAAGGGACTGTGTAACCTAAACACTGCGTATACTGTGACTGTATTAAAGGGACTCTGTCACCTAAACACTGCTTATACTGTGACTGTATTACAGGGGCTCTGTCAAATAAACACTGCTTATACTGTGACTGTATTAAAGGGATTCTGTCACCTAAACACTGCTTATACTGTGAATGTATTAAAGGGATTATGTCACCTAAACACTGCTTACATTGTGACTGTATTAAAGGGACTCTGTCACCTAAACACTGCTTACATTGTGACTGTATTAAAGGGACTCTGTCACCTAAACACTGCTTACATTGTGACTGTATTAAAGGGACTCTGTCACCTAAACACTGCTTACATTGTGACTGTATTAAAGGGACTCTGTCACCTAAACACTGCTTACATTGTGACTGTATTAAAGGGACTCTGTCACCTAAACACTGCTTATACTTCGACTGTATTAAAGGGACTCTGTCACCTAAACACTGCTTATACTTCGACTGTATTAAAGGGACTCTGTAACCTAAACACTGCTTATACTGTGACTGTATTAAAGGGACTCTGTCACCTAAACACTGCTTATACTGTGACTGTATTAAAGGGATTCTGTCACCTAAACACTGCTTATACTGTGACTGTATTAAAGGGACTCTGTCACCTAAACACTGCTTATACTTCGACTGTATTAAAGGGATTCTGTCACCTAAACACTGCTTATACTGTGACTGTATTAAAGGGACTCTGTCACCTAAACACTGCTTATACTGTGACTGTATTAAAGGGGCTCTGTCACCTAAACACTGCTTATACTGTGACTGTATTAAAGGGATTCTGTCACCAAACACTGCTTACATTGTGACTGTATTAAAGGGACTCTGTCACCTAACCACTGCTCATACTGTGACTGTATTAAAGGGACTCTGTCACCTAAACACTGCTTACATTGTGACTGTATTAAAGGGACTCTGTCACCTAAACAATGCTTATACTGTAACTGTATTAAAGGGGCTATGTCACCTAAACACTGCTTATACTGTGACTGTATTAAAGGGATTCTGTCACCTAAACACTGCTTACATTGTGACTGTATTAAAGGGACTGTGTAACCTAAACACTGCTTATACTGTGACTGTATTAAAGGGACTCTGTCACCTAAACACTGCTTATACTGTGACTGTATTAAAGGGATTCTGTCACCTAAACACTGCTTACATTGTGACTGTATTAAAGGGACTGTGTAACCTAAACACTGCTTATACTGTGACTGTATTAAAGGGACTCTGTCACCTAAACACTGCTTATACTGTGACTGTATTACAGGGGCTCTGTCAAATAAACACTGCTTATACTGTGACTGTATTAAAGGGATTCTGTCACCTAAACACTGCTTATACTGTGAATGTATTAAAGGGATTATGTCACCTAAACACTGCTTACATTGTGACTGTATTAAAGGGACTCTGTCAAATAAACACTGCTTATACTGTGACTGTATTAAAGGGATTCTGTCACCTAAACACTGCTTATACTGAGACTGTATTAAAGGGACTCTGTCACCTAAACACTGCTTATACTTCGACTGTATTAAAGGGATTCTGTCACCTAAACACTGCTTATACTGTGACTGTATTAAAGGGATTCTGTCACCTAAACACTGCTTATACTGTGACTGTATTAAAGGGACTCTGTCACATGAACACTGCTTATACTGTGACTGTATTAAAGGGATTCTGTCACCTAAACACTGCTTATACTGTGACTGTATTAAAGGGACTCTGTCACCTAAACACTGCTTATACTGTGACTGTATTAAAGGGACTCTGTCACATGAACACTGCTTATACTGTGACTGTATTGAAGGGATTCTGTCACCTAAACACTGCTTACATTGTGACTGTATTAAAGTGACTGTGTAACCTAAACACTGCTTATACTGTGACTGTATTAAAGGGACTCTGTCACCTAAACACTGCTTACATTGTGACTGTATTAAAGGGACTCTGTCACCTAAACACTGCTTACATTGTGACTGTATTAAAGGGACTCTGTCACCTAAACACTGCTCATACTGTGACTGTATTAAAGGGACTCTGTCACCTAAACACTGCTTACATTGTGACTGTATTAAAGGGACTCTGTCACCTAAACACTGCTCATACTGTGACTGTATTAAAGGGACTCTGTCACCTAAACACTGCTTACATTGTGACTGTATTAAAGGGATTCTGTCACCTAAACACTGCTTATACTGTGACTGTATTAAAGGGATTCTGTCACCTAAACACTGCTTATACTGTGACTGTATTAAAGGGATTCTGTCACCTAAACACTGCTTATACTGTGACTGTATTAAAGGTGCTCTGCCACCTAAACACTGCTTATACTGTGACTGTATTAAAGGGGCTATGCCACGTAAGCACTGCTTATACTGTGACTGTATTAAAGGGGCTCTGTCACCTAAACACTGCTTATACTGTGACTGTATTAAAGGGACTCTGTCACCTAAACACTGCTTATACTGTGACTGTATTAAAGGGACTCTGTCACCTAAACAATGCTTATACTGTGACTGTATTAAAGTGATTCTGTCACCTAAACACTGCTTATACTTCGACTGTATTAAAGGGACTCTGTCACCTAAACACTGCTTATACTGTGACTGTCTTAAAGGGACTCTGTCACCTAAACACTGCTTATACTGTGACTGTATTAAAGGGGCTATGTCACCTAAACACTGCTTATACTGTGACTGTATTAAAGGGATTCTGTCACCTAAACACTGCTTACATTGTGACTGTATTAAAGTGACTGTGTAACCTAAACACTGCTTATACTGTGACTGTATTAAAGGGACTCTGTCACCTAAACACTGCTTACATTGTGACTGTATTAAAGGGACTCTGTCACCTAAACACTGCTTACATTGTGACTGTATTAAAGGGACTCTGTCACCTAAACACTGCTCATACTGTGACTGTATTAAAGGGACTCTGTCACCTAAACACTGCTTACATTGTGACTGTATTAAAGGGACTCTGTCACCTAAACACTGCTTACATTGTGACTGTATTAAAGGGACTGTGTAACCTAAACACTGCTTATACTGTGACTGTATTAAAGGGACTCTGTCACCTAAACACTGCTTATACTTCGACTGTATTAAAGGGATTCTGTCACCTAAACACTGCTTATACTGTGACTGTATTAAATCGACTCTGTCACCTAAACACTGCTTATACTGTGACTGTATTAAAGGGGCTCTGTCACCTAAACACTGCTTATACTGTGACTGTATTAAAGGGGCTCTGTCACCTAAACACTGCTTATACTGTGACTGTATTAAAGGGACTCTGTCACCTAAACACTGCTTATACTGTGTCTGTATTAAAGGGGCTCTGTCAACTAAACGCTGCTTATACTGTGACTGTATTAAAGGGGCTCTGCCACCTAAACACTGCTTATACTGTGAGTGTATTAAAGGGATTCTGTCACCTAAACACTGCTTATACTGTGACTGTATTAAAGGGACTCTGTCTCCTAAACACTGCTTATACTGTGTCTGTATTAAAGGGACTGTGTCACCTAAACACTGCTTATGCTGTGACTGTATTAAAGTGACTCTGTCATCTAGACACTGCTTATACTGTGACTGTATTAAAGGGACTCTGTCACCTAAAGACTGCTTGTACTGTGACTGGATTAAAGTGATCCTGGATCACATTAATTAAACTCATCCAGCTCTCACTATCCCCAAAAATTGTGAGGAATAAAGAAACTTACTACATCTTGCATTTAACACAGTCTGTAATTACCTATTATCTAGATTGTAAGCTCCTTGGGCAAGGCTCTCTACCTCATCTACCAGTTTGTCTCTGTTTATATAACGCAGTCTGTAATTCCCTTTTATCTAGATTGTAAGCTCTGTGAGCAGGTCTCTCTACCTCATGTATCAGTCTGTCTCTGTTCATATAACGCAGTCTGTAATTCCCTTTCTATCTAGATTGTAAGTTCTGTGAGCAAGGCTCTCTACCTCATGTATCAGTCTGTCTCTGTTCATATAACACAGTCTGTAATTCCCTATCTAGATTGTAAGCTCTGTGAGCAAGGCTCTCTACCTCATGTATCAGTCTGTCTCTTCATATAACACAGTCTGTAATTCCCTTTTATCTAGAGTGTAAGCTCTGTGAGCAGGGCTCTCTACCTCATGTATCAGTCTGTCTCTGTTCATATAACACAGTCTGTAATTCCCTTTTATCTAGATTGTAAGCTCTGTGAGCAGGGCTCTCTACCTCATGTATCAGTCTGTCTCTGTTCATATAACACAGTCTGTAATTCCCTTTTATCTAGATTGTAAGCTCTGTGAGCAGGGCACTCTAGCTCATGTATCAGTCTGTCTCTGTTCATATAACGCAGTCTGTAATTCCCTTTCATCTAGATTGTAAGCTCTGTGAGCAAGGCTCTCTAAATCATGTATCAGTCTGTCTCTGTTCATATAACACAGTCTGTAATTCCCTTTTATCTAGATTGTAAACTCTGTGAGCAGTGCTCTCTACCTCATGTATCAGTCTATCTCTGTTCATATAACACAGTCTGTAATTCTCTTTTATCTAGATTGTAAGTTCTGTGAGCAAGGCTCTCTACCTCATGTATCAGTCTGTCTCTGTTCATATAAAGCAGTCTGTAATTCCCTTTTATCTAGATTGTAAGCTCTGTGAGCAAGGCTCTCTACCTCATGTATCAGTCTGTCTGTTCATATAACACAGTCTGCAATTCCCTTTTATCTAGATTGTAAGCTCTGTGAGCAGGGCTTTCTACCACATGTATCAGTCTCTCTCTGTTCATATAACACAGTCTGTAATTCCCTATCTAGATTGTAAGCTCTGTGAGCAAGGCTCTCTACCTCATGTATCAGTCTGTCTGTTCATATAACACAGTCTGTAATTCCCTTTTATCTAGAGTGTAAGCTCTGTGAGCAGGGCTCTCTACCTCATGTATCAGTCTGTCTCTGTTCATATAACACAGTCTGTAATTCCCTTTTATCTAGATTGTAAGCTCTGTGAGCAAGGCTCTCTACCTCATGTATCAGTCTGTCTCTGTTCATATAACACAGTCTGTAATTCCCTTTTATCTAGATTGTAAGCTCTGTGAGCAGGGCACTCTAGCTCATGTATCAGTCTGTCTCTGTTCATATAACGCAGTCTGTAATTCCCTTTTATCTAGATTGTAAGCTCTGTGAGCAAGGCTCTCTAAATCATGTATCAGTCTGTCTCTGTTCATATAACACAGTCTGTAATTCCCTTTTATCTAGATTGTAAACTCTGTGAGCAGGGCTCTCTACCTCATGTATCAGTCTGTCTCTGTTCATATAACGCAGTCTGTAATTCCCTTTTATCTAGATTGTAAGCTCTGTGAGCAAGGCTCTCTACCTCATGTATCAGTCTGTCTCTGTTCATATAACACAGTCTGTAATTCCCTTTTATCTAGATTGTAAGCTCTGTGAGCAAGGCTCTCTACCTCATGTATCAGTCTGTCTCTGTTCATATAATACAGTCTGTAATTCCCTTTTATCTAGATTGTAAGCTCTGTGATCAAGGCTCTCTACCTCATGTATCAGTCTGTCTCTGTTCATATAACACAGTCTGTAATTCCCTTTTATCTAGATTGTAAGCTCTGTGAGCAGGGCACTCTAGCTCATGTATCAGTCTGTCTCTGTTCATATAACGCAGTCTGTAATTCCCTTTTATCTAGATTGTAAGCTCTGTGAGCAGGGCTCTCTACCTCATGTATCAGTCTGTCTCTGCTCATATAACACAGTCTGTAATTACTTTTTATCTAGATTGTAAGCTCTGTGAGCAAGGCTCTCTACCTCATGTATCAGTCTGTCTCTGCTCATATAACACAGTCTGTAATTACTTTTTATCTAGATTGTAAGCTCTGTGAGCAGGGCTCTCTACCTCATGTATCAGTCTGTCTCTGTTCATATAACGCACTCTGTAATTCCCTTTTATCTAGATTGTAAGCTCTGTGAGCAGGGCTCTCTACCTCATGTATCAGTCTGTCTCTGTTCATATAACACAGTCTGTAATTCCCTTTATCTAGATTGTAAGCTCTGTGAGCAGTGCTCTCTACCTCATGTATCAGTCTGTTCCACTAGATTGTAAGCTCTGTGAGCAAGGCTCTCTACCTCATGTATCAGTCTGTCTCTGTTCATATAACATAGTCTGTAATTCCCTTTTATATAGATTGTAAGCTCTGTGAGCAAGGCTCTCTACCTCATGTATCAGTCTGTCTGTTCATATAATACAGTCTGTAATTCCCTTTTATCTAGATTGTAAGCTCTGTGAGCAGGGCTCTCTACCTCATGTATCAGTCTATCTCTGTTCATATAACACAGTCTGTAATTCCCTTTTATCTAGATTGTAAGCTCTGTGAGCAAGGCTCTCTACCTCATGTATCAGTCTGTCTCTGTTCATATAACACAGTCTGTAATTCCCTTTTATCTAGATTGTAAGCTCTGTGAGCAAGGCTTTCTACCTCATGTATCAGTCTGTCTCTGTTCATATAACGCAGTCTGTAATTCCCTTTTATCTAGATTGTAAGCTCTGTGAGCAGGACTCTCTACCTCATGTATCAGTCTGTCTCTGTTCATATAACACAGTCTGTAATTCCCTTTTATCTAGATTGTAAGCTCTGTGAGCAAGGCTCTTTACCTCATGTATCAGTCTGTCTCTGTTCATATAACACAGTCTGTAATTCCCTTTATCTAGATTGTAAGCTCTGTGAGCAGGGCTCTCTACCTCATGTATCAGTCTGTCTTTGTTCATATAACACAGTCTGTAATTCCCTTTATCTAGATTGTAAGCTCTGAGAGCAGGGCTCTCTACCTCATGTATCAGTCTGTCTCTGTTCATATAACACAGTCTGTAATTCCCTTTTATCTAGATTGTAAGCTCTGTGAGCAAGGCTCTCTACCACATGTATCAGTCTGTCTCTGTTCATATAACACAGTCTGTAATTCTCTTTTATCTAGATTGTAAGCTCTGTGAGCAAGGCTCTCTACCACATGTATCAGTCTGTCTCTGTTCATATAACGCAGTCTGTAATTCCCTTTTATCTAGATTGTAAGCTCTGTGAGCAGGGCTCTCTACCTCATGTATCAGTCTGTCTCTGTTCATATAACGCAGTCTGTAATTCCCTTTATCTAGATTGTAAACTCTGTGAGCAAGGCTCTCTACCTCATGTATCAGTCTGTCTCTGTTCATATAACGCAGTCTGTAATTCCCTTTTATCTAGATTGTAAGCTCTGTGAGCAAGGCTCTCTACCTCATGTATCAGTCTGTCTCTGTTCATATAACGCAGTCTGTAATTCAATTTCTATCTATATTGTAAGTTCTGTGAGCAAGGCTCTCTACCTCATGTATCAGTCTGTCTCTGTTCATATAAAGCAGTCTGTAATTCCCTTTTATCTAGATTGTAAGCTCTGTGAGCAAGGCTCTCTACCTCATGTATCAGTTTGTCTGTTCATATAACACAGTCTGTAATTCCCTTTATCTAGATTGTAAGCTCTGTGAGCAAGGCTCTCTACCTCATGTATCAGTCTGTCTCTGTTCATATAACGCACTCTGTAATTCCCTTTTATCTAGATTGTAAGCTCTGTGAGCAAAGCTCTCTACCTCATGTATCAGACTGTCTCTGTTCATTTAACACAGTCTGTAATTCCCTTTTATCTAGATTGTAAGCTCTGTGAGCAGGGCTCTCTACCTCATGTATCAGTCTGTCTCTGTTCATATAACGCAGTCTGTAATTCCCTTTATCTAGATTGTAAGCTCTGTGAGCAAGGCTCTCTACCTCATGTATCAATCTGTCTCTGTTCATATAACGCAGTCTGTAATTCCCTTTATCTAGATTGTAGGCTCTGTGAGCAAGGCTCTCTACCTCATGTATCAGTCTGTCTCTGTTCATATAACGCACTCTGTAATTCCCTTTTATCTAGATTGTAAGCTCTGTGAGCAAGGCTCTCTACCTCATGTATCAGACTGTCTCTGTTCATTTAACACAGTCTGTAATTCCCTTTTATCTAGATTGTAAGCTCTGTGAGCAGGGCTCTCTACCTCATGTATCAGTCTGTCTCTGTTCATATAACGCAGTCTGTAATTCCCTTTATCTAGATTGTAAGCTCTGTGAGCAAGGCTCTCTACCTCATGTATCAATCTGTCTCTGTTCATATAACGCAGTCTGTAATTCCCTTTATCTAGATTGTAGGCTCTGTGAGCAAGGCTCTCTACCTCATGTATCAGTCTGTCTCTGTTCATATAACACAGTCTGTAATTCCCTTTTATCTAGATTGTAAGCTCTGTGAGCAAGGCTCTCTACCTCATGTATCAGTCTGTCTCTGTTCATATAAAGCAGTCTGTAATTCCCTTTTATCTAGATTGTAAGCTCTGTGAGCAAGGCTCTCTACCTCATGTATCAGTCTGTCTGTTCATATAACACAGTCTGTAATTCCCTTTTATCTAGATTGTAAGCTCTGTGAGCAGGGCTTTCTACCTCATGTATCAGTCTGTCTCTTTTCATATAACACAGTCTGTAATTCCCTTTTATCTAGAGTGTAAGCTCTGTGAGCAGGGCTCTCTACCTCATGTATCAGTCTGTCTCTGTTCATATAAAGCAGTCTGTAATTCCCTTTATCTAGATTGTAAGCTCTGTGAGCAAGTCTCTCTACCTCATGTATCAGTCTGTCTCTGTTCATATAACGCACTCTGTAATTCCCTTTTATCTAGATTGTAAGCTCTGTGAGCAAGGCTCTCTACCTCATGTATCAGACTGTCTCTATTCATATAACACTGTCTGTAATTCCCTTTTATCTAGATTGTAAGCTCTGTGAGCAGGGCTCTCTACCTCATGTATCAGTCTGTCTCTGTTCATATAACGCAGTCTGTAATTCCCTTTTATCTAGATTGTAAGCTCTGTGAGCAGGGCTCCCTACCTCATGTATCAGTCTGTCTCTGTTCATATAACGCAGTCTGTAATTCCCTTTTATCTAGATTGTAAGCTCTGTGAGCAGGGCTCTCTACCTCATGCATCAGTCTGTCTCTGTTCATATAACGCAGTCAGTAATTCCCTTTTATCTAGATTGTAAGCTCTGTGAGCAAGGCTCTCTACCTCATGTATCAGTCTGTCTCTGTTCATATAACGCAGTCTGTAATTCCCTTTCTATCTATATTGTAAGTTCTGTGAGCAAGGCTCTCTACCTCATGTATCAGTCTGTCTCTGTTCATATAAAGCAGTCTGTAATTCCCTTTATCTAGATTGTAAGCTCTGTGAGCAAGGCTCTCTACCTCATGTATCAGTTTGTCTGTTCATATAACACAGTCTGTAATTCCCTTTATCTAGATTGTAAGCTCTGTGAGCAAGGCTCTCTACCACATGTATCAGTCTGTCTCTGTTCATATAACGCAGTCTGTAATTCCCTTATATCTAGATTGTAAGCTCTGTGAGCAAGGCTCTCTACCTCATGTATCAGTCTGTCTCTGTTCATATAACACAGTCTGTAATTCCCTTTTATCTAGATTGTAAGCTCTGTGAGCAAGGCTCTCTACCTCATGTATCAGTCTGTCTCTGTTCATATAACGCACTCTGTAATTCCCTTTTATCTAGATTGTAAGCTCTGTGAGCAAGGCTCTTTACCTCATGTATCAGTCTGTCTCTGTTCATATAACACAGTCTGTAATTCCCTTTATCTAGATTGTAAGCTCTGTGAGCAGGGCTCTCTACCTCATGTATCAGTCTGTCTTTGTTCATATAACACAGTCTGTAATTCCCTTTATCTAGATTGTAAGCTCTGAGAGCAGGGCTCTCTACCTCATGTATCAGTCTGTCTCTGTTCATATAACACAGTCTGTAATTCCCTTTTATCTAGATTGTAAGCTCTGTGAGCAAGGCTCTCTACCACATGTATCAGTCTGTCTCTGTTCATATAACACAGTCTGTAATTCTCTTTTATCTAGATTGTAAGCTCTGTGAGCAAGGCTCTCTACCACATGTATCAGTCTGTCTCTGTTCATATAACGCAGTCTGTAATTCCCTTTTATCTAGATTGTAAGCTCTGTGAGCAGGGCTCTCTACCTCATGTATCAGTCTGTCTGTTCATATAACACAGTCTGTAATTCCCTTTTATCTAGATTGTAAGCTCTGTGAGCAGGGCTCTCTACCTCATGTATCAGTCTGTCTCTGTTCATATAACGCAGTCTGTAATTCCCTTTATCTAGATTGTAAACTCTGTGAGCAAGGCTCTCTACCTCATGTATCAGTCTGTCTCTGTTCATATAACGCAGTCTGTAATTCCCTTTTATCTAGATTGTAAGCTCTGTGAGCAAGGCTCTCTACCTCATGTATCAGTCTGTCTCTGTTCATATAACGCAGTCTGTAATTCAATTTCTATCTATATTGTAAGTTCTGTGAGCAAGGCTCTCTACCTCATGTATCAGTCTGTCTCTGTTCATATAAAGCAGTCTGTAATTCCCTTTTATCTAGATTGTAAGCTCTGTGAGCAAGGCTCTCTACCTCATGTATCAGTTTGTCTGTTCATATAACACAGTCTGTAATTCCCTTTATCTAGATTGTAAGCTCTGTGAGCAAGGCTCTCTACCTCATGTATCAGTCTGTCTCTGTTCATATAACGCACTCTGTAATTCCCTTTTATCTAGATTGTAAGCTCTGTGAGCAAAGCTCTCTACCTCATGTATCAGACTGTCTCTGTTCATTTAACACAGTCTGTAATTCCCTTTTATCTAGATTGTAAGCTCTGTGAGCAGGGCTCTCTACCTCATGTATCAGTCTGTCTCTGTTCATATAACGCAGTCTGTAATTCCCTTTATCTAGATTGTAAGCTCTGTGAGCAAGGCTCTCTACCTCATGTATCAATCTGTCTCTGTTCATATAACGCAGTCTGTAATTCCCTTTATCTAGATTGTAGGCTCTGTGAGCAAGGCTCTCTACCTCATGTATCAGTCTGTCTCTGTTCATATAACGCACTCTGTAATTCCCTTTTATCTAGATTGTAAGCTCTGTGAGCAAGGCTCTCTACCTCATGTATCAGACTGTCTCTGTTCATTTAACACAGTCTGTAATTCCCTTTTATCTAGATTGTAAGCTCTGTGAGCAGGGCTCTCTACCTCATGTATCAGTCTGTCTCTGTTCATATAACGCAGTCTGTAATTCCCTTTATCTAGATTGTAAGCTCTGTGAGCAAGGCTCTCTACCTCATGTATCAATCTGTCTCTGTTCATATAACGCAGTCTGTAATTCCCTTTATCTAGATTGTAGGCTCTGTGAGCAAGGCTCTCTACCTCATGTATCAGTCTGTCTCTGTTCATATAACACAGTCTGTAATTCCCTTTTATCTAGATTGTAAGCTCTGTGAGCAAGGCTCTCTACCTCATGTATCAGTCTGTCTCTGTTCATATAAAGCAGTCTGTAATTCCCTTTTATCTAGATTGTAAGCTCTGTGAGCAAGGCTCTCTACCTCATGTATCAGTCTGTCTGTTCATATAACACAGTCTGTAATTCCCTTTTATCTAGATTGTAAGCTCTGTGAGCAGGGCTTTCTACCTCATGTATCAGTCTGTCTCTTTTCATATAACACAGTCTGTAATTCCCTTTTATCTAGAGTGTAAGCTCTGTGAGCAGGGCTCTCTACCTCATGTATCAGTCTGTCTCTGTTCATATAAAGCAGTCTGTAATTCCCTTTATCTAGATTGTAAGCTCTGTGAGCAAGTCTCTCTACCTCATGTATCAGTCTGTCTCTGTTCATATAACGCACTCTGTAATTCCCTTTTATCTAGATTGTAAGCTCTGTGAGCAAGGCTCTCTACCTCATGTATCAGTCTGTCTCTGTTCATATAACGCAGTCTGTAATTCCCTTTCTATCTATATTGTAAGTTCTGTGAGCAAGGCTCTCTACCTCATGTATCAGTCTGTCTCTGTTCATATAAAGCAGTCTGTAATTCCCTTTATCTAGATTGTAAGCTCTGTGAGCAAGGCTCTCTACCTCATGTATCAGTTTGTCTGTTCATATAACACAGTCTGTAATTCCCTTTATCTAGATTGTAAGCTCTGTGAGCAAGGCTCTCTACCTCATGTATCAGTCTGTCTCTGTTCATATAACGCACTCTGTAATTCCCTTTTATCTAGATTGTAAGCTCTGTGAGCAAGGCTCTCTACCTCATGTATCAGACTGTCTCTGTTCATTTAACACAGTCTGTAATTCCCTTTTATCTAGATTGTAAGCTCTGTGAGCAAGGCTCTCTACCTCATGTATCAGTCTGTCTCTGTTCATATAACACTGTCTGTAATTCCCTTTATCTAGATTGTAAGCTCTGTGAGCAAGGCTCTCTACCTCATGGATCAGTCTGTCTCTGTTCATATAACGCAGTCTGTAATTCCCTTTATCTAGATTGTAAGCTCTGTGAGCAAGGCTCTCTACCTCATGTATCAGTCTGTCTCTGTTCATATAACACAGTCTGTAATTCCCTTTTATCTAGATTGTAAGCTCTGCGAGCAAGGCTCTCTACCTCATGTATCAGTCTGTCTCTGTTCATATAACGCAGTCTGTAATTCCCTTTTATCTAGATTGTAAGCTCTGTGAGCAAGGCTCTCTACCTCATGTATCAGTCTGTCTCTGTTCATATAAAGCAGTCTGTAATTCCCTTTTATCTAGATTGTAAGCTCTGTGAGCAAGGCTCTCTACCTCATGTATCAGTCTGTCTGTTCATATAACACAGTCTGTAATTCCCTTTTATCTAGATTGTAAGCTCTGTGAGCAGGGCTTTCTACCTCATGTATCAGTCTGTCTCTGTTCATATAACACAGTCTGTAATTCCCTATCTAGATTGTAAGCTCTGTGAGCAAGGCTCTCTACCTCATGTATCAGTCTGTCTGTTCATATAACACAGTCTGTAATTCCCTTTTATCTAGAGTGTAAGCTCTGTAAGCAAGGCTCTCTACCTCATGTATCAGTCTGTCTCTGTTCATATAACACAGTCTGTAATTCCCTTTTATCTAGATTGTAAGCTCTGTGAGCTGGGCTCTCTACCTCATGTATCAGTCTGTCTCTGTTCATATAACACAGTTTGTAATTCCCTTTTATCTAGATTGTAAGCTCTGTGAGCAGGGCACTCTAGCTCATGTATCAGTCTGTCTCTGTTCATATAACGCAGTCTGTAATTCCCTTTTATCTAGATTGTAAGCTCTGTGAGCAAGGCTCTCTAAATCATGTATCAGTCTGTCTCTGTTCATATAACACAGTCTGTAATTCCCTTTTATCTAGATTGTAAGCTCTGTGAGCAAGGCTCTCTACCTCATGTATCAGTCTGTCTCTGTTCATATAATACAGTCTGTAATTCCCTTTTATCTAGATTGTAAGCTCTGTGAGCAAGGCTCTCTACCTCATGTATCAGTCTGTCTCTGTTCATATAACACAGTCTGTAATTCCCTTTTATCTAGATTGTAAGCTCTGTGAGCAGGGCTCTCTACCTCATGTATCAGTCTGTCTCTGCTCATATAACACAGTCTGTAATTACTTTTTATCTAGATTGTAAGCTCTGTGAGCAGGGCTCTCTACCTCATGTATCAGTCTGTCTCTGTTCATATAACACAGTCTGTAATTCCCTTTTATCTAGATTGTAAGCTCTGTGAGCAGGGCTCTCTACCTCATGTATCAGTCTGTTCCACTAGATTGTAAGCTCTGTGAGCAAGGCTCTCTACCTCATGTATCAGTCTGTCTCTGTTCATATAACATAGTCTGTAATTCCCTTTTATCTAGATTGTAAGCTCTGTGAGCAAGGCTCTCTACCTCATGTATCAGTCTGTTTCTGTTCATATAACACAGTCTGTAATTCCCTTTTATCTAGATTGTAAGCTCTGTGAGCAGGGCTTTCTACCTCATGTATCAGTCTGTCTCTGTTAATATAACACAGTCTGTAATTCCCTTTTATCTAGATTGTAAGCTCTGTGAGCAGGGCTCTCTACCTCATGTATCAGTCTGTCTCTGTTCATATAACACAGTCTGTAATTCCCTTTTATCTAGATTGTAAGCTCTGTGAGCAAGGCTCTCTCCCTCATGTATCAGTCTGTCTCTGTTCATATAACGCAGTCTGTAATTCCCTTTTATCTAGATTGTAAGCTCTGTGAGCAAGGCTCTCTACCTCATGTATCAGTCTGTCTCTGTTCATATAACGCAGTCTGTAATTCCCTTTTATCTAGATTGTAAGCTCTGTGAGCAGGGCTTTCTACCTCATGTATCAGTCTGTCTCTGTTAATATAACACAGTCTGTAATTCCCTTTTATCTAGATTGTAAGCTCTGTGAGCAAGGCTCTCTCCCTCATGTATCAGTCTGTCTCTGTTCATATAACGCAGTCTGTAATTCCCTTTTATCTAGATTGTAAGCTCTGTGAGCAAGGCTCTCTACCTCATGTATCAGTCTGTCTCTGTTCATATAACGCAGTCTGTAATTCCCTTTTATCTAGATTGTAAGCTCTGTGAGCAGGACTCTCTACCTCATGTATCAGTCTGTCTCTGTTCATATAACACTCTGTAATTCCCTTTTATCTAGATTGTAAGCTCTGTGAGCAAGGCTCTTTACCTCATGTATCAGTCTGTCTCTGTTCATATAACACAGTCTGTAATTCCCTTTATCTAGATTGTAAGCTCTGTGAGCAGGGCTCTCTACCTCATGTATCAGTCTGTCTTTGTTCATATAACACAGTCTGTAATTCCCTTTATCTAGATTGTAAGCTCTGAGAGCAAGGCTCTCTACCTCATGTATCAGTCTGTCTCTGTTCATATAACACAGTCTGTAATTCCCTTTTTTCTAGATTGTAAGCTCTGCGAGCAAGGCTCTCTACCTCATGTATCAGTCTGTCTCTGTTCATATAACACAGTCTGTAATTCCCTTTTATCTAGATTGTAAGCTCTGTGAGCAAGGCTCTCTACCACATGTATCAGTCTGTCTCTGTTCATATAACACAGTCTGTAATTCCCTTTTATCTAGATTGTAAGCTCTGTGAGCAAGGCTCTCTACCACATGTATCAGTCTGTCTCTGTTCATATAACGCAGTCTGTAATTCCCTTATATCTAGATTGTAAGCTCTGTGAGCAAGGCTCTCTACCTCATGTATCAGTCTGTCTCTGTTCATATAACACAGTCTGTAATTCCCTTTTATCTAGATTGTAAGTTCTGTGAGCAAGGCTCTCTACCTCATGTATCAGTCTGTCTCTGTTCATATAACACAGTCTGTAATTCCCTTTTATCTAGATTGTAAGCTCTGTGAGCAGGGCTCTCTACCTCATGTATCAGTCTGTCTCTGTTCATATAACACAGTCTGTAATTCCCTTTTATCTAGATTGTAAGCTCTGTGAGCAAGGCTCTCTACCACATGTATCAGTCTGTCTCTGTTCATATAACACAGTCTGTAATTCCCTTTTATCTAGATTGTAAGCTCTGTGAGCAGGGCTCTCTACCACATGGATCAGTCTTTCTCGGTTCATATAACACAGTCTGTAATTCCCTTTTATCTAGATTGTAAGCTCTGTGAGCAAGGCTCTCTACCTCATGTATCAGTCTGTCTCTGTTCATATAACACAGTCTGTAATTCCCTTTTATCTAGATTGTAAGCTCTGTGAGCAAGGCTCTCTACCACATGGATCAGTCTTTCTCGGTTCATATAACACAGTCTGTAATTCCCTTTTATCTAGATTGTAAGCTCTGTGAGCAAGGCTCTCTACCTCATTTATCAGTCTGTCTCTGTTCATATAACACAGTCTGTAATTCCCTTTTATCTAGATTGTAAGCTCTGTGAGCAGGGCTCTCTGCCTCATGTATCAGTCTGTCTCTGTTCATATAACGCACTCTGTAATTCCCTTTTATCTAGATTGTAAGCTCTGTGAGCAGGGCTCTCTACCACATGGATCAGTCTTTCTCGGTTCATATAACACAGTCTGTAATTCCCTTTTATCTAGATTGTAAGCTCTGTGAGCAAGGCTCTCTGCCTCATGTATCAGTCTGTCTCTGCTCATATAACGCAGTCTGTAATTCCCTATCTAGATTGTAAGCTCTGTGAGCAAGACTCTCTACCTCATGTATCAGTCTGTCTCTGTTCATATAACGCAGTCTGTAATTCCCTTGTATCTAGATTGTAAGCTCTGTGAGCAAGACTCTCAACCTCATGTATCAGTCTGTCTCTGTTCATATAACACAGTCTGTAATTCCCTTTATCTAGATTGTAAGCTCTGTGAGCAAGGCTGTCTACCTCATGTATCAGTCTGTCTCTGTTCATATAACACAATCTGTAATTCCCTTTATCTAGATTGTAAGCTCTGAGAGCAGGGCTCTCTACCTCATGTATCAGTCTGTCTCTGTTCATATAACACAGTCTGTAATTCCCTTTTATCTAGATTGTAAGCTCTGTGAGCAAGGCTCTCTGCCTCATGTATCAGTCTGTCTCTGCTCATATAATGCAGTCTGTAATTCCCTATCTAGATTGTAAGCTCTGTGAGCAAGGCTCTCTACCTCATGTATCAGTCTGTCTCTGTTCATATAACGCAGTCTGTAATTCCCTTGTATCTAGATTGTAAGCTCTGTGAGCAGGGCTCTCTACCTCATGTATCAGTCTGTCTCTGTTCATATAATGCAGTCTGTAATTCCCTTTTTCTAGATTGTAAGCTCTGTGAGCAAGGCTCTCTACCTCATGTATCAGTCTGTCTCTGTTCATATAACGCAGTCTGTAATTCCCTTTTATCTAGATTGTAAGCTCTGTGAGCAAGGCTCTCTACCTCATGTATCAGTCTGTCTCTGTTCATATAACACAGTCTGTAATTCCCTTTTATCTAGATTGTAAGCTCTGTGAGCAAGGCTCTCTACCTCATGTATCAGTCTGTCTCTGTTCATATAACGCAGTTTGTAATTCCCTTTTATCTAGATTGTAAGCTCTGTGAGCAGGGCTCTCTACCTCATGGATCAGTCTTTCTCGGTTCATATAACACAGTCTGTAATTCCCTTTTATCTAGATTGTAAGCTCTGTGAGCAAGGCTCTCTACCTCATGTATCAGTCTGTCTCTGTTCATATAACACAGTCTGTAATTCCCTTTTATCTAGATTGTAAGCTCTGTGAGCAAGGCTCTCTACCTCATGTATCAGTCTGTCTATGTTCATATAACACAGTCTGTAATTCCCTTTTATCTAGATTGTATGCTCTGTGGGCAGGGCTCTCTACCTCATGTATCAGTCTGTCTCTGTTCATATAACGCAGTCTGTAATTCCCTTTTATCTAGATTGTAAGCTCTGTGAGCAGGGCTCTCTACCTCATGTATCAGTCTGTCTCTGTTCATATAACGCAGTCTGTAATTCCCTTTATCTAGATTGTAAGCTCTGTGAGCAGGGCTCTCTACCTCATGGATCAGTCTTTCTCGGTTCATATAACACAGTCTGTAATTCCCTTTTATCTAGATTGTAAGCTCTGTGAGCAAGGCTCTCTACCTCATGTATCAGTCTGTCTCTGTTCATATAACACAGTCTGTAATTCCCTTTTATCTAGATTGTAAGCTCTGTGAGCAAGGCTCTCTACCTCATGTATCAGTCTGTCTATGTTCATATAACACAGTCTGTAATTCCCTTTTATCTAGATTGTATGCTCTGTGGGCAGGGCTCTCTACCTCATGTATCAGTCTGTCTCTGTTCATATAACGCAGTCTGTAATTCCCTTTTATCTAGATTGTAAGCTCTGTGAGCAGGGCTCTCTACCTCATGTATCAGTCTGTCTCTGTTCATATAACGCAGTCTGTAATTCCCTTTTATCTAGATTGTAAGCTCTGTGAGCAAGGCTCTCTACCTCATGTATCAGTCTGTCTCTGTTCATATAACGCAGTCTGTAATTCCCTTTTATCTAGATTGTAAGCTCTGTGAGCAGGGCTCTCTACCTCATGTATCAGTCTGTCTCTGTTCATATAACACAGTCTGTAATTCCCTTTTATCTAGATTGTAAGCTCTGTGAGCAAGGCTCTCTACCTCATGTATCAGTCTGTCTATGTTCATATAACACAGTCTGTAATTCCCTTTTATCTAGATTGTAAGCTCTGTGGGCCAGGCTCTCTACCTTATGTATCAGTCTGTCTCTGTCCATCTAATGCTGGCTTTATTTCCCTTCTATGCTCTTTACCAAGTGCTGTGTAAATAGACGTCCATAGAAGGGACAGTATAGATAAGGAGAGGACAGTATAGATAAGGAGAGGACAGTATAGATGAATATGGATCCCCCAGTTTCTTGTGTATGACCCCCATCTATTCCCCACTGGACAGTCACAATATGAGGTTGGAATCCTGAGGATGATGAGAGTAATTGTCTGGCAGTCGCTGTAAGCGCTGTCTGTCGGCGGGAGGTCCACACTCACCCAATGCGAAGGAGTTGAAGTTTAAGGGTCCGGGGTGGCGGGTACAGTTTTTACTCCCTGTCGTCTTCATGTAATTCTCGCAGAGTCTGTTAAATCGTTTCTCTATGTTACTGTCCTCCCGCCGGCAGTATACACAGGCCTGGCCGACCGGGAGCAGGAGGTAGAGCAAGAGCCGGGGGGAGAGCATCCTGAGGGAGAGAGAGAAGATTCACTGAAACAGAGAGTGGGTCCTGGGAGAGAGTACCGGCCGCCACCTTTATACCCCGAATACTCAGCTCCCCTCCCGACCCTCGGCTGACCCTCGGCTGACCCTCGCTGGCCAGGTTAGTAAATAAATGTATAATGCATCCCGACCACACTGCAATAATCCAGTAAGATACAGGAAAGACGCACTCTGGAATCCCCAAATAGAGTGACATTTAATGGTGATGGAGGTGCAAAAATGTACAGACGTAAATCGGGAACAGCAGGCACCTAACGCGTTTCGCATCTAGCGAAGCTCATTCATAAGTGTGTTTGATAAAGTGAATAATACTAAATATACCAAAATACTAAAAATCAGCCCCCGCGCACTTTATCAAACACACTTATGTACAAGCGTCGCAAGATGCGAAACGCGTTAGGTGCCTGCTGTTCCAGATTCACGTCTGCACATTCTTGTACTGTGTATTATAGTAAGAGCCAAATTCCTCAAGTCACCAGCTGCAGCCGAAATAGCTTGCAATATAGCCCAGAAAAACGTACAATAAATTGGTTCAAATAAAAAAGCCCCTTACGTATTAATTACAAACATATAAATAAAATGAGTATAAAATATAATTTTATAAAAATAAAACATGCTTATAATAATGTAAATATGCTTGTGTAATCTAGAACATTAAGATATCAGAATTATATATACAAAGGTTTGTGTTTAAATGTTTACTATCATCCTTTTCTTTTTCATACACTTTCTGTTTAATTTTCCAGCTCAGATCTGGAGATTTAACCCTTTAAGGACCAGGGATTTTCCTAGGCCAAGGACCAGAGTGTTTTTCAAAATTGTAATATTCGTTTTTTGAAACATAATTTTCCTCTCTCTCATTTAACGCACCCATACAAGTTATATGTTGTTTTTTAGAGGACAGTTAGAGCTTTCTTTTGATTCCCTATACATACAAATTATTTACATTTTAGTATTAAAAAATATATATAAAAGAGGAAATTTGGGGGGAAAAAAAGTTTTGCCCCATTATTTTCCCAATAATAAGCTACATAACTAGTGCAACACTAACCCACTTATCCACCCTAATTACCTAACTAATAAAAAAGAAAAATAAATATTGGTTCCCAAACCCCCCATAACAAAAAAGACAGAAAAAAAATCACGCAACAGGCATGGGGGGGGGGTTACATTTTATTAAATAAATATATTAAAATCACCTTTATTTATTAAAAAAAACTTTATAAATTGTAAAAATAAAACAAATTGAAATAAAAAAACTAAATGAGGGCCATAAAGTGGAAGGAAACTGATCACAGTTACAAACTGTGATCAGCATTGAAAGGGTTAATTGTTCTTTTCTTTTTCCCTCTCATACAACGTTCTTTCTTTCTTTATTTTTATTTACAGGTCACACTATAAGAACGTGAAGCACAGGGAGTGAATTAGAGGCAGTGTGTCACTTGATCACCGCGATCACATGCCTGGAAATCCCCCGATCGGGTCCAGGAGCTTTGCCTCGGTGCGAGGCTTAGTCCTGGACCCGTTGCAGACTGGCTGGTGGTGCCCACGCACCGCCGGCTAGACTGCATGACGAGTTAACTCCTCATAAGGACGGGAAGGGGTTAAACTGCCCAAAATGTGTTGATGATTTGGGGGCTTCTGTCGTTATAGTGGCCGGTAGAAATCACTGCCCAGCCCCCTGGGAATAACATTCACGATGCGCTCTATTCTTATCAGGGAAAAGGGGCCACCAAAAAATCCATCTACTCTATGAAAACACAATGCTCCCAGAGCCCCGGGGACCCTCGGAGAGGGACCCCCACACTGCTTTGTTCTGTTTTTGGTGGCGACATTTGCTTAATCCAATAGTTGGATTATTTTGACTTATTGTGGCCCCTTCCCTGAGCCAGAGGATAGAGAACATGGATCACCGCTGGATCCTGAATACCGGTAATAATCACACTATTGGCTTGCTCAAAAGCCGGGAAGCACCCCCACCCCCTGGCTTTTACCACCCACGGCTGCTCCCCCCACCCCCCCCCCCCCACACTCACACACCTGGGCAAGGTAGAGGTATGGGGCATAGGTAAGGATTATTTTATTTATTTGCATTATTTTAAGAGAAGACCGGGGGTCATTTGCAGCCCGAAAACCCAGGGAAGGGGGTATAATATGTATTTTCATTGGGGCAGCCCCCAGACTTTGGGGGGAAACATTTATATTGTAAGGAGGCCCTAGCCCCACATGTATTTTAAGGGGCCCCTTAATATTTGTTTATAATTAAAGATTTTATTGCATGATTTGATATTACTTATCCGACACATTTGAAACCAAGAAACAATTAAAAGTACATATAACAGGCCGAGTGGATGAGCTACTGTAACGGACCGTCTACCCGACGGAGCAGACCCTCTGTGCTCCACTTACATTAGTTACATTATGTTTATTAAACGTTTGGATTCCCATCTAAGAATCATTGTTTCATCTTGTATGTGAGTATTACCGTCTAACTACTGCGGGCGACTGAGGCCCTCGTGTGACGTATGTAGAAATCATACAATATTGGCCTAGAAATGCTTCTCAACAACTGCTACGTCTTTATTAAATAAGACTCTTCACCCACCGGCACTTTCAGTATCTGTAGTGACACAGGACGCCTTGGGACATAGGCTCTGCCGGTACAGAGAGTGCCGGTAAAACCTAAATCCAGGCATATGACGTTTGATAGCGCAGACTCCCAAATCTGATTTATACATAATCGTAGGAGCCACAGACAAGAGGGGCCGACCCAATGATGTGAGGATCCACCACTGACTAGATGCCATTACATTGCACAGTGACTCGGTCTCCACTTGTATCTGACCCCCAGAGATCAATGGTGTCACTAATCTTCTTCAGCCAAATATAGTATTGGGCAGATCCTCATGGAGTTGGTATAGAGTTGGCCCTTGAATGTTAGATTCGGAGAGTTTCTGGACACTGCCAGTAGTGGCAATTTGTTCATCGCTGATATTCATTATAAAATGACATCCCGCGGAGTGTCTGATACCGTAAGAGTTGGTTTTTTTCACGTTAAATCAGCGCTAGACCTGGGTAATTTGGGCCCCAAGATTGAGCTGTAGGGTAGTACAAAACTTATTAGAAGAAGGATGTATAGTTCAATCCTTCATTAAGGCCATCAGGGGTTAATGTCTGTAGACGATAAATCCATTTTGACTCCAATTGTAGGAGAAGTTTATTTGTATTGCCCTTCTGTGGTGACTTCTTCAATTGATCAATAGCGCAAACATGTAAGCAAGTAGGATTCGGATTGTGGTAGGCTTAAATGTGTCTGACAGAGCCTGACTAGAGGCAGGAGACCAGCGATAACGGAGCCTGACTAGAGGCAGCAGACCAGCGATAACGGAGCCTGACCAGAGGCAGGAGACCAGCGATAACGGAGCCTGACTAGAGGCAGCAGACCAGCGATAACGGAGCCTGACTAGAGGCAGCAGACCAGCGATAACGGAGCCTGACTAGAGGCATCAGACCAGCGATAACGGAGCCTGACTAGAGGCAGGAGACCAGCGATAACGGAGCCTGACTAGAGGCAGCAGACCAGCGATAACGGAGCCTGACTAGAGGCAGCAGACCAGCGATAACGGAGCCTGACTAGAGGCAGCAGACCAGCGATAACGGAGCCTGACTAGAGGCAGCAGACCAGCGATAACAGAGCCTGACTAGAGGCAGCAGACCAGCGATAACGGAGCCTGACTAGAGGCAGCAGACCAGCGATAACGGAGCCTGACTAGAGGCAGCAGACCAGCGATAACGGAGCCTGACTAGAGGCAGCAGACCAGCGATAACGGAGCCTGACTAGAGGCAGCAGACCAGCGATAACGGAGCCTGACTAGAGGCAGCAGACCAGCGATAACAGAGCCTGACTAGAGGCAGCAGACCAGCGATAACGGAGCCTGACTAGAGGCAGCAGACCAGCGATAACGGAGCCTGACTAGAGGCAGCAGACCAGCGATAACAGAGCCTGACTAGAGGCAGCAGACCAGCGATAACGGAGCCTGACTAGAGGCAGCAGACCAGCGATAACAGAGCCTGACTAGAGGCAGCAGACCAGCGATAACGGAGCCTGACTAGAGGCAGCAGACCAGCGATAACGGAGCCTGACTAGAGGCAGCAGACCAGCGATAACAGAGCCTGACTAGAGGCAGCAGACCAGCGATAACGGAGCCTGACTAGAGGCAGCAGACCAGCGATAACGGAGCCTGACTAGAGGCAGCAGACCAGCGATAACAGAGCCTGACTAGAGGCAGCAGACCAGCGATAACGGAGCCTGACTAGAGGCAGCAGACCATCGATAACAGAGCCTGACTAGAGGCAGCCGACCAGCGATAACGGAGCCTGACTAGAGGCAGCAGACCAGCGATAACGGAGCCTGACTAGAGGCAGCAGACCAGCGATAACGGAGCCTGACTAGAGGCAGGAGACCAGCAATAACGGAGCCTGACTAGAGGCAGCAGACCAGCGATAACGGAGCCTGACTAGAGGCAGCAGACCAGCGATAACAGAGCCTGACTAGAGGCAGCAGACCAGCGATAACGGAGCCTGACTAGAGGCAGCAGACCAGCGATAACAGAGCCTGACTAGAGGCAGCAGACCAGCGATAACGGAGCCTGACTAGAGGCAGCAGACCAGCGATAACAGAGCCTGACTAGAGGCAGCAGACCAGCGATAACGGAGCCTGACTAGAGGCAGCAGACCAGCGATAACGGAGCCTGACTAGAGGCAGCAGACCAGCGATAACGGAGCCTGACTAGAGGCAGCAGACCAGCGATAACGGAGCCTGACTAGAGGCAGCAGACCAGCGATAACAGAGCCTGACTAGAGGCAGCCGACCAGCGATAACGGAGCCTGACTAGAGGCAGGAGACCAGCGATAACGGAGCCTGACTAGAGGCAGGAGACCAGCGATAACGGAGCCTGACTAGAGGCAGCAGACCAGCGATAACGGAGCCTGACTAGAGGCAGCTGACCAGCGATAACAGAGCCTGACTAGAGGCAGCCGACCAGCGATAACGGAGCCTGACTAGAGGCAGCAGACCAGCGATAACGGGGCCTGACCAGAGGCAGCAGACCAGCGATAACGGAGCCTGACCAGAGGCAGCAGACCAGCGATAACGGAGCCTGACTAGAGGCAGCAGACCAGCGATAACGGAGCCTGACTAGAGGCAGCAGACCAGCGATAACGGAGCCTGACCAGAGGCAGCAGACCAGCGATAACGGAGCCTGACCAGAGGCAGCAGACCAGCGATAACGGAGCCTGAGTAGAGGCAGCAGACCAGCGATAACGGAGCCTGACTAGAGGCAGCAGACCAGGGATAACGGAGCCTGACTAGAGGCAGCAGACCAGCGATAACGGAGCCTGACTAGAGGCAGCAGACCAGCGATAACGGAGCCTGACCAGAGGCAGCAGACCAGCGATAACGGAGCCTGACTAGAGGCAGGAGACCAGCGATAACGGAGCCTGACTAGAGGCAGCAGACCAGCGATAACGGAGCCTGACTAGAGGCAGCAGACCAGCGATAACGGAGCCTGACCAGAGGCAGCAGACCAGCGATAACGGAGCCTGACCAGAGGCAGCAGACCAGCGATAACGGAGCCTGACCAGAGGCAGCAGACCAGCGATAACGGAGCCTGACCAGAGGCAGCAGACCAGCGATAACGGAGCCTGACTAGAGGCAGCAGACCAGCGATAACGGAGCCTGACTAGAGGCAGCAGACCAGCGATAACGGAGCCTGACTAGAGGCAGCAGACCACCGATAACGGAGCCTGACTAGAGGCAGCAGACCAGCGATAACGGAGACTGACTAGAGGCAGCAGACCAGCGATAACGGAGCCTGACTAGAGGCAGCAGACCAGCCAGCGTGAGTAAAGACAACCAGGCAAAATCAGGACGGACTCCAACAGCAAAACGTACAACAAAACCAGGCATAGTATGATCTAAGATAACTTTATATATTGGAATGTGATGTCAGCAATTTATTACATTTGTGGAAGAAGTCCTAAATGCTTTAAGAGTCCCTCATGCATAAAAGCTGCATCTACAGGTCTGTACTAACTAATATACATATAAATATATCTACAAAAGCCTTAACCTCTGTTTATACAGAGTGTGGGGGGGGGGGGGACACAGACTTATTGGAAAGTTCAAAATAGATCAAAATAGAGATCAAATAAGACCAGGGAGAATGTTCTTCTAATCACATCCCCACGACTGGGGGAAGGAGAGGGAAGGAGGAAAGGAGAACGGTGGAGGAAAAAGAACGAAAATCTGAGGACGAAAGTCTTCTCACCTAATCTGCTACCCTCGAAAAATAGTGTCAGCTAAGATTGTGAGACTTTCTGAACAGGACTGAGATATTTGATTACACATATATAATTACATACAATTACTGTGTTCTACATATAAATCTGAGGTTGATGGTTCTTATCTGCCGACACATTCTATGTTTCTATGTTTCTAAAAAGTTGAAAGTTAAAGAAAAACGTAACATGGAATTCGGGAAATAAAGGGATTCTGGAATTGAAGCACATTTCTCACCTCAGCCTACAAATTTGCAAATTATTATGGACTCCACAGATTCACAAGATAACAGCATTCATATACCTGAAGTGGACACTCCTAAACAAGTATTCCATAGCCCTGGAGAAATAGAGAAGGGTGGGATAATTGCTGAATATCTACAGAAATCCTTGGAATTCACTCAATCAAAAAGGAATTTCCATTGCAGTTTGGAGAATTTAAAGAAGATATACTGAGGCTAGGAGACAGAGTGAAAACCAACGAGACAGAAGACAAAGTTCTGAAATTGAATTAAAAAAAAATTCTGGAGGTAAAAATGGCCGACCTGGAGGATGGGAGTGACAGTGACCAGTGACACAAGAAAAATTGATACCTTATCCATTGGAACTATTCGGAAGTATGGGCGTGGAAAATCAGAGATTGAAAGAGCTCATCGGTGGGGGAACTCTACAAATATACCGGCGGGGGCATCTAGGGACATCACTGGGAGATTTACATGCCATGGAACTGAAAGAAAAATGATGTTGGCAGTCAAGACGCTTCAAGCTAATTTAGAAACGTCATGGTTTTTCAGGACTTATCAATGGGGAGGGGTAAGCAAAAGACAAAAATTCTCTAGAAGGTGATTAATAAGTTTGTATCACTTAATGTCCAGGGACTGATTATGCCTGACCAGGCAAGGCATTGATATTGCTATGATTCAGGAAACACATTGGACCCAAACATTTGCTGAGAAATGATCATTTGGTAAATACCCTTATATGGAATGTGCGTCACTACCAACCCAAAATAAGAGGGGAGTGGCTATGCTAATTGCAGAAAAATTCAAAAATGAGCTACTCCATAAAGTTACAGATCCTGAGGGTCGATATGTACTGATAATTTGTCAATTGAACGGTAAAAAATACACATTTTTGAATGTTTACGCCCCTAATAAGGGTCAGGTGGGCTTCCTGAATGGACTCGTGCAGAAGTTGCATGGTCTCATTCAGGGATCCTATTTCATGGCTGGTGATTTTAACTGCATTCTAGACCCAGAATGGGATAAGAAGGTAGTGAGTGGTGTGAGGATGGATAAATCAATCTGGCAGGTAAATAATTTCTGGGCAAACACAAACTATATGATCTCTGGAGAACCCTCCATCAGGAGGAGAGGGACTACACAACCGTTTCAAGTCATATTCTAGATTAGATATGGGCTTAGTCCGTGCACATATGGTCACGAACTGTACGAAGATACACACCAAGGTATTGTCCTGGACAGACCATAGTGCACTAATATGGGTATTGGAAGGCGGGAATAAAATGTGTAGATCCAAATGGCGGTTTAATGAAAACATCCTGGGAGATAAAAACTATCTCGAGGAAGTAGGGAAAATTACTGATCACTATTTGGGAGAAAATTTATCGGAAGGTACCTCTGCATCAAATGTGTGGTGTGCTTATAAATCAGTAGCAAGAGGCCATTTAATAAGTAGGGAGATATTTATTAATAAAAAATTAATAGATATTGAATTAGAAAATATTGCGAGGGCAAATAAACTATTAGAATCTCCCATGTATGATAAAGACATTTAAAAAATGAAGGCAGAAATGAACGAAAAAAATTAGCAATTAGGGCAAATAAAATCCGTGAGCGTACCAAGCAAAAATGGTATTATTTAGGTAATAAATCTGAGAAGTTATTAACAAAACAGCTTCAGAAAAAGAATATCAAAGCAAGAATCCACAAAATTATTAATGGGAATAATATATGAATTCTACTCAAGCCTATATAACATCACAGAAGGAAAACAAGATAAAGATTTAATTAAAAAAATATTAGGAAGCCCAAACCGGTGGATGGCGAGCACCCGTTGCAAATAAGATACTCTGAAGAGGATAGCTGTGATTCCGCTGGCTCATATTCTACAGCCTACCATCACAGAATTGGGGATTGAATACTTACCACAGTCGGTTTGCCTCAGGGGGGGACCCGCGTTTGGGGTACAAACTCCGTGTGCAGACCCTCTGGAGTGGACTTCCCGCCCTGGGGTTAAGGCATCCCTTCTCGGTACCTGCACCAAAAGGTCGTGAGTAAGAGGGGAAAGAGGGGGAAAAAGAGATGATAAAGAGAAGTTTAAAGGAACAAATTATTTGTATGAAATGTAATGGGAGCTATTAAGATTTGATTGTTCCTTCTATAAGCATAAAATAACTCTCCCTATATGTATATATGTATATATCTATATGTATAAACCTGTTCCCACTATATGCCCAGCTTACCATTACCATTACATAACGAGGCACAAACAATGAGAAAGGCTGACTGCACTAAAAACATAGTTTATCCTTAAGTAGCAATCTTGGCTACTTCGGGGACAATCAGAGACATAAGCAAATCCCTCTACGGTCTTTTTTTTTTTTTTTTTTTCTCTAAAGTATTAACTCATCCACTAAACAATAATAATTATACCGTAGCACAGATAATTTAGGGGTGGGATTGAAATTGATGGAGTGTAAAATTGAATAGCACCTGTGTGGGTGAGAAACAAATCACCTCTCTTAGTTTGTTTTGAATTTTTCCCAACCAAACCATTAACAAAATTGGAATGTTGCGGATATGCGAATATTACATCATTGCACTTAACCCCATTTAAGTTCTGGGTTTAGATAAATAAACTAACCACAGATGTTAGGACTCTCCTGATTGCCATCCTATGGTTGCCACAGAATAGCATTATATACTGTGGAAATATAAATTGAAATCGAACGAGAGTTATATTGCGCAGCATCTGGATTATGCTTGAACAAATATATTTTTCAGCTCTATCCAGTTGGATTGTCTAAAAACCTTCTACATATATATGGTTTTTCATTCACCATTACTTAAACAGAATTGGAATACCTGGGCTACCCGGGATACTTTATACAAGGCATTTGTGCAGGGCCCAGACGTTTACCCAATTTACATAAATTAGACCTATTATACAGGACTGAATTTTGGTGGCCGTTCAATAAGCTATCAGAGGACGTAATACTTCTCCAAACCTGCTATAGTTTTTTTTCTATAACCGGAATAAAACCCGAATAACATAATTAAACCCTGTATAGTTTTCGGCTCACCTGGATTAATTAACTATAGGAGCTTGGACTTAAAGCTATTGCTTTCTTTAATCTGTTTTGGAATAGTATCTATTTGACAACGTCAATCGTAATACTTACTGGATAATACCAAACAGCTGAAATTCCCGCTGAATCAGCAAATAGCGAGAACGTACAACCATCTACTGAAATATCTTTTAAGTCGAAATGGGTCCAAAAAGGGATAAAGATAAAAGTTCAGAAAAAGAAAAATCAACTTTAGGAGATAGGGAAAGGAACAGACAGATCAGTTCCTTTTATTCCCCAAAAGCCCAAGAAAACCTGCAGGGAAAACACAGAAAATCTCTTCCAATAGACAGCCCTGGCCTAAGCAAACAGGCAGAAGCACAACCATTTTCTATGTCTGAAGAGGATTTCCCCCAGTTAAATACGGAACCACAACAACTGACGCAAAAGGCAATAGCCGCCATGTTAGAGGAATTATATGGGAAATTAAAAAAGGATATGATCGATAATACTGGAGAACTCAGATCAGAAATCGGGTCCCTCTCAGAAAAACTAAACCAACACTCTAACGCCCTAATCTCAATTCAAGAAGACAATAAGAACTTACAGGAGGCAAACAGAAGAATGGAAACCAAACTAAAACTACTTGAAGATAAAGTCACGGACATGGAAGATAGGGCGAGGAGAAAAAATATTAGGATTAGAGGGATCCCAGAAACTATTCTACAAGAGCAGCTAAAGTCTTCTTTGGAGAAAATATTTAAATTCTACCTAGCACCCAACGACCTGGGGGATCACCCCTTTGAGAGATTCCATAGAGTACCTAAGCCTAAAGGAATCGACCCCTCTCTACCTAGAGATGTTATAGTTCGTTTCACTCATTTTTATCTTAAAGACATGATCATGAACAGAACTAGGGAAAAAACCATTGAAGATGAAGAAATTAAGATGATCAAGCTCTTCGCCGATTTATCACCAACAACACGGAGAAACAGAAGAGCCTTCGCAGAACAGACGCAAATCCTCCGAAAAAGAGACATCAAATATAAATGGACATTCCCGACAGCTTTATGGATCAGATATAAAGACGAATCATATCTCTTTAAAGAACCTGCCGAACTAAAAGAAAAACTGACAGCCTGGGACTTATTTTAAAGGGAATTGGTTGTTTTTTTTTTTTGTTTTTTTTTTTGGGGGTGCTCTTTCTCTTCTTCCTTATCTTCTCCTCTCCCCCACTGGAGGGGTGAGAAGAGTGGGGAGGAAAACCAGATTATAGCCCCTAAATATTCGTGACATCAATAGCACTGAGGTTCTCCCATTTCCCCCCCCTGGAGATATGGGAAGTTTCAAATTGAAGGATATTATGACACACAATATGTTTGATAAAAGAATTACACTTTATAGTATGACACATAAGAATAACTAATTGAGACACTAATAATATTTAAATGACACAACTAATGAAGGGAAAAATGAAATTGAGTCCCTCCATATTCACTGAGACTTTATAACTACACCTAAATGTAACATTTTTATAGATATATATGTAGTGACCACCGAATTATTTAAGACGTAACCGCACTTAATATATTTTTTTTTTTTTTTTTTTTTTGCAAACGGAGGGGGAGATGGGAAAGGGAAAGGGGGGGAAGGAGAATGGGGAAAAGGGGAGAAAATTAAGAAAGAAAAACTCACAGGGTAGGGACATAAAGTCCCCACTACACTTAAATAGTATGAATTTTCAATTACGAATATAAATCTATGTAGTAATAAATGCAGGTATCACTTCATACCTTTTTTCACTAGGGCAGCCAGATCTGGTAAAGAAGATGAGGAGAGGGAGCACAAAGGGGAAATTATGGATCAATAATTAAGGGAGGTGGCAGTGAAGAGTGAAGAGAGGAGGAGATGGAGGGAGAGGGGGAACTGGAGTGGAGGATTCGTCGCATCACAAACGACTATTAAAGCGACCACATTTTCTCCATAATAATGCAGGCTATGCAGGATAACTGGGTTAATCCCGAAGTGGGGGAGGAGTTGTCAATTGAGCTCCTTTAGAGGAAACGGGGAGATAAAGACCGGGTCACTTATCATATATTGAGGATAAATTGATTGGCCGCCCTGAGGAAGCGATCAGGGATAAAGAATAAACACAGAAGGGGAAAATAAAATGAGACAATTTCGGGATGTCACTGACTTCCCCCCCTGCTATCTCATTTTTTTTTTTTTCTGGAGGGGAAGGACGGGATTGCAAATTACGGAATTATCAAATAATAGAATCAGACGGTATGTTTCGCATCTACCGGTGGGCTTACCTATTTCCTGCGGGGTTCGCAGGAACAAGCATAAAGGCTGATATCTTTTAGATAGGAGCCCAAATGCTGAATGTTATTGCCCGCTTTTGCCCCAAGACATCATTGGGGCAAAGGGAGCACAGTGTGAATGTTGTGGTGAATGTGAGGTATGGAGGGGGGTTCAGTGGGGGGGGAGATGAGGGGAGGTGGGCGGGCAGAGGATGGGAGTCTGTTGGAGAGTCATGTCTATCAACCTAATGTCAATTAACTCCAAGGGCCTCAACACTATACATAAAAGGGGATGCCTATATAACACACTGCAGGAGAACAAAATTGACATTGGGTTTATCCAGGAAACTCACTGGGTCGACAGTATGGATAGACCATGGAGATTTTTAAAATACCCAGTAGTAGGACAGTCAAACCTTCAGGGAAATAAAAAGAAAAGGGGCGTGGCCATAGTAGTATCCAACAAGATAAAATATGAACAAGTATTTTTTGAATCAGACAAAAATGGGAGATATATAATATTGATAGCTAAAATAAATGATATCCTTTATACTTTAGTAAATCTATATGCCCCAAATCAAAGCTCGGGTACATTTTTGGAGAAACTTATGAATAGAATAGAAGAGGTGCAAACTGGTTTTCTGATTATTGCAGGGGACTTTAATCGCCCAGCGGACAGTAAAAAAGATAGAAGTAGCAGTCAAAAGACTTTATCTCCTTCACTACATAAATTTTTACATAAGCATCAGCTTTATGACTGCTGGAGAGTGAATCATCCAGAAGACCGTGACTATACATTTTACTCACAGGTGCACCAATCATATTCTAGGATAGATTATTTCATAACTAGAGCTGACTTATTGGAAAAAATATCGTATACGAAAATAGGAGGAATAACATGGTCCGATCATGCGCCTATTTTCTTAATAATTAAAAACAACCTGGAATATAAAACTAGAGATAGATGGCGCTTGAACGAAAATCTTTTAAAATTAAAAGACAATGAAGAATATTTAGCAACACAAATAAAAACATTCTTGGAGATCAACGATAATAAGGAGGTATCCGATGCTACTTTGTGGTGTTCGTTAAAATGTTATATACGGGGACTACTGATAAAAATTGGAGCAAACGAAAAAAAGAAAAGAGGGGAATCATTAAATAAGTTGCATATAAAGTTGGCCATCTTGGAAAGACAGCACAAAGAATCCTTGGACGCATCCTTATTATCTCAAATCGTTAAAGTTAGAGGACAAATAAATGAAAAACTGTTTGAAAATATCAATAAATCTATAATACGTTTAAAACAAAGATGGTATCATGGTGCAAACCGCACTGGAAAACTTCTGACCAGTAAACTTAAAAATAAACAAAGCTGCGAAATAATAAAAAAATTAGTAATTAAAAATAAACAGTTGCTTTCTCCTAGACAAATTAGTAAGGCATTTGAAAACTACTATAGTGCTCTCTATAACCTAGAAGAAATTAAACACTCTCCAGTAGAAATCTCTGCCTTTTTGGAAACACTAAACTTGCCAAATATTACACAAGCACAACGGATAGCCCTCAATAGCCCAATTAACATCAAGGAGGTCAGGAATAATATTGAATCACTTAAGGGAGGTAAGGCCCCTGGGCCAGATGGCTATTCAGCCTTGTACTATCATAAATTTCAAGAACTGCTGGCCCCAATCCTCCTTAGGTTATTTACACAAATATCAAATAAAGATACCTTCCCAGAGGAGCTTCTCCAGGCCTCGATTACCCCGATCCCAAAGCCCTATAAGGATCCGACATCGCCGGCAAATTATAGGCCGATCTCCTTAATCAACTTGGATATAAAAATCTATTCAAAGATACTCGCGGAGAGGCTAAAGCCTGTGATGCCGGACCTAATCCATAAAGACCAGAATGGCTTTGTCATAGGGAGGGGAACCGTAGATAACACCAGACGTCTATTTAATACAATTTATCACATAAACTTGCAAAAGAAACCTACCGCCCTGATGGCCCTCGATGCCGAAAAGGCCTTTGACCGAGTCAACTGGCGTTATTTAGAGATGGTGCTGAGGGCCTTCGGCATCGAGGGCCTTTTCGGGGATAGTACAATGGCTCTTTACTCCTGTCCAACAGCTAGGGTTTCCGGACATATGATACATTCTCAGTGGTTTGGAATAAAGAATGGAACGAGGCAGGGTTGCCCCCTGGCCCCTATGCTGTACACATTGGCGATGGAGCCATTGGCCTCCATGATAAGAAAATCAAAAGACATTCAAGGGGTCACTATTAACACATTAGATAATAAAATTGTTCTCTATGCAGATGATGTACTGCTAACTCTGACCAACCCAATAAATACCATTCCAAATATAATAACCTTGATTGAAGAATTCAGTAAGTATTCTAACTACAAATTAAATTTTGATAAAACCCAAATACTATTGGCTTATGTCAATACCATTGATCAGGCAAATATTAAAACTAGGTATGGTCTTAATTGTACACAAAAATATATAGAATATTTAGGGATTAAGCTCACATTAAAGTTGGAAGATACGATAAAACTAAATTTTGAATCTAAATTTAAAGAAATTAAGGAGAAATTAAATGAGTGGAAAAGGTTTGAGATATCCTGGCTGGGTAGAATTGAAACAGTGAATGCGTATGTAATCCCTAAAATATCTTATCTATTCAGGAACATACCACTTAGAGTTGATCTTGACATCTTAAATAATATACATAAACTACTAGTGAATTTTGTATGGCAAAATAAGAAACCTAGAATTAATTTAAAACTAATGCAACGTGATAATAAATCAGGCGGTATATCTTTCCCTAATATACATTTTGTTTATAATACTTCTATGATTGCGCACACCCTAGCTTGGGACAATTCTTCAAATATAGTCCCACGATGGCTGGAAATTGAAAGATTAGACACAGGACAGATTGAGCCTTTCGATCTGCTCTGGAGCCAGAGATTGAGGGATAGGAGATGTCTTTTTAAAAATCCAATATTGAACCATCTCTGTACCATCATAGCAGACTTAAAGAAAAGCATCTCTGGAGGACTAAATCAAATTCCCTTGGACACCCCAATTGAGGTCTTGCAATTTGACATAGGAAATATTGATTTAAAAAACTGGAAGTCGAAGAATATTAAAAGTCTAACCGACTTAGCACCCCAAGGCGAAATGCATTCCTTTGACATATTGCAGGCTAACTGGAATCTCTCTCCAAGGGAAATATTCAACTATCTGAGAGTGAAACACTATCTCTCTGGGAAAATTTCACTTGAAAGGGGACCATTAGAGGAATTAATAGCGAAACATTTAAAGAAAAAAATAGTGTCGAGTGTATCCCATTTTTTGTCTAACCTACAGTCACCAGAGAGGGCTACTCCATGGATTAAATGGGAGAATGATCTAGGAGTATGCCTTACTTATAATGACTGGGCGCACGCAATATCATTGTTGCTAAAAAATGTACATAGTATAAATCTTAGGGAACTACAGTATAAAATCAATACAAGGTGGTACTTAGTTCCAACTAGATTACATAGGATAAACTCAGACTTAACCTCTACATGCTGGAGGTGTGATAGAGAAATAGGTTCACTGTCCCACATATGGTGGCATTGCTCATACCTTAAACCTACCATTCTGAAGCTTCAAGATCTATTGAGTAGCTTGATGGGCCTTAACATTAACCTTGGAGCAGAATCCTTTCTTTTTAACATCCAGCTGACTGGAAATAAGTATCAGAGAATACTCACCTTGCATATACTGCTAGCGAGCAAAATATGCATAGCTAGACAATGGAAAAAGAAAGGAGGTATCCAATGTTCAGAGATTACGCAGCAAATAGATTTCCAGTACAAAATGGAGGTAGCTTTTTACCAAAAATTAGACCAATTAGACAAATTCCATCAAATTTGGGCACCTTGGAAAATATATAACAACTATTAGATGGACTGACTCCCTCATCCAAAGACCCCCCCCCCCCCCCTGCTCTCTTTATCCCCCTGAACGGAATGAATGGGGTCTGGTTGAGAGAGTGTGATAAAATAGGAATGGAAATTAACCATAGAAAAGACTTGATCACATTGAACTCAACCGATTTGAATGTTTTAGTCTAATTGCCTCAAGGAAGAAAAGTGGGAATTTTACCATTTTGTGTATGTCTATCACACAATAATAAAGAAAAAGATTTTATATTATAAAGAAAAAAAAAAGAAAAGAGAAGAGACCAATAGGGCAGAATAATGACAGAAAATATGAAAATAACAATTTGGTAATAAATAAAATGGCCAAAGGATGCAATTAAAAACAATTTTGATTGAATTTTCAATCATGAGGAACCTAAGAAACATTTATTGTCTGATGGCTAAAAAAAAAAAAAAAAAAAAAAAAAAAAATATATAGAAAGATCCAAATTATCAAAGGTGACAGAGGCACAAAAAAAGAGGATGGATCAACCCGTAAGTGAAACTGAGGTTAGGAATATAATTAAACAAATGAAAAACAATAAAGACCCTGGACCAGATGGGTTTTCCGGTATTTATTATAAAAAACTTGCCAGCTAATTCATTCCCCATTTAACAAATTTTTTTTAATGAAGTAAAAGAGAAGAGAGCCTCCCCAACTGAGTCAATGCAGCCGCAATACTCCCAATCCCTAAGCCTGGGAAAGATACCACAAACATGAAAAATGATCGCCCTATTTCTCTAATCAATATCGATACTAAAATATATGCAGCCATACTGGCGCACAGATTAAAGGGGTGCATAGAAGGGTTAATTCACAGAGATCAGGTGGGATTTATACAGAGTAGCAGGAGATAATGTTAGAAAAATTACGAACCTGATAGAGATGGCAAGTGGTTCTGGAAGACCCATGCTGACCCTGTCTTTGGATGCGGAAAAAGCGTTTGATGCTGAATTTGGTGGTGCAGAAATTCCTGAAAAACTACCCAGATATATCAGAGCTGCTGCAGAAAGTGCGGGCCGTCTGTGCGCACTTTAGGCGTTCTCACCCTGCTGCTGCTCGCCTGTCTGCGCTGCAGCCTAACTTAGGCCTTCCCGCTCACCGCCTCATATGCGACGTGCCCACAAGGTGGAACTCCACCTTGCACATGCTGGAGAGATTGTGTGAGCAGCAGCAGGCGATAGTGGAGTATCAGCTGCAGCACGCACGGGTCAGTCGCTCTGCGGAACAGCACCACTTCACCACCAATGAGTGGGCCTCCATGAGAGACCTGTGTGCCATTTTGCACTGTTTCGAGTACTCCACCAACATGGCCAGTGCCAATGACGCCGTTCTCAGCCTTACTATCCCGCTTGCATGTCTCCTTGAAGAAACGCTGAGGGCGATGATGGAAGAGGATGTGGCACAGGAGGAAGAGGAGGAGGAAGAAGAGGGGTCATTTCCACGGTTATCAGGCCAGTCATTCACAAGTGGCTTGGAGGGTGGGTTCCTGCACCAGCATAGGCCAGGTACACAACTGTCAAACGAGGGCACCGTTTTGGAGGAGGATGAGGATGATGATGATGAGGAGGAGTGGGAGCCGTGTTCACAGCAGGGTGGCACCCAACTCAGCTCGTGGGCATCACTGGAGCGTGGCTGGGGGGATACAGAGGACACAGACGATACACCTCCCACAGAGGACAGCTTGTCCTTGCCTCTGGGCAGCTTGGCACACATGAGCGACTACATGCTGCAGTGCCTGCGCAACGACTGCCGAGTTGCCCACATTCTAACTTGTGCTGATTTCTGGGTGCCCACCCTGCTTGATCCCCGTTACAAGGACAACGTGCCATCCTTAATTCCATCACTGGAGCGTGATCGTAAGATGCGTGACTACAAGCACACACTGGTAGACGCGCTGCTGAGGGCATTCCCAACTGACACCGGGGGCTCAATGGAAGCACAAGGCGAAGGCAGAGGAAGAGGTCGCCAACGCAGCTGGGGCACCGCCAGCACCTCAGAAGGCAGGGTTAGGATGGCCAAAATGTGGAAAAGCTGTGTCAGCACGCCACAACAAGCAGCAACACCATCTGATATGCAACGTCTTAGCAGGAGGCATTTCAGCAACATGGTGGAACAGTACGTGTGCACAGGCCTACACAGACTGACTGATGGGTCTGCCCCATTCAACTTCTGGGTCTCCAAATTGGGCAAATGTATACCGGCCCAGTCATTGTTATACTCAAGTGCACTTATTCTTTGTTTTCTGTTGTTATATGTCCCAATATTTTGGGGGCTACCCCAATTTAAAAAAAATAAAAAATAAATAAAAAACAGTGTTGGCTACCTCCTCCTCCTCCTCCTCCTCCTCCTCCTGCTCCTCCTCCTCCTCCTCCAGCGCCGCTTCCACCTACACCGCCATGGTCACCGCCTCCTCAACCTATGGGTCACTTAGTATAAACTGAAAGAGAATACCCTGCACTCCAACCCTCTCTCACATGGATAATTCTGTTGATCCTCCTGGCAGCCATGCTTTAGATTTAGATTTATGTTCTTCCAAAGCTAAAATCAAAGATTCCATCTAGTGCTATTTTATGGCTCAGCTGTATTTGTAATTTGTATGTATTTTATGCTATTTGAAGTTATTTCCCTATCCACATTTGCTTGCAGGGCACTTGTCCTACTCTTACCCATGTTTTACTTCATTTTGCAGACCTCTAGCCCTTTCCAGGACTTTTTTAGAGGCATTTTAGTGGCCAAAAGTTCGTGTCCCCATTGACTTCAATGGGGTTGGGATTCGGGGTCAAGCTGAAGCACAGAACCGGCCCAACCCACCAAACGCGAACATCCAGGTGTCCGCTCAACTCTATTTCTAAATCAACTTTCTGATGAGTAATTGTTTAATATACACAATTAATAAATAATTTAACTATTAAACTACATAGATTTGAGTGTTTTTTTTTTTTTTATTGATGCACATCCATTGTGGGTGGGGCCATGTTGTTATGGGCGGGGACATGTTGTTATGGGCGGGGACATGTTGTTATGGGCGGGGACATGTTTTTATGGGCAGGGTCATGTTGTTATTGGCGGGTAAAGGGGAGGGGTCATGGGGGCAACATTGTCTTGTTTTGCCCAGGGGCCCACGCAGTTCAAAAGACAGCCCTGGACGAAGCAGGTTGCGAAACGTGCGTCGGGCGTTTCTCCATTGCTCAGTCCAGCCTTTTGTAATATTCAGAGTTGATCCTGTTTTTATTGATTGTTTGTTACCGTCACTTCTTGGAGCCGGTTCTCCTTTGTTGCTGTTATTCCATATATCTATATACCGCCCCAATTATGGGGACCTATACTCCGGGGGGTTCCTAGGGGCACCAGTTATATCCATTGCGCTCTCTTATAAAGTCTAGTAGATATTTTGCTATATCTGCCACCATTCAGTGGAATCTATTTACCCACACATTTACAGATATATATATATATATATATATATTGTTTAAACTTGGCATTTATATATTGGCTAATACGCTATACGGACAATTTATTCCCTCTGATGCACTAACATTGGATACTTTTTATCGATCTGCACTGAGCACAGTAGACTTTTGTTTTGTGGTTTAAGTGCTGTACATTACTCTTTAGATCTAACTATCTGTTCTACCGATTCATCAATATAGAAGTTATACACATATATATCTTTAGTATCAGCACTCTAGTTGTTCTGTATGGTTGTCCTGTTCGTGTAATTATGTATCTCACCAGTAGGTGGGGATATAAAACCATATATTAGACCATCTTCTGCTTCTCCTCTTTTTTTAATACTTTCTATTAAAACTAGTAGTATTCTACTTTTTAATCATTTGTTTCTCATGCAGTGTCATCTTTTGGACTCAGTTTTGTTTTCTTTGATATGATATATGCTCTATCCGGGTTAACCCCCAACAAATGGATCTATTTATATCTGTAGCCCTGTTTGTTACAATTATATCCTTACTGGAAGGAGAAATGTCAAAATGGCGCCAGGTACTGTGGTGACATCATCGCGTGTGCCCCAGTGACATGCCCATTGTCATAGCAACGCGACCACCATAGAGGTAAATGGCAGCTGCAACTTAACAAGAATAACAAATAGGTCTTTTAAGTGATTTTTAACATCACCATATTATTTTGATCCATTTCTGACAAGACCACACAGCATGTCCTTATTGAAGAAACCACTGTGGTACTCTGCAGAGGGGGCCAAAATAGTAAGAAACCAAAAGCTAACATTTAGTAATTATATAGGAAGATAGAAAGGTCTATAAGAGTTGGCTGAAAGAGGCAAAGCAGAACTTCCAAAGCAAACGCAGGAGAAGATCACTAATCATCCCACTAGAACAAACATTAATAAACCTCTGGCCAAACCCACCCTACTCCCACTGTCCCCAAATACTGCTAACAATAAAGACACTTACTACATCTGCATCTAACACAGTCTGTAAGTCCCTTTATCTAGATTGTAAGCTCTGTGAGCAAGGCTCTCTACCTCATGTATCAGTCTGTCCCTTTAGGTTGTAAGCTCTGAGAGCAAGGCTCTCTACCTCATGTATCAGTCTGTCCCTCTAGACTGTAAGCTCTGTGAGCAGGGCTCTCTACCTCATGTATCAGTCTGTCTCTGTTCATATAACACAGTCAGTAATCCCCTTGTATCTAGATTGTAAGCTGTGTGAGCAAGGATCTCTACCTCATGTATCAGTCTGTCTCTGTTCATATAACACCGTCTGTAATTCACCTTTTATCTAGATTGTAAGCTCTGTGAGCGGGGCTCTCTACCTCATGTATCAGTCTGTCTCTGTTCATATAACAACGTCTGTAATTCACCTTTTATCTAGATTGTAAGCTCTGTGAGCAAGGCTCTCTACCTCATGTATCAGTCTGTCTCTGTTCATATAACGAAGTCTGTAATTCCCTTTATCTAGATTGTAAGCTCTGTGAGCAGGGCTCTCTACCTCATGTATCAGTCTGTCTCTGTTCATATAACGCAGTCTGTAATTCCCTTTTATCTAGATTGTAAGCTCTGTGAGCAAGGCTCTCTACCTCATGTATCAGTCTGTCTCTGTTCATAAAACACAGTCTGTAATTCCCTTTATCTAGATTGTAAGCTCTGTGAGCAAGACTCTCTACCTCATGTATCAGTCTGTCTGTTCATATAACACAGTCTGTAATTCCCTTTTATCTAGATTGTAAGCTCTGTGAGCAGGGCTCTCTACCTCATGTATCAGTCTGTCTCTGTTCATATAACACAGTCTGTAATTCCCTTTATCTAGATTGTAAGCTCTGTGAGCAAGGCTCTCTACCTCATGTATCAGACTGTCTCTGTTCATATAACGCAGTCTGTAATTCCCTTTTATCTAGATTGTAAACTCTGTGAGCAAGGCTCTCTACCTCATGTATCAGTCTGTCTCTGTTCATATAACACAGTCTGTAATTCCCTTTTATCTAGATTGTAAGCTCTGTGAGCAAGGCTCTCTACCTCATGTATCAGTCTGTCTCTGTTCATATAACACAGTCTGTAATTCCCTTTTATCTAGATTGTAAGCTCTGTGAGCAAGGCTCTCTAACTCATGTATCAGTCTGTCCCTCTAGACTGTAAGCTCTGCGAGCAAGGCTCTCTACCTCATGTATCAGTCTTTCTCGGTTCATATAACACAGTCTGTAATTCCCTTTTATCTAGATTGTAAGCTCTGTGAGCAAGGCTCTCTACCTCATGTATCAGTCTGTCTCTGTTCATATAACACAGTCTGTAATTTCCTTTTATCTAGATTGTAAGCTCTGTGAGCAGGGCTCTCTACCTCATGTATCAGTCTGTCTCTGTTCATATAACACAGTCTGTAATTTCCTTTTATCTAGATTGTAAGCTCTGTGAGCAGGGCTCTCTACCTCATGTATCAGTCTGTCTCTGTTCATATAACGCAGTCTGTAATTCCCTTTTATCTAGATTGTAAGCTCTGTGAGCAAGGCTCTCTACCTCATGTATCAGTCTGTCTCTGTTCATATAACACAGTCTGTAATTCCCTTTTATCTAGATTGTAAACTCTGTGAGCAGGACTCTCTACCTCATGTATCAGTCTGTCCCTCTAGACTGTAAGCTCTGCGAGCAAGGCTCTCTACCTCATGTATCAGTGTGTCCCTCTAGATTGTAAGCTCTGTGAGCAAGGCTCACTACCTCTCTTGTGCCGACCCAATGCTGAGAGGATTGGTCCTTTCTCAACCACTGACTAGATGCCATTACATTGCACAGTGACTCGGTCTCCACTTGTATCTGACCCCCAGAGATCAATGGTGTCACTAATCTTCTTCAGCCAAATATATAATTGGGCAGATCCTCATGGAGTTGGTATAGAGTTGGCTCTTGAATGTCAGATTCGGAGAGTTTCTGGACACTGCCAGTAGTGGCAATTTGTTCATCGCTGATATTCATTATAAAATGACATCCCGCTCTCTACCTCATGTATCAGTCTGTCTCTGTTCATATAACACAGTCTGTAATTCCCTTTTATCTAGATTGTAAGCTCTGTGAGCAAGGCTCTCTACCTCATGTATCAGTCTGTCCCTCTAGACTGTAAGCTCTGCGAGCAAGGCTCTCTACCTCATGTATCAGTCTGTCTCTGTTCATATAACGCAGTCTGTAATTCCCTTTTATCTAGATTGTAAGCTCTGTGAGCAAGGCTCTCTACCTCATGTATCAGTCTGTCTCTGTTCATAAAACACAGTCTGTAATTCCCTTTATCTAGATTGTAAGCTCTGTGAGCAAGACTCTCTACCTCATGTATCAGTCTGTCTGTTCATATAACACAGTCTGTAATTCCCTTTTATCTAGATTGTAAGCTCTGTGAGCAGGGCTCTCTACCTCATGTATCAGTCTGTCTCTGTTCATATAACACAGTCTGTAATTCCCTTTATCTAGATTGTAAGCTCTGTGAGCAAGGCTCTCTACCTCATGTATCAGACTGTCTCTGTTCATATAACGCAGTCTGTAATTCCCTTTTATCTAGATTGTAAACTCTGTGAGCAAGGCTCTCTACCTCATGTATCAGTCTGTCTCTGTTCATATAACACAGTCTGTAATTCCCTTTTATCTAGATTGTAAGCTCTGTGAGCAAGGCTCTCTACCTCATGTATCAGTCTGTCTCTGTTCATATAACACAGTCTGTAATTCCCTTTTATCTAGATTGTAAGCTCTGTGAGCAAGGCTCTCTACCTCATGTATCAGTCTGTCCCTCTAGACTGTAAGCTCTGCGAGCAAGGCTCTCTACCTCATGTATCAGTCTTTCTCGGTTCATATAACACAGTCTGTAATTCCCTTTTATCTAGATTGTAAGCTCTGTGAGCAAGGCTCTCTACCTCATGTATCAGTCTGTCTCTGTTCATATAACACAGTCTGTAATTCCCTTTTATCTAGATTGTAAGCTCTGTGAGCAGGGCTCTCTACCTCATGTATCAATCTGTCTCTGTTCATATAACGCAGTCTGTAATTCCCTTTTATCTAGATTGTAAGCTCTGTGAGCAAGGCTCTCTACCTCATGTATCAGTCTGTCTCTGTTCATATAACGCAGTCTGTAATTCCCTTTTATCTAGATTGTAAGCTCTGTGAGCAAGGCTCTCTACCTCATGTATCAGTCTGTCTCTGTTCATATAACGCAGTCTGTAATTCCCTTTTATCTAGATTGTAAGCTCTGTGAGCAAGGCTCTCTACCTCATGTATCAGTCTGTCTCTGTTCATATAACACAGTCTGTAATTTCCTTTTATCTAGATTGTAAGCTCTGTGAGCAGGGCTCTCTACCTCATGTATCAGTCTGTCTCTGTTCATATAACACAGTCTGTAATTTCCTTTTATCTAGATTGTAAGCTCTGTGAGCAAGGCTCTCTACCTCATGTATCAGTCTGTCTCTGTTCATATAATGCAGCCTGTAATTCCCTATCTAGATTGTAAGCTCTGTGAGCAAGGCTCTCTACCTCATGTATCAGTCTGTCTCTGTTCATATAACACAGTCTGTAATTCCCTTTTATCTAGATTGTAAGCTCTGTGAGCAAGGCTCTCTACCTCATGTACCAGTCTGTCTCTGTTCATATAACACAGTCTGTAATTCCCTTTTATCTAGATTGTAAACTCTGTGAGCAGGACTCTCTACCTCATGTATCAGTCTGTCCCTCTAGACTGTAAGCTCTGCGAGCAAGGCTCTCTACCTCATGTATCAGTGTGTCCCTCTAGATTGTAAGCTCTGTGAGCAAGGCTCACTACCTCTCTTGTGCCGACCCAATGCTGAGAGGATTGGTCCTTTCTCAACCACTGACTAGATGCCATTACATTGCACAGTGACTCGGTCTCCACTTGTATCTGACCCCCAGAGATCAATGGTGTCACTAATCTTCTTCAGCCAAATATAGTATTGGGCAGATCCTCATGGAGTTGGTATAGAGTTGGCCCTTGAATGTCAGATTCGGAGAGTTTCTGGACACTGCCAGTAGTGGCAATTTGTTCATCGCTGATATTCATTATAAAATGACATCCCGCGGAGTGTCTGATACCGTAAGAGTTGGGTTTTTTCACGTTAAATCAGCGCTAGACCTGGGTAATTTGGGCCCCAAGATTGAGCCGCTATCAGGTGTCCAGAGAAGCCGGCGGGTCCTATTGCCTCCGGGATGCCCCTGATTAGGAGGTTGGACTGGCAAGCTCTCATACTCATTGTGGGTATCTTCTGATGGAGAGGACCATCCGTGTCATCTGACCATTATGTTATATGTACTTGAGATCGGTGACTACAGTCTGCGTGAGGTTCACTTATGTTTGGATCACGGTATCTCAGTCGTCAGCTCCTCTAACAGGTCGCGGGAATGGATACACAGGTCCCCCTTTGTAGATGGTGTTTCATTCCCTATGGATAACCCGACGTACATATGGCACACTAACTGAATGATAACTTGTATTAGTCTACTTGGGTTAACCCGACGTACATATGGCACACTAACAGAATGATAACTTGTATTAGTCTACTTGGGATAACCCAACGTACATATGGCACACTAACAGAATGATAACTTGTATTAGTCTACTTGGGATAACCCGACGTACATATGGCACACTAACTGAATGATAACTTGTATTAGTCTACTTGGGATAACCCGACGTACATATGGCACACTAACTGAATGATAACTTGTATTAGTCTACTTGGGATAACCCGACGTACATATGGCACACTAACTGAATGATAACTTGTATTAGTCTGCCTGGGATAACCCGACGTACATATGGCACACTAACTGAATGATAACTTGTATTAGTCTGCTTGGGATAACCCGACGTACATATGGCACACTGACTGAATGATAACCTGTATTAGTCTGCCTGGGATAACCCGACGTACATATGGCACACTAACTGAATGATAACTTGTATTAGTCTACTTGGGATAACCCGACGTACATATGGCACACTGACTGAATGATAACTTGTATTAGTCTACTTGGGATAACCCGACGTACATATGGCACACTAACTGAATAACTTGTATTAGTCTACTTGGGATAACCCAACGTACATATGGCACACTGACTGAATGATAACTTGTATTAGTCTACTTGGGATAATCCGACGTACATATGGCACACTAACTGAATGATAACTTGTATTAGTCTACTTGGGATAACCCAACGTACATATGGCACACTGACTGAATGATAACTTGTATTAGTCTACTTGGGTTAACCCGACGTACATATGGCACACTGACTGAATGATAACTTGTATTAGTCTACTTGGGATAACCCAACGTACATATCGCACACTGACTGAATGATAACTTGTATTAGTGTACTTGGGATAACCCGACGTACATATGGCACACTAACTGAATGATAACTTGTATTAGTCTGCTTGGGTTAACCCGACGTACATATGGCACACTGACTGAATGATAACTTGTATTAGTCTACTTGGGATAACCCAACCTACATATGGCACACTGACTGAATGATAACTTGTATTAGTGTACTTGGGATAATCCGACGTACATATGGCACACTAACAGCATGATAACTTGTATTAGTGTACTTGGGATAACCCAACGTACATATGGCACACTAACAGCATGATAACTTGTATTAGGATACTTGGGATAACCCGACGTACATATGGCACACTGACTGAATGATAACTTGTATTAGTCTACTTGGGATAACCCGACGTACATATGGCACACTAACTGAATGATAACTTGTATTAGTCTACTTGGGATAACCCAACGTACATATGGCACACTAACAGCATGATAACTTGTATTAGTCTACTTGGGATAACCCAACGTACATATGGCACACTAACTGAATGATAACTTGTATTAGTCTACTTGGGATAACCCGACATACATATGGCACACTAACAGAATGATAACTTGTATTAGTCTGCTTGGGTTAACCCGACGTACATATGGCACACTAACAGAATGATAACTTGTATTAGTCTGCTTGGGATAACCCGACGTACATATGGCACACTAACTGAATGATAACTTGTATTAGTCTACTTGGGATAACCCGACGTACATATGGCACACTGACTGAATGATAACTTGTATTAGTCTACTTGGGATAACCCGACGTACATATGGCACACTGACTGAATGATAACTTGTATTAGTCTGCTTGGGATAACCCGACGTACATATGGCACACTAACAGAATGATAACTTGTATTAGTCTACTTGGGATAACCCGACGTACATATGGCACACTAACAGAATGATAACTTGTATTAGTCTGCATGGGATAACCCGACGTACATATGGCACACTAACTGAATGATAACTTGTATTAGTCTGCCTGGGATAACCCGACGTACATATGGCACACTAACTGAATGATAACTTGTATTAGTCTGCTTGGGATAACCCGACGTACATATGGCACACTGACTGAATGATAACCTGTATTAGTCTGCCTGGGATAACCCCACGTAAATATGGCACACTAACTGAATGATAACTTGTATTAGTCTACTTGGGATAACCCGACGTACATATGGCACACTGACTGAATGATAACTTGTATTAGTCTACTTGGGATAACCCGACGTACATATGGCACACTAACTGAATAACTTGTATTAGTCTACTTGGGATAACCCAACGTACATATGGCACACTGACTGAATGATAACTTGTATTAGTCTACTTGGGATAATCCGACGTACATATGGCACACTAACTGAATGATAACTTGTATTAGTCTACTTGGGATAACCCAACGTACATATGGCACACTGACTGAATGATAACTTGTATTAGTCTACTTGGGATAATCCGACGTACATATGGCACACTAACAGCATGATAACTTGTATTAGTGTAGTTGGGATAACCCAACGTACATATGGCACACTAACAGCATGATAACTTGTATTAGTCTACTTGGGATAACCCAACGTACATATGGCACACTAACTGAATGATAACTTGTATTAGTCTACTTGGGATAACCCGACGTACATATGGCACACTAACTGAATGATAACTTGTATTAGTCTGCTTGGGATAACCCGACGTACATATGGCACACTGACTGAATGATAACTTGTATTAGTCTGCTTGGGATAACCCGACGTACATATGGCACACTGACTGAATGATAACTTGTATTAGTGTACTTGGGATAACCCGACGTACATATGGCACACTAACTGAATGATAACTTGTATTAGTCTGCTTGGGATAACCCGACGTACATATGGCACACTGACTGAATGATAACTTGTATTAGTCTGCTTGGGATAACCCGACGTACATATGGCACACTGACTGAATGATAACTTGTATTAGTCTGCTTGGGATAACCCGACGTACATATGGCACACTGACTGAATGATAACTTGTATTAGTCTACTTGGGATAACCCGACGTACATATGGCACACTGACTGAATGATAACTTGTATTAGTCTACTTGGGATAACCCGACGTACATATGGCACACTAACAGAATGATAACTTGTATTAGTCTACTTGGGATAACCCGACGTACATATGGCACACTGACTGAATGATAACTTGTATTAGTCTACTTGGGATAACCCGACGTACATATGGCACACTAACAGAATGATAACTTGTATTAGTCTACTTGGGTTAACCCGACGTACATATGGCACACTGACTGAATGATAACTTGTATTAGTCTACTTGGGATAACCCGACGTACATATGGCACACTAACAGAATGATAACTTGTATTAGTCTACTTGGGTTAACCCGACGTACATTTGGCACACTGACTGAATGATAACTTGTATTAGTCTGCTTGGGTTAACCCGATGTACATATGGCACACTAACTGAATGATAACTTGTATTAGTCTGCTTGGGATAACCCGACGTACATATGGCACACTGACTGAATGATAACTTGTATTAGTCTACTTGGGATAACCCGACGTACATATGGCACACTGACTGAATGATAACTTGTATTAGTCTGCTTGGGATAACCCGACGTACATATGGCACACTAACTGAATGATAACTTGTATTAGTCTACTTGGGATAACCCGACGTACATATGGCACACTAACAGCATGATAACTTGTATTAGTCTGCTTGGGATAACCCGACGTACATATGGCACACTAACTGAATGATAACTTGTATTAGTCTGCTTGGGATAACCCGACGTACATATGGCACACTAACTGAATGATAACTTGTATTAGTCTACTTGGGATAACCCGACGTACATATGGCACACTAACTGAATGATAACTTGTATTATTCTGCCTGGGATAACCCGACGTACATATGGCACACTAACTGAATGATAACTTGTATTAGTCTACTTGGGTTAACCCGACGTACATATGGCACACTGACTGAATGATAACTTGTATTAGTCTACTTGGGATAACCCGACGTACATATGGCACACTGACTGAATGATAACTTGTATTAGTCTACTTGGGATAACCCAACGTACATATGGCACACTGACTGAATGATAACTTGTATTAGTGTACTTGGGATAATCCGACGTACATATGGCACACTAACAGCATGATAACTTGTATTAGTGTACTTGGGATAACCCAACGTACATATGGCACACTAACAGCATGATAACTTGTATTAGGATACTTGGGATAACCCGACGTACATATGGCACACTGACTGAATGATAACTTGTATTAGTCTACTTGGGATAACCCGACGTACATATGGCACACTAACTGAATGATAACTTGTATTAGTCTACTTGGGATAACCCAACGTACATATGGCACACTAACAGCATGATAACTTGTATTAGTCTACTTGGGATAACCCAACGTACATATGGCACACTAACTGAATGATAACTTGTATTAGTCTACTTGGGATAACCCGACGTACATATGGCACACTAACTGAATGATAACTTGTATTAGTCTACTTGGGATAACCCGACGTACATATGGCACACTGACTGAATGATAACTTGTATTAGTCTACTTGGGATAACCCGACGTACATATGGCACACTGACTGAATGATAACTTGTATTAGTCTGCTTGGGATAACCCGACGTACATATGGCACACTGACTGAATGATAACTTGTATTAGTGTACTTGGGATAACCCGACGTACATATGGCACACTAACTGAATGATAACTTGTATTAGTCTGCTTGGGATAACCCGACGTACATATGGCACACTGACTGAATGATAACTTGTATTAGTCTGCTTGGGATAACCCGACGTACATATGGCACACTGACTGAATGATAACTTGTATTAGTCTGCTTGGGATAACCCGACGTACATATGGCACACTGACTGAATGATAACTTGTATTAGTCTACTTGGGATAACCCGACGTACATATGGCACACTAACAGAATGATAACTTGTATTAGTCTACTTGGGATAACCCGACGTACATATGGCACACTGACTGAATGATAACTTGTATTAGTCTACTTGGGATAACCCGACGTACATATGGCACACTAACAGAATGATAACTTGTATTAGTCTACTTGGGTTAACCCGACGTACATATGGCACACTGACTGAATGATAACTTGTATTAGTCTACTTGGGATAACCCGACGTACATATGGCACACTAACAGAATGATAACTTGTATTAGGATACTTGGGATAACCCGACGTACATATGGCACACTAACAGAATGATAACTTGTATTAGTCTGCTTGGGATAACCCGACGTACATATGGCACACTGACTGAATGATAACTTGTATTAGTCTACTTGGGATAACCCGACGTACATATGGCACACTAACTGAATGATAACTTGTATTAGTCTGCTTGGGATAACCCGACGTACATATGGCACACTAACTGAATGATAACTTGTATTAGTCTACTTGGGATAACCCAACGTACATATGGCACACTGACTGAATGATAACTTGTATTAGTCTGCTTGGGATAACCCGACGTACATATGGCACACTAACTGAATGATAACTTGTATTAGTCTACTTGGGATAACACGACGTACATATGGCACACTGACTGAATGATAACTTGTATTAGTCTACTTGGGATAACCCGACGTACATATGGCACACTAACATCATGATAACTTGTATTAGTCTGCTTGGGATAACCCGACGTACATATGGCACACTAACAGAATGATAACTTGTATTAGTGTACTTGGGATAACCCGACGTACATATGGCACACTAACAGAATGATAACTTGTATTAGTCTGCTTGGGATAACCCGACGTACATATGGCACACTAACAGAATGATAACTTGTATTAGTCTACTTGGGATAACCCGACGTACATATGGCACACTAACTGAATGATAACTTGTATTAGTCTACTTGGGATAACCCGACGTACATATGGCACACTAACTGAATGATAACTTGTATTAGTCTGCTTGGGATAACCCGACGTACATATGGCACACTAACTGAATGATAACTTGTATTAGTCTGCCTGGGATAACCCGACGTACATATGGCACACTGACTGAATGATAATTTGTATTAGTCTACTTGGGATAACCCGACGTACATATGGCACACTGACTGAATGATAACTTGTATTAGTCTGCCTGGGATAACCCGACGTGCATATGGCACACTAACTGAATGATAACTTGTATTAGTCTACTTGGGATAACCCGACGTACATATGGCACACTAACAGCATGATAACTTGTATTAGTCTGCTTGGGATAACCCGACGTACATATGGCACACTAACTGAATGATAACTTGTATTAGTCTGCCTGGGATAACCCGACGTACATATGGCACACTAACTAAATGATAACTTGTATTAGTCTACTTGGGATAACCCGACGTACATATGGCACACTAACAGCATGATAACTTGTATTAGTCTGCTTGGGATAACCCGACGTACATATGGCACACTAACTGAATGATAACTTGTATTAGTCTACTTGGGATAATCCGACGTACATATGGCACACTAACTGAATGATAACTTGTATTAGTCTACTTGGGATAACCCGACGTACATATGGCACACTAACAGAATGATAACTTGTATTAGTCTGCTTGGGATAACCCGACGTACATATGGCACACTGACTGAATGATAACTTGTATTACTCTACTTGGGATAACCCGACGTACATATGGCACACTAACTGAATGATAACTTGTATTAGTCTACTTGGGATAACCCGACGTACATATGGCACACTGACTGAATGATAACTTGTATTAGTCTGCTTGGGATAACCCGACGTACATATGGCACACTAACTGAATGATAACTTGTATTAGTGTACTTGGGTTAACCCGACGTACATATGGCACACTAACTGAATGATAACTTGTATTAGGATACTTGGGATAACCCGACGTACATATGGCACACTAACAGAATGATAACTTGTATTAGTCTACTTGGGATAATCCGACGTACATATGGCACACTAACAGCATGATAACTTGTATTAGTCTACTTGGGATAACCCGACGTACATATGGCACACTAACTGAATGATAACTTGTATTAGTCTGCTTGGGATAACCCGACGTACATATGGCACACTGACTGAATGATAACTTGTATTAGTCTACTTGGGATAATCCGACGTACATATGGCACACTGACTAAATGATAACTTGTATTAGTCTGCTTGGGATAACCCAACGTACATATGGCACACTAACTGAATGATAACTTGTATTAGTCTACTTGGGATAATCCGACGTACATATGGCACACTGACTGAATGATAACTTGTATTAGTCTGCTTGGGATAACCCGACGTACATATGGCACACTGACTGAATGATAACTTGTATTAGTCTACTTGGGATAACCCGACGTACATATGGCACACTAACTGAATGATAACTTGTATTAGTCTACTTGGGATAACCCAACGTACATATGGCACACTGACTGAATGATAACTTGTATTAGTCTACTTGGGATAACCCGACGTACATATGGCACACTAACTGAATGATAACTTGTATTAGTCTACTTGGGATAACCCAACGTACATATGGCACACTGACTGAATGATAACTTGTATTAGTCTACTTGGGATAACCCGACGTACATATGGCACACTAACAGAATGATAACTTGTATTAGTCTACTTGGGATAACCCGACGTACATATGGCACACTAACTGAATGATAACTTGTATTAGTCTGCTTGGGATAACCCAACGTACATATGGCACACTAACAGAATGATAACTTGTATTAGTCTACTTGGGATAACCCGACGTACATATGGCACACTGACTGAATGATAACTTGTATTAGTCTACTTGGGATAACCCGACGTACATATGGCACACTAACTGAATGATAACTTGTATTAGTCTACTTGGGATAACCCGACGTACATATGGCACACTGACTGAATGATAACTTGTATTAGTCTACTTGGGATAACCCGACGTACATATGGCACACTAACAGCATGATAACTTGTATTAGTCTGCTTGGGATAACCCGACGTACATTTGGCACACTGACTGAATGATAACTTGTATTAGTCTGCTTGGGATAACCCGACGTACATATGGCACACTAACAGCATGATAACTTGTATTAGTCTACTTGGGATAACCCGACGTACATATGGCACACTAACAGCATGATAACTTGTATTAGTCTGCTTGGGTTAACCCGACGTACATATGGCACACTAACTGAATGATAACCTGTATTAGTCTGCTTGGGATAACCTGACGTACATATGGCACACTGACTGAATGATAACTTGTATTAGTCTACTTGGGATAACCCGACGTACATATGGCACACTAACTGAATGATAACTTGTATTAGGATACTTGGGATAACCCGACGTACATATGGCACACTAACTGAATGATAACTTGTATTAGTCTGTTTGGGATAACCCGACGTTCATATGGCACACTAACTGAATGATAACTTGTATTAGTCTGCTTGGGATAACCCGACGTACATATGGCACACTAACTGAATGATAACTTGTATTAGTCTGCTTGGGATAACCCGACGTACATATGGCACACTAACTGAATGATAACTTGTATTAGTCTGCTTGGGATAACCCGATGTACATATGGCACACTGACTGAATGATAACTTGTATTAGTCTACTTGGGATAATCCGACGTACATATGGCACACTGACTAAATGATAACTTGTATTAGTCTGCTTGGGATAACCCTACGTACATATGGCACACTAACTGAATGATAACTTGTATTAGTCTACTTGGGATAACCCGACGTACATATGGCACACTAACTGAATGATAACTTGTATTAGTCTACTTGGGATAACCCGACGTACATATGGCACACTAACAGAATGATAACTTGTATTAGTCTACTTGGGATAACCCGACGTACATATGGCACACTAACAGAATGATAACTTGTATTATTCTACTTGGGATAACCCGACGTACATATGGCACACTAACAGCATGATAACTTGTATTAGTCTGCTTGGGATAACCCGACGTACATATGGCACACTAACTGAATGATAACTTGTATTAGTCTACTTGGGATAACCCGACGTACATATGGCACACTAACTGAATGATAACTTGTATTAGTCTACTTGGGATAACCCGACGTACATATGGCACACTAACAGAATGATAACTTGTATTAGTCTACTTGGGATAACCCGACGTACATATGGCACACTAACAGAATGATAACTTGTATTAGTCTACTTGGGATAACCCGACGTACATATGGCACACTAACTGAATGATAACTTGTATTAGTCTACTTGGGATAACCCGACGTACATATGGCACACTAACTGAATGATAACTTGTATTAGTCTACTTGGGATAACCCGACTTACATATGGCACACTAACTGAATAACTTGTATTAGTCTACTTGGGATAACCCGACGTACATATGGCACACTAACTGAATAACTTGTATTAGTCTACTTGGGATAACCCGACGTACATATGGCACACTAACTGAATGATAACTTGTATTAGTCTACTTGGGTTAACCCGACGTACATATGGCACACTAACTGAATGATAACTTGTATTAGTCTACTTGGGATAACCCGACGTACATATGGCACACTGACTGAATGATAACTTGTATTAGTCTGCTTGGGATAACCCGACGTACATATGGCACACTAACTGAATGATAACTTGTATTAGTCTGCTTGGGAAAACCCGACGTACATATGGCACACTAACTGAATGATAACTTGTATTAGTCTGCTTGGGATAACCCGACGTACATATGGCACACTAACTGAATGATAACTTGTATTAGTCTACTTGGGATAACCCGACGTACATATGGCACACTAACTGAATGATAACTTGTATTAGTCTACTTGGGTTAACCCGACGTACATATGGCACACTAACTGAATGATAACTTGTATTAGTCTACTTGGGTTAACCCGACGTACATATGGCACACTGACTGAATGATAGCTTGTATTAGTCTACTTGGGTTAACCCGACGTACATATGGCACACTAACTGAATGATAACTTGTATTAGTCTACTTGGGTTAACCCGACGTACATATGGCACACTAACTGAATGATAACTTGTATTAGTCTACTTGGGATAACCCGACGTACATATGGCACACTAACTGAATGATAACTTGTATTAGTCTACTTGGGATAACTCGACGTACATATGGCACACTAACTGAATGATAACTTGTATTAGTCTGCTTGGGATAACCCGACGTACATTTGGCACACTGACTGAATGATAACTTGTATTAGTCTACTTGGGATAACCCGACGTACATATGGCACACTAACTGAATAACTTGTATTAGTCTACTTGGGATAACCCGACGTACATATGGCACACTAACTGAATGATAACTTGTATTAGTCTACTTGGGATAACCCGACGTACATATGGCACACTAACTGAATGATAACTTGTATTAGTCTGCCTGGGATAACCCGACGTACATATGGCACACTGACAGAATGATAACTTGTATTAGTCTACTTGGGTTAACCCGACTTCCATATGGCACACTAACAGAATGATAACTTGTATTAGTCTACTTGGGATAACCCGACGTACATATGGCACACTGACTGAATGATAACTTGTATTAGTGTACTTGGGATAACCCGACGTACATATGGCACACTGACTGAATGATAACTTGTATTAGTCTGCTTGGGATAACCCAACGTACATATGGCACACTAACAGAATGATAACTTGTATTAGTCTACTTGGGATAACCCGACGTACATATGGCACACTAACAGCATGATAACTTGTATTAGTCTGCTTGGGATAACCCAACGTACATATGGCACACTAACTGAATGATAACTTGTATTAGTCTACTTGGGTTAACCCGACGTACATATGGCACACTGACTGAATGATAACTTGTATTAGTCTACTTGGGATAACCCGACGTACATATGGCACACTGACTGAATGATAACTTGTATTAGTCTACTTGGGATAACCCGACGTACATATGGCACACTAACTGAATGATAACTTGTATTAGTCTACTTGGGTTAACCCGACGTACATATGGCACACTGACTGAATGATAACTTGTATTAGTCTGCTTGGGATAACCCAACGTACATATGGCACACTAACTGAATGATAACTTGTATTAGTCTACTTGGGATAACCCAACGTACATATGGCACACTAACAGAATGATAACTTGTATTAGTCTACTTGGGATAACCCGACGTACATATGGCACACTAACAGCATGATAACTTGTATTAGTCTGCTTGGGATAACCCAACGTACATATGGCACACTAACTGAATGATAACTTGTATTAGTCTACTTGGGTTAACCCGACGTACATATGGCACACTAACTGAATGATTACTTGTATTAGTCTACTTGGGATAACCCGACGTACATATGGCACACTGTCTGAATGATAACTTGTATTAGTCTACTTGGGATAACCCGACGTACATATGGCACACTAACTGAATGATAACTTGTATTAGTCTACTTGGGTTAACCCGACGTACATATGGCACACTAACTGAATGATAACTTGTATTAGTCTACTTGGGTTAACCCGACGTACATATGGCACACTAACTGAATGATAACTTGTATTAGTCTACTTGGGATAACCCGACGTACATATGGCACACTGACTGAATGATAACTTGTATTAGTCTACTTGGGATAACCCGACGTACATATGGCACACTAACAGCATGATAACTTGTATTAGTCTGCTTGGGATAACCCGACGTACATATGGCACACTGACTGAATGATAACTTGTATTAGTCTACTTGGGATAACCCGACGTACATATGGCACACTAACTGAATGATAACTTGTATTAGTCTACTTGGGATAACCCGACGTACATATGGCACACTAACAGAATGATAACTTGTATTAGTCTACTTGGGTTAACCCGACGTACATATGGCACACTGACTGAATGATAACTTGTATTAGTCTACTTGGGATAACCCGACGTACATATGGCACACTGACTGAATGATAACTTGTATTAGTCTACTTGGGATAATCTGACGTACAAATGGCACACTGACTGAATGATAACTTGTATTAGTCTGCTTGGGATAACCCGACGTACATATGGCACACTAACAGCATGATAACTTGTATTAGTCTGCTTGGGATAACCCGATGTACATATGGCACACTAACTGAATGATAACTTGTATTAGTCTGCTTGGGTTAACCCGACGTACATATGGCACACTAACTGAATGATAACTTGTATTAGTCTACTTGGGATAACCCGACGTACATATGGCACACTAACAGAATGATAACTTGTATTAGTCTACTTGGGATAACCCGACGTACATATGGCACACTAACTGAATGATAACTTGTATTAGTCTACTTGGGATAACCCGACGTACATATGGCACACTAACTGAATGATAACTTGTATTAGTCTACTTGGGATAACCCGATGTACATATGGCACACTAACTGAATGATAACTTGTATTAGGATACTTGGGATAACCCGACGTACATATGGCACACTCACTGAATGATAACTTGTATTAGTCTACTTGGGATAATCCGACGTACATATGGCACACTAACTGAATGATAACTTGTATTAGTCTACTTGGGATAACCCGACGTACATATGGCACACTAACTGAATGATAACTTGTATTAGTCTGCTTGGGATAACCCGACGTACATATGGCACACTAACAGCATGATAACTTGTATTAGTCTGCTTGGGATAACCCGACGTACATATGGCACACTGACTGAATGATAACTTGTATTAGTCTACTTGGGATAACCCGATGTACATATGGCACACTAACTGAATGATAACTTGTATTAGTCTACTTGGGATAACCCGACGTACATATGGCACACTAACTGAATGATAACTTGTATTAGTCTACTTGGGATAACCCGACGTACATATGGCACACTAACTGAATGATAACTTGTATTAGTCTACTTGGGATAACCCGACGTACATATGGCACACTAACTGAATGATAACTTGTATTAGTCTACTTGGGATAACCCGACGTACATATGGCACACTGACTGAATGATAACTTGTATTAGTCTACTTGGGATAACCCGACGTACATATGGCACACTGACTGAATGATAACTTGTATTAGTCTACTTGGGATAACCCGACGTACATATGGCACACTAACTGAATGATAACTTGTATTAGTCTACTTGGGTTAACCCGACGTACATATGGCACACTGACTGAATGATAACTTGTATTAGTCTGCTTGGGATAACCCAACGTACATATGGCACACTAACTGAATGATAACTTGTATTAGTCTACTTGGGATAACCCAACGTACATATGGCACACTAACAGAATGATAACTTGTATTAGTCTACTTGGGATAACCCGACGTACATATGGCACACTAACAGCATGATAACTTGTATTAGTCTGCTTGGGATAACCCAACGTACATATGGCACACTAACTGAATGATAACTTGTATTAGTCTACTTGGGTTAACCCGACGTACATATGGCACACTGACTGAATGATAACTTGTATTAGTCTACTTGGGATAACCCGACGTACATATGGCACACTGACTGAATGATAACTTGTATTAGTCTACTTGGGATAACCCGACGTACATATGGCACACTAACAGAATGATAACTTGTATTAGTCTACTTGGGTTAACCCGACGTACATATGGCACACTAACAGAATGATAACTTGTATTAGTCTACTTGGGTTAACCCGACGTACATATGGCACACTAACAGAATGATAACTTGTATTAGTCTACTTGGGATAACCCGACGTACATATGGCACACTAACTGAATGATAAATTGTATTAGTCTACTTGGGATAACCCGACGTACATATGGCACACTAACTGAATGATAAATTGTATTAGTCTACTTGGGATAACCCGACGTACATATGGCACACTAACTGAATGATAACTTGTATTAGTCTACTTGGGTTAACCCGACGTACATATGGCACACTAACTGAATGATAACTTGTATTAGTCTACTTGGGATAACCCGACGTACATATGGCACACTAACAGCATGATAACTTGTATTAGTCTGCTTGGGATAACCCGACGTACATATGGCACACTAACTGAATGATTACTTGTATTAGTCTACTTGGGATAACCCGACGTACATATGGCACACTGTCTGAATGATAACTTGTATTAGTCTACTTGGGATAACCCGACGTACATATGGCACACTAACTGAATGATAACTTGTATTAGTCTACTTGGGTTAACCCGACGTACATATGGCACACTAACTGAATGATAACTTGTATTAGTCTACTTGGGATAACCCGACGTACATATGGCACACTGACTGAATGATAACTTGTATTAGTCTACTTGGGATAACCCGACGTACATATGGCACACTAACAGCATGATAACTTGTATTAGTCTGCTTGGGATAACCCGACGTACATATGGCACACTGACTGAATGATAACTTGTATTAGTCTACTTGGGATAACCCGACGTACATATGGCACACTAACTGAATGATAACTTGTATTAGTCTACTTGGGATAACCCGACGTACATATGGCACACTAACAGAATGATAACTTGTATTAGTCTACTTGGGTTAACCCGACGTACATATGGCACACTGACTGAATGATAACTTGTATTAGTCTACTTGGGATAACCCGACGTACATATGGCACACTGACTGAATGATAACTTGTATTAGTCTACTTGGGATAATCTGACGTACAAATGGCACACTGACTGAATGATAACTTGTATTAGTCTGCTTGGGATAACCCGACGTACATATGGCACACTAACAGCATGATAACTTGTATTAGTCTGCTTGGGATAACCCGATGTACATATGGCACACTAACTGAATGATAACTTGTATTAGTCTGCTTGGGTTAACCCGACGTACATATGGCACACTAACTGAATGATAACTTGTATTAGTCTACTTGGGATAACCCGACGTAGATATGGCACACTAACAGAATGATAACTTGTATTAGTCTACTTGGGATAACCCGACGTACATATGGCACACTAACTGAATGATAACTTGTATTAGTCTACTTGGGATAACCCGACGTACATATGGCACACTAACTGAATGATAACTTGTATTAGTCTACTTGGGATAACCCGATGTACATATGGCACACTAACTGAATGATAACTTGTATTAGGATACTTGGGATAACCCGACGTACATATGGCACACTCACTGAATGATAACTTGTATTAGTCTACTTGTGATAATCCGACGTACATATGGCACACTAACTGAATGATAACTTGTATTAGTCTACTTGGGATAACCCGACGTACATATGGCACACTAACTGAATGATAACTTGTATTAGTCTACTTGGGATAACCCGACGTACATATGGCACACTGACTGAATGATAACTTGTATTAGTCTGCTTGGGATAACCCGACGTACATATGGCACACTAACAGCATGATAACTTGTATTAGTCTGCTTGGGATAACCCGACGTACATATGGCACACTGACTGAATGATAACTTGTATTAGTCTACTTGGGATAACCCGATGTACATATGGCACACTAACTGAATGATAACTTGTATTAGTCTACTTGGGATAACCCGACGTACATATGGCACACTAACTGAATGATAACTTGTATTAGTCTACTTGGGATAACCCGACGTACATATGGCACACTAACTGAATGATAACTTGTATTAGTCTACTTGGGATAACCCGACGTACATATGGCACACTGACTGAATGATAACTTGTATTAGTCTACTTGGGATAACCCGACGTACATATGGCACACTGACTGAATGATAACTTGTATTAGGATACTGTAAATATATTGAAACACACTGACAATTCTATTTCTGTTTAACAGGCGTGTTAATCCCCAGGATGGAGAAGTTTGAAGTCTGGTTTATCACAGCGCAGTATTAAGTCCGGGGGTCTCAGTCAGTCCGTGATGCTCCCAGCAGGTCATCATACATGTGAACATACCTGACTGTTATATCCTTACTGGAAGGAGAAATGTCAAAATGGCGCCAGGTACTGTGGTGACATCATCGCGTGTGCCCCAGTGACATGCCCATTGTCATAGCAACGCGACCACCATAGAGGTAAATGGCAGCTGCAACTTAACAAGAATAACAAATAGGTCTTTTAAGTGATTTTTAACATCACCATATTATTTTGATCCATTTCTGACAAGACCACACAGCATGTCCTTATTGAAGAAACCACTGTGGTACTCTGCAGAGGGGGCCAAAATAGTAAGAAACCAAAAGCTAACATTTAGTAATTATATAGGAAGATAGAAAGGGCTATAAGAGTTGGCTGAAAGAGGCAAAGCAGAACTTCCAAAGCAAACGCAGGAGAGAAAATAGCCCAGTCAGTGAAAAAGTGGGATAAAACATTTTTTAGATACATAAATGAGAAAAGGAAAGTAAAACAAGGATTAGTTAGATTAAAAACAAAAGAAGGATGCTATGTAGAAGAGGATAAAGGCCTAGCAGACTGCCTTAATGAATATTGTTGTTCAGTTTTTACAAATGAAAATGAGGGTAAGGGACCTAATTTAGGGAAAAAGACTAATGAGTCTGTTGATGCATGTAAGTTTACAGAGGAAGAGGTTTTACTTCAGCTGTCTAAAGTAAAGACAAATAAGTCGATGGGACCTGATGGGATACATCCAAAGTTATTAAAAGAACTTAGTGGTGTACTAGCAAAACCGTTAACAGATTTATTTAACCAATCATTGTTAACGGGAGTAGTTCCAGAGGATTGGAAATTAGTTAATGTTGTGCCCATTCACAAGAAAGGTAGTAGGGAGGAGGCGGGCAACTATAGACCAGTAAGTCTTACTTCAGTAGTGGGGAAAATAATGGAAACCTTGTTAAAGTATAGGATTGTTGAACATCTAAAGTCGCTTGGATTTCAAGATCAGAGACAGCATGGGTTTACTTCAGGGAGATCATGCCAAACTAATCTTATTGATTTTTTTGATTGGGTAACTAAAATAATAGATCAGGGTGGTGCAGTAGACATTGCTTACCTAGATTTCAGTAAGGCTTTTGACACTGTCGCACATAGAAGGCTTATCAATAAACTGAAATCTTTGAGTTTGGATTTCAATATTGTTGAATGGATTAGACAATGGCTGAGTGACAGGCAACAGAGGGTTGTAGTCAATGGGGTATATTCGATGCAAGGTCTTGTTACTAGTGGGGTACCTCAGGGATCTGTACTTGGACCCATTCTCTATAATATTGTTATGAGTGATATTGCAGAAGGTCTTGTTACTAGTGGGGCACCTCAGGGAGCTGTACTTGGACCCATTCTCTATAATATTGTTATTAGTGATATTGCAGAAGGTCTTGTTACTAGTGGGGTACCTCAGGGGTCTGTACTTGGACCCATTCTCTATAATATTGTTATTAGTGATATTGCAGAAGGTCTTGTTACTAGTGAGGTACCTCAGGGGTCTGTACTTGGACCCATTCTCTATAATATTGTTATTATTGATATTGCAGAAGGTCTTGTTACTAGTGGGGTACCTCAGGGGTCTGTACTTGGACCCATTCTCTATAATATTGTTATTAGTGATATTGCAGAAGGTCTTGTTACTAGTGGGGTACCTCAGGGGTCTGTACTTGGACCCATTCTCTATAATATTGTTATTAGCGATATTGCAGAAGGTCTTGTTACTAGTGGGGTACCTCAGGGATCTGTACTTGGACCCATTCTCTATAATATTGTTATTAGTGATATTGCAGAAGGTCTTGTTACTAGTGGGGTACCTCAGGGATCTGTTCTTGGACCCATTCTCTATAATATTGTTATTAGTGATATTGCAGAAGGTCTTGTTACTAGTGGGGTACCTCAGGGATCTGTTCTTGGACCCATTCTCTATAATATTGTTATTAGTGATATTGCAGAAGGTCTTGTTACTAGTGGGGTACCCCAGGGGTCTGTACTTGGACCCATTCTCTATAATATTGTTATTAGTGATATTGCAGAAGGTCTTGTTACTAGTGGGGTACCTCAGGGATCTGTACTTGGACCCATTCTCTATAATAGTTTTATTAGTGATATTGCAGAAGGTCTTGTTACTAGTGGGGTACCCCAGGGGTCTGTACTTGGACCCATTCTCTATAATATTGTTATTAGTGATATTGCAGAAGGTCTTGTTACTAGTGGGGTACCTCAGGGGTCTGTACTTGGACCCATTCTCTATAATATTGTTATTAGTGATATTGCAGAAGGTCTTGTTACTAGTGGGGTATCTCAGGGGTCTGTACTTGGACCCATTCTCTTTAATAGTTTTATTAGCGATATTGCAGAAGGTCTTGTTACTAGTGGGGTACCTCAGGGATCTGTTCTTGGACCCATTCTCTATAATATTGATTTTAGTGATATTGCAGAAGGTCTTGTTACTAGTGGGGTATCTCCGGGGTCTGTACTTGGACCCATTCTCTTTAATAGTTTTATTAGCGATATTGCAGAAGGTCTTGTTACTAGTGGGGTACCTCAGGGGTCTGTACTTGGACCCATTCTCTATAATATTGTTATTAGTGATATTGCAGAAGGTCTTGTTACTAGTGGGGTACCTCAGGGGTCTGTACTTGGACCCATTCTCTATAATATTGTTATTAGTGATATTGCGGAAGGTCTTGTTACTAGTGGGGTACCTCAGGGAGCTGTACTTGGACCCATTCTCTATAATATTGTTATTAGTGATATTGCAGAAGGTCTTGTTACTAGTGGGGTACCTCAGGGATCTGTTCTTGGACCCATTCTCTATAATATTGTTATTAGTGATATTGCAGAAGGTCTTGTTACTAGTGGGGTACCTCAGGGATCTGTTCTTGGACCCATTCTCTATAATATTGTTATTAGCGATATTGCAGAAGGTCTTGTTACTAGTGGGGTACCTCAGGGATCTGTACTTGGACCCATTCTCTATAATATTGTTATTAGTGATATTGCAGAAGGTCTTGTTACTAGTGGGGTACCTCAGGGGTCTGTACTTGGACCCATTCTCTATAATATTGTTATTAGTGATATTGCAGAAGGTCTTGTTACTAGTGGGGTACCTCAGGGGTCTGTACTTGGACCCATTCTCTATAATATTGTTATTAGTGATATTGCAGAAGGTCTTGTTACTAGTGGGGTATCTCTTTTCCTCTCTCTCATGTCCTTCTGTCATGCTCCTTTCCCTTCCCATGTCTGTCGCACTCCTCTCGCTCCCCGTCCCTCTGTCTCTCTTCCTTTCATGTCCGTTTCTCTCCTCTTCCTTCCCAGCTCTCTGTCTCTCCTCACCCATGTCTGTCTGTCTCTCCTCTGCCATCCCATGTCTCTGTCTCTCCTCTCCCTTCCCATGTCTCTCTGTCTCTCCTCTCCCTTCCCATGTCTGTCTGTCTCTCCTCTGCCATCCCATGTCTCTGTCTCTCCTCTCCCTTCCCATGTCTCTCTGTCTCTCCTCTCCCTTCCCATGTCTGTCTGTCTCTCCTCTGCCATCCCATGTCTCTCTGTCTCTCTCCTCCCTTCCCATGTCTCTCTGTCTCTCCTCTCCCTTCCCATGTCTCTCTGTCTCTCCTCGGCCATCCCATGTCTCTCTGTCTCTCCTCGGCCATCCCATGTCTTTCTGTCTCTCCTCTCCCTTCCCATGTCTCTCTATTCTCTACCTTCTATGTCTTTGTCCCTCTAAACAAGCATGTGTTTCTCCTCTTCCCAATAGCTGTCTCTTTTCCTCCTCTCCACGTCTGTGTTCTCTACTCTCTCCCCAACCCGTCAGTGCTCTCTCTTCTCTCTCCCCCATCAGTGTTTTCTCATCTCTCTCCCCCCCCCAGTGGTGTATCTTTGTTTTGTGCTCCCCTAGGCAGACAAAATTTGGGCACCCCTCCCCTACCCACGATGCACACCCACAGCATGCCACATCACCCCATTTACATGCCTCCATCAGCCCATTACATACACATTGCCAATATAATTTGCCATTAATATTCCCCAGCCAATTTGCCCAATAGAATGCCAGTATAATTTGCCATTAATATGCCCCAGCCAATTTGTCCAATAATATGCCAGTATTATTTGTCATTAATAAGTCACAGCCAATTTCCCCAATAATATGCCAGTATTTGCCATTTAATATGCCCCTGCCAATTTGCCCAATATTGTGCCAGTATTATTTGTCATTAATATTCCCCAGCCAATTTGCCCAATAATATGCCAGTATTATTTGCCATTTAATATGTCCCTGCTAATTTGCCCAATAGTATGCCAGTGTTTGCCATTTAATATGCCCCAGCCAATTTGCCTGATATTAAGTCAGTTTTATTTGCCATTTAATATGCCCTTGCCAATTTGCCCAATATTATGATAGTATTATATGCCATTAATATGCCGCTGCCAATTTGCACAATAATATGCCAGTAATATTTGCCATTAATAAGCTACAGCCAATTTGCCCATTAATATACCAGTATTTTTTTTATTTAATATGCCCCAGCCAATTTGCCCAATAGTATGCCAGTGTTATTTGCCATTTAATATGCCCCAGCCAATTCGCCCAACAATATGCCAGTATTATTTGCCATTAATATTCCCCTGCCCAGGGCCGTCTTTAACGTGGGGAAAACGGGGCAGCTGCCCTGGGCCCAGTTACTCCTGGGGGGCCCAAGGCAGCTGTCCCGTGGGCCCCTGCTTGCCATGTTCACAGCGCATTGCGCTTGTGAACGTTTTTTTCCGGCAAGCCGCATCTGCTGGATGCGATGACCGGAAAAAAAAGAAGAAAATAAATCTGACGCCGGATGCAGGAGGGAAGACTGTACGAAGGAGACGTCCGGCCTGGACACGGAGCAGAAGCATTCAGTGAGTACTGGGGGGGTTGGGGGGGGGGATTACAGGCATCTGAATGGCACAATATTCCTGGGTTCTGACTGGCACAATATTACTGGTATCTGACTGGCACAATATTACTGGTATCTGAGTGGCACAATATTACTGGGCTCTGGCTGGCACAATATTACTGGGCTCTGAGTGGCACAATATTACTGGGCTCTGGCTGGCACAATATTACTGGTATCTGACTGGCACAATATTACTGGGTTCTGACTGGCACAATATTACTGGGTTCTGGCTGGCACAATATTACTGGGTTCTGACTGGCACAATATTACTGGGCTCTGACTGGCACAATATTACTGGTATCTGACTGGCACAATATTACTGGGTTCTGACTGGCACAATATTACTGGGTTCTGGCTGGCACAATATTACTGGGTTCTGACTGGCACAATATTACTGGGCTCTGACTGGCACAATATTACTGGGTTCTGACTGGCACAATATTACTGGGTTCTGACTGGCACAATATTACTGGTATCTGACTGGCACAATATTACTGGGATCTGACTGGCACAATATTACTGGGTTCTGACTGGCACAATATTACTGGGCTCTGACTGGCACAATATTACTGGGTTCTGACTGGCACAATATTACTGGGTTCTGAGTGGCACAATATTACTGGGCTCTGACTGGCACAATATTACTGGGCTCTGACTGGCACAATATTACTGGGCTCTGACTGGCACAATATTACTGGGTTCTGACTGGCACAATATTACTGGGTTCTGAGTGGCACAATATTACTGGGTTCTGAGTGGCACAATATTACTGGGTTCTGACTGGCACAATATTACTGGGTTCTGAATGGCACAATATTACTAGGCTCTGAGTGGCACAATATTACTGGGCTCTGAGTGGCACAATATTACTGCGCTCTGACTGGCACAATATTACTGGGTTCTGACTGGCACAATATTACTGGGCTCTGAGTGGCACAATATTACTAGGCTCTGAGTGGCACAATATTACTGGGCTCTGAGTGGCACAATATTACTGGGCTCTGAGTGGCACAATATTACTGGTATCTGACTGGCACAATATTACTGGGCTCTGACTGGCACAATATTACTGGGCTCTGAGTGGCACAATATTACTAGGCTCTGAGTGGCACAATATTACTGGTATCTGACTGGCACAATATTACTGGGCTCTGACTGGCACAATATTACTGGGCTCTGACTGGCACAATAATACTGGGCTCTGACTGGCACAATATTACTGGGTTCTGACTGGCACAATATTACTGGGCTCTGAATGGCATAACAATTATGGCATCTTAATGGTACAATAATACTGGTATCTTAATGGACAAATTGGCTGGGGCATCTTAATAGTACATTATTACTGTTATCTGAATGGCACAATAATATTGGCATTTTAATGGGAAACATGTCTGTGGCATATTTATGGCAAAATAATACTGAATATTAATGGCAAACTAATATTGGCATATTGATGGGCACTTTGACTGTGGCATATTTAATGGACAAATGGTGCCATATTTTAACAGGCATACTGTTGCATATGCAATGTCAAAGTGACTGTAGCATGTTCTGTGGGGAAAAATAACATGTACTATGGGGGAAAGTGACAATGTGTCTTTTTTCTGCATGGGCAGTACAGTGGAACAAAGTGAAACTGTGGTATGTTCTGTGGGGCAAATTTACACTGTAGCATGAGAAATTGTGTGGGTTCAATATGAGTGCAAGCCATGTGCTGTGGGTGCAATATAGGTGCATGACAAGTGCTGTGGGTGCAATATAGGTGCATGACAAGTGCTGTGGGTGCAATAGAGGTGCATGACAAGTGTTGTGGGTGCAATATAGGTGCATGACAAGTGCTGTGGGTGCAATATAGGTGCATGACAAGTGCTGTGGGTGCAATATAGGTGCATGCCATGTGCTATAGGTGCATGACAAGTGCTGTGGGTGCAATATAGGTGCATGACAAGTGCTGTGGGTGCAATATAGGTGCAAGACAAGTGCTGTGGGTGCAATATAGGTGCATGACAAGTGTTGTGGGTGCAATATAGGTGCATGACAAGTGCTGTGGGTGCAATATAGGTGCATGACAAGTGCTGTGGGTGCAATATAGGTGCATGACAAGTGCTGTGGGTGCAATATAGGTGCAAGACAAGTGCTGTGGGTCAATATATGTGCATGACAAGTGCTGTGGGTCAATATATGTGCATGACAAGTGCTGTGGGAGCAATATAGGAGCAAAACAAGTGCTGTGTGAAGTCCTTTAGGTGCAATGTGGGTGCATAAAAAGGGAATAAAAACAAGAAATACAACTCTTCAATAACATTTTTATTACATATGAAAATAGTTGAATATAATATTAAGAAGTCCATATAAGTATAAATGTAACTAGTGAGAGAGAGCGAGATGTGTATAGATAATTATAAATATATATGAACATATGTAAGTGCTCTCTAATATCTGTGTATATGTTTGTCATTTAGGTAATGAGTAGTTGTAGTGCAGTGTTGCATAGTAAGATGTTATACATATTGCAGCCATATATACACATTTTATATCCAAATATACAAGTTATACACTGCAATTATACACGTAATATACACATTTTATTCAATGCAAGAAAAATCCAACGGTGTGTGTGCTAATTATTATGTTTGTGTGTGTGTGTGTGTGTGTGTGTGTGTGTGTGTGGGGGGTAACATTGTGATGGATGGAGTGATTGCATGCAGGGGAGGGGGCAGGGTACAGGGGGCCCAAGCAAATGCTTGCCCAGGGTCCAATCACTAATAAAGATGGGCCTGCCCCAGCCGATTTGCCCAATAATATGCCAGTATTATTTGCCATTTAATATTCCCTGACAATTTCCCCAGTACATCCCCCCATCTCCCCAGCACTTACCTTTTTCCCTGGTGGCTAGTGGCAGGCAGCATGGTCTCCTCCACGCTGCCTGTTTGGCTCCCCGGCAGTTGTGCAGAGAGGTCATGTGACCCGGTGTGCGTCTGACGTCAGAGCGACGGTCACGTGACCTATAAGCACTTCCCTGTCACACACTGCACGGAGGTTTCTCTGTCACACACTGCACGGAGGTTTCTCTGTCACACTGCACGGAGGTTTCTCTGTCACACTGCACGGAGGTTTCTCTGTCACACTGCACGGAGGTTTCTCTGTCACACACTGCGCGGAGGTTTCTCTGTCACACTGCACGGAGGTTTCTCTGTCACACACTGCGCGGAGGTTTCTCTATCACACACTGCACGGAGGTTTCTCTGTCACACACTGCACGGAGGTTTCTCTGTCACACACTGCACGGAGGTTTCTCTGTCACTCTGCACGGAGGTTTCTCTGTCACACTGCACGGAGGTTTCTCTGTCACACTGCACGGAGGTTTCTCTGTCACACACAGCGCGGAGGTTTCTCTGTCACACACTGCACGGAGGTTTCTCTGTCACACTGCACGGAGGTTTCTCTGTCACACTGCACGGAGGTTTCCCTGTCACACACTGCACGGAGGTTTCTCTGTCACACTGCACGGAGGTTTCTCTGTCACACACTGCACGGAGGTTTCTCTGTCACACACTGCGCGGAGGTTTCTCTGTCACACTGCACGGAGGTTTCTCTGTCACACACTGCACGGAGGTTTCTCTATCACACTGCACGGAGGTTTCTCTGTCACACACTGCACGGAGGTTTCTCTGTCACACTGCACGGAGGTTTCTCTGTCACACACTGCACGGAGGTTTCTCTGTCACACACTGCGCGGAGGTTTCTCTGTCACACACTGCGCGGAGGTTTCTCTATCACACTGCACGGAGGTTTCTCTCTCACACACTGCACGGAGGTTTCTCTGTCACACTGCACGGAGGTTTCTCTGTCACACTGCACGGAGGTTTCTCTGTCACACACTGCACGGAGGTTTCTCTGTCACTCTGCACGGAGGTTTCTCTGTCACACACTGCACGGAGGTTTCTCTGTCACACTGCACGGAGGTTTCTCTGTCACACTGCAAGGAGGTTTCTCTGTCACACTGCGCGGAGGTTTCTCTGTCACACACTGCACGGAGGTTTCTCTGTCACACACTGCACGGAGGTTTCTCTGTCACACACTGCACGGAGGTTTCTCTGTCACACACTGCACGGAGGTTTCTCTGTCACACACTGCACGGAGGTTTCTCTGTCACACTGCACGGAGGTTTCTCTGTCACACACTGCACGGAGGTTTCTCTGTCACACTGCACGGAGGTTTCTCTGTCACACACTGCACGGAGGTTTCTCTGTCACACTGCGCGGAGGTTTCTCTGTCACACACTGCACGGAGGTTTCTCTGTCACACTGCACGGAGGTTTCTCTGTCACACTGCACGGAGGTTTCTCTGTCACACTGCACGGAGGTTTCTCTGTCACACACTGCACGGAGATTTCTCTGTCACACACTGCACGGAGGTTTCTCTGTCACACTGCACGGAGGTTTCTCTGTCACACACTGCACGGAGGTTTCTCTGTCACACTGCACGGAGGTTTCTCTGTCACACACTGCACGGAGGTTTCTCTGTCACACTGCGCGGAGGTTTCTCTGTCACACACTGCACGGAGGTTTCTCTGTCACACTGCACGGAGGTTTCTCTGTCACACTGCACGGAGGTTTCTCTGTCACACACTGCACGGAGGTTTCTCTGTCACACTGCACGGAGGTTTCTCTGTCACACTGCACGGAGGTTTCTCTGTCACACTGCACGGAGGTTTCTCTGTCACACACTGCACGGAGGTTTCTCTGTCACACACTGCACGGAGGTTTCTCTGTCACACTGCACGGAGGTTTCTCTGTCACTCTGCACGGAGGTTTCTCTGTCACACACTGCACGGAGGTTTCTCTGTCACACACTGCACGGAGGTTTCTCTGTCACACACTGCACGGAGGTTTCCCTGTCACACACTGCACGGAGGTTTCTCTGTCACACTGCACGGAGGTTTCTCTGTCACACACTGCACGGAGGTTTCCCTGTCACACTCTGCACGGAGGTTTCTCTGTCACACACTGCACGGAGGTTTCCCTGTCACACACTGCACGGAGGTTTCTCTGTCACACACTGCACGGAGGTTTCTCTGTCACACTGCGCGGAGGTTTCTCTCTCACACACTGCACGGAGGTTTCTCTGTCACACACTGCACGGAGGTTTCTCTGTCACACTGCACGGAGGTTTCTCTGTCACACACTGCACGGAGGTTTCTCTGTCACACTGCACGGAGGTTTCTCTGTCACACACTGCACGGAGGTTTCTCTGTCACACTCTGCACGGAGGTTTCTCTGTCACACACTGCACGGAGGTTTCTCTGTCACACACTGCACGGAGGTTTCTCTGTCACACTGCACGGAGGTTTCTCTGTCACACACTGCACGGAGGTTTCCCTGTCACACACTGCACGGAGGTTTCTCTGTCACACTGCACGGAGGTTTCTCTGTCACACACTGCGCGGAGGTTTCTCTATCACACACTGCACGGAGGTTTCTCTGTCACACACTGCACGGAGGTTTCTCTGTCACACTGCACGGAGGTTTCTCTGTCACACTGCACGGAGGTTTCTCTGTCACACTGCACGGAGGTTTCTCTGTCACACTGCACGGAGGTTTCTCTGTCACACTGCACGGAGGTTTCTCTGTCACACACTGCACGGAGGTTTCTCTGTCACACTGCACGGAGGTTTCTCTGTCACACACTGCACGGAGGTTTCTCTGTCACACACTGCACGGAGGTTTCTCTGTCACACACTGCACGGAGGTTTCTCTGTCACACTGCACGGAGGTTTCTCTGTCACACTGCACGGAGGTTTCTCTGTCACACTGCACGGAGGTTTCTCTGTCACACTCTGCACGGAGGTTTCTCTGTCACACACTGCACGGAGGTTTCTCTGTCACACTGCACGGAGGTTTCTCTGTCACACACTGCACGGAGGTTTCTCTGTCACACACTGCGCGGAGGTTTCTCTGTCACACTGCACGGAGGTTTCTCTGTCACACTGCACGGAGGTTTCTCTGTCACACACTGCACGGAGGTTTCTCTGTCACACACTGCACGGAGGTTTCTCTGTCACACTGCACGGAGGTTTCTCTGTCACACACTGCACGGAGGTTTCTCTGTCACACTTGCCGGAGGTTTCTCTGTCACACTTGCCGGAGGTTTCTCTGTCACACACTGCACGGAGGTTTCTCTGTCACACACTGCGCGGAGGTTTCTCTGTCACACTGCACGGAGGTTTCTCTGTCACACACTGCACGGAGGTTTCTCTGTCACACACTGCACGGAGGTTTCTCTGTCACACACTGCACGGAGGTTTCTCTGTCACACACTGCACGGAGGTTTCCCTGTCACACTCTGCACGGAGGTTTCTCTGTCACACACTGCACGGAGGTTTCCCTGTCACACACTGCACGGAGGTTTCTCTGTCACACACTGCACGGAGGTTTCTCTGTCACACTGCGCGGAGGTTTCTCTCTCACACACTGCGCGGAGGTTTCTCTGTCACACACTGCACGGAGGTTTCTCTGTCACACACTGCACGGAGGTTTCTCTGTCACACTGCACGGAGGTTTCTCTGTCACACACTGCACGGAGGTTTCTCTGTCACACACTGCACGGAGGTTTCTCTGTCACACACTGCACGGAGGTTTCTCTGTCACACACTGCACGGAGGTTTCTCTGTCACACTGCACGGAGGTTTCTCTGTCACACACTGCACGGAGGTTTCTCTGTCACACTGCACGGAGGTTTCTCTGTCACACACTGCACGGAGGTTTCTCTGTCACACTCTGCACGGAGGTTTCTCTGTCACACACTGCACGGAGGTTTCTCTGTCACACACTGCACGGAGGTTTCTCTGTCACACTGCACGGAGGTTTCTCTGTCACACACTGCACGGAGGTTTCCCTGTCACACACTGCACGGAGGTTTCTCTGTCACACTGCACGGAGGTTTCACTGTCACACACTGCGCGGAGGTTTCTCTATCACACACTGCACGGAGGTTTCTCTGTCACACACTGCGCGGAGGTTTCTCTGTCACACTGCACGGAGGTTTCTCTGTCACACTGCGCGGAGGTTTCTCTGTCACACTGCGCGGAGGTTTCTCTGTCACACACTGCACGGAGGTTTCTCTGTCACACTGCACGGAGGTTTCTCTGTCACACACTGCACGGAGGTTTCTCTGTCACACACTGCACGGAGGTTTCTCTGTCACACACTGCATGGAGGTTTCTCTGTCACACTGCACGGAGGTTTCTCTGTCACACACTGCACGGAGGTTACCCTGTCACACACTGCACGGAGGTTTCTCTGTCACACTGCACGGAGGTTTCTCTGTCACACACTGCGCGGAGGTTTCTCTGTCACACACTGCATGGAGGTTTCTCTGTCACACTGCACGGAGGTTTCTCTGTCACACACTGCACGGAGGTTTCCCTGTCACACACTGCACGGAGGTTTCTCTGTCACACTGCACGGAGGTTTCTCTGTCACACACTGCGCGGAGGTTTCTCTATCACACACTGCACGGAGGTTTCTCTGTCACACACTGCGCGGAGGTTTCTCTGTCACACTGCACGGAGGTTTCTCTGTCACACTGCACGGAGGTTTCTCTGTCACACTGCACGGAGGTTTCTCTGTCACACACTGCACGGAGGTTTCTCTGTCACACTGCACGGAGGTTTCTCTGTCACACTGCACGGAGGTTTCTCTGTCACACACTGCACGGAGGTTTCTCTGTCACACACTGCACGGAGGTTTCTCTCTCACACACTGCACGGAGGTTTCTCTGTCACACACTGCACGGAGGTTTCTCTGTCACACTGCACGGAGGTTTCTCTGTCACACACTGCGCGGAGGTTTCTCTGTCACACTGCACGGAGGTTTCTCTGTCACACACTGCACGGAGGTTTCTCTGTCACACACTGCGCGGAGGTTTCTCTGTCACACTGCACGGAGGTTTCTCTGTCACACTGCACGGAGGTTTCTCTGTCACACACTGCACGGAGGTTTCTCTGTCACACACTGCACGGAGGTTTCTCTGTCACACTGCACGGAGGTTTCTCTGTCACACACTGCACGGAGGTTTCTCTGTCACACTTGCCGGAGGTTTCTCTGTCACACTTGCCGGAGGTTTCTCTGTCACACACTGCACGGAGGTTTCTCTGTCACACACTGCGCGGAGGTTTCTCTGTCACACTGCACGGAGGTTTCTCTGTCACACACTGCACGGAGGTTTCTCTGTCACACACTGCACGGAGGTTTCTCTGTCACACACTGCACGGAGGTTTCTCTGTCACACTGCACGGAGGTTTCCCTGTCACACTTGCCGGAGGTTTCTCTGTCACACTTGCCGGAGGTTTCTCTGTCACACACTGCACGGAGGTTTCTCTGTCACACACTGCGCGGAGGTTTCTCTGTCACACTGCACGGAGGTTTCTCTGTCACACACTGCACGGAGGTTTCTCTGTCACACACTGCACGGAGGTTTCTCTGTCACACACTGCACGGAGGTTTCTCTGTCACACTGCACGGAGGTTTCTCTGTCACACACTGCACGGAGGTTTCTCTGTCACACTGCACGGAGGTTTCTCTGTCACACACTGCACGGAGGTTTCTCTGTCACACACTGCACGGAGGTTTCTCTGTCACACACTGCACGGAGGTTTCTCTGTCACACACTGCACGGAGGTTTCTCTGTCTCACACTGCACGGAGGTTTCTCTATCACACTGCACGGAGGTTTCTCTGTCACACTGCACAGAGGTTTCTCTGTCACACTGCGCGGAGGTTTCTCTGTCACACTGCGCGGAGGTTTCTCTGTCACACACTGCACGGAGGTTTCTCTGTCACACTGCACGGAGGTTTCTCTGTCACACACTGCACGGAGGTTTCTCTGTCACACACTGCACGGAGGTTTCTCTGTCACACACTGCACGGAGGTTTCTCTGTCACATACTGCACGGAGGTTTCTCTGTCACACACTGCACGGAGGTTTCTCTGTCACACACTGCACGGAGGTTTCTCTGTCACACTGCACGGAGGTTTCTCTATCACACTGCACGGAGGTTTCTCTGTCACACACTGCACGGAGGTTTCTCTGTCACACACTGCACGGAGGTTTCTCTATCACACTGCACGGAGGTTTCTCTGTCACACTGCACGGAGGTTTCTCTGTCACACACTGCACGGAGGTTTCTCTGTCACACACTGCACGGAGGTTTCTCTGTCACACACTGCACGGAGGTTTCTCTCTCACACACTGCACGGAGGTTTCTCTGTCACACTGCACGGAGGTTTCTCTGTCACACTGCACGGAGGTTTCTCTGTCACACTGCACGGAGGTTTCTCTGTCACACTGCACGGAGGTTTCTCTGTCACACACTGCACGGAGGTTTCTCTATCACACACTGCACGGAGGTTTCTCTATCACACACTGCACGGAGGTTTCTCTGTCACACACTGCACGGAGGTTTCTCTGTCACACACTGCACGGAGGTTTCTCTGTCACACTGCGCGGAGGTTTCTCTGTCACACACTGCGCGGAGGTTTCTCTGTCACACTGCACGGAGGTTTCTCTGTCACACACTGCGCGGAGGTTTCTCTGTCACACTGCACGGAGGTTTCTCTGTCACACACTGCACGGAGGTTTCTCTATCACACACTGCACGGAGGTTTCCCTGTCACACACTGCACGGAGGTTTCTCTGTCACACTGCACGGAGGTTTCTCTGTCACACACTGCACGGAGGTTTCTCTGTCACACACTGCGCGGAGGTTTCTCTGTCACACTGCACGGAGGTTTCTCTGTCACACACTGCACGGAGGTTTCTCTATCACACTGCACGGAGGTTTCTCTGTCACACACTGCACGGAGGTTTCTCTGTCACACTGCACGGAGGTTTCTCTGTCACACACTGCACGGAGGTTTCTCTGTCACACACTGCGCGGAGGTTTCTCTGTCACACACTGCGCGGAGGTTTCTCTATCACACTGCACGGAGGTTTCTCTCTCACACACTGCACGGAGGTTTCTCTGTCACACTGCACGGAGGTTTCTCTGTCACACTGCACGGAGGTTTCTCTGTCACACACTGCACGGAGGTTTCTCTGTCACTCTGCACGGAGGTTTCTCTGTCACACACTGCACGGAGGTTTCTCTGTCACACTGCACGGAGGTTTCTCTGTCACACTGCAAGGAGGTTTCTCTGTCACACTGCGCGGAGGTTTCTCTGTCACACACTGCACGGAGGTTTCTCTGTCACACACTGCACGGAGGTTTCTCTGTCACACACTGCACGGAGGTTTCTCTGTCACACACTGCACGGAGGTTTCTCTGTCACACACTGCACGGAGGTTTCTCTGTCACACTGCACGGAGGTTTCTCTGTCACACACTGCACGGAGGTTTCTCTGTCACACTGCACGGAGGTTTCTCTGTCACACACTGCACGGAGGTTTCTCTGTCACACTGCGCGGAGGTTTCTCTGTCACACACTGCACGGAGGTTTCTCTGTCACACTGCACGGAGGTTTCTCTGTCACACTGCACGGAGGTTTCTCTGTCACACTGCACGGAGGTTTCTCTGTCACACACTGCACGGAGATTTCTCTGTCACACACTGCACGGAGGTTTCTCTGTCACACTGCACGGAGGTTTCTCTGTCACACACTGCACGGAGGTTTCTCTGTCACACTGCACGGAGGTTTCTCTGTCACACACTGCACGGAGGTTTCTCTGTCACACTGCGCGGAGGTTTCTCTGTCACACACTGCACGGAGGTTTCTCTGTCACACTGCACGGAGGTTTCTCTGTCACACTGCACGGAGGTTTCTCTGTCACACACTGCACGGAGGTTTCTCTGTCACACTGCACGGAGGTTTCTCTGTCACACTGCACGGAGGTTTCTCTGTCACACTGCACGGAGGTTTCTCTGTCACACACTGCACGGAGGTTTCTCTGTCACACACTGCACGGAGGTTTCTCTGTCACACTGCACGGAGGTTTCTCTGTCACTCTGCACGGAGGTTTCTCTGTCACACACTGCACGGAGGTTTCTCTGTCACACACTGCACGGAGGTTTCTCTGTCACACACTGCACGGAGGTTTCCCTGTCACACACTGCACGGAGGTTTCTCTGTCACACTGCACGGAGGTTTCTCTGTCACACACTGCACGGAGGTTTCCCTGTCACACTCTGCACGGAGGTTTCTCTGTCACACACTGCACGGAGGTTTCCCTGTCACACACTGCACGGAGGTTTCTCTGTCACACACTGCACGGAGGTTTCTCTGTCACACTGCGCGGAGGTTTCTCTCTCACACACTGCACGGAGGTTTCTCTGTCACACACTGCACGGAGGTTTCTCTGTCACACTGCACGGAGGTTTCTCTGTCACACACTGCACGGAGGTTTCTCTGTCACACTGCACGGAGGTTTCTCTGTCACACACTGCACGGAGGTTTCTCTGTCACACTCTGCACGGAGGTTTCTCTGTCACACACTGCACGGAGGTTTCTCTGTCACACACTGCACGGAGGTTTCTCTGTCACACACTGCACGGAGGTTTCCCTGTCACACACTGCACGGAGGTTTCTCTGTCACACTGCACGGAGGTTTCTCTGTCACACACTGCGCGGAGGTTTCTCTATCACACACTGCACGGAGGTTTCTCTGTCACACTCTGCACGGAGGTTTCTCTGTCACACACTGCACGGAGGTTTCTCTGTCACACACTGCACGGAGGTTTCTCTGTCACACACTGCACGGAGGTTTCCCTGTCACACACTGCACGGAGGTTTCTCTGTCACACTGCACGGAGGTTTCTCTGTCACACACTGCGCGGAGGTTTCTCTATCACACACTGCACGGAGGTTTCTCTGTCACACACTGCACGGAGGTTTCTCTGTCACACTGCACGGAGGTTTCTCTGTCACACTGCACGGAGGTTTCTCTGTCACACTGCACGGAGGTTTCTCTGTCACACTGCACGGAGGTTTCTCTGTCACACTGCACGGAGGTTTCTCTGTCACACACTGCACGGAGGTTTCTCTGTCACACTGCACGGAGGTTTCTCTGTCACACACTGCACGGAGGTTTCTCTGTCACACACTGCACGGAGGTTTCTCTGTCACACACTGCACGGAGGTTTCTCTGTCACACTGCACGGAGGTTTCTCTGTCACACTGCACGGAGGTTTCTCTGTCACACTGCACGGAGGTTTCTCTGTCACACTCTGCACGGAGGTTTCTCTGTCACACACTGCACGGAGGTTTCTCTGTCACACTGCACGGAGGTTTCTCTGTCACACACTGCACGGAGGTTTCTCTGTCACACACTGCGCGGAGGTTTCTCTGTCACACTGCACGGAGGTTTCTCTGTCACACTGCACGGAGGTTTCTCTGTCACACACTGCACGGAGGTTTCTCTGTCACACACTGCACGGAGGTTTCTCTGTCACACTGCACGGAGGTTTCTCTGTCACACACTGCACGGAGGTTTCTCTGTCACACTTGCCGGAGGTTTCTCTGTCACACTTGCCGGAGGTTTCTCTGTCACACACTGCACGGAGGTTTCTCTGTCACACACTGCGCGGAGGTTTCTCTGTCACACTGCACGGAGGTTTCTCTGTCACACACTGCACGGAGGTTTCTCTGTCACACACTGCACGGAGGTTTCTCTGTCACACACTGCACGGAGGTTTCTCTGTCACACACTGCACGGAGGTTTCCCTGTCACACTCTGCACGGAGGTTTCTCTGTCACACACTGCACGGAGGTTTCCCTGTCACACACTGCACGGAGGTTTCTCTGTCACACACTGCACGGAGGTTTCTCTGTCACACTGCGCGGAGGTTTCTCTCTCACACACTGCGCGGAGGTTTCTCTGTCACACACTGCACGGAGGTTTCTCTGTCACACACTGCACGGAGGTTTCTCTGTCACACTGCACGGAGGTTTCTCTGTCACACACTGCACGGAGGTTTCTCTGTCACACACTGCACGGAGGTTTCTCTGTCACACACTGCACGGAGGTTTCTCTGTCACACACTGCACGGAGGTTTCTCTGTCACACTGCACGGAGGTTTCTCTGTCACACACTGCACGGAGGTTTCTCTGTCACACTGCACGGAGGTTTCTCTGTCACACACTGCACGGAGGTTTCTCTGTCACACACTGCGCGGAGGTTTCTCTGTCACACTGCACGGAGGTTTCTCTGTCACACTGCGCGGAGGTTTCTCTGTCACACTGCGCGGAGGTTTCTCTGTCACACACTGCACGGAGGTTTCTCTGTCACACTGCACGGAGGTTTCTCTGTCACACACTGCACGGAGGTTTCTCTGTCACACACTGCACGGAGGTTTCTCTGTCACACACTGCATGGAGGTTTCTCTGTCACACTGCACGGAGGTTTCTCTGTCACACACTGCACGGAGGTTACCCTGTCACACACTGCACGGAGGTTTCTCTGTCACACTGCACGGAGGTTTCTCTGTCACACACTGCGCGGAGGTTTCTCTGTCACACACTGCATGGAGGTTTCTCTGTCACACTGCACGGAGGTTTCTCTGTCACACACTGCACGGAGGTTTCCCTGTCACACACTGCACGGAGGTTTCTCTGTCACACTGCACGGAGGTTTCTCTGTCACACACTGCGCGGAGGTTTCTCTATCACACACTGCACGGAGGTTTCTCTGTCACACACTGCGCGGAGGTTTCTCTGTCACACTGCACGGAGGTTTCTCTGTCACACTGCACGGAGGTTTCTCTGTCACACTGCACGGAGGTTTCTCTGTCACACACTGCACGGAGGTTTCTCTGTCACACTGCACGGAGGTTTCTCTGTCACACTGCACGGAGGTTTCTCTGTCACACACTGCACGGAGGTTTCTCTGTCACACACTGCACGGAGGTTTCTCTCTCACACACTGCACGGAGGTTTCTCTGTCACACACTGCACGGAGGTTTCTCTGTCACACTGCACGGAGGTTTCTCTGTCACACACTGCGCGGAGGTTTCTCTGTCACACTGCACGGAGGTTTCTCTGTCACACACTGCACGGAGGTTTCTCTGTCACACACTGCGCGGAGGTTTCTCTGTCACACTGCACGGAGGTTTCTCTGTCACACTGCACGGAGGTTTCTCTGTCACACACTGCACGGAGGTTTCTCTGTCACACACTGCACGGAGGTTTCTCTGTCACACTGCACGGAGGTTTCTCTGTCACACACTGCACGGAGGTTTCTCTGTCACACTTGCCGGAGGTTTCTCTGTCACACTTGCCGGAGGTTTCTCTGTCACACACTGCACGGAGGTTTCTCTGTCACACACTGCGCGGAGGTTTCTCTGTCACACTGCACGGAGGTTTCTCTGTCACACACTGCACGGAGGTTTCTCTGTCACACACTGCACGGAGGTTTCTCTGTCACACACTGCACGGAGGTTTCTCTGTCACACTGCACGGAGGTTTCCCTGTCACACTCTGCACGGAGGTTTCTCTGTCACACTGCACGGAGGTTTCTCTGTCACACACTGCACGGAGGTTTCTCTGTCACACTGCACGGAGGTTTCTCTGTCACACACTGCACGGAGGTTTCTCTGTCACACACTGCACGGAGGTTTCTCTGTCACACACTGCACGGAGGTTTCTCTGTCACACACTGCACGGAGGTTTCTCTGTCTCACACTGCACGGAGGTTTCTCTATCACACTGCACGGAGGTTTCTCTGTCACACTGCACAGAGGTTTCTCTGTCACACTGCGCGGAGGTTTCTCTGTCACACTGCGCGGAGGTTTCTCTGTCACACACTGCACGGAGGTTTCTCTGTCACACTGCACGGAGGTTTCTCTGTCACACACTGCACGGAGGTTTCTCTGTCACACACTGCACGGAGGTTTCTCTGTCACACACTGCACGGAGGTTTCTCTGTCACATACTGCACGGAGGTTTCTCTGTCACACACTGCACGGAGGTTTCTCTGTCACACACTGCACGGAGGTTTCTCTGTCACACTGCACGGAGGTTTCTCTATCACACTGCACGGAGGTTTCTCTGTCACACACTGCACGGAGGTTTCTCTGTCACACACTGCACGGAGGTTTCTCTATCACACTGCACGGAGGTTTCTCTGTCACACTGCACGGAGGTTTCTCTGTCACACACTGCACGGAGGTTTCTCTGTCACACACTGCACGGAGGTTTCTCTGTCACACACTGCACGGAGGTTTCTCTCTCACACACTGCACGGAGGTTTCTCTGTCACACTGCACGGAGGTTTCTCTGTCACACTGCACGGAGGTTTCTCTGTCACACTGCACGGAGGTTTCTCTGTCACACTGCACGGAGGTTTCTCTGTCACACACTGCACGGAGGTTTCTCTATCACACACTGCACGGAGGTTTCTCTATCACACACTGCACGGAGGTTTCTCTGTCACACACTGCACGGAGGTTTCTCTGTCACACACTGCACGGAGGTTTCTCTGTCACACTGCGCGGAGGTTTCTCTGTCACACACTGCGCGGAGGTTTCTCTGTCACACTGCACGGAGGTTTCTCTGTCACACACTGCGCGGAGGTTTCTCTGTCACACTGCACGGAGGTTTCTCTGTCACACACTGCACGGAGGTTTCTCTATCACACACTGCACGGAGGTTTCTCTGTCACACACTGTGCGGAGGTTTCTCTGTCACACTGCACGGAGGTTTCTCTGTCACACACTGCACGGAGGTTTCTCTGTCACACACTGTGCGGAGGTTTCTCTGTCACACTGCACTGAGGTTTCTCTGTCACACTGCACGGAGGTTTCTCTGTCACACTGCACGGAGGTTTCTCTGTCACACACTGCACGGAGGTCTCTCTGTCACACTGCACGGAGGTTTCTCTGTCACACTGCGCGGAGGTTTCTCTGTCACACACTGCACGGAGGTTTCTCTGTCACACACTGCACGGAGGTTTCTCTGTCACACACTGCACGGAGGTTTCTCTATCACACACTGCACGGAGGTTTCTCTGTCACACTGCACGGAGGTTTCTCTGTCACACTGCACGGAGGTTTCTCTGTCACACTGCACGGAGGTTTCTCTGTCACACACTGCACGGAGGTTTCTCTGTCACACACTGCACGGAGGTTTCTCTGTCACACACTGCGCGGAGGTTTCTCTATCACACACTGCGCGGAGGTTTCTCTGTCACACACTGCACGGAGGTTTCTCTGTCACACACTGCACGGAGGTTTCTCTGTCACACACTGCACGGAGGTTTCTCTGTCACACACTGCACGGAGGTTTCTCTGTCACACTGCGCGGAGGTTTCTCTGTCACACTGCACGGAGGTTTCTCTGTCACACTGCACGGAGGTTTCTCTGTCACACACTGCACGGAGGTTTCTCTGTCACACTGCGCGGAGGTTTCTCTGTCACACTGCACGGAGGTTTCTCTATCACACTGCACGGAGGTTTCTCTGTCACACACTGCACGGAGGTTTCTCTGTCACACTGCACGGAGGTTTCTCTATCACACACTGCACGGAGGTTTCTCTGTCACACACTGCACGGAGGTTTCTCTGTCACACACTGCACGGAGGTTTCTCTGTCACACTGCACGGAGGTTTCTCTATCACACACTGCACGGAGGTTTCTCTGTCACACACTGCACGGAGGTTTCTCTATCACACTGCACGGAGGTTTCTCTATCACACTGCACGGAGGTTTCTCTATCACACTGCACGGAGGTTTCTCTGTCACACACTGCACGGAGGTTTCTCTGTCACACACTGCACGGAGGTTTCTCTGTCACACACTGCACGGAGGTCTCTGTCACACACTGCGCGGAGGTTTCTCTGTCACACTGCACGGAGGTTTCTCTGTCACACACTGCACGGAGGTTTCTCTGTCACACACTGCACGGAGGTTTCTCTATCACACTGCACGGAGGTTTCTCTGTCACACTGCACGGAGGTTTCTCTATCACACTGCACGGAGGTTTCTCTGTCACACACTGCACGGAGGTTTCTCTGTCACACTGCGCGGAGGTTTCTCTGTCACACTGCACGGAGGTTTCTCTGTCACACACTGCACGGAGGTTTCTCTGTCACACACTGCACGGAGGTTTCTCTGTCACACTGCACGGAGGTTTCTCTATCACACACTGCACGGAGGTTTCTCTGTCACACACTGCACGGAGGTTTCTCTATCACACTGCACGGAGGTTTCTCTATCACACTGCACGGAGGTTTCTCTATCACACTGCACGGAGGTTTCTCTGTCACACACTGCACGGAGGTTTCTCTGTCACACACTGCACGGAGGTTTCTCTGTCACACACTGCACGGAGGTTTCTCTGTCACACACTGCACGGAGGTTTCTCTGTCACACACTGCACGGAGGTTTCTCTGTCACACACTGCACGGAGGTTTCTCTATCACACTGCACGGAGGTTTCTCTATCACACTGCACGGAGGTTTCTCTGTCACACACTGCACGGAGGTTTCTCTGTCACACACTGCACGGAGGTCTCTGTCACACACTGCGCGGAGGTTTCTCTGTCACACTGCACGGAGGTTTCTCTGTCACACACTGCACGGAGGTTTCTCTGTCACACACTGCACGGAGGTTTCTCTATCACACTGCACGGAGGTTTCTCTATCACACTGCACGGAGGTTTCTCTGTCACACTGCGCGGAGGTTTCTCTGTCACACACTGCACGGAGGTTTCTCTGTCACACACTGCACGGAGGTCTCTCTGTCACACTGCACGGAGGTTTCTCTGTCACACACTGCACGGAGGTTTCTCTGTCACACACTGCACGGAGGTTTCTCTGTCACACTGCACGGAGGTTTCTCTGTCACACACTGCGCGGAGGTTTCTCTGTCACACACTGCGCGGAGGTTTCTCTGTCACACTGCACGGAGGTTTCTCTGTCACACTGCACGGAGGTTTCTCTGTCACACACTGCACGGAGGTTTCTCTGTCACACACTGCACGGAGGTTTCTCTATCACACTGCGCGGAGGTTTCTCTGTCACACACTGCGCGGAGGTTTCTCTGTCACACACTGCGCGGAGGTTTCTCTGTCACACTGCACGGAGGTTTCTCTGTCACACTGCACGGAGGTTTCTCTGTCACACTGCACGGAGGTTTCTCTGTCACACACTGCACGGAGGTTTCTCTGTCACACTGCACAGAGGTTTCTCTGTCACACACTGCACGGAGGTTTCTCTGTCACACACTGCACTGAGGTTTCTCTGTCACACACTGCACGGAGGTTTCTCTGTCACACACTGCACGGAGGTCTCTGTCACACTGCACGGAGGTTTCTCTATCACACTGCACGGAGGTTTCTCTATCACACTGCACGGAGGTTTCTCTGTCACACACTGCACGGAGGTTTCTCTGTCACACACTGCACGGAGGTCTCTGTCACACACTGCGCGGAGGTTTCTCTGTCACACTGCACGGAGGTTTCTCTGTCACACACTGCACGGAGGTTTCTCTGTCACACACTGCACGGAGGTTTCTCTATCACACTGCACGGAGGTTTCTCTATCACACTGCACGGAGGTTTCTCTGTCACACTGCACGGAGGTTTCTCTATCACACACTGCACGGAGGTTTCTCTGTCACACTGCGCGGAGGTTTCTCTGTCACACACTGCACGGAGGTTTCTCTATCACACACTGCACGGAGGTTTCTCTGTCACACACTGCACGGAGGTTTCTCTATCACACTGCACGGAGGTTTCTCTATCACACTGCACGGAGGTTTCTCTATCACACTGCACGGAGGTTTCTCTGTCACACACTGCACGGAGGTTTCTCTGTCACACACTGCACGGAGGTTTCTCTGTCACACACTGCACGGAGGTTTCTCTGTCACACACTGCACGGAGGTTTCTCTGTCACACACTGCACGGAGGTTTCCCTGTCACACACTGCACGGAGGTTTCTCTGTCACACTGCACGGAGGTTTCTCTGTCACACACTGCGCGGAGGTTTCTCTATCACACACTGCATGGAGGTTTCTCTGTCACACACTGCGCGGAGGTTTCTCTGTCACACTGCACGGAGGTTTCTCTGTCACACTGCGCGGAGGTTTCTCTGTCACACTGCGCGGAGGTTTCTCTGTCACACACTGCACGGAGGTTTCTCTGTCACACTGCACGGAGGTTTCTCTATCACACTGCACGGAGGTTTCTCTATCACACTGCACGGAGGTTTCTCTGTCACACACTGCACGGAGGTTTCTCTGTCACACACTGCACGGAGGTCTCTGTCACACACTGCGCGGAGGTTTCTCTGTCACACTGCACGGAGGTTTCTCTGTCACACACTGCACGGAGGTTTCTCTGTCACACACTGCACGGAGGTTTCTCTATCACACTGCACGGAGGTTTCTCTATCACACTGCACGGAGGTTTCTCTGTCACACTGCACGGAGGTTTCTCTATCACACACTGCACGGAGGTTTCTCTGTCACACTGCGCGGAGGTTTCTCTGTCACACACTGCACGGAGGTTTCTCTGTCACACTGCACGGAGGTTTCTCTGTCACACACTGCACGGAGGTTTCTCTGTCACACACTGCACGGAGGTTTCTCTGTCACACACTGCATGGAGGTTTCTCTGTCACACTGCACGGAGGTTTCTCTGTCACACACTGCACGGAGGTTTCCCTGTCACACACTGCACGGAGGTTTCTCTGTCACACTGCACGGAGGTTTCTCTGTCACACACTGCGCGGAGGTTTCTCTGTCACACACTGCATGGAGGTTTCTCTGTCACACTGCACGGAGGTTTCTCTGTCACACACTGCACGGAGGTTTCCCTGTCACACACTGCACGGAGGTTTCTCTGTCACACTGCACGGAGGTTTCTCTGTCACACACTGCGCGGAGGTTTCTCTATCACACACTGCACGGAGGTTTCTCTGTCACACACTGCGCGGAGGTTTCTCTGTCACACTGCACGGAGGTTTCTCTGTCACACTGCACGGAGGTTTCTCTGTCACACTGCACGGAGGTTTCTCTGTCACACACTGCACGGAGGTTTCTCTGTCACACTGCACGGAGGTTTCTCTGTCACACTGCACGGAGGTTTCTCTGTCACACACTGCACGGAGGTTTCTCTGTCACACACTGCACGGAGGTTTCTCTCTCACACACTGCACGGAGGTTTCTCTGTCACACACTGCACGGAGGTTTCTCTGTCACACTGCACGGAGGTTTCTCTGTCACACACTGCGCGGAGGTTTCTCTGTCACACTGCACGGAGGTTTCTCTGTCACACACTGCACGGAGGTTTCTCTGTCACACACTGCGCGGAGGTTTCTCTGTCACACTGCACGGAGGTTTCTCTGTCACACTGCACGGAGGTTTCTCTGTCACACACTGCACGGAGGTTTCTCTGTCACACACTGCACGGAGGTTTCTCTGTCACACTGCACGGAGGTTTCTCTGTCACACACTGCACGGAGGTTTCTCTGTCACACTTGCCGGAGGTTTCTCTGTCACACTTGCCGGAGGTTTCTCTGTCACACACTGCACGGAGGTTTCTCTGTCACACACTGCGCGGAGGTTTCTCTGTCACACTGCACGGAGGTTTCTCTGTCACACACTGCACGGAGGTTTCTCTGTCACACACTGCACGGAGGTTTCTCTGTCACACACTGCACGGAGGTTTCTCTGTCACACTGCACGGAGGTTTCTCTGTCACACTGCACGGAGGTTTCCCTGTCACACTCTGCACGGAGGTTTCTCTGTCACACACTGCACGGAGGTTTCCCTGTCACACACAGCACGGAGGTTTCTCTGTCACACACTGCACGGAGGTTTCTCTGTCACACTGCGCGGAGGTTTCTCTCTCACACACTGCGCGGAGGTTTCTCTGTCACACACTGCACGGAGGTTTCTCTGTCACACTGCACGGAGGTTTCTCTGTCACACACTGCACGGAGGTTTCTCTGTCACACACTGCACGGAGGTTTCTCTGTCACACACTGCACGGAGGTTTCTCTGTCACACACTGCACGGAGGTTTCTCTGTCACACTGCACGGAGGTTTCTCTGTCACACACTGCACGGAGGTTTCTCTGTCACACTGCACGGAGGTTTCTCTGTCACACACTGCACGGAGGTTTCTCTGTCACACTCTGCACGGAGGTTTCTCTGTCACACACTGCACGGAGGTTTCTCTGTCACACACTGCATGGAGGTTTCTCTGTCACACACTGCACGGAGGTTTCTCTGTCACACACTGCACGGAGGTTTCTCTATCACACACTGCACGGAGGTTTCTCTGTCACACTGCACGGAGGTTTCTCTGTCACACTGCACGGAGGTTTCTCTGTCACACTGCACGGAGGTTTCTCTGTCACACACTGCACGGAGGTTTCTCTGTCACACACTGCACGGAGGTTTCTCTGTCACACACTGCACGGAGGTTTCTCTATCACACACTGCGCGGAGGTTTCTCTGTCACACACTGCACGGAGGTTTCTCTGTCACACACTGCACGGAGGTTTCTCTGTCACACACTGCACGGAGGTTTCTCTGTCACACACTGCACGGAGGTTTCTCTGTCACACTGCGCGGAGGTTTCTCTGTCACACTGCACGGAGGTTTCTCTGTCACACTGCACGGAGGTTTCTCTGTCACACACTGCACGGAGGTTTCTCTGTCACACTGCGCGGAGGTTTCTCTGTCACACTGCACGGAGGTTTCTCTATCACACTGCACGGAGGTTTCTCTGTCACACACTGCACGGAGGTTTCTCTGTCACACTGCACGGAGGTTTCTCTATCACACACTGCACGGAGGTTTCTCTGTCACACACTGCACGGAGGTTTCTCTGTCACACACTGCACGGAGGTTTCTCTGTCACACTGCACGGAGGTTTCTCTATCACACACTGCACGGAGGTTTCTCTGTCACACACTGCACGGAGGTTTCTCTATCACACTGCACGGAGGTTTCTCTATCACACTGCACGGAGGTTTCTCTATCACACTGCACGGAGGTTTCTCTGTCACACACTGCACGGAGGTTTCTCTGTCACACACTGCACGGAGGTTTCTCTGTCACACACTGCACGGAGGTCTCTGTCACACACTGCGCGGAGGTTTCTCTGTCACACTGCACGGAGGTTTCTCTGTCACACACTGCACGGAGGTTTCTCTGTCACACACTGCACGGAGGTTTCTCTATCACACTGCACGGAGGTTTCTCTGTCACACTGCACGGAGGTTTCTCTATCACACTGCACGGAGGTTTCTCTGTCACACACTGCACGGAGGTTTCTCTGTCACACTGCGCGGAGGTTTCTCTGTCACACTGCACGGAGGATTCTCTGTCACACACTGCACGGAGGTTTCTCTGTCACACACTGCACGGAGGTTTCTCTGTCACACTGCACGGAGGTTTCTCTATCACACACTGCACGGAGGTTTCTCTGTCACACACTGCACGGAGGTTTCTCTATCACACTGCACGGAGGTTTCTCTATCACACTGCACGGAGGTTTCTCTGTCACACACTGCACGGAGGTTTCTCTGTCACACACTGCACGGAGGTTTCTCTGTCACACACTGCACGGAGGTTTCTCTGTCACACACTGCACGGAGGTCTCTGTCACACTGCACGGAGGTTTCTCTATCACACTGCACGGAGGTTTCTCTATCACACTGCACGGAGGTTTCTCTGTCACACACTGCACGGAGGTTTCTCTGTCACACACTGCACGGAGGTCTCTGTCACACACTGCGCGTAGGTTTCTCTGTCACACTGCACGGAGGTTTCTCTGTCACACACTGCACGGAGGTTTCTCTGTCACACACTGCACGGAGGTTTCTCTATCACACTGCACGGAGGTTTCTCTATCACACTGCACGGAGGTTTCTCTGTCACACTGCACGGAGGTTTCTCTATCACACTGCACGGAGGTTTCTCTGTCACACACTGCACGGAGGTTTCTCTGTCACACACTGCACGGAGGTTTCTCTGTCACACACTGCACGGAGGTTTCTCTGTCACACACTGCACGGAGGTTTCTCTGTCACACACTGCACGGAGGTCTCTGTCACACTGCACGGAGGTTTCTCTATCACACTGCACGGAGGTTTCTCTATCACACTGCACGGAGGTTTCTCTGTCACACACTGCACGGAGGTTTCTCTGTCACACACTGCACGGAGGTCTCTGTCACACACTGCGCGGAGGTTTCTCTGTCACACTGCACGGAGGTTTCTCTGTCACACACTGCACGGAGGTTTCTCTGTCACACACTGCACGGAGGTTTCTCTATCACACTGCACGGAGGTTTCTCTATCACACTGCACGGAGGTTTCTCTGTCACACTGCACGGAGGTTTCTCTATCACACACTGCACGGAGGTTTCTCTGTCACACTGCGCGGAGGTTTCTCTGTCACACACTGCACGGAGGTTTCTCTGTCACACACTGCACGGAGGTCTCTCTGTCACACTGCACGGAGGTTTCTCTGTCACACACTGCACGGAGGTTTCTCTGTCACACACTGCACGGAGGTTTCTCTGTCACACTGCACGGAGGTTTCTCTGTCACACACTGCGCGGAGGTTTCTCTGTCACACACTGCGCGGAGGTTTCTCTGTCACACTGCACGGAGGTTTCTCTGTCACACTGCACGGAGGTTTCTCTGTCACACACTGCACGGAGGTTTCTCTGTCACACACTGCACGGAGGTTTCTCTATCACACTGCGCGGAGGTTTCTCTGTCACACACTGCGCGGAGGTTTCTCTGTCACACACTGCGCGGAGGTTTCTCTGTCACACTGCACGGAGGTTTCTCTGTCACACTGCACGGAGGTTTCTCTGTCACACACTGCACGGAGGTTTCTCTGTCACACTGCACGGAGGTTTCTCTGTCACACTGCACGGAGGTTTCTCTGTCACACACTGCACGGAGGTTTCTCTGTCACACTGCACGGAGGTTTCTCTGTCACACACTGCGCGGAGGTTTCTCTGTCACACACTGCACGGAGGTTTCTCTGTCACACTGCACGGAGGTTTCTCTGTCACACACAGCACGGAGGTTTCTCTGTCACACTGCACGGAGGTTTCTCTGTCACACACTGCACTCAGGTTTCTCTGTCACACACTGCACGGAGGTCTCTGTCACACACTGCGCGGAGGTTTCTCTGTCACACTGCACAGAGGTTTCTCTGTCACACACTGCACGGAGGTTTCTCTGTAACACACTGCACGGAGGTCTCTGTCACACACTGCGCGGAGGTTTCTCTGTCACACACTGCACGGAGGTTTCTCTGTCACACACTGCACGGAGGTTTCTCTGTCACACACTGCACGGAGGTTTCTCTATCACACTGCACGGAGGTTTCTCTATCACACTGCACGGAGGTTTCTCTGTCACACTGCACGGAGGTTTCTCTATCACACACTGCACGGAGGTTTCTCTGTCACACTGCGCGGAGGTTTCTCTGTCACACTGCACGGAGGTTTCTCTGTCACACTGCACGGAGGTTTCTCTGTCACACACTGCACGGAGGTTTCTCTGTCACACACTGCACGGAGGTTTCTCTCTCACACACTGCACGGAGGTTTCTCTGTCACACACTGCACGGAGGTTTCTCTGTCACACTGCACGGAGGTTTCTCTGTCACACTGCACGGAGGTTTCTCTGTCACACTCTGCACGGAGGTTTCTCTGTCACACACTGCACGGAGGTTTCTCTGTCACACTGCACGGAGGTTTCTCTGTCACACACTGCACTGAGGTTTCTCTGTCACACACTGCGCGGAGGTTTCTCTGTCACACTGCACGGAGGTTTCTCTGTCACACTGCACGGAGGTTTCTCTGTCACACACTGCACGGAGGTTTCTCTGTCACACACTGCACGGAGGTTTCTCTGTCACACACTGCACGGAGGTTTCTCTGTCACACACTGCACGGAGGTTTCTCTGTCTCACACTGCACGGAGGTTTCTCTATCACACTGCACGGAGGTTTCTCTGTCACACTGCACAGAGGTTTCTCTGTCACACTGCGCGGAGGTTTCTCTGTCACACTGCGCGGAGGTTTCTCTGTCACACACTGCACGGAGGTTTCTCTGTCACACTGCACGGAGGTTTCTCTGTCACACACTGCACGGAGGTTTCTCTGTCACACACTGCACGGAGGTTTCTCTGTCACACACTGCACGGAGGTTTCTCTGTCACATACTGCACGGAGGTTTCTCTGTCACACACTGCACGGAGGTTTCTCTGTCACACACTGCACGGAGGTTTCTCTGTCACACTGCACGGAGGTTTCTCTATCACACTGCACGGAGGTTTCTCTGTCACACACTGCACGGAGGTTTCTCTGTCACACACTGCACGGAGGTTTCTCTATCACACTGCACGGAGGTTTCTCTGTCACACTGCACGGAGGTTTCTCTGTCACACACTGCACGGAGGTTTCTCTGTCACACACTGCACGGAGGTTTCTCTGTCACACACTGCACGGAGGTTTCTCTCTCACACACTGCACGGAGGTTTCTCTGTCACACTGCACGGAGGTTTCTCTGTCACACTGCACGGAGGTTTCTCTGTCACACACTGCACGGAGGTTTCTCTGTCACACTGCGCGGAGGTTTCTCTGTGCAGGTAGAGATGGTGGGATGACCTCCGTCTCTGCCTGCAAGCTTGTATTTTTTCCCCCTTTTCTCGGGGTGGGGGGTTTGCAATCGCCCCGTTGCCGCCCCCCCCCCCCTTGATCCTCCACTGGGTCAGAGCTGTGGCAACTGACATTTAATGTGGACAAGTGCAAGATTATACACCTTGGGCGTAAAAACCCAAAAGCACCTAAAGTTTTAATTACCAGAAATTGTAAAGAAATCAAGAAAATCACCCGGCAGCAGTTGAGGCTCAGGGTATGGACTGGACAAGCGCAAAGGTATAGAAGAAAGTCAAAATATATGAGAAATGGATTGAAAAAATAATAATGTTATAAGTGGGTGGAAAAGGGTTGAGGAGATGGATGACTGATCCGGTATATATCATTGTTTGTTTTGTGTGTGTTACTGATACAGGAGGATACAGAGAGCAAAGGAACAGATAAAAGGATAACAATGGGCTCTCTCACCACACGGGATGTACTGTATGTCTAAGGATCGGATGTATTGTGCTATCCTACTTTTATATCGTTCATCCTTTTTGATATGAAAAAAGCAAAATAAAGATTATTTAAAAAAAATTAAAAAATCAGAATATAGACTATTTGGTACAGTCCTAACCTCAACATCTGAGGAAAGGGATTTAGGAGTAATAATTTCAGAAGACTTGAAGGTAGGTAGGCAATGCAATAGAGCAGCAGGAAATGCTAGCAGAATGCTTGGTTGCATAGGGAGAGGTATTAGCAGAATGCTTGGTTGTATAGGGAGAGGTATTAGCAGAATGCTTGGTTGCATAGGGAGAGGTATTAGCAGAATGCTTGGCTGTATAGGGAGAGGTATTAGCAGAATGCTTGGTTATATAGGGAGAGGTATTAGCAGAATGCTTGGCTGTATAGGGAGAGGTATTAGCAGAATGCTTGGCTGTATAGGGAGAGGTATTAGCAGAATGCTTGGTTGTATAGGGAGAGGTATTAGCAGAATGCTTGGCTGTATAGGGAGAGGTATTAGCAGAATGCTTGGCTGTATAGGGAGAGGTATTAGCAGAATGCTTGGCTGTATAGGGAGAGGTATTAGCAGAATGCTTATCTGTATAGGGAGAGGTATTAGCAGAATGCTTGGCTGTATAGGGAGAGGTATTAGCAGAATGCTTGGCTGTATAGGGAGAGGTATTAGCAGAATGCTTGGTTGTATAGGGAGAGGTATTAGCAGAATGCTTGGTTGTATAGGGAGAGGTATTAGCAGAATGCTTGGTTGTATAGGGAGAGGTATTAGCAGAATGCTAGGTTATATAGGGAATGGCATTAGCAGAATGCCTGGTTGTATAGGGAGAGGTATTAGCAGAATGCTTGGTTGTATAGGGAGAGGTATTAGCAGAGTGCTTGGTTGTATAGGGAGAGGTATTAGCAAAATGCTTGGTTGTATAGGGAGAGGTATTAGCAGAGTGCTTGGTTGTATAGGGAGAGGTATTAGCAAAATGCTTGGTTGTATAGGGAGAGGTATTAGCAGAATCCTCGGTTTAAAGGGAGGGGTATTAGCAGAATACTTGGTTGTATAGGGAGAGGTATTAGCAGAATGCTTGGTTGTATAGGGAGAGGTATTAGCAGAATGCTTGGTTGTATAGGGAGAGGTATTAGCAGAATGCTTGGTTGTATAGGGAGAGGTATTAGCAGAGTGCTTGGTTGTATAGGGAGAGGTATTAGCAAAATGCTTGGTTGTATAGGGAGAATTATTAGCAGAGTGCTTGGTTGTATAGGGAGAGGTATTAGCAAAATGCTTGGTTGTATGGGGAGAGGTATTAGCAGAATCCTCGGTTTAAAGGGAGGGGTATTAGCAGAATACTTGGTTGTATAGGGAGAGGTATTAGCAGAATGCTTGGTTGTATAGGGAGAGGTATTAGCACAATGCTTGGTTGTATAGGGAGAGGTATTAGCGCAATGCTTGGTTGTATAGGGAGAGGTATTAGCACAATGCTTGGTTGTATAGGGAGAGGTATTAGCACAATGCTTGGTTGCATAGGGAGAGGTATTAGCAGAATGCTTGGTTGTATAGGGAGAGGTATTGGCAGAATGCTTGGTTGTATAGGGAGAAGTATTGGCAGAATCCTCGGTTTACAGGGAGGGGTATTAGCAGAATGCTTGGTTGTATAGGGAGAGGTATTAGCAGAATGCTTAGTTGCATAGGTAGAGGTATTTGCAGAATGCTTGGTTGCATAGGGAGAGGTATTAGCAGAATGCTTAGTTGCATAGGTAGAGGTATTTGCAGAATGCTTGGTTGTATAGGGAGAGGTATTTGCAGAATGCTTGGTTGTATAGGGAGAGGTATTAGCAGAATGGCTGGTTGTATAGGGAGAGGTATTAGCAGAATGGCTGGTTGTATAGGGAGAGGTATTAGCAGAATGCCTGGTTGTATAGGGAGAGGTATTAGCAGAATGCTTGGTTGTATAGGGAGAGGTATTAGCAGAATGCTTGGTTGTATAGGGAGAGGTATTAGCAGAGTGCTTGGTTGTATAGGGAGAGGTATTAGCAGAATGCTTGGTTGTATAGGGAGAGGTATTAGCAGAATGCCTGGTTGTATAGGGAGAGGTATTAGCAAAATGCTTGGTTGTATAGGGAGAGGTATTAGCAGAATCCTCGGTTTAAAGGGAGGGGTATTAGCAGAATACTTGGTTGTATAGGGAGAGGTATTAGCAGAATGCTTGGTTGTATAGGGAGAGGTATTAGCACAATGCTTGGTTGTATAGGGAGAGGTATTAGCACAATGCTTGGTTGTATAGGGAGAGGTATTAGCACAATGCTTGGTTGTATAGGGAGAGGTATTAGCACAATGCTTGGTTGCATAGGGAGAGGTATTAGCAGAATGCTTGGTTGTATAGGGAGAGGTATTGGCAGAATGCTTGGTTGTATAGGGAGAAGTATTGGCAGAATCCTCGGTTTACAGGGAGGGGTATTAGCAGAATGCTTGGTTGTATAGGGATAGGTATTAGCAGAATGCTTAGTTGCATAGGTAGAGGTATTTGCAGAATGCTTGGTTGCATAGGGAGAGGTATTAGCAGAATGCTTAGTTGCATAGGTAGAGGTATTTGCAGAATGCTTGTTTGTATGGTGAGAGGTATTTGCAGAATGCTTGGTTGTATAGGGAGCGGTATTAGCAGAATGGCTGGTTGTATAGGGAGAGGTATTAGCAGAATGGCTGGTTGTATAGGGAGAGGTATTAGCAGAATGCCTGGTTGTATAGGGAGAGGTATTAGCAGAATGCTTGGTTGTATAGGGAGAGGTATTAGCAGAATGCCTGGTTGTATAGGGAGAGGTATTAGCAGAATGCTTGGTTGTATAGGGAGAGGTATTAACAGAATGCCTGGTTGTATAGGGAGAGGTATTAGCAGAATGCTTGGTTGTATAGGGAGAGGTATTAGCAGAATGCCTGGTTGTATAGGGAGAGGTATTAGCAGAATGCTTGGTTGTATAGGGAGAGGTATTAGCTGAATGCTTGGTTGTATAGGGAGAGGTATTAGCAGAATGCCTGGTTGTATAGGGAGAGGTATTAGCAGAATGCTTGGTTGTATAGGGAGAGGTATTAGCAGAATGCTAATGTAAAAATCTCTCATTCTGTATATTTCATTTGTGTTCATTAAACTGTGACAGTGATATCTGATTTTCTTGCCAATGAGGAGATCATGCACCGCCTGTTGTATAGTGCACCCAGCATAGCCCTCCCTGTGAGGACCACCTCCTGCTCTGGCACAATTCTCTTTGGGAATGTCTGAAACCTAAAAATGGGGAGGGAGGAAGGGAAAATCAGCTTGGGTAAACTGTGGTGAGACCCTGTCTTAGAGAACTATTTTACCCCTTTCGGAGATACATTATTGCTCATCCTGCCCAACACAGCTCCCCAGTCCAGCGGGTAATCCCTGATCTGCCCTTCATGCTTCAATCCAGGGCTTTACTGGTATAATTCCTGGCAGACTGTCAGTGACTGAATATATAGAATCATCCCGTGCCACCCCATCCGCAGCGCAGACCAAACGCAAGCCTTCAGCATTGTGCAGATCAGCAGAGCTGGATGTGCTCATTTGATAAATACAGGAATATTGCTGCTGGTTTTTAGTGTGTTTCAGAGTTTTTTAGCGTTGTACTAATAACAGGTTTTATCATTTGGCTTTAGTTTTCCACACACCCTTTCCGATGTTACAAACAGAGATTCGCGTACAAATGTTTTTATAATTCTTTAATGCGTCAGACATTTTCAAGTTGGCCGATTGTTTGCAGAGAAATCCACAGGATAAGGGGGAAAGCTGAATTATTTGCTAAACTTGCAGAATTTGGATAACAGGAAAGAGATTGGAGCAGTGTATCAGCGAGGAGATTGGTGAGTCACATTCTGAATCTCCGTGACCCCCTGTTACTTTGCAGAGGGGCACATTCCCCACAGGTCAGCCCCCGGAGACATTTAACATGTTCAGTCCCAGCGTCTGCTCTTATACTAAGGCTGGGGAGAATCATTTCTCAAATGACCAGGATGTTTTCCAAATATTTCCCTGATCCCAGTGAGATGGGGCAGTGTAATTATTATTATTATAAGACAACTGGATGAAGAAAGGACAATGAAAGAAAAAACAGATTCGTTTAACTGAAAAATTGAAGTGCTGGCATTAGGGTTAGAAAAGAATCCAAATAAAGTACCTTATTGATCCTATTTACTCTGTATATCTCTGGACTTAGGGAAACCCACCGGTAACGCACCGCCCATAGAAAGTACTCAACACACAGGAGACAGCATTAGTCCAGAACAAATGTGGCATGGTCTACAGGCAAAACATCACGATCCCGGGTAAGATTCCTGGCAGAGGTCATTACCCCCCGCAATGCAGATCTGGGGGTCTCCATATAGTAACATAGCTCACACCGGAACCCACGAAACCTAACTAGCTAATATGAACCACAGAAAGAGGCAGCCAAGTCTCTGCTTGTCCCACTCCCAAATAAACGTGGGAGTGCTGGCAGACGGGGGGGCTAAAATCTAACTGATTCCAATCTCCCAATAGTGTGAATCATACAAACATAGAATGTGTCAGCGGATAAGAACCGTTTGCTCCATCTAGTCTGCCCAATTTTATAAATACTGGTATTAGTCCCTAACCTTATCTTATATCCAGGATAGCCTTATACCTATCCCACGCATGCTTAAACTCCTTCACTGTATTAACCTCTACCACTTCTACTGGAAGACTATTCCATGCATCCACTACCCTCTCAGTAATGTAATACTTTCATTAGTCCCTGGCATTATCTTATATCTAGGATAGCCTTATACCTATCCCACGCATGCTTAAACTCCTTCACTGTATTAACCTCTACCACTTCTACTGGAAGACTATTCCATGCATCCACTACCCTCTCAGTAAGTAATACTTTCATTAGTCCCTGACCTTATCATATCTAGGATAGCCTTATACCTATCCCACGCATGCTTAAACTCCTTCACTGTATTAACCTCTACCACTTCTACTGGAAGACTATTCCATACATCCACTACCCTCTCAGTAAAGTAATACTTTCATTAGTCCCTCACCTTATCTTATATCTAGGATAGCCTTATACCTATCCCACGCATGCTTAAACTCCTTCACTGTATTAACCTCTACCACTTCACTGTATTAACCTCTACCACTTCTACATCCACTACCCTCTCAGTAAAGTAATACTTTCATTAGTCCCTCACCTTATCTTATATCTAGGATAGCCTTATACCTATCCCATGCGTGCTTAAACTCCTTCACTGTATTAACCTCTACCACTTCTACTGGAAGACTATTCCATACATCCACTACCCTCTCAGTAAAGTAATACTTTCATTAGTCCCTGACCTTATATTATATCTAGGATAGCCTTATACCTATCCCATGCATGCTTAAACTCCTTCACTGTATTAACCTCTACCACTTCTACTGGAAGACTATTCCATACATCCACTACCCTCTCAGTAATGTAATACTTTCATTAGTCCCTCACCTTATCTTATATCTAGGATAGCCTTATACCTATCCCACGCATGCTTAAACTCCTTCACTGTATTAACCTCTACCACTTCTACTGGAAGACTATTCCATACATCCACTACCCTCTCAGTAATGTAATACTTTCATTAGCCCCTGGCCTTATCTTATATCCAGGATAGCCTTATACCTATCCCATGCATGCTTAAACTCCTTCACTGTATTAACCTCTACCACTTCTACTGGAAGACTATTCCATACATCCACTACCCTCTCAGTAATGTAATACTTTCATTAGTCCCTCACCTTATCTTATATCTAGGATAGCCTTATACCTATCCCACGCATGCTTAAACTCCTTCACTGTATTAACCTCTACCACTTCTACTGGAAGACTATTCCATACATCCACTACCCTCTCAGTAATGTAATCCTTTCATTAGTCCCTGGCCTTATCTTATATCTAGGATAGCCTTATACCTATCACATGCATGCTTAAACTCCTTCACTGTATTAACCTCTATCACTTCTACTGGAAGACTATTCCATACATCCACTACCCTCTCAGTAATGTAATACTTTCATTAGTCCCTGGCCTTATCTTATATCTAGGATAGCCTTATACCTATCCCATGCATGCTTAAACTCCTTCACTGTATTAACCTCTACCACTTCTACTGGAAGACTATTCCATACATCCACTACCCTCTCAGTAATATAATACGGTCATTAGTCCCTGGCCTTATCTTATATCTAGGATAGCCTTATACCTATCCCACGCATGCTTAAACTCCTTCACTGTATTAACCTCTACCACTTCTACTGGAAGACTATTCCATGCATCCACTACCCTCTCAGTAATGTAATACTTTCATTAGTCCCTAACCTTATCTTATATCCAGGATAGCCTTATACCTATCCCATGCATGCTTAAACTCCTTCACTGTATTAACCTCTACCACTTCTACTGGAAGACTATTCCATGCATCCACTACTCCCTCAGTAATGTAATACTTTCATTAGTCCCTGACCTTATCTTATATCTAGGATAGCCTTATACCTATCCCATGCATGCTTAAACTCCTTCACTGTATTAACCTCTACCACTTCTACTGGAAGACTATTCCATGCATCCACTACTCCCTCAGTAATGTAATACTTTCATTAGTCCCTGACCTTATCTTATATCTAGGATAGCCTTATACCTATCCCATGCATGCTTAAACTCCTTCACTGTATTAACCTCTACCACTTCTACTGGAAGACTATTCCATACATCCACTACCCTCTCAGTAATGTAATACTTTCATTAGTCCCTGACCTTATCTTATATCTAGAATAGCCTTATACCTATCCCATGCATGCTTAAACTCCTTCACTTTATTAACCTCTACCACTTCTACTGGAAGACTATTCCATACATTCACTACCCTCTCGGTAATGTAATACTTTCATTAGTCCCTGGCCTTATCTTATATCTAGGATAGCCTTATACCGATCCCATGCATGCTTAAACTCCTTCACTGCATTAACCTCTACCACTTCTACTGGAAGACTATTCCATACATCCACTACCCTCTCAGTAATGTAATACTTTCATTAGTCCCTGGCCTTATCTTATATCTAGGATAGCCTTATACCTATCCCATGCATGCTTAAACTCCCTCACTGTATTAACCTCTACCACTTCTACTGGAAGACTATTCCATACATCCATTACCCTATCAGTAAAGTAATACTTTCATTAGTCAGTGACCTTATCTTATATCTAGGATAGCCTTATACCTATCCCATGCATGCTTAAACTCCTTCACTGTATTAACCTCTACCACTTCTACTGGTAGACTATTCCATACATACACTACCCTCTCAGTAATGTAATACTTTCATTAGTCCCCGACCTTATCTTATATCCAGGATAGCCTTATACCTATCCCACGCATGCTTAAACTCCTTCACTGTATTAACCTCTACCACTTCTACTGGAAGACTATTCCATACATCCACTACCCTCTCAGTAATGTAATACTTTCATTAGTCCCCGACCTTATCTTATATCCAGGATAGCCTTATACCTATCCCATGCATGCTTAAACTCCTTCACTGTATTAACCTCTGCCACTTCTACTGGTAGACTATTCCATACATCCACTAACCTCTCAGTAATGTCATACTTTCATTAGTCCCTGGTCTTATCTTGTATCCAGGATAGTCTTATACCTATCCCATGCATGCTTAAAGTCTTTCACTGTATTAACCTCTACCACTTCCACTGGAAGACTATTCCTTGCATCCACTACCCTCTCAGTAATGTAATACTTTCATTAGTCCCTGGCCTTATCTTATATCTAAGATAGCCTTATACCTAGCCCATGCATGCTTAAACTACTTCACTGTATTAACCTCTACCACTTCTACTGGAAGACTATTCCATGCATCCACTACCCTCTCAGTAATGTAATACTTTCATTAGTCCCTGGCCTTATCTTATATCTAGGATAGCCTTATACCCATCCCATGCATGCTTAAACTCCTTCACTGTATTAACCTCTACCACTTCTACTGGAAGACTATTCCATACATACACTACTCTCTCAGTAATGTAATACTTTCATTAGTCCCTGACCTTATTTTATACCTAGGATAGCCTTATACCTATCCCATGCATGCTTAAAATCCTTCACTGTATTAACCTCTACCACTTCTACTGGTAGACTATTCCATGCATCCACTACCCTCTCAGTAATGTAATACTTTCATTAGTCCCCGACCTTATCTTATATCCAGGATAGCCTTATACCTATCCCATGCATGCTTAAACTCCTTCACTGTATTAACCTCTACCACTTCTACTGGAAGACTATTCCATACATCCACTACCCTCTCAGTAAAGTAATACTTTCATTAGTCCCTGACCTTATCTTATATCTAGGATAGCCTTATACCTAGCCCATGCATGCTTAAACTACTTCACTGTATTAACCTCTACCACTTCTACTGGAAGACTATTCCATACATCCACTACCCTCTCAGTAATGTAGTACTTTCATTAGTCCCTGGCCTTATCTTGTATCCAGGATAGCCTTATACCTATCCCATGCATGCTTAAAGTCTTTCACTGTATTAACCTCTACCACTTCCACTGGAAGACTATTCCTTGCATCCACTACCCTCTCAGTAATGTAATACTTTCATTAGTCCCTGGCCTTATCTTATATCTAGGATAGCCTTATACCTATCCCATGCATGCTTAAAGTCTTTCACTGTATTAACCTCTACCACTTCCACTGGAAGACTATTCCTTGCATCCACTACCCTCTCAGTAATGTAATACTTTCATTAGTCCCTGGCCTTATCTTATATCTAAGATAGCCTTATACCTATACCATGCATGCTTAAACTCATTCACTGTATTAACCTCTACCAATTCTACTGGAAGACTATTCCATGCATCCACTACCCTCTCAGTAAAGTAATACTTTCATTAGTCCCTGGCCTTATCTTATATCTAGGATAGCCTTATACCGATCCCATGCATGCTTCAACTCCTTCACTGTATTAACCTCTACCACTTCTACTGGAAGACTATTCCATACATCCACTACCCTCTCAGTAAAGTAATACTTTCATTAGTCCCTGACCTTATCTTGTATCTAGGATAGCCTTATACCTATCCCATGCATGCTTAAACTCCTTCACTGTATTAACCTCTACCACTTCTACTGGAACACTATTCCATGCACCCACTACCCTTTCTGTACAGTAATACTTCACAATTACTTATAGAAACATATAATGTGTTGGCATTGCCTGGCTAAGTCTCATGGACAGTGGTGTATCTTGGTTTTGTGCTGCCCTAGGTAGACACCCACATTGCACCCACAGTACTTGCCATGCACCTCTATTGCACCCACAGCACTTGTCATGCACATATATTGCACCCACAACACTTGTCATGCACCTGTACTGCACCCACAGCACTTGTCATGCACCTATATTGCACCCACAGCACTTGTCATGCACCTATATTGCACCACAGCACTTGTTATGCACCCTTTATTGCACCCACAGCACTTGTCATGCACCTACATTGCATTCACAGCACTTGTCATGCACCTACATTTCACCCACAGCACTTTTCATGCACATATACATCACCCACAGCACTTTTCATGCACCTATATTGCACCCACACGTGTCACTTTCTATATTGAAAGCACAAGTGAAAAAAACAATTAGTGTTCCTTTAATATGCCACAATCACCTTGCCATTAACATATGCCAGTGATAGTTTACTGATTAAAATGTGCCACAGTATGTCCAATAAATATTCCGCAGAATGCCCATTAAACTATTTTCCAGCCAGGTGCCCATTAATATGTTAGTTTGGTCATTAATATGTCACAGCCAATTTGCCCAATAATATGCCAGTGTCCTTTTGCCATTAGTATGCCAGCTTTATTGTGCCCTATATTAAATACAGCAGGGTCTGCAGGCCAGGTGCCCTATATTACATACAGTGGGGGCTGCAGGCCAGGTGCCCTATATTACATACAGTGGGGGCTGCAGGCCAAGTGCCCTATATTACATACAGTGGGGGCTGCAGGCCAGGTGCCCTATATTACATACGGTGGGGGCTGCAGGCCAGGTGCCCTATATTACATCCGGTGGGGGCTGCAGGCCAAGTGCCCTATATTACATAAATATAATAACCCCCACCTCCCTTAGATATAATAACCCCCCCACCTCGCTTAGATATAATAACCCCACCTCCCTTAGATATAATAACCCCACCTCCCTTAGATATAATAACCCCCCACCTCCCTTAGATATAATACCCCCACCTCCCTTAGATATAATAACCCCCCACCTCCCTTAGATATAATACCCCCACCTCCCTTAGATATAATACCCCCACCTCCCTTAGATATAATACCCCCCACCTCGCTTAGATATAATAACCCCACCTCCCTTAGATATAATACCCCCCACCTCCCTTAGATATAATAACCCCCCACCTCCCTTAGATATAATAACCCCCCACCTCCCTTAGATATAATAACCCCCCACCTCCCTTAGATATAATAACCCCCACCTCCCTTAGATATAATACCCCCACCTCCCTTAGATATAATACCCCCCACCTCCCTTAGATATAATACCCCCCACCTCGCTTAGATATAATAACCCCACCTCCCTTAGATATAATACCCCCCACCTCCCTTAGATATAATAACCCCACCTCCCTTAGATATAATAACCCCCCACCTCCCTTAGATATAATACCCCCACCTCCCTTAGATATAATACCCCCACCTCCCTTAGATATAATAACCCCCACCTCCCTTAGATATAATACCCCTACCTCCCTTAGATATAATAACCCCCCACTCCCTTAGATATAATAACCCCCACCTCCCTTAGATATAATAACCCCCACCTCCCTTAGATATAATACCCCTACCTCCCTTAGATATAATAACCCCCCACTCCCTTAGATATAATAACCCCCCACCTCCCTTAGATATAATACCCCCACCACCCTTAGATATAATAACCCCCCACCTCCCTTAGATATAATAACCCCCCACCTCCCTTGGGTCCAAGCACAGATCCCTGAGGTACCCCACCAGTAACAAGACCTTGCATCGAATATACCCCATTGACTACAACCCTCTGTTGCCTGTCACTCAGCCATTGTCTAATCCATTCAACAATATTGAAATCCAAACGTAAAGATTTCAGTTTATTAATAAGCCTTCTATGTGCGACAGTGTCAAAAGCCTTACTGAAATCTAGGTAAGCAATGTCTACTGCACCCCCCCCGATCTATTATTTTAGTTACCCAATCAAAAAAATCAATAAGATTAGTTTGGCATGATCTCCCTGAAGTAAACCCATGCTGTCTCTGATCTTGAAATCCAAGCGACTTTAGATGTTCAACAATCCTATTCTTTAACAAGGTTTCCATTATTTTCCCCACTACTGAAGTAAGACTTACTGGTCTATAGTTGCCCGACTCCTCCCTACTACCTTTCTTGTGAATGGGCACAACATTAGCTAATTAGCTAAAAAAAAAAAAATGTTTGCCATATAATTGGATCCGCTGATCTCCAGTTTCTTGCTATTTCTAATTTGATTGTCGTCATTAAGTGAACGACAAATTGTAATTCGTTCCCTGATTTTTTGGGAAGGTTCAGGTGTAGCAAAGCCTTTTCTGGTGTGAGATTCCATTCGTTACCTAACCGGGATGTAATCTTTTGTGATATGTCCTTCCAGAATCCATTCATTATTGGGCAGTTCCACCATATATGTGCATAGTCACCTTTAGGGTTTCCACATCTACAGCAGTTTGGGATGTTTACCTTAGAGATTTTAGCTAGGGTTGTGGGGACCAAGTACCACCTATACATTAGTTTAAGTTGGAGTTCATTCAAGTTTAAACAATGGATGATTTTATAAGTGTTATTCAATGTCCCATTCCATTCATTTATATCTATTTGTATATTTAATTATTTTTCCCATTTTTTTTACTGCTTTCGGAACATATACTCTTTCTAGTTCTTTTATTAAGTTCATGGATCTCGTAATCAAGTTTTTATAATCTTTTTTTTCTAGTATTTCATGGAACATTTTTTGTGCCTTAGTTATTGGTCGTTTAATTAATGTTTTTAGGAGGAAACTTCTCGTTCTTAGATAATTATAACATTCTCTTTCTGGTAGTTTGAATTCATTCTGGAGGGATTTAAACAATTTATTCTTACCCTTTTCCATAATATCGTTTATTTCATAAATTCCTCTTATTTTCCACTCCTTTAAATCTAGATTTGGGTTTAGGTTCTCAACAATCGCTAGAGTTAAGTGCGGTGGGATTTTATCCATATAGCCTATTTTTTTTTTAAATCTTCTTCCAATTATTTACTAGGTGAGTTAATGTTATATTCCCCATCTCTATTTTTTGTGAGTCCGTGGACCAGAAATAGGTAAGTAGGTCTCCATATAATTTATTTTTCTCCATTTCTACGTTGTACCAAGATTCCTTTTTCGCTGTGGGATTTAATGTGACTAATACTTGTGCTAACGTGGCCGCTTGTGCATAATCCTGTATCAATGGGAGCCCTATACCCCCCGATTCCTTTTTCTTTGCTAGTATTTGTTGTGATATTCTCGGGCGTTTTTGTGCCCATATAAATTTATTGAAGGAATATTGAATAAGTTCTAGCCGGCTCTTAGGGACTGGTAATGGTAACATTCTAAATACATATAAGAAACGTGGAAGAACATATGCTTTTATCGCATTTGATCTATCCAGCCATGAGATAAACATACCCCTCCATCTCCTAAATGATGCATTCATTTCTTGGATAAGGGGGAGGATATTTATCTGCGTCCACATTACAGGGTCCCTGGAAATCTTGATTCCTAAATATGGAAAGCTCTCTGTTGCCCATGTAAACCCATAATTTGTCAATTCGGTTTTTGGTACTGCATCCAGCGATATTGCTAATGCTGTTGACTTTGACATATTTAACTTATAGTCTTTTTAAAGGTCTCTGAAGGTCCTGACTTATAACAGGGAGGAAGTAAAGTGTGACAATCTGCTTGGACAGAACTGAGGGCCTTACCTGAAGGGTTAAACATGCCAGGCTTTGCTGGTGGACCTCTAATGACGCACATTGCGACTGAAATGTATGTCTGTACCCAGTGATGGATTTTGGTTTTGTGCTTCCCTAGACCTGACTAAAAGCATTGCACCCCCTAATGAATGTTACAACATAATATATTAGTGAGAAATACATTTATTGTTCATATTTCATTACTCTGCACCCACATTACACCCAGGATTTACCCAGCGCCCAGATTGGACTCACAGGACACAGTACCCACTTTGCACCCAGGACTTGCCCCAGCACCCATATTTGCCCTCAGTACCTGCCAAAACACAAATATTTGTCCTCAGTACCTGCCACATCACCCATATTTGCCCTCAGTACCTGCCACATCACCCATATTTGCCCTCAGTACCTGCCACATCACCCATATTTGCCCTCAGTACCTGCCACATCACCTATATTTGCCCACAGTACCTGCCACATCACCTATATTTGCCCACAGTACCTGCCACATCACCTATATTTGCCCACAGTACCTGCCACATCACCTATATTTGCCCACAGTACCTGCCACATCACCTATATTTGCTTTCAGTACCTGCCACATCAGCCACATTTGCCCTCAGTACCTGCCACATCACCCATATTTGCCCTCAGTACCTGCCACATCACCCATATTTGAAATCAGGACTTGCTCCAGGACCCACTTTGCCTCCAGCAGCTATATATGGGTCTGTGCATATAGGTATTTGTGTATTTGTATAAAAGTACATAGAACTGTATATGTATAGGATATCCTTCTGTTACAAACAACAAACAAATGGTTCGGGAGGTTCACATAACTGTCAGATAGTAAAGGATGATACTACAGTTACTGCAGGGCCAGCCCTACAATGGGGCAGAGTGAGGCAAGTGCCCCAGGTGGCACTATTGCAGAGGCATCACATTGCCGCCTCAATAAACGCTATTTCATCACTGAAACGCCGCCTCCAGTTTTTGAAGAAGCCGCCTCCAGCGTCATGGCCGTTCTCTTGATGCGGCTGCCGAGAAAAAGTAAGTTAAAAAAAAAAAAAACTCCTTCACACCGGATAGGACGTTATGTCATCACCGGTGGCTGAGCTTCCCTCGTGCAAGAGGGAAGACTGAACGAAGGAGACCAGCATCGTCTGCACAGAGCATCCAGGAGGTAAGTACTGGGAAAGGGGGGGAGGAGGGGGGGAGGAGGGGGTGTAAAACGAGCAAAATCCTGGCATATTAAATGGCCAAATCCTGGCATATTAAATGGCTAAATCCTGGCATATTAAATGGCCAAATCTAACATATCGAGGGGCAAAATGCTGGAATATTGAGGGGCAAAATAATACGGGGATATTGAGGCGTTAAAATATGTTCTATAAAGCTATGTGAACAAACTCATACTGGAGGATGTCCATAGTTGATGTTGTTGTTGGGGGGGGGGGGGGGGGGGGGCGGCATTTAATTCTTCGCCCCAGGCAGCACAATGTCTTGGGCCATCCCTGGTTACTGGTATTTAATTTACACACAGAACGATAGGAGTTTGCTCGGGGGGTAAAACAACTGATATTAGAGGAGAGGGAGGAAATGTTTAATTGCCTGGGGAGTTTTAATTAACATCATAGACCAAAAAAACAGTTCCTCCTTGGGATAGAAAAATATCTGATGGGAATAAAGGGGAATGGACATTACTAAAGGAGTATTGGCGTTAGGTGGAGATTGTGCTGGACTGAAGTGTTTCATATCCTTGTGGGATCCTGTCCTGGGTCCTGGTCCAATATTTGAACAAAGGAATAAACTCTCTGGAAAGACTGGGAATAAACTGCTAATGAAAAGGATTTAGGAATAATTGTAGATAATAGACTTTGCAGCAGTGCTCAATGCCAGTCAGCAGCTGAGTTCCCTTAACAGCAAAGACGTCAGTGAAAATTAGAAAAACACATATAAATCTACACTAAAGTCAAGGATATAAGATAAACTACATTCTTGCAATAAAACTGTTATTCAACTTTAATTTAAGATGACAGTGAAGCAGACACAATATAAATAAACAAGTTATAGTGTCCACTGGGAGATCTGATCTCTGAGGAATCACCCGGAATTCCAGGGCCCCTTACTGAACAAATGTTCTGGGCCCCCTACCCTTAATATGCCAGTAATATTGTGCCACTCAATATGCCAGTAATATTGTGCCACTCAATATGCCAGTAATATTGTGCCACTCAATATGCCAGTAATATTGTGCCACTCAATATGCCAGTAATATTGTGCCACTCAATATGCCAGTAATATTGTGCCACTCAATATGCCAGTAATATTGTGCCACTCAATATGCCAGTAATATTGTGCCACTCAATATGCCAGTAATATTGTGCCACTCAATATGCCAGTAATATTTTGCCACTCAATATGAAAGTAATATTTTGCCACTCAATAAGTCAGTATTTTGCCCTCAATATGCCATTCTTTTGCCATTTAATATGCCAGTATTTTTCTGCTCAACATGCCATTTATTATGCCAGTATTTTGCCCCTCAATATGCCATTTAATATACCAGTATTTTGCCCCTCAATATGCCAGGATTTTTCCCCTAAATATGCCAGGAATTTGCCAATTAATATGCCAGGATTTTGCCCCTCAATATGCCAGGAATTTGCCAATTAATATGCCAGGATTTTGCCAATAAATGCCAGGATTTTGCCCCTCAGTATGCTCGTTATGTGCCACCCTCTTCCTCCCTTCCCCAGTACTTACCTCCTTGCTGCTGTCTCCAGCTGCTCTGCTGGTCCGCGGCTGTGAGGGAAGCGTTCTGCGCTCCTCTCCAGTCGCGGGGCTTCATTAAAGTTTGTTAAAAAAAACAATCTTTTAACAATCTTTATTGAAGCCGCGTGGCTGGAGGGGAGCGCAGAACGCTTCCCTCACAGCCGCAGATCAGCTTAACAGAGGGGAAATTTTTATTTTTTTTTCCTGGTGTGACCCGTACCCGCCGGGCCCGGGACGCCAGTATGCCCGTCACCCCGTGATGGCGGACCTGCAGCAGACTGATGATGATCTGCATGTTTACTGGTAAGAGTGTAAGTTAAACGGCTGTTATATAGAGATATAAACACTGAGCCGTTTGTGTGGTATTACTGACTCCTGTCCATCCTGAGTGATACTGAGTGTGGAAGGTTGCGAGATGGCTTGTTATTTGGCAAGTAAATCTCAAAGGGGCTCTGTCACCTAAACATGGCTCCTGCTGTGAATGTAGGCAATAAAACATGATTAGCAGAATTGGAAAGTGTCTGTGGCTACCAGGGGTGGACGGACAACTCATTGGGTCCCCTTCTGCTAGCCCATGTGCAAGCCAAACCCATATATAGGCTCTACCCACATACAAAGCCTGCCCACATGTGCATACTACTGTACACATTATTTTCTAAATATATCTTTGAATAAGTGAAGAAATATAGAAAAATAAACTTGATTTAAAGAAAGCAGTAAATCTCTGTGTCTTAATAGTACAATAAAGAGTTAAATAAGTTAACAAAATGTAGCAGGTGCAACAACCATCTTATTAACCGAACATTTACCAAATAAATCTAAGAGAACAAAATCAAGAAAGTCAAAGTAACTAAAATGTAAAAAGGTTTTCAGTTCAGCTACTTGAATGGACTTAAAGTGAATAGCCCTGGAAATGTCAGCAGCAAATTCAACACATAAAAATAAAGTGCATAATAAAAAAATAAACAAAATATAGTACAAAATGTACTGGAAACATTTGAATGTTTGTTCCAAAAATCGGCTGTACTGAGTAGAACAAATCGTGCCGAGAATATTAGAAAAATATGTCTGTAAAACGTTTTCACAAATAAAAAAAGTTATTCAAACTCAATAACATCAAAAACTAGACACGTGTCCGCAATAACTATATAACAAACTCTGGGCATCGCTTTACAGAAGCAGCAAAGAGCTAAGCACAGGTGACGTCTTGGCAAATCTGCTAATTCTTTTTTATCTGTTACTTCTAGTGCACAACCTGCTTTTCCACCGCAATGAGCATCAATGGCTCTAGGTTTTGTTGAGAAGATGATAATGTTAGTCTGGACTTCAAAATGTTCAACTTGGAAAAGCATCTTTCACATGTAACCTGTTTGGTGCTCAGTGTCATTACAGATGAATATGCCAGGACTGAGGCGTCACTAGGGTTGGTATCACCCCCCCCCCCCCCCCCCGGATTTCCTCCAATACCATACCAAACAGATTCCTTAGTAATACCAGTCAGATGGCCCATTAAATATGCTATACAGGAGCCCCATAACTATGTCATATAATAATAATATGCCAGTATTATTTTGCTGTTAATAAGCCAGACAATTAGCCTAACATGCCAGTAATATTGTGCCATTCATATTCTAGCAATATTGTGCCATTTAGAAGCCAGTAATACTGTACCATTCAGATACCAGGAATATTGTGCCAGTCAGATGCCAGTAATATTGTGCCTTTCAGATGCCAGTAATATTGTGCCAGTCAAATGCCTGTAAAGTTGTGCCAGTCAGAGCCCAGTAATATTGTGCCAGTCAGAGCCCAGTAATATTGTGCCAGTCAGAGCCCAGTAATATTGTGCCATAAGATGCCTGTAATATTGTACCATTCAGATGCCAGTAATATTGTACCATTCAGATGCCAGTAATATTGTACCATTCAGATACCAGGAATATTGTGCCAGTCAGATGCCAGTAATATTGTGCCTTTCAGATACCAGGAATATTGTGCCATAAGATGCCAGTAATATTGTACTATTTAGATGCCAGTAATATTGTACCTTTCAGATGCCTGTAATATTGTGAAAGTCAGAGACCAGGAATGTTGTGCCAGTCAGATACCAGGAATATTGTGCCATTAAGAGCCCAGTAATATTATGCCTTTCATATACCAGTAATATTTTGCCATTCATATGCCAGTAATATTGTGCCATTCAGATGTCAGTAATATTGTGTCATTCAGATGTCAGTAATATTGTGCAATTCTAATGCCAGTAATATTGTGCCATTAAGATGCCAGTAATATTGTGCCATTCAAATGCAAGTAATATTGTGCCATTCAAATGCCTGTAATATTGTGACATTAAGATGCCAGTAATATTGTGCCATTAAGAGTCCAGTAATGTTGTGCCAGATGTTGTATTATTGTGCAATTAAGATGCCAGTAATATTCTGCCATTAAGAGGCCAGTAATTTTGTGCCATTCAGATGCCTGTATTATTGTGTCATTCAGATGCCTGTATTATTGTGCCATTAAGATGCCTGTATTATTGTGCCATTCAGATGCCTGTATTATTGTGCCATTCAGATGCCTGTATTATTGTGCCATTCAGATGCCTGTATTATTGTGCCATTCAGATGCCTGTATTATTGTGATATTCAGATGCCTGTATTATTGTGCCATTCAGATGCCTGTATTATTGTGTCATTCAAATGCCTGTATTATTGTGCTATTCAGATGCCTGTATTATTGTGCCATTCAGATGCCTGTATTATTGTGCCATTCAGATGCCTGTATTATTGTGCCATTCAGATGCCTGTATTATTGTGTCATTCAAATGCCTGTATTATTGTGTCATTCAGATGCCTGTATTATTGTGCTATTCAAATGCCTGTATTATTGTGCTATTCAGATGCCTGTATTATTGTGTCATTCAGATGCCTGTATTATTGTGCTATTCAGATGCCTGTATTATTGTGTCATTCAGATGCCTGTATTATTGTGTCATTCAGATGCCTGTATTATTGTGCCATTCAGATGCCTGTATTATTGTGCCATTCAGATGCCTGTATTATTGTGCCATGCACGGTGGCATGTGAAGCACTTCATGTGATATTCAGAATAATATCACAGTGGCATGTGAACCTTCCTCTCTCTTCCAGCCTCACAGACCTGCTTTTTCCTCTACACGTTTCACTTCAAGTAACAAAGGCTGTATTACTTCCCACCCACCCTACCACTGATACACTGATAACACCTAGAGTTATTTTGTTAGTTCCAATTTACTAATCAACTCTTTCATCATAAAACCCATATTAAACACACTGCCTGTCTGAGCTGTAGGTGTCTTAACACACCCCAGCTTTCTATACAATCACACTGCAGCTCACAATAGAGTGAATACCCTGCTCTACTTAATCAGCAAACTACAATCATCACTGACCTCCTAGTGTCATTACCAGCTCCTCTCTCTCCAGCAGCCTACAATCATCACTGACCTCCTGGTGTCATTACCAGCTCCTCTCTCTCCAGCAGCCTACAATCATCACTGACCTCCTAGTGTCATTACCAGCTCCTCTCTCTCCAGCAGCCTACAATCATCACTGACCTCCTAGTGTCATTACCAGCTCCTCTCTCTCCAGCAGCCTACAATCAACACTGACCTCCTAGTGTCATTACCAGCTCCTCTCTCTCCAGCAGCCTACAATCATCACTGACCTCCTAGTGTCATTACCAGCTCCTCTCTCTCCAGCAGCCTACAATCATCACTGACCTCCTGGTGTCATTACCAGCTCCTCTCTCTCCAGCAGCCTACAATCATCACTGACCTCCTGGTGTCATTACCAGCTCCTCTCTCTCCAGCAGCCTACAATCATCACTGACCTCCTGGTGTCATTACCAGCTCCTCTCTCCAGCAGCCTACAATCATCACTGACCTCCTGGTGTCATTACCAGCTCCTCTCTCCAGCAGCCTACAATCATCACTGACCTCCTAGTGTCATTACCAGCTCCTCTCTCTCCAGCAGCCTACAATCATCACTGACCTCCTGGTGTCATTACCAGCTCCTCTCTCTCCAGCAGCCTACAATCATCACTGACCTCCTGGTGTCATTACCAGCTCCTCTCTCTCCAGCAGCCTACAATCATCACTGACCTCCTAGTGTCATTACCAGCTCCTCTCTCTCCAGCAGCCTACAATCATCACTGACCTCCTAGTGTCATTACCAGCTCCTCTCTCTCCAGCAGCCTACAATCATCACTGACCTCCTGGTGTCATTACCAGCTCCTCTCTCTCCAGCAGCCTACAATCATCACTGACCTCCTAGTGTCATTACCAGCTCCTCTCTCTCCAGCAGCCTACAATCATCACTGACCTCCTGGTGTCATTACCAGCTCCTCTCTCCAGCAGCCTACAATCATCACTGACCTCCTAGTGTCATTACCAGCTCCTCTCTCTCCAGCAGCCTACAATCATCACTGACCTCCTGGTGTCATTACCAGCTCCTCTCTCTCCAGCAGCCTACAATCATCACTGACCTCCTGGTGTCATTACCAGCTCCTCTCTCTCCAGCAGCCTACAATCATCACTGACCTCCTAGTGTCATTACCAGCTCCTCTCTCTCCAGCAGCCTACAATCATCACTGACCTCCTAGTGTCATTACCAGCTCCTCTCTCTCCAGCAGCCTACAATCATCACTGACCTCCTAGTGTCATTACCAGCTCCTCTCTCTCCAGCAGCCTACAATCATCACTGACCTTCTAGTGTCATTACCGGCTCCTCTCTCTCCAGCAGCCTACAATCATCACTGACCTCCTAGTGTCATTACCAGCTCCTCTCTCTCCAGCAGCCTACAATCATCACTGACCTTCTAGTGTCATTACCGGCTCCTCTCTCTCCAGCAGCCTACAATCATCACTGACCTCCTAGTGTCATTACCAGCTCCTCTCTCTCCAGCAGCCTACAATCATCACTGACCTCCTGGTGTCATTACCAGCTCCTCTCTCTCCAGCAGCCTACAATCATCACTGACCTCCTAGTGTGATTACCAGCTCCTCTCTCTCCAGCAGCCTACAATCATCACTGACCTCCTAGAGTCATTACCAGCTCCTCTCTCTCCAGCAGCCTACAATCATCACTGACCTCCTAGTGTCATTACCAGCTCCTCTCTCTCCAGCATCCTATCATCATCACTGACCTCCTAGTGTCATTACCAGCTCCTCTCTCCAGCAGCCTACAATCATCACTGACCTCCTAGTGTCATTACCAGCTCCTCTCTCTCCAGCAGCCTACAATCATCACTGACCTCCTAGTGTCATTACCAGCTCCTCTCTCTCCAGCAGCCTACAATCATCACTGACCTCCTAGTGTCATCACCAGCTCCTCTCTCTCCAGCAGCCTACAATCATCACTGACCTCCTGGTGTCATTACCAGCTCCTCTCTCTCCAGCAGCCTACAATCATCACTGATCTCCTGGTGTCATTACCAGCTCCTCTCTCTCCAGCAGCCTACAATCATCACTGACCTCCTGGTGTCATCACCAGCTCCTCTCTCCAGCAGCCTACAATCATCACTGACCTCCTAGTGTCATTACCAGCTCCTCTCTCTCCAGCAGCCTACAATCATCACTGACCTCCTGGTGTCATTACCAGCTCCTCTCTCTCCAGCAGCCTACAACCATCACTGACCTCCTGGTGTCATTACCATCTCCTCTCTCTCCAGCAGCCTACAATCATCACTGACCTCCTGGTGTCATCACCAGCTCCTCTCTCCAGCAGCCTACAATCATCACTGACCTCCTAGTGTCATTACCAGCTCCTCTCTCTCCAGCATCCTACCATCATCACTGACCTCCTGGTGTCATTACCAGCTCCTCTCTCTCCAGCAGCCTACAATCATCACTGACCTCCTGGTGTCATTACCAGCTCCTCTCTTTCCAGCAGCCTACAATCATCACTGACCTCCTGGTGTCATTACCAGCTCCTCTCTCTCCAGCAGCCTACAATCATCACTGACTTCCTGGTGTCATCACCAGCTCCTCTCTCTCCAGCAGCCTACAATCATCACTGACCTCCTAGTGTCATCACCAGCTCCTCTCTCTCCAGCAGCCTACAATCATCACTGACCTCCTAGTGTCATTACCAGCTCCTCTCTCTCCAGCAGCCTACAATCATCACTGACCTCCTGGTGTCATTACCAGCTCCTCTCTCTCCAGCAGCCTACAATCATCACTGACCTCCTGGTGTCATCACCAGCTCCTCTCTCTCCAGCAGCCTACAATCATCACTGACCTCCTGGTGTCATCACCAGCTCCTCTCTCTCCAGCAGCCTACAATCATCACTGACCTCCTAGTCTCATTACCAGCTCCTCTCTCTCCAACAGCCTACAATCATCACTGACCTCCTAGTGTCATTACCAGCTCCTCTCTCTCCAGCAGCCTACAATCATCACTGACCTCCTAGTGTCATTACCAGCTCCTCTCTCTCCAACAGCCTACAATCATCACTGACCTCCTGGTGTCATTACCAGCTCCTCTCTCTCCAGCAGCCTACAATCATCACTGACCTCCTAGTGTCATTACCAGCTCCTCTCTCTCCAACAGCCTACAATCATCACTGACCTCCTAGTGTCATTACCAGCTCCTCTCTCTCCAGCAGCCTACAATCATCACTGACCTCCTGGTGTCATTACCAGCTCCTCTCTCTCCAGCAGCCTACAATCATCACTGACCTCCTAGTGTCATTACCAGCTCCTCTCTCTCCAGCAGCCTACAATCATCACTGACCTCCTAGTGTCATTACCAGCTCCTCTCTCTCCAGCAGCCTACAATCATCACTGACCTCCTGGTGTCATTACCAGCTCCTCTCTCTCCAGCAGCCTACAATCATCACTGACCTCCTAGTGTCATTACCAGCTCCTCTCTCTCCAGCAGCCTACAATCATCACTGACCTCCTGGTGTCATTACCATCTCCTCTCTCTCCAGCAGCCTACAATCATCACTGACCTCCTGGTGTCATTACCAGCACCTCTCTCTCCAGCAGCCTACAATCATCACTGACCTCCTGGTGTCATTACCAGCTCCTCTCTCTCCAGCAGCCTACAATCATCACTGACCTCCTGGTGTCATTACCATCTCCTCTCTCTCCAGCAGCCTACAATCATCACTGACCTCCTAGTGTCATTACCAGCTCCTCTCTCTCCAGCATCCTACCATCATCACTGACCTCCTGGTGTCATTACCAGCTCCTCTCTCTCCAGCAGCCTACAATCATCACTGACCTCCTGGTGTCATTACCAGCTCCTCTCTTTCCAGCAGCCTACAATCATCACTGACCTCCTGGTGTCATTACCAGCTCCTCTCTCTCCAGCAGCCTACAATCATCACTGACCTCCTGGTGTCATCACCAGCTCCTCTCTCTCCAGCAGCCTACAATCATCACTGACCTCCTAGTGTCATCACCAGCTCCTCTCTCTCCAGCAGCCTACAATCATCACTGACCTCCTAGTGTCATTACCAGCTCCTCTCTCTCCAGCAGCCTACAATCATCACTGACCTCCTGGTGTCATCACCAGCTCCTCTCTCTCCAGCAGCCTACAATCATCACTGACCTCCTGGTGTCATTACCAGCTCCTCTCTCTCCAGCAGCCTACAATCATCACTGACCTCCTAGTGTCATTACCAGCTCCTCTCTCTCCAGCAGCCTACAATCATCACTGACCTCCTGGTGTCATTACCAGCTCCTCTCTCTCCAGCAGCCTACAATCATCACTGACCTCCTAGTGTCATTACCAGCTCCTCTCTCTCCAGCAGCCTACAATCATCACTGACCTCCTAGTGTCATTACCAGCTCCTCTCTCTCCAGCAGCCTACAATCATCACTGACCTCCTGGTGTCATTACCAGCTCCTCTCTCTCCAGCAGCCTACAATCATCACTGACCTCCTAGTGTCATTACCAGCTCCTCTCTCTCCAGCAGCCTACAATCATCACTGACCTCCTGGTGTCATTACCATCTCCTCTCTCTCCAGCAGCCTACAATCATCACTGACCTCCTGGTGTCATTACCAGCACCTCTCTCTCCAGCAGCCTACAATCATCACTGACCTCCTGGTGTCATTACCAGCTCCTCTCTCTCCAGCAGCCTACAATCATCACTGACCTCCTGGTGTCATTACCATCTCCTCTCTCTCCAGCAGCCTACAATCATCACTGACCTCCTAGTGTCATTACCAGCTCCTCTCTCTCCAGCATCCTACCATCATCACTGACCTCCTGGTGTCATTACCAGCTCCTCTCTCTCCAGCAGCCTACAATCATCACTGACCTCCTGGTGTCATTACCAGCTCCTCTCTTTCCAGCAGCCTACAATCATCACTGACCTCCTGGTGTCATTACCAGCTCCTCTCTCTCCAGCAGCCTACAATCATCACTGACCTCCTGGTGTCATCACCAGCTCCTCTCTCTCCAGCAGCCTACAATCATCACTGACCTCCTAGTGTCATCACCAGCTCCTCTCTCTCCAGCAGCCTACAATCATCACTGACCTTCTAGTGTCATTACCAGCTCCTCTCTCTCCAGCAGCCTACAATCATCACTGACCTCCTGGTGTCATCACCAGCTCCTCTCTCTCCAGCAGCCTACAATCATCACTGACCTCCTGGTGTCATTACCAGCTCCTCTCTCTCCAGCAGCCTACAATCATCACTGACCTCCTAGTGTCATTACCAGCTCCTCTCTCTCCAGCAGCCTACAATCATCACTGATCTCCTGGTGTCATTACCAGCTCCTCTCTCTCCAGCAGCCTACAATCATCACTGACCTCCTGGTGTCATCACCAGCTCCTCTCTCCAGCAGCCTACAATCATCACTGACCTCCTAGTGTCATTACCAGCTCCTCTCTCTCCAGCAGCCTACAATCATCACTGACCTCCTGGTGTCATTACCAGCTCCTCTCTCCAGCAGCCTACAATCATCACTGACCTCCTGGTGTCATTACCATCTCCTCTCTCTCCAGCAGCCTACAATCATCACTGACCTCCTGGTGTCATCACCAGCTCCTCTCTCCAGCAGCCTACAATCATCACTGACCTCCTAGTGTCATTACCAGCTCCTCTCTCTCCAGCAGCCTACAATCATCACTGACCTCCTAGTGTCATTACCAGCTCCTCTCTCTCCAGCAGCCTACAATCATCACTGACCTCCTAGTGTCATTACCAGCTCCTCTCTCTCCAGCAGCCTACAATCATCACTGACCTCCTAGTGTCATTACCAGCTCCTCTCTCTCCAGCATCCTACCATCATCACTGACCTCCTGGTGTCATTACCAGCTCCTCTCTTTCCAGCAGCCTACAATCATCACTGACCTCCTGGTGTCATTACCAGCTCCTCTCTCTCCAGCAGCCTACAATCATCACTGACCTCCTGGTGTCATCACCAGCTCCTCTCTCTCCAGCAGCCTACAATCATCACTGACCTCCTAGTGTCATCACCAGCTCCTCTCTCTCCAGCAGCCTACAATCATCACTGACCTCCTAGTGTCATTAACCGCTCCTCTCTCTCCAGCAGCCTACAATCATCACTGACCTCCTGGTGTCATTACCAGCTCCTCTCTCTCCAGCAGCCTACAATCATCACTGACCTCCTGGTGTCATTACCAGCTCCTCTCTCTCCAGCAGCCTACAATCATCACTGACCTCCTAGTGTCATTACCAGCTCCTCTCTCTCCAGCAGCCCACAATCATCACTGACCTCCTAGTGTCATTACCAGCTCCTCTCTCTCCAGCAGCCTACAATCATCACTGACCTCCTAGTGTCATTACCAGCTCCTCTCTTTCCAGCAGCCTACAATCATCACTGACCTCCTGGTGTCATTACCAGCTCCTCTCTCTCCAGCAGCCTACAATCATAACTGACCTCCTGGTGTCATCACCAGCTCCTCTCTCTCCAGCAGCCTACAATCATCACTGACCTCCTAGTGTCATTACCAGCTCCTCTCTCTCCAGCAGCCTACAATCATCACTGACCTCCTGTGTCATTACCAGCTCCTCTCTCTCCAGCAGCCTACAATCATCACTGACCTCCTGGTGTCATTACCAGCTCCTCTCTCCAGCAGCCTACAATCATTACTGACCTCCTAGTGTCATTACCAGCTCCTCTCTCTCCAGCAGCCTACAATCATCACTGACCTCCTGGTGTCATTACCAGCTCCTCTCTCTCCAGCAGCCTACAATCATCACTGACCTCCTGGTGTCATTACCAGCTCCTCTCTCCAGCAGCCTACAATCATTACTGACCTCCTAGTGTCATTACCAGCTCCTCTCTCTCCAGCATCCTACAATCATCACTGACCTCCTAGTGTCATTACCAGCTCCTCTCTCTCCAGCAGCCTACAATCATCACTGACCTCCTGGTGTCATTACCAGCTCCTCTCTCTCCAGCAGCCTACCATCATCACTGACCTCCTGGTGTCATTACCAGCTCCTCTCTCTCCAGCAGCCTACAATCATCACTGACCTCCTAGTGTCATTACCAGCTCCTCTCTCTCCAGCAGCCTACAATCATCACTGACCTCCTAGTGTCATTACCAGCTCCTCTCTCTCCAGCAGCCTACAATCATCACTGACCTCCTAGTGTCATTACCAGCTCCTCTCTCCAGCAGCCTACAATCATCACTGACATCCTAGTGTCATTACCAGCTCCTCTCTCTCCAGCAGCCTACAATCATCACTGACCTCCTGGTGTCATTACCAGCTCCTCTCTCTCCAGCAGCCTACAATCATCACTGACCTCCTAGTGTCATTACCAGCTCCTCTCTCTCCATCAGCCTACAATCATTACTGACCTCCTAGTGTCATTACCAGCTCCTCTCTCTCCAGCAGCCTACAATCATAACTAACCTCCTGGTGTCATTACCAGCTCCTCTCTCTCCAGCAGCCTACCATCATCACTGACCTCCTGGTGTCATTACCAGCTCCTCTCTCTCCAGCAGCCTACCATCATCACTGACCTCCTGGTGTCATTACCAGCTCCTCTCTCCAGCAGCCTACAATCATCACTGACCTCCTGGTGTCATTACCAGCTCCTCTCTCCAGCAGCCTACAATCATCACTGACCTCCTAGTGTCATTACCAGCTCCTCTCTCTCCAGCAGCCTACAATCATCACTGACCTCCTAGTGTCATTACCAGCTCCTCTCTCTCCAGCAGCCTACAATCATCACTGACCTCCTAGTGTCATTACCAGCTCCTCTCTCTCCAGCAGCCTACAATCATCACTGACCTCCTAGTGTCATTACCAGCTCCTCTCTCTCCAGCAGCCTACCATCATCACTGACCTCCTGGTGTCATCACCAGCTCCTCTCTCCAGCAGCCTACAATCATCACTGACCTCCTAGTGTCATTACCAGCTCCTCTCTCTCCAGCAGCCTACAATCATCACTGACCTCCTGGTGTCATCACCAGCTCCTCTCTCTCCAGCAGCCTACAATCATCACTGACCTCCTAGTGTCATCACCAGCTCCTCTCTCTCCAGCAGCCTACAATCATCACTGACCTCCTAGTGTCATTACCAGCTCCTCTCTCTCCAGCAGCCTACAATCATCACTGACCTCCTGGTGTCATTACCAGCTCCTCTCTCTCCAGCAGCCTACAATCATCACTGACCTCCTGGTGTCATTACCAGCTCCTCTCTCTCCAGCAGCCTACAATCATCACTGACCTCCTAGTGTCATTACCAGCTCCTCTCTTTCCAGCAGCCTACAATCATCACTGACCTCCTGGTGTCATTACCAGCTCCTCTCTCTCCAGCAGCCTACAATCATCACTGACCTCCTGGTGTCATCACCAGCTCCTCTCTCTCCAGCAGCCTACAATCATCACTGACCTCCTAGTGTCATTACCAGCTCCTCTCTCTCCAGCAGCCTACAATCATCACTGACCTCCTGTGTCATTACCAGCTCCTCTCTCTCCAGCAGCCTACAATCATCACTGACCTCCTGGTGTCATTACCAGCTCCTCTCTCCAGCAGCCTACAATCATTACTGACCTCCTAGTGTCATTACCAGCTCCTCTCTCTCCAGCAGCCTACAATCATCACTGACCTCCTGGTGTCATTACCAGCTCCTCTCTCTCCAGCAGCCTACAATCATCACTGACCTCCTGGTGTCATTACCAGCTCCTCTCTCCAGCAGCCTACAATCATTACTGACCTCCTAGTGTCATTAACAGCTCCTCTCTCTCCAGCATCCTACAATCATCACTGACCTCCTAGTGTCATTACCAGCTCCTCTCTCTCCAGCAGCCTACCATCATCACTGACCTCCTGGTGTCATTACCAGCTCCTCTCTCTCCAGCAGCCTACAATCATCACTGACCTTCTAGTGTCATTACCAGCTCCTCTCTCTCCAGCAGCCTACAATCATCACTGACCTCCTAGTGTCATTACCAGCTCCTCTCTCCAGCAGCCTACAATCATCACTGACCTCCTAGTGTCATTACCAGCTCCTCTCTCTCCAGCAGCCTACAATCATCACTGACCTCCTAGTGTCATTACCAGCTCCTCTCTCTCCAGCAGCCTACAATCATCACTGACCTCCTGGTGTCATTACCAGCTCCTCTCTCTCCAGCAGCATACAATCATCACTGACCTCCTGGTGTCATTACCAGCTCCTCTCTCTCCAGCAGCCTACAATCATCACTGACCTCCTGGTGTCATTACCAGCTCCTCTCTCTCCAGCAGCCTACAATCATCACTGACCTCCTAGTGTCATTACCAGCTCCTCTCTCTCCAGCATCCTACCATCATCACTGACCTCCTAGTGTCATTACCAGCTCCTCTCTCTCCAGCAGCCTACAATCATCACTGACCTCCTGGTGTCATTACCAGCTCCTCTCTCCAGCAGCCTACAATCATCACTGACCTCCTAGTGTCATTACCAGCTCCTCTCTCTCCAGCAGCCTACAATCATAACTAACCTCCTGGTGTCATTACCAGCTCCTCTCTCTCCAGCAGCCTACCATCATCACTGACCTCCTGGTGTCATTACCAGCTCCTCTCTCTCCAGCAGCCTACCATCATCACTGACCTCCTGGTGTCATTACCAGCTCCTCTCTCCAGCAGCCTACAATCATCACTGACCTCCTGGTGTCATTACCAGCTCCTCTCTCCAGCAGCCTACAATCATCACTGACCTCCTAGTGTCATTACCAGCTCCTCTCTCTCCAGCAGCCTACAATCATCACTGACCTCCTAGTGTCATTACCAGCTCCTCTCTCTCCAGCAGCCTACAATCATCACTGACCTCCTAGTGTCATTACCAGCTCCTCTCTCTCAAGCAGCCGACAATCATCACTGACCTCCTGGTGTCATTACCAGCTCCTCTCTCTCCAGCAGCCTACAATCATCACTGACCTCCTAGTGTCATTACCAGCTCCTCTCTCTCCAGCAGCCTACAATCATTACTGACCTCCTAGTGTCATTACCAGCTCCTCTCTCTCCAGCAGCCTACAATCATCACTGACCTCCTAGTGTCATTACCAGCTCCTCTCTCTCCAGCAGCCTACAATCATCACTGACCTCCTGGTGTCATTACCAGCTCCTCTCTCTCCAGCAGCCTACAATCATCACTGACCTCCTAGTGTCATTACCAGCTCCTCTCTCTCCAGCAGCCTACAATCATCACTGACCTCCTAGTGTCATTACCAGCTCCTCTCTCCAGCAGCCTACAATCATCACTGACCTCCTAGTGTCATTACCAGCTCCTCTCTCTCCAGCAGCCTACAATCATCACTGACCTATTAGTGTCATTACCAGCTCCTCTCTCTCCAGCAGCCTACAATCATCACTGACCTCCTGGTGTCATTACCAGCTCCTCTCTCTCCAGCAGCCTACAATCATAACTAACCTCCTGGTGTCATTACCAGCTCCTCTCTCTCCAGCAGCCTACCATCATCACTGACCTCCTGGTGTCATTACCAGCTCCTCTCTCTCCAGCAGCCTACCATCATCACTGACCTCCTGGTGTCATTACCAGCTCCTCTCTCCAGCAGCCTACAATCATCACTGACCTCCTAGTGTCATTACCAGCTCCTCTCTCCAGCAGCCTACCATCATCACTGACCTCCTGGTGTCATTACCAGCTCCTCTCTCCAACAGCCTACAATCATCACTGACCTCCTGGTGTCATTACAAGCTCCTCTCTCCAGCAGCCTACAATCATCACTGACCTCCTAGTGTCATTACCAGCTCCTCTCTCTCCAGCAGCCTACAATCATCACTGACCTCCTAGTGTCATCACCAGCTCCTCTCTCCAGCAGCCTACAATCATCACTGACCTCCTGGTGTCATTACCAGCTCCTCTCTCTCCAGCAGCCTACAATCATCACTGACCTCCTAGTGTCATTACCAGCTCCTCTCTCTCCAGCAGCCTACAATCATCACTGACCTCCTAGTGTCATCACCAGCTCCTCTCTCTCCAGCAGCCTACAATCATCACTGACCTCCTAGTGTCATTACCAGCTCCTCTCTCTCCAGCAGCCTACAATCATCACTGACCTCCTAGTGTCATTACCAGCTCCTCTCTCTCCAGCAGCCTACAATCATCACTGACCTCCTGGTGTCATTACCAGCTCCTCTCTCTCCAGCAGCCTACAATCATCACTGACCTCCTAGTGTCATTACCAGCTCCTCTCTCTCCAGCAGCCTACAATCATCACTGACCTCCTAGTGTCATTACCAGCTCCTCTCTCTCCAACAGCCTACAATCATCACTGACCTCCTGGTGTCATTAACAGCTCCTCTCTCTCCAGCAGCCTACAATCATCACTGACCTCCTGGTGTCATTACCAGCTCCTCTCTCTCCAGCAGCCTACAATCATCACTGACCTCCTAGTGTCATTACCAGCTCCTCTCTCTCCAGCAGCCTACAATCATCACTGACCTCCTGGTGTCATTACCAGCTCCTCTCTCTCCAGCAGCCTACAATCATCACTGACCTCCTGGTGTCATTACCAGCTCCTCTCTCTCCAGCAGCCTACAATCATCACTGACCTCCTAGTGTCATTACCAGCTCCTCTCTCTCCAGCATCCTACAGTCATCACTGACCTCCTGGTGTCATTACCAGCTCCTCTCTCTCCAGCAGCCTACAATCATCACTGACCTTCTAGTGTCATTACCAGCTCCTCTCTCTCCAGCAGCCTACAATCATCACTGACCTTCTAGTGTCATTACCAGCTCCTCTCTCTCCAGCAGCCTACAATCATCACTGACCTCCTAGTGTCATTACCAGCTCCTCTCTCCAGCAGCCTACAATCATCACTGACCTTCTAGTGTCATTACCGGCTCCTCTCTCCAGCAGCCTACAATCATCACTGACCTCCTAGTGTCATTACCAGCTCCTCTCTCTCCAGCAGCCTACAATCATCACTGACACTCCTAGTGTCATTACCAGCTCCTCTCTCTCCAGCAGCCTACAATCATCACTGACCTCCTAGTGTCATCACCAGCTCCTCTCTCTCCAGCAGCCTACAATCATCTCTAACCTCCTAGTGTCATCACCAGCTCCTCTCTCCAGCAGCCTACAATCATCACTGACCTCCTAGTGTCATTACCAGCTCCTCTCTCTCCAGCAGCCTACAATCATCACTGACACTCCTAGTGTCATTACCAGCTCCTCTCTCTCCAGCAGCCTACAATCATCACTGACCTCCTGGTGTCATTACCAGCTCCTCTCTCCAGCAGCCTACAATCATCACTGACCTCCTGGTGTCATTACCAGCTCCTCTCTCTCCAGCAGCCTACAATCATCACTGACCTTCTAGTGTCATTACCAGCTCCTCTCTCTCCAGCAGCCTACAATCATCACTGACCTCCTAGTGTCATTACCAGCTCCTCTCTCTCCAGCAGCCTACAATCATCACTGACCTCCTGGTGTCATTACCAGCTCCTCTCTCCAGCAGCCTACAATCATCACTGACCTCCTAGTGTCATTACCAGCTCCTCTCTCTCCAGCAGCCTACAATCATCACTGACCTCCTAGTGTCATTACCAGCTCCTCTCTCTCCAGCAGCCTACAATCATCACTGACCTCCTGGTGTCATTACCAGCTCCTCTCTCTCCAGCAGCCTACAATCATCACTGACCTCCTAGTGTCATCACCAGCTCCTTTCTCCAGCAGCCTACAATCATCACTGACCTCCTAGTGTCATTACCAGCTCCTCTCTCTCCAGCAGCCTACAATCATCACTGACACTCCTAGTGTCATTACCAGCTCCTCTCTCTCCAGCAGCCTACAATCATCACTGACCTCCTGGTGTCATTACCAGCTCCTCTCTCCAGCAGCCTACAATCATCACTGACCTCCTGGTGTCATTACCAGCTCCTCTCTCTCCAGCAGCCTACAATCATCACTGACCTCCTGGTGTCATTACCAGCTCCTCTCTCCAGCAGCCTACAATCATCACTGACCTCCTGGTGTCATTACCAGCTCCTCTCTCTCCAGCAGCCTACAATCATCACTGACCTTCTAGTGTCATTACCAGCTCCTCTCTCTCCAGCAGCCTACAATCATCACTGACCTCCTAGTGTCATTACCAGCTCCTCTCTCTCCAGCAGCCTACAATCATCACTGACCTCCTGGTGTCATTACCAGCTCCTCTCTCTCCAGCAGCCTACAATCATCACTGACCTCCTGGTGTCATTACCAGCTCCTCTCTCTCCAGCAGCCTACAATCATCACTGACCTCCTAGTGTCATTACCAGCTCCTCTCTCTCCAGCATCCTACAGTCATCACTGACCTCCTGGTGTCATTACCAGCTCCTCTCTCTCCAGCAGCCTACAATCATCACTGACCTTCTAGTGTCATTACCAGCTCCTCTCTCTCCAGCAGCCTACAATCATCACTGACCTTCTAGTGTCATTACCAGCTCCTCTCTCTCCAGCAGCCTACAATCATCACTGACCTCCTAGTGTCATTACCAGCTCCTCTCTCCAGCAGCCTACAATCATCACTGACCTTCTAGTGTCATTACCGGCTCCTCTCTCCAGCAGCCTACAATCATCACTGACCTCCTAGTGTCATTACCAGCTCCTCTCTCTCCAGCAGCCTACAATCATCACTGACACTCCTAGTGTCATTACCAGCTCCTCTCTCTCCAGCAGCCTACAATCATCACTGACCTCCTAGTGTCATCACCAGCTCCTCTCTCTCCAGCAGCCTACAATCATCTCTAACCTCCTAGTGTCATCACCAGCTCCTCTCTCCAGCAGCCTACAATCATCACTGACCTCCTAGTGTCATTACCAGCTCCTCTCTCTCCAGCAGCCTACAATCATCACTGACACTCCTAGTGTCATTACCAGCTCCTCTCTCTCCAGCAGCCTACAATCATCACTGACCTCCTGGTGTCATTACCAGCTCCTCTCTCCAGCAGCCTACAATCATCACTGACCTCCTGGTGTCATTACCAGCTCCTCTCTCTCCAGCAGCCTACAATCATCACTGACCTTCTAGTGTCATTACCAGCTCCTCTCTCTCCAGCAGCCTACAATCATCACTGACCTCCTAGTGTCATTACCAGCTCCTCTCTCTCCAGCAGCCTACAATCATCACTGACCTCCTGGTGTCATTACCAGCTCCTCTCTCCAGCAGCCTACAATCATCACTGACCTCCTAGTGTCATTACCAGCTCCTCTCTCTCCAGCAGCCTACAATCATCACTGACCTCCTAGTGTCATTACCAGCTCCTCTCTCTCCAGCAGCCTACAATCATCACTGACCTCCTGGTGTCATTACCAGCTCCTCTCTCTCCAGCAGCCTACAATCATCACTGACCTCCTAGTGTCATCACCAGCTCCTTTCTCCAGCAGCCTACAATCATCACTGACCTCCTAGTGTCATTACCAGCTCCTCTCTCTCCAGCAGCCTACAATCATCACTGACACTCCTAGTGTCATTACCAGCTCCTCTCTCTCCAGCAGCCTACAATCATCACTGACCTCCTGGTGTCATTACCAGCTCCTCTCTCCAGCAGCCTACAATCATCACTGACCTCCTGGTGTCATTACCAGCTCCTCTCTCTCCAGCAGCCTACAATCATCACTGACCTTCTAGTGTCATTACCAGCTCCTCTCTCTCCAGCAGCCTACAATCATCACTGACCTCCTAGTGTCATTACCAGCTCCTCTCTCTCCAGCAGCCTACAATCATCACTGACCTCCTGGTGTCATTACCAGCTTCTCTCTCCAGCAGCCTACAATCATCACTGACCTCCTAGTGTCATTACCAGCTCCTCTCTCTCCAGCAGCCTACAATCATCACTGACCTCCTAGTGTCATTACCAGCTCCTCTCTCTCCAGCAGCCTACAATCATCACTGACCTCCTGGTGTCATTACCAGCTCCTCTCTCTCCAGCAGCCTACAATCTTCACTGACCTCCTAGTGTCATCACCAGCTCCTTTCTCCAGCAGCCTACAATCATCACTGACCTCCTAGTGTCATTACCAGCTCCTCTCTCTCCAGCAGCCTACAATCATCACTGACCTCCTGATGTCATTACCAGCTCCTCTTTATCCAGAAACCTACAATCATCACTGACCTCCTGGTGTCATTACCAGCTCCTCTCTCTCCAGCAGCCTACAATCATCACTGACCTCCTGGTGTCATTACCAGCTCCTCTCTCCAGCAGCCTACAATCATCACTTACCTCCTAGTGTGATTACCAGCTCCTCTCTCTCCAGCAGCCTACAATCATCACTGACCTCCTAGTGTCATTACCAGCTCCTCTCTCTCCAGCAGCCTACAATCATCACTGACCTCCTGGTGTCATCACCAGCTCCTCTCTCTCCAGCAGCCTACAATCATCACTGACCTCCTGGTGTCATTACCAGCTCCTCTCTCTCCAGCAGCCTACCATCATCACTGACCTCCTGGTGTCATCACCAGCTCCTCTCTCTCCAGCAGCCTACAATCATCACTGACCTCCTGGTGTCATTACCAGCTCCTCTCTCTCCAGCAGCCTACAATCATCACTGATCTCCTGGTGTCATTACCAGCTCCTCTCTCTCCAGCAGCCTACCATCATCACTGACCTCCTGGTGTCATTACCAGCTCCTCTCTCTCCAGCAGCCTACAATCATCACTGACCTCCTAGTGTCATTACCAGCTCCTCTCTCTCCAGCAGCCTACAATCATCACTGACCTCCTAGTGTCATTACCAGCTCCTCTCTCCAGCAGCCTACAATCATCACTGACCTCCTAGTGTCATTACCAGCTCCTCTCTCTCCAGCAGCCTACAATCATCACTGACCTCCTGGTGTCATCACCAGCTCCTCTCTCTCCAGCAGCCTACAATCATCACTGACCTCCTGGTGTCATTACCAGCTCCTCTCTCTCCAGCAGCCTTCAATCATCACTGACCTCCTGGTGTCATTACCAGCTCCTCTCTCTCCAGCAGCCTACAATCATCACTGACCTCCTAGTGTCATTACCAGCTCCTCTCTCTCCAGCAGCCTACAATCATCACTGACCTCCTGGTGTCATTACCAGCTCCTCTCTCTCCAGCAGCCTACAATCATCACTGACCTCCTGGTGTCATCACCAGCTCCTCTCTCTTCAGCAGCCTACAATCATCACTGACCTCCTGGTGTCATTACCGGCTCCTCCTCTCTCCAGCAGCCTACAATCATCACTGACCTCCTGGTGTCATTACCGGCTCCTCCTCTCTTCAGCCTTTTACTTCTTCATTCATGACACCTCTCCTAACCCTGGCAAGAAACAAAATCAGCATTTGCCACAGACCCCGCCTGCTTCGTACTACCAACACCAAATGCAATACTGACAACCTTATATCTATCCCCTGTTATAATCACCCACCCTTCAGTTGTGCCCTGCTAAATGCACGCTCTTTATTCAACAAGCTTACAGCTATACACAATCTATTCATTTCTCACTCCTTTAAACTCCTTGCACTTACTGAAACCTGGCTTACTTCATCTGACACGGTCTCTCCTGCTGCTCTCTCTTATGGTGACCTACGCTTCAGCCACACCCCGAGACCTGGGGACAAAAAGGGTGGAGGTGTTGGCATCCTCCTATCTGCAAACTGCTCCATCCAACCTTTACCCTCAGCCCCTTCCCTTTCATTTTCATCATTCAAAGTGCACGCTATTCGTCTTTTCTTCCATCTATCCCTTCGTGTTGCCGTTGTCTATCAACGGGGCCTGCTTCACAGTTTTATGGCAACTTCTCTGCATGGCTCCCCAACTTTCTTGCCCCTGATGTACCATGTCTCATCCTGGGAGACTTTAACATTCCTCTTGACCTAACCAACTCTCCTGCTACTTCAAAACTCCTTCCCCTCACCTCTACCTTTGGCCTCTCCCAGTGGACCAACTTTCCAACCCACACTGTCGGTCACTCACTAGACCTAGTATTCACTAAGTCATGTGCCATCTCTAACTTTTTCCATTCACCTTTCCCCCTGTCTGACCACCACCTTCTTACCTTCTATCCCACTATACCTCAGTCGACTACGGCACGTCTCCCCACGGCCGAATTCAAAAGACTGCTATCTAACTCCACCCTCCCGCTACTTACCACTGCTCATTAAACCTCTCTCCCCTCCTTGGAATCCACCTCATGTCCAGAGGAATCTGCTAACTCTTATAACAGTATCCTCACCTCAGCCCTTGACAACATTGCCCCTGTTGCCAATCGTGCTAGCAGACCCAACCAACAACCATGGCACACTAAGCAAACACAATACCTCCAAAAATGTACTCGCACGTCTGGGCAGAGTTTTAGGAAATCACGTTGCAAGGAGGATTTCCTTCATTACAAATTCATGCTGTGCTCCTACAACTCTGCTCTCGCTCAGTCCAAGCAACACTACTTCTCTACCTTAATATCCACCCACTCATCGAATCCCAAATGTCTATTCTCAACATTTAATGCTCTCCTCTGCCCTCCTGCTCCTCCGCCCTGCTCCGCTCTTACGGCCCAAGACCTTGCCTCTCACTTCAAAAACAAAATTGACGCTATCAGGTGTAACTTCACCTCCAGTGACTTGCTTCAACTACCGCCTGCCTCGTTCCCATCCCCCAAACCCACTCTGAATATCTTCTCCCCTGTAGCTGAGAAAGAGGTTGACGATCTGCTCTCCTGCTCGAGATCTACTAGTTGTGCGCTTGATCCCATCCCATCTCACCTTGTATCCTCTCTTTCCCCTCTACTTTGTCCAACTCTAACCCATCTCATCAACCTCTCCCTGTCCTCTGGAATAGTACCGTCAACCTTCAAGCAAGCCCAAATCGTACCTGCATTGAAAAAATCTTCCCTCGATCCTACTCTTCCGTCTAACTACCGTCCTATATCCCTTCTCCCCTTCGTGTCAAAGTTGCTGGAGAAAATGGTGAACTCATGACTGACAGACTTTCTGACTCACAATGACCTACTTGACCCTTTTCAATCTGGCTTTAGACCCTTACACTCTCTTGGATCGAGTCGTACTTATCTGAGCGCTCCTATTTGGTGTCATTTGCTGGAGCGACATTGTCACCTGTTCCGCTCTCTGTTGGTGTTCCGCAAGGATCGGTCCTTGGCCCGCTGTTGTTTTCCCTCTACACTACCTCTCTGGGAGAACTCATCCGCTCTTTTGGCTTTCACTACCACTTGTACGCGGATGCTGCTCAGCTCTATCTCTCCTCCCCTGACCTCACTCCCTCTCTAGTGTCACGTGTAGCTGAGTGTCTGTCAGTCATCTCCACTTGGATGTCTGATCGCTACCTGAAACTTAACCTCTCCAAAACAGAAATATCTTCCCTCCCTCAACCGCTGTCCCTACACCTGGGTTCACAGTCACCATTGATAATGCTACAATTGTACTGTCTGACCGTGTCCGATGTCTTGGGGTCACTTTTGACTCTGCTCTTTTCTTCGTTCCTCAAATTCAGTCCTTGGACAATTCCTGTCGGCTGCACCTAAAGAACATTGCATGCATTCGTCCGTTCCTCAGCGAAGAGACCGCCAAAATTCTAGTGTACTCGCTTGTGATCTCTCGCCTGGACTACTGTAACGGTCTTCTGACTAGACTACCTCTGGCTCGTCTGGCTCGTCTACAGTCTATCCAAAATGCGGCTGCCAGACTCATCTTTCTTGCACGTCGGTCTGATTCGGCGGCTCCTCTCTGCAACGCCCTAAACTGGCTTCCCGTCTGCTCCTCTCTGCAACGCCCTCCACTGGCTTCCCGTTTGCTCCTCTCTGCAACGCCCTAAACTGGCTTCCCGTCTGCTCGAGGATAAAATTGAAAATTCTGTCTTTAAACTACAAAGCCCTCCACTTCTTTTCTCCTACATACATGATATTGAGAATAATAGCAAAGTGGCATGTGAAGCACTTCATGTGATATTCATAATAATAGCATAGTGGCATGTGAAGCACTTCATGAGATATTCATAATAACAGCATAGTGGCATGTGAAGCACTTCATGTGATATTCATAATAATAGCATAGTGTCATGTGAAGCACTTCATGTGATATTCATAATAATAGCATAGTGGCATGTGAAGCATTTCATGTGATATTCAGAATAACAGCATAGTGGCATGTGAAGCACTTCATTTGATATTCAGAATAACAGCATAGTGGCATGTGAAGCACTTCATGGGATATTCAGAATAACAGCATAGTGGCATGTGAAGCATTTCATGTGATATTCATAATAACAGCACAGTGGCATGTGAAGCATTTCATGTGATATTCAGAATAACAGCATAGTGGCATGTGAAGCACTTCATGTGATATTCAGAATAACAGCAAAGTGCCATGTGAAGCACTTCATGAGATATACAGAATAATAGCATTGTGTCATGTGAAGCACTTCATGTGATATTCAGAATAACAGCATAGTGGCATGTGAAGCACTTCATGTGATATTCATAATAATAGCATAGTGGCATGTGAAGCATTTCATGTGATATTCAGAATAACAGCACAGTGGCATGTGAAGCACTTCATGTGATATTCAGAATAACAGCATAGTGGCATGTGAAGCACTTCATGTGATATTCATAATAATAGCATAGTGGCATGTGAAGCACTTCATGTGATATTCATAATAATAGCATAGTGGCATGTGAAGCATTTCATGTGATATTCAGAATAACAGCACAGTGGCATGTGAAGCACTTCATGTGATATTCAGAATAACAGCATAGTGGCATGTGAAGCACTTCATGTGATATTCAGAATAACAGCATAGTGGCATGTGAAGCACTTCATGTGATATTCAGAATAACAGCATAGTGGCATGTGAAGCACTTCATGTGATATTCAGAATAACAGCAAAGTGCCATGTGAAGCACTTCATGAGATATACAGAATAATAGCATTGTGTCATGTGAAGCACTTCATGTGATATTCAGAATAACAGCATAGTGGCATGTGAAGCACTTCATGTGATATTCATAATAATAGCATAGTGGCATGTGAAGCATTTCATGTGATATTCAGAATAACAGCACAGTGGCATGTGAAGCACTTCATGTGATATTCAGAATAACAGCATAGTGGCATGTGAAGCACTTCATGTGATATTCATAATAATAGCATAGTGGCATGTGAAGCACTTCATGTGATATTCATAATAATAGCATAGTGGCATGTGAAGCATTTCATGTGATATTCAGAATAACAGCACAGTGGCATGTGAAGCACTTCATGTGATATTCAGAATAACAGCATAGTGGCATGTGAAGCACTTCATGTGATATTCAGAATAACAGCATAGTGGCATGTGAAGCACTTCATGTGATATTCAGAATAACAGCATAGTGGCATGTGAAGCACTTCATGTGATATTCATAATAATAGCATAGTGGCATGTGAAGCACTTCATGTGATATTCAGAATAACAGCATAGTGGCATGTGAAGCACTTCATGTGATATTCAGAATAACAGCATAGTGGCATGTGAAGCACTTCATGTGATATTCATAATAACAGCATAGTGACATGTGAAGCACATCATGTGATATTCAGAATAACAGCACAGTGGCATGTGAAGCACTTCATGTGATATTCAGAATAACAGCACAGTGACATGTGAAGCACTTCATGAGATATTCAGAATAACAGCATAGCGGCATGTGAAGCACTTCATGTGATATTCAGAATAACAGCATAGTGGCATGTGAAGCACTTCATGTGATATTCAGAATAACAGCATAGTGGCATGTGAAGCACTTCATGTGATATTCAGAATAATAGCATAGTGGCATGTGAAGCACTTCATGTGATATTCAGAATAATAGCATAGCGGCATGTGAAGCACTTCATGGGATATTCAGAATAACAGCACAGTGGCATGTGAAGCACTTCATGTGATATTCAGAATAATAGCATAGCGGCATGTGAAGCACTTCATGGGATATTCAGAATAATAGCACAGTGGCATGTGAAGCATTTCATGTGATATTCAGAATAATAGCATAGCGGCATGTGAAGCACTTCATGAGATATTCAGAATAATAGCATAGCGGCATGTGAAGCACTTCATGTGATATTCAGAATAACAGCATAGTGACATGTGAAGCACTTCATGTGATATTCAGAATAACAGCATAGTGGCATGTGAAGCACTTCATGTGATATTCATAATAACAGCATAGTGGCATGTGAAGCACTTCATGTGATATTCATAATAACAGCACAGTGGCATGTGAAGCACTTCATGTGATATTCAGAATAATAGCATAGCGGCATGTGAAGCACTTCATGTGATATTCAGAATAATAGCATAGCGGCATGTGAAGCACTTCATGTGATATTCAGAATAATAGCATAGCGGCATGTGAAGCACTTCATGTGATATTCATAATAACAGCACAGTGGCATGTGAAGCACTTCATGTGATATTCAGAATAATAGCATAGCGGCATGTGAAGCACTTCATGTGATATTCAGAATAACAGCATAGTGGCATGTAAAGCACTTCATGTGATATTCAGAATAATAGCACAGTGGCATGTGAAGCACATCATGTGATATTCAGAATAACAGCACAGTGGCATGTGAAGCACATCATGGGATATTCAGAATAATAGCACAGTGGCATGTGAAGCACTTCATGTGATATTCAGAATAACAGCAAAGTGGCATGTGAAGCACTTCATGTGATATTCATAATAACAGCATAGTGGCATGTGAAGCACATCATGTGATATTCATAATAACAGCACAGTGGCATGTGAAGAATTTCATGTGATATTCAGAATAATAGCACAGTGGCATGTGAAGCACTTCATGGGATATTCAGAATAATAGCATTGTGTCATGTGAAGCACTTCATGTGATATTCAGAATAACAGCATAGTGGCATGTGAAGCACTTCATGTGATATTCAGAATAATACCACTGTGGCATGTGAAGCACTTCATGTGATATTCAGAATAATAGCATAGTGGCATGTGAAGCACTTCATGTGATATTCAGAATAATAGCATAGTGGCATGTGAAGCACTTCATGTGAAATTCAGAATAACAGCATTGTGTCATGTGAAGCACTTCATGTGATATTCAGAATAATAGCACAGTGGCATGTGAAGCACTTCATGTGATATTCAGAATAACAGCAAAGTGGCATGTGAAGCACTTCATGTGATATTCATAATAACAGCACAGTGGCATGTGAAGCACTTCATGAGATATTCAGAATAATAGCATTGTGTCATGTGAAGCACTTGATTGGATATTCAGAATAACAGCATAGTGGCATGTGAAGCACTTCATGTGATATTCAGAATAACAGCATAGTGGCATGTGAAGCACTTCATGTGATATTCATAATAATAGCATAGTGGCATGTGAAGCATTTCATGTGATATTCAGAATAACAGCACAGTGGCATGTGAAGCACTTCATGTGATATTCAGAATAACAGCATAGTGGCATGTGAAGCACTTCATGTGATATTCAGAATAACAGCATAGTGACATGTGAAGCACTTCATGAGATATTCAGAATAACAGCATAGCGGCATGTGAAGCACTTCATGGGATATTCAGAATAATAGCATAGTGACATGTGAAGCACTTCATGTGATATTCAGAATAATAGCATAGTGGCATGTGAAGCACTTCATGTGATATTCAGAATAACAGCACAGTGGCATGTGAAGCACTTCATGTGATATTCAGAATAATAGCATAGTGACATGTGAAGCACTTCATGTGATATTCATAATAACAGCACAGTGGCATGTGAAGCACTTCATGTGATATTCAGAATAACAGCATAGTGGCATGTGAAGCACTTCATGTGATATTCAGAATAACAGCATAGTGGCATGTGAAGCACTTCATGTGATATTCAGAATAACAGCACAGTGACATGTGAAGCACTTCATGTGATATTCAGAATAACAGCACAGTGGCATGTGAAGCACTTCATGTGATATTCATAATAATAGCATAGTGGCATGTGAAGCATTTCATGTGATATTCAGAATAACAGCACAGTGGCATGTGAAGCACTTCATGTGATATTCAGAATAACAGCACTGTGGCATGTGAAGCACTTCATGAGATATTCAGAATAATAGCATTGTGTCATGTGAAGCACTTGATTGGATATTCAGAATAACAGCATAGTGGCATGTGAAGCATTTCATGTGATATTCAGAATAACAGCACAGTGGCATGTGAAGCACTTCATGTGATATTCAGAATAACAGCATAGTGGCATGTGAAGCATTTCATGTGATATTCAGAATAACAGCACAGTGGCATGTGAAGCACTTCATGTGATATTCAGAATAACAGCATAGTGGCATGTGAAGCACTTCATGTGATATTCAGAATAACAGCATAGTGACATGTGAAGCACTTCATGAGATATTCAGAATAACAGCATAGCGGCATGTGAAGCACTTCATGGGATATTCAGAATAACAGCACAGTGGCATGTGAAGCACTTCATGTGATATTCAGAATAACAGCATAGTGGCATGTGAAGCATTTCATGTGATATTCATAATAACAGCACAGTGGCATGTGAAGCACTTCATGTGATATTCAGAATAACAGCATAGTGGCATGTGAAGCACTTCATGTGATATTCAGAATAACAGCATAGTGGCATGTGAAGCACTTCATGTGATATTCAGAATAACAGCACAGTGACATGTGAAGCACTTCATGTGATATTCAGAATAATAGCATAGTGGCATGTGAAGCACTTCATGTGATATTCATAATAACAGCACAGTGGCATGTGAAGCACTTCATGTGATATTCAGAATAACAGCATAGTGGCATGTGAAGCACTTCATGTGATATTCAGAATAACAGCATAGTGGCATGTGAAGCACTTCATGTGATATTCAGAATAATAGCATAGTGGCATGTGAAGCACATCATGTGATATTCAGAATAATAGCACAGTGGCATGTGAAGCACTTCATGTGATATTCAGAATAATAGCATAGTGGCATGTGAAGCATTTCATGTGATATTCAGAATAACAGCACAGTGGCATGTGAAGCACATCATGTGATATTCAGAATAACAGCACAGTGGCATGTGAAGCACATCATGGGATATTCAGAATAATAGCACAGTGGCATGTGAAGCACTTCATGTGATATTCAGAATAACAGCAAAGTGGCATGTGAAGCACTTCATGTGATATTCATAATAACAGCATAGTGGCATGTGAAGCACTTCATGTGATATTCATAATAACAGCACAGTGGCATGTGAAGCATTTCATGTGATATTCAGAATAATAGCACAGTGGCATGTGAAGCACTTCATGGGATATTCAGAATAATAGCATTGTGTCATGTGAAGCACTTCATGTGATATTCAGAATAACAGCATAGTGGCATGTGAAGCACTTCATGTGATATTCAGAATAATACCACTGTGGCATGTGAAGCACTTCATGTGATATTCAGAATAATAGCATAGTGGCATGTGAAGCACTTCATGTGATATTCAGAATAATAGCATAGTGGCATGTGAAGCACTTCATGTGAAATTCAGAATAACAGCATTGTGTCATGTGAAGCACTTCATGTGATATTCAGAATAATAGCACAGTGGCATGTGAAGCACTTCATGTGATATTCAGAATAACAGCAAAGTGGCATGTGAAGCACTTCATGTGATATTCATAATAACAGCACAGTGGCATGTGAAGCACTTCATGAGATATTCAGAATAATAGCATTGTGTCATGTGAAGCACTTGATTGGATATTCAGAATAACAGCATAGTGGCATGTGAAGCACTTCATGTGATATTCAGAATAACAGCATAGTGGCATGTGAAGCACTTCATGTGATATTCATAATAATAGCATAGTGGCATGTGAAGCATTTCATGTGATATTCAGAATAACAGCACAGTGGCATGTGAAGCACTTCATGTGATATTCAGAATAACAGCATAGTGGCATGTGAAGCACTTCATGTGATATTCAGAATAACAGCATAGTGACATGTGAAGCACTTCATGAGATATTCAGAATAACAGCATAGCGGCATGTGAAGCACTTCATGGGATATTCAGAATAATAGCATAGTGACATGTGAAGCACTTCATGTGATATTCAGAATAATAGCATAGTGGCATGTGAAGCACTTCATGTGATATTCAGAATAACAGCACAGTGGCATGTGAAGCACTTCATGTGATATTCAGAATAATAGCATAGTGACATGTGAAGCACTTCATGTGATATTCATAATAACAGCACAGTGGCATGTGAAGCACTTCATGTGATATTCAGAATAACAGCATAGTGGCATGTGAAGCACTTCATGTGATATTCAGAATAACAGCATAGTGGCATGTGAAGCACTTCATGTGATATTCAGAATAACAGCACAGTGACATGTGAAGCACTTCATGTGATATTCATAATAACAGCACAGTGGCATGTGAAGCACTTCATGTGATATTCATAATAACAGCATAGTGGCATGTGAAGCATTTCATGTGATATTCAGAATAATAGCATAGTGTCATGTGAAGCACTTCATGTGATATTCAGAATAATAGCATAGTGTCATGTGAAGCACTTCATGTGATATTCAGAATAATAGCATAGCGGCATGTGAAGCACTTCATGTGATATTCATAATAATAGCATAGTGTCATGTGAAGCACTTCATGTGATATTCAGAATAATAGCATAGCGGCATGTGAAGCACTTCATGTGATATTCAGAATAACAGCATAGTGGCATGTGAAGCACTTCATGTGATATTCAGAATAATAGCATAGCGGCATGTGAAGCACTTCATGTGATATTCAGAATAAAAGCATAGTGGCATGTGAAGCACTTCATGGGATATTCAGAATAATAGCATAGTGGCATGTGAAGCACTTCATTTGATATTCAGAATAACAGCATAGTGGCATGTGAAGCACTTCATGTGATATTCAGAATAATACCACTGTGGCATGTGAAGCACTTCATGTGATATTCAGAATAATAGCATAGTGGCATGTGAAGCACTTCATGTGATATTCAGAATAATAGCATAGTGGCATGTGAAGCACTTCATGTGATATTCATAATAATACCACTGTGGCATGTGAGGCACTTCATGTGATATTCACAATAATAGCACAGTGGCATGTGAAGCACTTCATGTGATATTCAGAATAATGGCACAGTGGCATGTGAAGCACTTGTGTTTAGCTGTAATTGTTATTTTTTCTCATTTACTGTGCCAGCATGGTATATATTGGTTTTATTGGCATAAGAAGTACTTTCTTTAGATACTACTATTTTCTTCAAATCATATAGCTTATATTTTTTAAAAATCAAAAAATATGATGAAAAATGTAAAAAAAAAAATCTTTAGCCTTTACATAAAAAATTGGTATAAATGTCTCTTATATTGATCAGTGTCTGTGTACCTAAGTCAGGTGCAGTATCAGACTGTTCAGTAAAATTGGCTGATCCAAATCTACATTGTCATCATCGGTTAATTGTATGGCCAGCTCATCATGTCTGTCCCTACACAATGTATAGCTACACAGATGACATATTCATCTCACCTCACCTTTTAGTGAATAGCCCCTTCTGTTTCTGGGTTACACAAAGCTCATTAAATTCTCAATATCTCAAGAATAATCAGCTATAACAATATGTAGCTTCTCTTCGTTTAAGAGGACATCTAGTTATACATTTTGTTTAAAAAATTGAGATCAGTTCCAGCCCCTTGGTGGTCCCCACCATTACCTCTACGTGGTCTTCCAAGTACCTTCACACAATGTTATATAGAGGGATAGGTAATAATAATTGTCACGGGAATAATTCCCCTAATAGATTCACAACAAAACACTAAATCACTTTAACTTTTTTTTTTTTCCATCCATGTTTTTTTTTGTTTATTTTTTATAAAAAACGACATCTAATCACTTAATAGAGCATACACCCACTGATAAACAATCTTCACGGAAGCAAATCCTCAAATAGGTGCACAACTAGCAACACTTTATAACCCTAATTCCTTTTTTTTTTTTTCTCCCTTTTCTTGTTTCTTCATTCTTGTCCACTCTTCGTAAAACAGTACATTTAATCACCCAACAGAGTATATACCCACTGATAATTAACTTTCACAGGAACAATTCCACAAATAGGCATTTAATTAGCAACACTTTATAACCCTAATTTCTTTAAATCACTCTACTTTTTATTTTTTTGCTCTATATGTTTTATATATAATGCTTTACAAATGACCCCTAAGTTGATCAAGAGGATGTGGGGCGGGGGGATGGTCGGTTCCCGCCCTCTGTGGCAAACCTAGCCACTTTAGGTCATATTGCAGAACATTTAAAGGTTGTCTGAAATAGCTGTGTTAACCTGGTGTAAAAATGTATTCGTGTTAATGTCAAAGTTATATATTCTTATGTTAAAACCCGGTTCTGCTGTATTGAGGGATAATCCACTTAACAGGATTATCTAGTGGGAGTGCCCCTCCCGTACAGCAGTGCATGGTGGGAGAAATGTCCTGTATTTTCAGTTTCCCATGTAGTCCACTACTGTATGGCCCCTGTAAGGGGATTAAGGAAACCCCTTGCATGGGGAATTGCATAAATGTTGGAGCTGTAAATAAACTTCTCAGTTGACTCCCAGAGCTGTGTTTCGTCCGGTTACTGGGGTATTTGGGATATTGCCTTACTTTCCAGCGCTTTACTTGGATTGCCTTCTTTTACCAGCGGAGATATTGGGATTTAATATTGCAGCTCCGCTTCACCCTCCCCGGGGCTCTCCCCTACCAAAGTGGGGGTCGTCCCCGGGGGATGGGGGTTTCATGGGGGCAGCATTTGGCCGTACCCTTCCCCGCCCCAAGCTCGGCAGAGCCTAGGTTCCTCCTGGACATAATTTCCTCAATGTGATACCCTGAGACAAATATCTGGTAATCATCATATTCTCCTAAAAGAAATAGAAAAATAAAGGAAAATAGAGATCCTTAAAGCAAATGTAACAAATAATGGTAAATTCATACTTAATGCTGGCAAATGTATAGTCTAATAATCAAAATCCTCAGGTTTTAAACTCCTACCCATCTGCACTGTATGTATCCTGTGGCGGCAGCAGGACGGTTTGAAGTAACTACTTCATTTTTGATTTGAATGAATTATGTGTATGTTTTATGTGTTTTCATAAAGTGGCATATTAATAAGGACAGATGCAACGTTAGTGTGGTTGGTACTCTCTATCTTGGGACCCCTCGGTTGGGGATCACAAGTGACTCACTTGGTGATAGACAGGTCGAAATACAAATAAAAATAGATGACACTTGAGCTTTTATCACTGAACGCACAGGGCCTCAATTCCCCCCCTAAAAAGGAGCCACTTGTATTATTTGCTAAAGAAAAAAAATATAAACATAGCATTTATACATGGGGAAGTTACGGACTTTACCCTGTGGTGCTCATTGAAATGCTTTTTAAGAGGTCTATTCATTAAAATGAGAACGGAGAGAAAAATTAGAAATGACAAAATCTCTAGCAGATTCATATATAGAATTAGCCAAATTGGAAAGGATGAACAAATCAGCCCCAAATTTAATCTCTTCGCAACTAATTAAAGATGTTCAAAAAGCAATTAAAAAGAAATTAGATGAAAAAGGGAAAATAGCCCTACTTATCCTTAAACAAAAGTGGTATTCTGGGGCAAACCGAGTAGATAAGATCTTAACAAATAAACTAAAAGATAAAAGAAAAAATAACATTATTAATAAATTAATAACAGGATCAGAGACCCACTTATCCCCTAAGAATATTTCGAGAGCATTCAAAGATTACTATCATACCCTTTATTCTTTAAAACAAGAAAGTGGGATCCGACATCATACTATTGCTTTCCTTCAAAAACGAAATCTTCCCCAATTAAGTAAAACAAAATTGGCAACTTTGAATTCTCCTTTCACACTTGAAGAGATCAAACACACCATTATAGGCCAAAAAAAAAGAAAAGCCCAGGACCTAATGGTTTATTCAACTCAATTCTACCAGACTTTTGCCCAGGAAATTGCTCCACTTCTCTTAAGGGTTTACTCGAGAATTCCTGAGGGCCACCAGTTCCCACAGGTAATGCTCCAAGCTACCATCTCGCCCATCCTCAAGCCAGGTAAAGATCCAGCCACCCTGTCGAATTATCGGCCAATCTCCCTAATTAATGTAGCTATAAAAATATACTTTAAGATCTTAGCCGATAGACTAAAAATAGTTATGTCAGATCTAGTCCACAACAATCAAACGGGATTCATGAAGGGTAGAGACGCAGGGGACAATATAAGGAAAATCATCAATATCATCGACTACATCAACAAAACAAAGACTCCATCAATTATAATAGGACTAGATGCCGAAAAGGCTTTCGACAGGGTGAGATGGGTCTTCCTGGATGAGGTAATGGAGGTTTTCGGACTTATAGGCCCCTTTAAAACAAGCACATTGGCACTATACACCACTCCACAGGCAAAAGTTGTAGGCCCAGGCCTAGAATCATCCTGGTTTGACATCGGCAACGGTACTCGGCAGGGGTGCCCTTTGGCCCCTCTTTTATATTTATTATCTATAGAACCTCTCGCGGCCTTGATAAGACAATCAAACAATATACAAGGGATAAATATGGCGGACCAAGATATGAGAATTACTCTCTTTGCCGATGATGTTCTCCTTACATTCAGTAATCCAATAACCTCTCTGGCTTCTGCAATGGAAGCGATTCTTCAATATAGTAAATATTCCGACTACAAATTAAATTTAAATAAAACTCAAACAATAATAGCCAATATAGACGAAGAAACAAAGAAACTATTGATGCATTCTTATCATTGGAAATGGGATAATCAAGAAATTGATTATCTTGGGATAAAACTAAAACTAGACTTAGATAATATGTTAAAAATGAATTACCAAAATATGATAGAATGTTTCAGAGACAGCATCAACAGATGGAGAGGGCTGGAAATCTCGTGGATGGGATGTTTAAATTCGGTTAAATCTTATTTAATTCCTAAATTAGCATACTTATTTAGCTCAATCCCGCTTCGGATACCCAAATCAATATTAAAAGCATTCAAAACTTTGATTATGGACGATATATGGAACAGTAAAAAACCCAGAATTGTTTTTTCCTCTATAACGAGGAAATCTAAAAACGGGGGTTTGGAAGTCCCAAATATCGAGTCCCTCCATGAGATTTCTTTTTTTTTCTTTCTTTTTTTTTTTTTTTTTTTCAAATATATGATACTTTATTTTACGAACTTTACAGTAACAAAATTCAAACATACAGATAATACGGTGCATTTTCCCAAGAGATCCTTGTGCTAAACCCTAGTTTATAGGTAAATTCAATTAAAAGTAGGACAATGAAAAAAAATGCAGATAGTGGTATTAAGAGATCCTTATTTCATTCAAACTGGTGACGTAACCTTCTATACTTCAACATTCACAAGCACATACATACCTACCCTAACTCTTTGGTACAGCTGATATAGTAGACCCATGCCGGTTCGTCCCAAGTAGGGGGGAGGACGGGGAGGGGTGGAACCCCCATTAAATCTTTTTCTGAGACAATCACTACGTGAAGTTAAGAACCTACAGCCTAATCAGGCTTGGAGACAAATCCCTCCATCTGTTTCTGGTAATCGTACTGTGCCATGATCTCCTGCCATGTAGGGAGGTGAGGGCTTCTCCAATGCCTAGCCAGGCAAATTTTTGACGCAGAAAAAATATGTACCAAACAGTTTTGCTGCGTCTTACTCATTGTTGGGCAGTCCAGCAAAAAAAGGAAGAGGGGTGCGGTAAGTGGGCATCGGAGATCACAGGTTTCCAGCAAAAAATGCTGCAGCTTTCCCTTCAATTCCCTTAAACCTCCGCACTCCCACCAAATGTGGTACATGGAACCCGGGGCCCCTTCGCACCTCCAGCACCGATTCGATGTTCCGCGCTGGAATCTACTCAGGCGCACGGGAACCATGTACCACATATACAGTATTTTATAGTACACTTCTTGCAGTGAAACACAATGGATAACCGACCTATTGAGGAGTATAGCCTTATACCATTTCTCTTTGGGGTACGATACTTGTAGGTCCTCTTCCCATTTTACAATAGTGGCGGGGAGTGGATTGTCCAGGGCTTCATCCAAGTATTTGGTTAATTTAGAGATTAGTTTAGATTTGTGATGTGCCCTAATGAAGATGTCCAGAGTATCCTGGGGAGCAAACTGTTGCTTACCCAGGAAACTCCGGATCCTAAAGAAAGCTAGAAACTCCGAGTTAGGAAGGACAAATTTTTCTTGCGCCTTCTCAAAGGTGATCAGATTATCCTCCTCAAATATATCGGCAATTAGCCTAATCTTTCTATCCTTCCAAACCGAAAAATCCAAGTTTGGCATGTAAAATCTTAGGGAATCAATTGGTGCCTCCTTTTTTAGTGGAGTAAGCATTCCTATTTCACCTCTGATTTTATCTAAATTATTGAACACATCCCTTATCACCGGGGAATTTACTTCTATTTTATCAAAAATCGGAGCTGCTACCCAGTAAAGGAGGAATGGATCCAGCTGTAGTGTTTGAGTTTTTTCTATCTGAAACCATCTGGGAATGCTGTCCCGCTTCACATTCCATTCTATTGCATGCGCTAACATAGTTATTCTATGAAGCTTATGAAGGTCTGGAAACCCTAGTCCTGCATAGCTGGTGCCTCGCATAAAGTCTCTTTTAGCTATTCTGGGCTTTTTACCCTGCCATACAAAGGCCAAGAATATCCGTGTAAGTGAGTCCAGAGTACGTTTGGGCACTTTAAGTGAAATTGCTCTAAATAAATATTGGACTTTGGGAACTAAATAAGCTTTAAGTGCATGTATTCTTCCCATCCAGGACAATTCCGTTCCCTTCCATTTTTCTATTTTGGATTTTAATTTCCCGGCAAGAGATTGGTAGTTTAAGTTAACCAAACATGTAAGATCAAAAGTGATTTTAATTCCCAAATATTCCATTTCGGATCTCGAGCAATCAAATTTATATAGGGTCTCAATTAATGATACTTGGTCGGGTCTCAAATAGGTGGTAAATACCTGGGTCTTTGCCAAATTCTATTTATAATTAGAGTATTCACTATATTTCCTTATTATATTCAAGGCTTCTGGTATCGAGGATACTGGAGAGGAGAGGGTCAGGATCACATCATCAGCGTACAGTGCCAGCTTATGCTCCTGTGACCCGATCCTGATCCCCTCCACCATCCCCGATTGTCTTATAGCTGATGCAAGAGATTAAATTATCAAAGCATATAGCATCGGGGACAGGGGACACCCCTGTCGTGTGCCGTTCTGAATCCTAAATGGCTTGGACTTTATCGAAGGGCCCATAACATAAGCTTGGGGATCGCAGTACAGAGCCATCACAGAGTGCCTATATGATCCCTGCAGGCCGAATATCTCCAAAGTTTCCTTTAGGAAGGTCCAACTCATCCGATCGAAGGCCTTTTCGGCATCTAATGCCAAAAAGGCCGATGGTAATTTCCTCCTATTGATTTCAGAGATCAAATTTATCAGTCTACGTGTGTTATCTTCCGTAGTTCTACCATAGATGAATCCCGTCTGATCTGTGTACACCAAGCTTGGGAGTATTGGACCCAGACGAGACGAGAGCATCTTTGAAAATATCTTTATATTATTATTAATTAGGGAGATTGGTCTGTAGTTACTTAGAATTTGCGGGTTTTTCCCATCCTTTGGTATCGGGATGATAGCGGCCTGCAGCATCTCTGATGGAAAGGGATTGCCTTCTTTAATATAGTTAAACACCCTGAGAAGTATCGGGGAGATCCAGGGGTCCAATACTTGATAGAATAAAGCAGAGTATCCATCTGGGCCCGGGGATTTCCCAGATTTAAGGCTCTGCACTGCGTCCCTCACCTCTGCCAAGTCGAAGGGTAGATTCAGGTTTTGTGCTTCTGTATCTGTGATTTTCGGGAGATTAAGTCTTTGGAGATATACCCTAGTCTGGGAGGATGTCTTGGAAACCTCTTCTAGATTATACAATGAGTTATAATAATCCCTAAATGCTGTACTTATTTGGGCGGGGTCTCTGTATGTTTCAGAGCCCACTTTCAAATGTATTATTCTTTTTTGTTTTTGCTGATTATTTAATTTCTTTGTCAAATTTTTGTTAGCTTTATTATTTGAATAATACCATTTTTTTTTCTTATAAAAGATTGCTCTATTATAATTTGAGTTCATCTTCCCCCTGATTTCCTCCTGAATATGGGCCACCTGTCTCGCCAGGGCCTCTGTTGGTGAGACTTTATTCACAGTAGTCTTCTGAGCTAGCTCAATATATAAATCCGATAGAGTTTTTCCACTCTGTTTTCTCCAATATGCATCTGAACTGATCAGATAACCCCTGAGTACACACTTTGATGCGCACCATAAGGTGATTGGCGAGACAGAGTTATCGTCATTTATTTCTAAGAATCGTTCAACCTGGGAGCGAAGATCCTTAATTTGGTCCTCCGTTCTCAGTTTGAATTCATTCATTCTCGAGTTATTCCTCCTGGGCTGTCCTACTGCATCATCAACCTCTACGTACACTGGCGCATGATCTGACCACACTATCTCCCCTATAGAAGAGGAGCGGCATTTGCCCAAGTATGTATCATTGACAAAAACTGCATAAATTCTGGAGTATGACATATGTGGGGGTGAGAAATACGTAAAGTCCTTCTCCATAGGGTGCTGGACCCGCCAAATATCGTACATATTATTGGTGTGTAACCACTTAGTTAATTTTGTTGCCATAGGGTTAACCTTTGGATCTAAGGTTTTCCCTCTGGGGAGACTTTTGTCAAGTTCTGGATCAGAAACGCAATTCATGTCTCCAGCTAGAATTATCATACCCTTTCCTATCTGATCCAGTCTCTTCCCAATAGTTGCCAGAAAGCCCGTTGGGGATTCATTAGGGGCATAGACATTGACTAAGGTATATAAAACACTGTTCAATTTGCAAAGAAGAATAAGGGATCTACCCCCCGGGTCAGCTTCATGATAAATATATTCAAAGTTTATAGAGTTCGATATAAAAATGGCAACCCCTCTTTTGCTAGATTGTGGATAATTAGAAACATACACTTCTGAAAATTTCTGATACCTCCAAAGTGAGTGCCCCTTCTGATCCCAGTGTGTTTCCTGGACAAACCCTATATTTATCTTTCCTTTAATAAACATGTCATATAAGTATTTGCGCTTCTGCGGAGAGTTCAAACCCTTCACGTTGATTGTCACGATCTTAATTGTCATCTAGCTTCGTCTCCCCCCTCCCCCCCCCCCCCCCGGGATATCCCGCCGGTAAACTACATGGGGCCTCCATGAGATTTCAATGCTCTCCAATTTTTTGAAGTGGGGCAACAACATTTCAAAAAACACAAATTGGTATAAGATTGACACCTTAATGCCTTTCACAGAATTACAGACTAAGTTCAACCTACCGTCAATCGAACATTATACCTACCTAAGATTGAGAAATAAAATAAACTCAATGAAGATATCTCAAAGCCCGCACATCGAAAGATTTCTAGAGATCCAACACGATAAGAATTTAATCGGTAAGATAACACAACTAATGGATGCCAACACGGATATATCAAAAGATATTCCATGGATCAAATGGGAATCTGACATCGGCAAAGAATTCACACTACAAGAATGGCTACAGACCCAAAAGATAATGAAAAAAAGTATCCACAATCTAACTCTACAAGAGACATACTACAAAACCATCTAAAGGTGGAATATAACCCCAATAAAATTGAACAAATTCTATTCCCAGCATTCTAGATTGTGCTGGAGATGCCAAAAAAAGGAGGGGGCACAATTGCATATGTGGTGGTCCTGTGAGGAGTTACAACCTTTACTAATAAAACTTCATTCTCTTTTGGGAAAACTAATCATTGGGATAGGCCCCCTCACCCCACAAATGTCCCTCTTACATTTGGATATTCCCAAATGTCAAAAGGAAATACAATATCTGATAGTACACATTCTCACAGCGGTTAAACTCTGTATAGCTAGGAAGTGGGAAAGTATAGAAGTAACAAACTGGAAAGAACTAATAACTTAAATAGAATACCAATGTATAATGGAAGAAGGATTTTATAACTCTAGAGATCAATTCAATTATTAGAAAAAAATGGGGGGAACTGAAGGACCCAAGAGCGCGCAGTGAGAAAGCCTTAATCCATATACAAGACCTGTCACCAAGTGAGTCAACAACCTACAACATACTTAATCGTATAAAAAATGTAACCATCTTGCTAATGGGGAATAACCTGGAGGGAGTCTACCAACCACAACTACATACCTACTGTATAAACATCAAGTCCCTCTAAAAATCCCTGCTCTTTTTTTTTTTTTCTTTCTTTAACACAAGATTGTTTCTTAATAACTCCATATGAAGAGAGATTTAAAGAGCAGGGATCTAAATTATTAATCAACTACATAAAACAAGTTTAAATTATTTGTCAACTGTAAACACGATATTGGTAGAATGGAATGTCGGAAACCTATGCCAAACCTGTCATGTCCTGTCTATTCTGTATGGTCTTTTTTTTATGTTTCTAAATAAAATAAAATAAAAAATACATATAGAGGGATAGGTTTCTCTCTTTATGTTAGAGAAATAAGTGACAATACAATAAATAAAAGGGATTTGGAAACAAAAACTTATTGTTTTTAAAATATTTTACTGAATATAAATGAATATAGACAATATATAAAATGTAACCATCAGTAATAATAATAATAATAATAATAATAATAATATTAATAATAGCAGAGTAAGACAAGATGAATGTATATACTTTGTAATAATATGTAAAAATACATAATAATAATAATAATAATATTAATAATATTAATAATAGCAGAGTAAGACAAGATGAATGTATATACTTTGTAATAAAATGTAACAATCCATAATAATAATAATAATAATAATAATAATAATAGCAGAGTAAGACAAGATAAATGTATATACTTTGTAATAAAATGTAACAATCCATAATAATAATAATAATAATAATAATAATAATAATAATAATAATAGCAGAGTAAGACAAGATGAATGTATATACTTTGTAATAAAATGTAACAATCCATAATAATAATAATAATAATAATAATAATAATAATAATAGCAGAGTAAGACAAGATAAATGTATATACTTTGTAATAAAATGTAACAATCCATAATAATAATAATAATAATAATAATAATAATAATAATAGCAGAGTAAGACAAGATGAATGTATATACTTTGTAATAAAATGTAACAATCCATAATAATAATAATAATAATAATAATAATAATAATAATAGCAGAGTAAAACAAGATGAATGTATATACTTTGTAATATAGGTCAAATAAGATCACATACCATCCTTATCATTACAGGCTAATCTCCCAAATGAGGTGTTTATATAGATTTTAGATAGTAATACTTCCAGTCACTTTTCGGATTACCATATGCTATATTTGTAACTACAGTTTATCACGGGTTATATAACTCTGGTTATATCTCCTGAAGGAAAGGGTCTCTGGCCCCCTGCTCACATTTCTTTCTCGCAGGCATATCGGTAGGTGCGAGAGCAGTGGTCATCATTCCATTCGCCAGTGTGGTGAAGATGAGCACAGTCTTCTCCTCCACCGAGCCCATGACCATAGTACTCATCTGGTTGTCCTTCAATCCAGTTCCTATAATGCAGAGTGAAACGAGAAAGGCGAGTTATCCATATATTTTATCAGAGTCACAGACCATATGGGCACATCCTTCTTTCTTCTACTGGAGAGGTATTAGCAGAATGCTTGGCTGTATAGGGAGAGGTATTAGCAGAATGCTTGGCTGTATAGGGAGAGGTATTAGCAGAATGCTTGGTTATATAGGGAGAGGTATTAGCGGAATGCTTGGTTATATAGGGAGAGGTATTAGCAGAATGCTTGGTTGTATAGGGAGAGGTATTAGCAGAATGCTTGGTTATATAGGGAGAGGTATTAGCGGAATGCTTGGTTATATAGGGAGAGGTATTAGCAGAATGCTTGGTTATATAGGGAGAGGTATTAGCAGAATGCTTGGTTGCATAGGGAGAGGTATTAGAAGATTGCTAGGTTGTATAGGGAGAGGTATTAGCAGAATGCTTGGTTGTATAGGTAGAGGTATTAGCAGAATGCTTGGTTGTATAGGGAGAGGTATTAGCAGAATGCTTGGTTGAATAGGGAGAGGTATTTGCAGAATGCTTGGTTGTATAGGGAGAGGTATTAGCAGAATGCTTGGTTGTATAGGGAGCGGTATTATCAGAATGCTTGGTTGTGTAGGGAGAGGTATTAGCAGAATGCTTAGTTGCATAGGTAGAGGTATTTGCAGAATGCTTGGTTGCATAGGGAGAGGTATTAGCAGAATGCTTTGTTGCATAGGGAGCGGGAAGTATTCATGCCATTGCACAGAGCACTGGTGAGACCTCACTTGGAGCATTGTACGAAGTACTGGAGACCGTATCTCCAGAATAGTCGTCCAGTAGAAGTGGTAGAGTGATGGAGTTTAAGCATGCATGGGATAGGTATAAGGCTATCCTAGATATAAGATAAGGCCAGGGACTAATGAAAGTATTACATTACTGAGAGGGTAGTGGATGTATGGAATAGTCTTCCAGTAGAAGTGGTAGAGGTTAATACAGTGAAGGAGTTTAAGCATGCATGGGATAGGTATAAGGCTATCCTAGATATAAGATAATGCCAGGGACTAATGAAAGTATTACATTACTGAGAGGGTAGTGGGTGTATGGAATAGTCTTCCAGTAGAAGTGGTAGAGGTTAATACAGTGAGGGAGTTTAAGCATACATGGGATAGATATAAGGCTATCCTAGATATAAGATAAGGTGAGGGACTAATGAAAGTATTACATTACTGAGAGGGTAGTGAATGTATGGAATAGTCTTCCAGTAGAAGTGGTAGAGGTTAATACAGTGAAGGAGTTTAAGCATGCGTGGGATAGGTATAAGGCTATCCTAGATATAAGATAAGGCCAGGGATTAATGAAAGTATTACCTTACTGAGAGGGTAGTGGATGCATGGAATAGTCTTAAAGTAGAAGTGGTAGAGGTTAATACAGCGAAGGAGTTTAAGCATGCTTGGGATAGGTATAAGGCTATCCTAGATATAAGATAAGGCCAGGGATTAATGAAAGTATTACCTTACTGAGAGGGTAGTGGATGTATGGAATAGTCTTCCAGTAGAAGTGGTAGAGGTTAATACAGTGAAGGAGTTTAAGCATGCATGGGATAGGTATAAGGCTATCCTAGATATAAGATAAGGTCAGGGACTAATGGAAGTATTACTTTACTGAGAGGGTAGTGGATGTATGGAATAGTCTTCCAGTAGAAGTGGTAGAGGTTAATACAGTGAAGGAGTTTAAGCATGCATGGGATAGGTATAAGGCTATCCTAGATATAAGATAAGGTCAGGGACTAATGAAAGTATTACATTACTGAGAGGGTAGTGGGTGTATGGAATAGTCTTCCAGTAGAAGTGGTAGAGGTTAATACAGTGAAGGAGTTTAAGCATGAGTGGGATAGGTATAAGGCTATCCTAGATATAAGATAAGTTCAGGGACTAATGAAAGTATTACATTACTGAGAGGGTAGTGGATGCATGGAATAGTCTTCCAGTAGAAGTGGTAGAGGTTAATACAGTGAAGGAGTTTAAGCATGCGTGGGATAGGTATAAGGCTATCCTAGATATAAGATAAGGTCAGGGACTAATGAAAGTATTACTTTACTGAGAGGGTAGTGGATGCATGGAATAGTCTTCCAGTAGAAGTGGTAGAGGTTAATACAGTGAAGGAGTTTAAGCATGCGTGGGATAGGTATAAGGCTATCCTAGATATAAGATAAGGCCAGGGACTAATGAAAGTATTACATTACTGAGAGGGTAGTGGATGCATGGAATAGTCTTAAAGTAGAAGTGGTAGAGGTTAATACAGCGAAGGAGTTTAAGCATGCTTGGGATAGGTATAAGGCTATCCTAGATATAAGATAAGGCCAGGGATTAATGAAAGTATTACCTTACTGAGAGGGTAGTGGATGTATGGAATAGTCTTCCAGTAGAAGTGGTAGAGGTTAATACAGTGAAGGAGTTTAAGCATGCATGGGATAGGTATAAGGCTATCCTAGATATAAGATAAGGTCAGGGACTAATGGAAGTATTACTTTACTGAGAGGGTAGTGGATGTATGGAATAGTCTTCCAGTAGAAGTGGTAGAGGTTAATACAGTGAAGGAGTTTAAGCATGCATGGGATAGGTATAAGGCTATCCTAGATATAAGATAAGGTCAGGGACTAATGAAAGTATTACATTACTGAGAGGGTAGTGGGTGTATGGAATAGTCTTCCAGTAGAAGTGGTAGAGGTTAATACAGTGAAGGAGTTTAAGCATGAGTGGGATAGGTATAAGGCTATCCTAGATATAAGATAAGTTCAGGGACTAATGAAAGTATTACATTACTGAGAGGGTAGTGGATGCATGGAATAGTCTTCCAGTAGAAGTGGTAGAGGTTAATACAGTGAAGGAGTTTAAGCATGCGTGGGATAGGTATAAGGCTATCCTAGATATAAGATAAGGTCAGGGACTAATGAAAGTATTACTTTACTGAGAGGGTAGTGGATGCATGGAATAGTCTTCCAGTAGAAGTGGTAGAGGTTAATACAGTGAAGGAGTTTAAGCATGAGTGGGATAGGTATAAGGCTATCCTAGATATAAGATAAGTTCAGGGACTAATGAAAGTATTACATTACTGAGAGGGTAGTGGATGCATGGAATAGTCTTCCAGTAGAAGTGGTAGAGGTTAATACAGTGAAGGAGTTTAAGCATGCGTGGGATAGGTATAAGGCTATCCTAGATATAAGATAAAGTCAGGGACTAATGAAAGTATTACATTACTGAGAGGGTAGTGAATGTATGGAATAGTCTTCCAGTAGAAGTGGTAGAGGTTAATACAGTGAAGGAGTTTAAGCATGCGTGGGATAGGTATAAGGCTATCCTAGATATAAGATAATGCCAGGGACTAATGAAAGTATTACATTACTGAGAGGGTAGTGGGTGTATGGAATAGTCTTCCAGTAGAAGTGGTAGAGGTTAATACAGTGGAGTTTAAGCATGCATGGGATAGGTATAAGGCTATCCTAGATATAAGATAAAGTCAGGGACTAATAAAAGTATTACATTACTGAGAGGGTAGTGAATGTATGGAATAGTCTTCCAGTAGAAGTGGTAGAGGTTAATACAGCGAAGGAGTTTAAGCATGCATGGGATAGGAATAAGGCTATCCTAGATATAAGATAAGGCCAGGGACTAATGAAAGTATTACTTTACTGAGAGGGTAGTGGATGTATGGAATAGTCTTCCAGTAGAAGTGGTAGAGGTTAATACAGTGAAGGAGTTTAAGCATGCGTGGGATAGGTATAAGGCTATCCTAGATATAAGATAAGGCCAGGGATTAATGAAAGTATTACTTTACTGAGAGGGTAGTGGATACATGGAATAGTCTTCCAGTAGAAGTGGTAGAGGTTAATACAGTGAAGGAGTTTAAGCATGCATGGGATAGGTATAAGGCTATCCTAGATATAAGATAATGCCAGGGACTAATGAAAGTATTACATTACTGAGAGGGTAGTGGGTGTATGGAATAGTCTTCCAGTAGAAGTGGTAGAGGTTAATACAGTGAGGGAGTTTAAGCATACATGGGATAGATATAAGGCTATAGTAGATATAAGATAAGGTGAGGGACTAATGAAAGTATTACATTACTGAGAGGGTAGTGAATGTATGGAATAGTCTTCCAGTAGAAGTGGTAGAGGTTAATACAGTGAAGGAGTTTAAGCATGCATGGGATAGGTATAAGGCTATCCTAGATATAAGATAATGCCAGGGACTAATGAAAGTATTACATTACTGAGAGGGTAGTGGGTGTATGGAATAGTCTTCCAGTAGAAGTGGTAGAGGTTAATACAGTGAGGGAGTTTAAGCATACATGGGATAGATATAAGGCTATCCTAGATATAAGATAAGGTGAGGGACTAATGAAAGTATTACATTACTGAGAGGGTAGTGAATGTATGGAATAGTCTTCCAGTAGAAGTGGTAGAGGTTAATACAGTGAAGGAGTTTAAGCATGCATGGGATAGGTATAAGGCTATCCTAGATATAAGATAAAGTCAGGGACTAATGAAAGTATTACATTACTGAGAGGGTAGTGAATGTATGGAATAGTCTTCCAGTAGAAGTGGTAGAGGTTAATACAGCGAAGGAGTTTAAGCATGCTTGGGATAGGTATAAGGCTATCCTAGATATAAGATAAGGCCAGGGATTAATGAAAGTATTACCTTACTGAGAGGGTAGTGGATACATGGAATAGTCTTCCAGTAGAAGTGGTAGAGGTTAATACAGTGAAGGAGTTTAAGCATGCATGGGATAGGTATAAGGCTATCCTAGATATAAGATAAGGTCAGGGACTAATGGAAGTATTACTTTACTGAGAGGGTAGTGGATGTATGGAATAGTCTTCCAGTAGAAGTGGTAGAGGTTAATACAGTGAAGGAGTTTAAGCATGCATGGGATAGGTATAAGGCTATCCTAGATATAAGATAAGGCCAGGGACTAATGAAAGTATTACATTACTGAGAGGGTAGTGGGTGTATGGAATAGTCTTCCAGTAGAAGTGGTAGAGGTTAATACAGTGAAGGAGTTTAAGCATGCATGGGATAGGTATAAGACTATCCTAGATATAAGGCCAGGGACTAATGAAAGTATTACATTACTGAGAGGGTAGTGGGTGTATGGAATAGTCTTCCAGTAGAAGTGGAAGAGGTTAATACAGTGAGGGAGTTTAAGCATACATGGGATAGATATAAGGCTATCCTAGATATAAGATAAGGTCAGGGACTAATGAAAGTATTACATTACTGAGAGGGTAGTGAATGTATGGAATAGTCTTCCAGTAGAAGTGGTAGAGGTTAATACAGTGAAGGAGTTTAAGCATGCATGGGATAGGTATAAGGCTATCCTAGATATAAGATAAGGCCAGGGACTAATGAAAGTATTACATTACTGAGAGGGTAGTGGATACATGGAATAGTCTTCCAGTAGAAGTGGTAGAGGTTAATACAGTGAAGGAGTTTAAGCATGCATGGGATAGGTATAAGGCTATCCTAGATATAAGATAAGGTGAGGGACTAATGAAAGTATTACATTACTGAGAGGGTAGTGAATGTATGGAATAGTCTTCCAGTAGAAGTGGTAGAGGTTAATACAGTGAAGGAGTTTAAGCATGCATGGGATAGGTATAAGGCTATCCTAGATATAAGATAAGGCCAGGGACTAATGAAAGTATTACATTACTGAGAGGGTAGTGGATACATGGAATAGTCTTCCAGTAGAAGTGGTAGAGGTTAATACAGTGAAGGAGTTTAAGCATGCATGGGATAGGTATAAGGCTATCCTAGATATAAGATAAAGTCAGGGACTAATGAAAGTATTACATTACTGAGAGGGTAGTGAATGTATGGAATAGTCTTCCAGTAGAAGTGGTAGAGGTTAATACAGCGAAGGAGTTTAAGCATGCTTGGGATAGGTATAAGGCTATCCTAGATATAAGATAAGGCCAGGGATTAATGAAAGTATTACCTTACTGAGAGGGTAGTGGATACATGGAATAGTCTTCCAGTAGAAGTGGTAGAGGTTAATACAGTGAAGGAGTTTAAGCATGCATGGGATAGGTATAAGGCTATCCTAGATATAAGATAAGGTCAGGGACTAATGGAAGTATTACTTTACTGAGAGGGTAGTGGATGTATGGAATAGTCTTCCAGTAGAAGTGGTAGAGGTTAATACAGTGAAGGAGTTTAAGCATGCATGGGATAGGTATAAGGCTATCCTAGATATAAGATAAAGTCAGGGACTAATGAAAGTATTACATTACTGAGAGGGTAGTGAATGTATGGAATAGTCTTCCAGTAGAAGTGGTAGAGGTTAATACAGCGAAGGAGTTTAAGCATGCATGGGATAGGAATAAGGCTATCCTAGATATAAGATAAGGCCAGGGACTAATGAAAGTATAACTTTACTGAGAGGGTAGTGGATGTATGGAATAGTCTTCCAGTAGAAGTGGTAGAGGTTAATACAGTGAAGGAGTTTAAGCATGCGTGGGATAGGTATAAGGCTATCCTAGATATAAGATAAGGCCAGGGATTAATGAAAGTATTACCTTACTGAGAGGGTAGTGGATACATGGAATAGTCTTCCAGTAGAAGTGGTAGAGGTTAATACAGTGAAGGAGTTTAAGCATGCATGGGATAGGTATAAGGCTATCCTAGATATAAGATAATGCCAGGGACTAATGAAAGTATTACATTACTGAGAGGGTAGTGGGTGTATAATAGTCTTCCAGTAGAAGTGGTAGAGGTTAATACAGTGAGGGAGTTTAAGCATACATGGGATAGATATAAGGCTATCCTAGATATAAGATAAGGTGAGGGACTAATGAAAGTATTACATTACTGAGAGGGTAGTGAATGTATGGAATAGTCTTCCAGTAGAAGTGGTAGAGGTTAATACAGTGAAGGAGTTTAAGCATGCATGGGATAGGAGAGGGTAGTGAATGTATGGAATAGTCTTCCAGTAGAAGTGGTAGAGGTTAATACAGCGAAGGAGTTTAAGCATGCTTGGGATAGGTATAAGGCTATCCTAGATATAAGATAAGGCCAGGGATTAATGAAAGTATTACCTTACTGAGAGGGTAGTGGATACATGGAATAGTCTTCCAGTAGAAGTGGTAGAGGTTAATACAGTGAAGGAGTTTAAGCATGCATGGGATAGGTATAAGGCTATCCTAGATATAAGATAAGGTCAGGGACTAATGGAAGTATTACTTTACTGAGAGGGTAGTGGATGTATGGAATAGTCTTCCAGTAGAAGTGTTAGAGGTTAATACAGTGAAGGAGTTTAAGCATGCATGGGATAGGTATAAGGCTATCCTAGATATAAGATAAGGCCAGGGACTAATGAAAGTATTACATTACTGAGAGGGTAGTGGGTGTATGGAATAGTCTTCCAGTAGAAGTGGTAGAGGTTAATACAGTGAAGGAGTTTAAGCATGCATGGGATAGGTATAAGGCTATCCTAGATATAAGATAAGGTCAGGGACTAATGAAAGTATTACATTACTGAGAGGGTAGTGAATGTATGGAATAGTCTTCCAGTAGAAGTGGTAGATGTTAATACAGCGAAGGAGTTTAAGCATGCATGGGATAGGTATAAGGCTATCCTAGATATAAGATAAGGCCAGGGATTAATGAAAGTATTACCTTACTGAGAGGGTAGTGGATACATGGAATAGTCTTCCAGTAGAAGTGGTAGAGGTTAATACAGTGAAGGAGTTTAAGCATGCATGGGATAGGTATAAGGCTATCCTAGATATAAGATAATGCCAGGGACTAATGAAAGTATTACATTACTGAGAGGGTAGTGGGTGTATGGAATAGTCTTCCAGTAGAAGTGGTAGAGGTTAATACAGTGAAGGGGTTTAAGCATGTATGGGATAGGTATAAGGCTATCCTAGATATACGATAAGGCCAGGGACTAATGAAAGTATTACATTAATGAGAGGGTAGTGGGTGTATGGAATAGTCTTCCAGTAGAAGTGGTAGAGGTTAATACAGTGAGGGAGTTTAAGCATACATGGGATAGATATAAGGCTATCCTAGATATAAGATAAGGTGAGGGACTAATGAAAGTATTACATTACTGAGAGGGTAGTGAATGTATGGAATAGTCTTCCAGTAGAAGTGGTAGAGGTTAATACAGTGAAGGAGTTTAAGCATGTATGGGATAGGTATACGGCTATCCTAGATATAAGATAAGGTCAGGGACTAATGATAGTATTACTTTACTGAGAGGGTAGTGGATGTATGGAATAGTCTTCCAGTAGAAGTGGTAGAGGTTAATACAGTGAGGGAGTTTAAGCATACATGGGATAGATATAAGGCTATCCTAGATATAAGATAAGGTGAGGGACTAATGAAAGTATTACATTACTGAGAGGGTAGTGAATGTATGGAATAGTCTTCCAGTAGAAGTGGTAGAGGTTAATACAGTGAAGGAGTTTAAGCATGCATGGGATAGGTATAAGGCTATCCTAGATATAAGATATGGTCAGGGACTAACGATAGTATTACTTTACTGAGAGGGTAGTGGATGTATGGAATAGTCTTCCAGTAGAAGTGGTAGAGGTTAATACAGTGAAGGGGTTTAAGCTTGTATGGGATAGGTATAAGACTATCCTAGATATAAGATAAGGCCAGGGACTAATGAGAGTATTACATTACTGAGAGGGTAGTGGATGTATGGATTAGTCTTCCAGTAGAAGTGGTAGAGTTAATACAGTTAAGGGGTTTAAGCATGCGTGGGATAGGTATAAGGCTATCCTAGATATAAGATAAGGTCAGGGACTAATGAAAGTATTACATTACTGAGAGGGTAGTGGATGTATGGAATAGTCTTCCAGTAGAAGTGGTAGAGGTTAATACAGTGAAGGAGTTTAAGCATGCATGGGATAGGTGTAAGACTATCCTAGATATAAGATAAAGCCAGGGACTAATGAAAGTATTACATTACTGAGAGGGTAGTGGATGCATGGAATAGTCTTCCAGTAGAAGTGGTAGAGGTTAATACAGTGAAGGAGTTTAAGCATGCATGGGATAGGTATAAGGCTATCCTAGATATAAGATAAGGTCAGGGACTAATGGAAGTATTACTTTACTGAGAGGGTAGCGGATGCATGGAATAGTCTTCCAGTAGAAGTGGTAGAGGTTAATACAGTGAAGGAGTTTAAGCATGCATGGGATAGGTATAAGGCTATCCTAGATATAAGATAAGGCCAGGGACTAATGATAGTATTACATTACTGAGAGGGTAGTGGATGTATGGAATAGTCTTCCAGTAGAAGTGGTAGAGGTTAATACAGTGAAGGAGTTTAAGCATGCATGGGATAGGTATAAGGCTATCCTAGATATAAGATAAGGCCAGGGACTAATGAAAGTATTACATTACTGAGAGGGTAGTGGGTGTATGGAATAGTCTTCCAGTAGAAGTGGTAGAGGTTAATACAGTGAGGGAGTTTAAGCATACATGGGATAGATATAAGGCTATCCTAGATATAAGATAAGGTGAGGGACTAATGAAAGTATTACATTACTGAGAGGGTAGTGAATGTATGGAATAGTCTTCCAGTAGAAGTGGTAGAGGTTAATACAGTGAAGGAGTTTAAGCATGCATGGGATAGGTATAAGGCTATCCTAGATATAAGATAAGGCCAGGGACTAATGATAGTATTACATTACTGAGAGGGTAGTGGATGTATGGAATAGTCTTCCAGTAGAAGTGGTAGAGGTTAATACAGCGAAGGAGTTTAAGCATGCATGGGATAGATATAAGGCTATCCTAGATATAAGATAAGGTGAGGGACTAATGATAGTATTACCTTACTGAGAGGGTAGTGGATACATGGAATAGTCTTCCAGTAGAAGTGGTAGAGGTTAATACAGTGAAGGAGTTTAAGCATGCATGGGATAGGTATAAGGCTATCCTAGATATAAGATAAGGCCAGGGACTAATTAAAGTATTACATTACTGAGAGGGTAGTGGATACATGGAATAGTCTTCCAGTAGAAGTGGTAGAGGTTAATACAGTGAAGGGGTTTAAGCATGTATGGGATAGGTATAAGGCTATCATAGATATACGATAAGGTCAGGGACTAATGGAAGTATTACTTTACTGAGAGGGTAGCGGATGCATGGAATAGTCTTCCAGTAGAAGTGGTAGAGGTTAATACAGTGAAGGAGTTTAAGCATGCATGGGATAGGTATAAGGCTATCCTAGATATAAGATAAGGCCAGGGACTAATGAAAGTATTACATTAATGAGAGGGTAGTGGGTGTATGGAATAGTCTTCCAGTAGAAGTGGTAGAGGTTAATACAGTGAGGGAGTTTAAGCATACATGGGATAGATATAAGGCTATCCTAGATATAAGATAAGGTGAGGGACTAATGAAAGTATTACATTACTGAGAGGGTAGTGAATGTATGGAATAGTCTTCCAGTAGAAGTGGTAGAGGTTAATACAGTGAAGGAGTTTAAGCATGTATGGGATAGGTATAAGGCTATCCTAGATATAAGATAAGGTCAGGGACTAATGATAGTATTACTTTACTGAGAGGGTAGTGGATGTATGGAATAGTCTTCCAGTAGAAGTGGTAGAGGTTAATACAGTGAGGGAGTTTAAGCATACATGAGATAGATATAAGGCTATCCTAGATATAAGATAAGGTGAGGGACTAATGAAAGTATTACATTACTGAGAGGGTAGTGAATGTATGGAATAGTCTTCCAGTAGAAGTGGTAGAGGTTAATACAGTGAAGGAGTTTAAGCTTGTATGGGATAGGTATAAGGCTATCCTAGATATAAGATAAGGCCAGGGACTAATGAGAGTATTACATTACTGAGAGGGTAGTGGATGTATGGATTAGTCTTCCAGTAGAAGTGGTAGAGGTAATACAGTGAAGGGGTTTAAGCATGCGTGGGATAGGTATAAGGCTATCCTAGATTTAAGATAAGGTCAGGGACTAATGAAAGTATTACATTACTGAGAGGGTAGTGGATGTATGGAATAGTCTTCCAGTAGAAGTGGTAGAGGTTAATACAGTGAAGGAGTTTAAGCATGCATGGGATAGGTATAAGACTATCCTAGATATAAGATAAAGCCAGGGACTAATGAAAGTATTACATTACTGAGAGGGTAGTGGATGCATGGAATAGTCTTCCAGTACAAGTGGTAGAGGTTAATACAGTGAAGGAGTTTAAGCATGCATGGGATAGGTATAAGGCTATCCTATATATAAGATAAGGCCAGGGACTAATGAAAGTATTACATTACTGAGAGGGTAGTGGATGCATGGAATAGTCTTCCAGTAGAAGTGGTAGAAGTTAATACAATGAAGGAGTTTAAGCATGCATGGGATAGGTATAAGGCTATCCTAGATATAAGATAAGGTCAGGGACTAATGGAAGTATTACATTACTGAGAGGGTAGTGGATGCATGGAATAGTCTTCCAGTAGAAGTGGTAGAAGTTAATACAATGAAGGAGTTTAAGCATGCATGGCATAGGTATAAGGCTATCCTAGATATAAGATAAGGTGAGGGACTAATGAAAGTATTACATTACTGAGAGGGTAGTGAATGTATGGAATAGTCGTCCAGTAGAAGTGGTAGAGGTTAATACAGTGAAGGAGTTTAAGCATGCATGGGATAGGTATAAGGCTATCCTAGATATAAGATAAGGCCAGGGACTAATGAAAGTATTACATTACTGAGAGGGTAGTGGATACATGGAATAGTCTTCCAGTAGAAGTGGTAGAGGTTAATACAGTGAAGGGGTTTAAGCATGCATGGGATAGGTATAAGACTATCCTAGATATAAGATAAAGCCAGGGACTAATGAAAGTATTACATTACTGAGAGGGTAGTGGATGCATGGAATAGTCTTCCAGTAGAAGTGGTAGAGGTTAATACAGTGAAGGAGTTTAAGCATGCATGGGATAGGTATAAGGCTATACTAGATATAAGATAAGGCCAGGGACTAATGAAAGTATTACATTACTGAGAGGGTAGTGGATGCATGGAATAGTCTTCCAGTACAAGTGGTAGAGGTTAATACAGTGAAGGAGTTTAAGCATGCATGGGATAGGTATAAGGCTATCCTATATATAAGATAAGGCCAGGGACTAATGAAAGTATTACATTACTGAGAGGGTAGTGGATGCATGGAATAGTCTTCCAGTAGAAGTGGTAGAAGTTAATACAATGAAGGAGTTTAAGCATGCATGGGATAGGTATAAGGCTATCCTAGATATAAGATAAGGTCAGGGACTAATGGAAGTATTACATTACTGAGAGGGTAGTGGATGCATGGAATAGTCTTCCAGTAGAAGTGGTAGAAGTTAATACAATGAAGGAGTTTAAGCATGCATGGGATAGGTATAAGGCTATCCTAGATATAAGATAAGGTGAGGGACTAATGAAAGTATTACATTACTGAGAGGGTAGTGAATGTATGGAATAGTCGTCCAGTAGAAGTGGTAGAGGTTAATACAGTGAAGGAGTTTAAGCATGCATGGGATAGGTATAAGGCTATCCTAGATATAAGATAAGGCCAGGGACTAATGAAAGTATTACATTACTGAGAGGGTAGTGGATACATGGAATAGTCTTCCAGTAGAAGTGGTAGAGGTTAATACAGTGAAGGGGTTTAAGCATGTAATGGATAGGTATAAGGCTATCCTAGATATAAGATAAGGTCAGGGACTAATGGAAGTATTACTTTACTGAGAGGGTAGCGGTTGCATGGAATAGTCTTCCAGTAGAAGTGGTAGAGGTTAATACAGTGAAGGAGTTTAAGCATGCATGGGATAGGTATAAGGCTATCCTAGATATAAGATAAGGCCAGGGACTAATGAAAGTATTACATTACTGAGAGGGTAGTGGGTGTATGGAATAGTCTTCCAGTAGAAGTGGTAGAGGTTAATACAGTGAGGGAGTTTAAGCATACATGGGATAGATATAAGGCTATCCTAGATATAAGATAAGGTGAGGGACTAATGAAAGTATTACATTACTGAGAGGGTAGTGAATGTATGGAATAGTCTTCCAGTAGTAGTGGTAGAGGTTAATACAGTGAAGGAGTTTAAGCATGCATGGGATAGGTATAAGGCTATCCTAGCTATAAGATAAGGTCAGGGACTAATGAAAGTATTACATTACTGAGAGGGTAGTGGATGTATGGAATAGTCTTCCAGTAGAAGTGGTAGAGGTTAATACAGTGAAGGAGTTTAAGCATGCATGGGATAGGTATAAGGCTATCCTAGATATAAGATAAGGTGAGGGACTAATGAAAGTATTACATTACTGAGAGGGTTGTGAATGTATGGAATAGTCTTCCAGTAGAAGTGGTAGAGGTTAATACAGTGAAGGAGTTTAAGCATGCATGGGATAGGTATAAGGCTATCCTAGATATAAGATAAGGCCAGGGACTAATGAAAGTATTACATTACTGAGAGGGTAGTGGATACATGGAATAGTCTTCCAGTAGAAGTGGTAGAGGTTAATACAGTGAAGGGGTTTAAGCATGTATGGGATAGGTATAAGGCTATCCTAGATATACGATAAGGTCAGGGACTAATGAAAGTATTACATTACTGAGAGGGTAGTGAATGTATGGAATAGTCGTCCAGTAGAAGTGGTAGAGGTTAATACAGTGAAGGAGTTTAAGCATGCATGGGATAGGTATAAGGCTATCCTAGATATAAGATAAGGCCAGGGACTAATGAAAGTATTACATTACTGAGAGGGTAGTGGATACATGGAATAGTCTTCCAGTAGAAGTGGTAGAGGTTAATACAGTGAAGGGGTTTAAGCATGTAATGGATAGGTATAAGGCTATCCTAGATATAAGATAAGGTCAGGGACTAATGGAAGTATTACTTTACTGAGAGGGTAGCAGTTGCATGGAATAGTCTTCCAGTAGAAGTGGTAGAGGTTAATACAGTGAAGGAGTTTAAGCATGCATGGGATAGGTATAAGGCTATCCTAGATATAAGATAAGGCCAGGGACTAATGAAAGTATTACATTACTGAGAGGGTAGTGGGTGTATGGAATAGTCTTCCAGTAGAAGTGGTAGAGGTTAATACAGTGAGGGAGTTTAAGCATACATGGGATAGATATAAGGCTATCCTAGATATAAGATAAGGTGAGGGACTAATGAAAGTATTACATTACTGAGAGGGTAGTGAATGTATGGAATAGTCTTCCAGTAGTAGTGGTAGAGGTTAATACAGTGAAGGAGTTTAAGCATGCATGGGATAGGTATAAGGCTATCCTAGCTATAAGATAAGGTCAGGGACTAATGAAAGTATTACATTACTGAGAGGGTAGTGGATGTATGGAATAGTCTACCAGTAGAAGTGGTAGAGGTTAATACAGTGAAGGAGTTTAAGCATGCATGGGATAGGTATAAGGCTATCCTAGATATAAGATAAGGTGAGGGACTAATGAAAGTATTACATTACTGAGAGGGTTGTGAATGTATGGAATAGTCTTCCAGTAGAAGTGGTAGAGGTTAATACAGTGAAGGAGTTTAAGCATGCATGGGATAGGTATAAGGCTATCCTAGATATAAGATAAGGCCAGGGACTAATGAAAGTATTACATTACTGAGAGGGTAGTGGATACATGGAATAGTCTTCCAGTAGAAGTGGTAGAGGTTAATACAGTGAAGGGGTTTAAGCATGTATGGGATAGGTATAAGGCTATCCTAGATATACGATAAGGTCAGGGACTAATGGAAGTATTACTTTACTGAGAGGGTAGTGGATGTATGGAATAGTCTTCCAGTAGAAGTGTTAGAGGTTAATACAGTGAAGGAGTTTAAGCATGCGAGGGATAGGTATAAGGCTATCCTAGATATAAGATAAGGCCAGGGACTAATTAAAGTATTACATTACTGAGAGGGTGGTGGATGCATGGAATAGTCTTCCAGTAGAAGTGGTAGAGGTTAATACAGTGAAGGAGTTTAAGCATGCGAGGGATAGGTATAAGGCTATCCTAGATATAAGATAAGGCCAGGGACTAATTAAAGTATTACATTACTGAGAGGGTGGTGGATGCATGGAATAGTCTTCCAGTAGAAGTGGTAGAGGTTAATACAGTGAAGGAGTTTAATATGCTGATGGTTATTATATGACAGTGACACCGTCTTTTTCCCTTACTTTGGCGTTGATTCGTAGCTTGTGCCGTCCACCCATTTCCAGTGTCCATCGACATCTGTCAGTCCGATCCATGTGAATGTCATGCTGGCCAGTGAGGTGAGAAAGGCCTGGAAGAGATTGAAGGAGATCGATTACCCCCATTCAATGCACCAATGCCCACATACACCCCCCGTATATGAACACCCGTGGGGGGGGGATTCTGTGACCCCCCGAATTAGCAAACCTGGGATATTGCACAATCCTACGGTTTCTTCAAGTGAGTGTTAGCGTGTGCAGTAATTAGTACGGTATGCTGGGGGTGTTAGTGTGTGCAGTAATTAGTACGGTGTGCTGGGAGTGTTAGTGTGTGCAGTAATTAATACTGTGTGCTGGGAGTGTTAGCGTGTGCAGTAATTAGTACTGTGTGCTGGCAGTGTTAGCGTGTGCGTTAATTAGTACTGTGTTCTGGGAGTGTTAGCGTGTGCGTTAATTAGTACTGTGTTCTGGGAGTGTTAGCATGTGCGGTAATTAGTACTGTGTGCTGGGAGTGTTAGCGTGTGCTTTAATTAGTACTGTGTGATGGGAGTGTTAGCGTGTGTGGTAATTAGTACTGTGTGCTGGGAGTGTTAGCGTGTGCGGTAATTAGTACTGTGTTCTGGGAGTGTTAGCGTGTGCGTTAATTAGTACTGTGTGCTGGGAGTGTTAGCGTGTGCGGTAATTAGTACTGTGTGCTGGGAGTGTTAGTGTGTGCGGTAATTAGTACTGTGTGCTGGGAGTGTTAGCGTGTGCGGTAATTAGTACTGTGTGCTGGGAGTGTTAGCGTGTGCGGTAATTAGTACTGTGTTCTGGGAGTGTTAGCGTGTGCGGTAATTATTACTGTGTGCTGGGGGTCTTTGCGTGTGCGGTAATTAGTACTGTGTGCTGGGAGTGTTAGCGTGTGCGGTAATTAGTACTGTGTGCTGGGAGTGTTAGCGTGTGCGGTAATTAGTACTGTGTGCTGGGAGTGTTAGCGTGTGCGGTAATTAGTACTGTGTGCTGGGAGTGTTAGCGTGTGCGGTAATTAGTACTGTGTTCTGGGAGTGTTAGCGTGTGCGGTAATTATTACTGTGTGCTGGGGGTCTTTGCGTGTGCGGTAATTAGTACTGTGTGCTGGGAGTGTTAGCGTGTGCGGTTCGCCCCACATGGCCCATGTTGGCCTACAGATAGGTTAGTTGGTACTTTCTTACATACGGATGTCATGGGGTCACACACACCTGCTCTTCCTCTGTATTTATCACTGCCAGGTGAGCTTCCTTTGCTCCGCACAGTTTGGCTGAATCCCCCCAAGACTTGCCAACTTTGGAGAAATAGTAACAGCTGAAGGAGAAGTAGGACCATCCAGAGGGGCAGGAATCGGCCTCTGAGCCTGGGGGGGACAGATACACAATAATACAATGCTTACATGAAATTTATTTTTTTATTCTCAATATCAGACTTTTTATTCTCAATATCAGACTTTTTATTCTCGATATGAGACTTTTTATTCTCAATATCAGACTTTTTATTCTCAATATCAGACTTTTTATCCTCAATATCAGACTTTTTATTCTCAATATCAGACTTTTTATTCTCAATATCAGACTTTTTATTCTCAATATCAGACTTTTTATCCTCAATATCAGACTTTTTATTCTCAATATCAGACTTTTTATTCTCAATATCAGACTTTTTATTCTCAATATCAGACTTTTTATTCTCGATATCAGACTTTTTATTCTCAATATGAGACTTTTTATTCTCAACATCAGACTTTTTATCCTCAATATCAGACTTTTCATTCTCAATATCAGACTTTTTATTCTCAATATGTGACTTTTTATTCTCAATATGTGACTTTTTATTCTCAATATCAGACTTTTTATTCTCAATATCAGACTTTTTATTCTCAATATCAGACTTTTTATTCTCAATATGTGACTTTTTATTCTCAATATGTGACTTTTTATTCTCAATATCAGACTTTTTATTCTCAATATCAGACTTTTTATCCTCAATATCAGACTTTTTATTCTAAATATGTGACTTTTTATTCTCAATATCAGACTTTTTATTCTCAATATGTGACTTTTTATCCTCAATATCAGACTCTTTATTCTCAATATGAGACTTTTTATCCTCAATATGAGACTTTTTATTCTCAATATGAAACTTTTTATTCTCAATATGAGACTTTTTATTCTCGATATCAGACTTTTTATTCTCAATATCAGACTTTTTATTCTCAATATCAGACTTTTTATTCTCAATATGAGACTTTTTATTCTCAATATGAGACTTTTTATTCTCAATATCAGAATTTTATTCTCAATATGAGACTTTTTATTCTCAATATCAGACTTTTTATTCTCAATATCAGACTTTTTATTCTCAATATGAGACTTTTTATTCTCAATATCAGACTCTTTATTCTCAATATGTGACTTTTTATTCTCAATATGTGACTTTTTATCCTCAATATCAGACTTTTTATTCTCAATATCAGACTTTTTATTCTCAATATCAGACTTTTTATTCTCGATATCAGACTTTTTATTCTCAATATCAGACTTTTTATTCTCAATATCAGACTCTTTATTCTCAATATGTGACTTTTTATTCTCAATATCAGACTCTTTATTCTCAATATGTGACTTTTTATCCTCAATATGAGACTTTTTATTCTCAATATCAGACTTTTTATTCTCAATATGAGACTTTTTATTCTCAATATCAGACTTTTTATTCTCAATATCAGACATTTTATTCTCAATATTAAACTTTTCATTCTCAATATGAGACTTTTTATTCTCAATATGTGACTTTTTATTCTCAATATGTGACTTTTTATTCTCAATATCAGACTTTTTATTCTCAATATCAGACTTTTTATTCTCAATATCAGACTTTTTATTCTCAATATCAGACTTTTTATCCTCAATATCAGACTTTTTATTCTAAATATGTGACTTTTTATTCTCAATATCAGACTTTTTATTCTCAATATGTGACTTTTTATCCTCAATATCAGACTCTTTATTCTCAATATGAGACTTTTTATCCTCAATATGAGACTTTTTATTCTCAATATGAAACTTTTTATTCTCAATATGAGACTTTTTATTCTCGATATCAGACTTTTTATTCTCAATATCAGACTTTTTATTCTCAATATCAGACTTTTTATTCTCAATATCAGACTTTTTATTCTCAATATGAGACTTTTTATTCTCAATATGAGACTTTTTATTCTCAATATGAGACTTTTTATTCTCAATATGAGACTTTTTATTCTCAATATCAGACTTTTTATTCTCGATATGAGACTTTTTATTCTCAATATCAGAATTTTATTCTCAATATGAGACTTTTTATTCTCAATATCAGACTTTTTATTCTCAATATCAGACTTTTTATTCTCAATATCAGACTTTTTATTCTCAATATGAGACTTTTTATTCTCAATATCAGACTTTTTATTCTCAATATGTGACTTTTTATCCTCAATATGAGACTTTTTATTCTCAATATGAGACTTTTTATTCTCAATATCAGACTTTTTATTCTCGATATCAGACTTTTTATTCTCAATATCAGACTTTTTATTCTCAATATCAGACTTTTTATTCTCAATATCAGACTCTTTATTCTCAATATGTGACTTTTTATTCTCAATATCAGACTCTTTATTCTCAATATGTGACTTTTTATCCTCAATATGAGACTTTTTATTCTCAATATGAGACTTTATATTCTCAATATGAGACTTTTTATTCTCAATATCAGACTTTTTATTCTCAATATCAGACTTTTTATTCTCAATATCAGACATTTTATTCTCAATATTAAACTTTTCATTCTCAATATGAGACTTTTTATTCTCAATATCAGACTTTTTATCCTCAATATCAGACTTTTTTTTCTCAATATCAGACTTTTTATTCTCAATATCAGACTTTTTATTCTCAATATGAGACTTTTTATTCTCAATATCAGACTTTTTATTCTCAATATCAGACTTTTTATTCTCAATATCAGACTTTTTATTCTCAATATCAGACTTTTTATTCTCAATATGTGACTTTTTATTCTCAATATCAGACTTTTTATTCTCAATATCAGACTTTTTATTCTCAATATCAGACTTTTTATTCTCAATATGTGACTTTTTATTCTCAATATCAGACTTTTTATTCTCAATATCAGACTTTTTATTCTCAATATCAGACTTTTTATCCTCAATATCAGACTTTTCATTCTCAATATCAGACTTTTTATTCTCAATATGAGACTTTTTATTCTCAATATGAGACTTTTTATTCTCAATATCAGACTTTTCATTCTCAATATCAGACTTTTTATCCTCAATATGTGACTTTTTATTCTCAATATCAGACTTTTTATTCTCAATATCAGACTTTTTATTCTCAATATCAGACTTTTTATCCTCAATATCAGACTTTTCATTCTCAATATCAGACTTTTTATTCTCAATATGAGACTTTTTATTCTCAATATGAGACTTTTTATTCTCAATATCAGACTTTTCATTCTCAATATCAGACTTTTTATCCTCAATATGTGACTTTTTATTCTCAATATCAGACTCTTTATTCTCAATATGTGACTTTTTATTCTCAATATGAGACTTTTTATTCTCAATATGAGACTTTTTATCCTCAATATGAGACTTTTTATTCTCAATATCAGACTTTTTATTCTCAATATGAGACTTTTTATTCTCAATATCAGACTTTTTATCCTCAATATCAGACTTTTCATTCTCAATATGAGACTTTTTATTCTCAATATCAGACTTTTTATTCTCAATATGTGACTTTTTATTCTCAATATCAGACTTTTTATTCTCAATATCAGACTTTTTATTCTCAATATGAGACTTTTTATTCTCAATATCAGACTTTTTATCCTCAATATCAGACTTTTTATTCTAAATATGTGACTTTTTATTCTCAATATCAGACTTTTTATTCTCAATATGTGACTTTTTATTCTCAATATCAGACTCTTTATTCTCAATATGTGACTTTTTATCCTCAATATCAGACTTTTTATTCTCAATATGAGACTTTTTATTCTCAATATGAGACTTTTTATTCTCGATATCAGACTTTTTATTCTCAATATCAGACTTTTTATTCTCAATATCAGACTCTTTATTCTCAATATGTGACTTTTTATTCTCAATATCAGACTTTTTATTCTCAATATGTGACTTTTTATTCTCAATATCAGACTCTTTATTCTCAATATGTGACTTTTTATCCTCAATATGAGACTTTTTATTCTCAATATGAGACTTTTTATTCTCAATATCAGACTTTTTATTCTCAATATCAGACTTTTTATCCTCAATATCAGACTTTTCATTCTCAATATCAGACTTTTTATTCTCAATATGAGACTTTTTATTCTCAATATCAGACTTTTTATCCTCAATATCAGACTTTTTATCCTCAATATCAGACTTTTTATTCTCAATATCAGACTTTTTATTCTCAATATCAGACATTTTATTCTCAATATTAAACTTTTCATTCTCAATATCAGACTTTTTATTCTCAATATCAGACTTTTTATTCTCAATATGAGACTTTTATTCTCAATATGTGACTTTTTATTCTCAATATCAGACTTTTTATTCTCAATATCAGACTTTTTATCCTCAATATCAGACTTTTTATTCTCAATATGTGACTTTTTATTCTCAATATGAGACTTTTTATTCTCAATATCAGACTTTTTATTCTCAATATGAGACTTTTTATTCTCAATATCAGACTTTTTATTCTCAATATCAGACATTTTATTCTCAATATTAAACTTTTCATTCTCAATATCAGACTTTTTATTCTCAATATCAGACTTTTTATTCTCAATATCAGACTTTTTATTCTCAATATGAGACTTTTTATTCTCAATATGAGACTTTTTATTCTCAATATCAGACTTTTTATTCTCAATATCAGACTTTTCATTCTCAATATCAGACTTTTTATTCTCAATATGAGACTTTTTATTCTAAATATGTGACTTTTTATTCTCAATATGTGACTTTTTATTCTCAATATCAGACTTTTTAGTCTCAATATCAGACTTTTTATCCTCAATATCAGACTTTTTATTCTCAATATGTGACTTTTTATTCTCAATATATGACTTTTTATTCTCAATATCAGACTTTTTATTCTCAATATCAGACTTTTTATTCTCAATATCAGACTTTTTATCCTCAATATCAGACTTTTTATTCTCAATATGTGACTTTTTATTCTCAATATGAGACTTTTTATTCTCAATATCAGACTTTTTATTCTCAATATGAGACTTTTTATTCTCAATATCAGACTTTTTATTCTCAATATCAGACATTTTATTCTCAATATTAAACTTTTCATTCTCAATATCAGACTTTTTATTCTCAATATCAGACTTTTTATTCTCAATATCAGACTTTTTATTCTCAATATGAGACTTTTTATTCTCAATATCAGACTTTTTATTCTCAATATCAGACTTTTCATTCTCAATATCAGACTTTTTATTCTCAATATGAGACTTTTTATTCTAAATATGTGACTTTTTATTCTCAATATGTGACTTTTTATTCTCAATATCAGACTTTTTAGTCTCAATATCAGACTTTTTATCCTCAATATCAGACTTTTTATTCTCAATATGTGACTTTTTATTCTCAATATATGACTTTTTATTCTCAATATCAGACTTTTTATTCTCAATATCAGACTTTTTATTCTCAATATCAGACATTTTATTCTCAATATTAAACTTTTCATTCTCAATATCAGACTTTTTATTCTCAATATCAGACTTTTTATTCTCAATATGAGACTTTTTATTCTCAATATGAGACTTTTATTCTCAATATCAGACTTTTTATTCTCAATATCAGACTTTTTATTCTCAATATCAGACTTTTTATTCTCAATATGAGACTTTTTATTCTCAATATGAGACTTTTTATTCTCAATATGAGACTTTTTATTCTCAATATCAGACTTTTTATTCTCAATATGAGACTTTTCATTCTCAATATGAGACTTTTTATTCTCAATATGAGACTTTTTATTCTCAATATCAGACTTTTTATTCTCAATATGAGACTTTTTATTCTCAATATGTGACTTTTTATTCTCAATATGTGACTTTTTATTCTCAATATCAGACTTTTTATTCTCAATATCAGACTTTTTATCCTCAATATCAGACTTTTTATTCTCAATATGTGACTTTTTATTCTCAATATGAGACTTTTTATTCTCAATATCAGACTTTTTATTCTCAATATGAGACTTTTTATTCTCAATATCAGACTTTTTATTCTCAATATCAGACATTTTATTCTCAATATTAAACTTTTCATTCTCAATATCAGACTTTTTATTCTCAATATCAGACTTTTTATTCTCAATATCAGACTTTTTATTCTCAATATGAGACTTTTATTCTCAATATCAGACTTTTTATTCTCAATATCAGACTTTTTATTCTCAATATGAGACTTTTTATTCTCAATATGAGACTTTTTATTCTCAATATCAGACTTTTTATTCTCAATATCAGACTTTTCATTCTCAATATCAGACTTTTTATTCTCAATATGAGACTTTTTATTCTAAATATGTGACTTTTTATTCTCAATATGTGACTTTTTATTCTCAATATCAGACTTTTTAGTCTCAATATCAGACTTTTTATCCTCAATATCAGACTTTTTATTCTCAATATGTGACTTTTTATTCTCAATATATGACTTTTTATTATCAATATCAGACTTTTTATTCTCAATATCAGACTTTTTATTCTCAATATGAGACTTTTTATTCTCAATATGAGACTTTTTATTCTCAATATCAGACTTTTTATTCTCAATATGAGACTTTTTATTCTCAATATGAGACTTTTTATTCTCAATATCAGACTTTTTATCCTCAATATCAGACTTTTTATCCTCAATATCAGACTTTTCATTCTCAATATCAGACTTTTTATCCTCAATATGAGACTTTTTATTCTCAATATGTGACTTTTTATTCTCAATATGAGACTTTTTATTCTCAATATCAGACTTTTTATTCTCAATATCAGACTTTTTATTCTCAATATCAGACTTTTTATCCTCAATATGAGACTTTTTATTCTAAATATGTGACTTTTTATTCTCAATATCAGACTTTTTATTCTCAATATGTGACTTTTTATCCTCAATATCAGACTCTTTATTCTCAATATGAGACTTTTTATCCTCAATATGAGACTTTTTATTCTCAATATGAAACTTTTTATTCTCAATATGAGACTTTTTATTCTCGATATCAGACTTTTTATTCTCAATATCAGACTTTTTATTCTCAATATCAGACTTTTTATTCTCAATATCAGACTTTTTATTCTCAATATGAGACTTTTTATTCTCAATATCAGACTTTTTATTCTCAATATGAGACTTTTTATTCTCAATATGAGACTTTTTATTCTCAATATGAGACTTTTTATTCTCAATATCAGAATTTTATTCTCAATATGAGACTTTTTATTCTCAATATCAGACTTTTTATTCTCAATATCAGACTTTTTATTCTCAATATGAGACTTTTTATTCTCAATATCAGACTCTTTATTCTCAATATGTGACTTTTTATTCTCAATATGTGACTTTTTATCCTCAATATCAGACTTTTTATTCTCAATATCAGACTTTTTATTCTCAATATCAGACTTTTTATTCTCGATATCAGACTTTTTATTCTCAATATCAGACTTTTTATTCTCAATATCAGACTCTTTATTCTCAATATGTGACTTTTTATTCTCAATATCAGACTCTTTATTCTCAATATGTGACTTTTTATCCTCAATATGAGACTTTTTATTCTCAATATCAGACTTTTTATTCTCAATATCAGACTTTTTATTCTCAATATCAGACATTTTATTCTCAATATTAAACTTTTCATTCTCAATATGAGACTTTTTATTCTCAATATGTGACTTTTTATTCTCAATATGTGACTTTTTATTCTCAATATCAGACTTTTTATTCTCAATATCAGACTTTTTATTCTCAATATGTGACTTTTTATTCTCAATATCAGACTTTTTATTCTCAATATCAGACTTTTTATTCTCAATATCAGACTTTTTATCCTCAATATCAGACTTTTCATTCTCAATATCAGACTTTTTATTCTCAATATGAGACTTTTTATTCTCAATATGAGACTTTTTATTCTCAATATCAGACTTTTCATTCTCAATATCAGACTTTTTATCCTCAATATGTGACTTTTTATTCTCAATATCAGACTTTTTATTCTCAATATCAGACTTTTTATTCTCAATATCAGACTTTTTATCCTCAATATCAGACTTTTCATTCTCAATATCAGACTTTTTATTCTCAATATGAGACTTTTTATTCTCAATATGAGACTTTTTATTCTCAATTATCAGACTTTTCATTCTCAATATCAGACTTTTTATCCTCAATATGTGACTTTTTATTCTCAATATCAGACTCTTTATTCTCAATATGTGACTTTTTATTCTCAATATGAGACTTTTTATTCTCAATATGAGACTTTTTATCCTCAATATGAGACTTTTTATTCTCAATATCAGACTTTTTATTCTCAATATCAGACTTTTTATCCTCAATATCAGACTTTTCATTCTCAATATGAGACTTTTTATTCTCAATATCAGACTTTTTATTCTCAATATGTGACTTTTTATTCTCAATATCAGACTTTTTATTCTCAATATCAGACTTTTTATTCTCAATATGAGACTTTTTATTCTCAATATCAGACTTTTTATCCTCAATATCAGACTTTTTATTCTAAATATGTGACTTTTTATTCTCAATATCAGACTTTTTATTCTCAATATGTGACTTTTTATTCTCAATATCAGACTTTTTATTCTCAATATGAGACTTTTTATTCTCAATATGAGACTTTTTATTCTCAATATCAGACTTTTCATTCTCAATATCAGACTTTTTATCCTCAATATGAGACTTTTTATTCTCAATATCAGACTTTTTATTCTCAATATCAGACTTTTTATTCTCAATATGAGACTTTTTATTCTCAATATCAGACTTTTTATTCTCAATATGAGACTTTTCATTCTCAATATGAGACTTTTTATTCTCAATATGAGACTTTTTATTCTCAATATCAGACTTTTTATTCTCAATATGAGACTTTTTATTCTCAATATGTGACTTTTTATTCTCAATATGTGACTTTTTATTCTCAATATCAGACTTTTTATTCTCAATATCAGACTTTTTATCCTCAATATCAGACTTTTTATTCTCAATATGTGACTTTTTATTCTCAATATGAGACTTTTTATTCTCAATATCAGACTTTTTATTCTCAATATGAGACTTTTTATTCTCAATATGAGACTTTTTATTCTCAATATCAGACTTTTTATCCTCAATATCAGACTTTTTATCCTCAATATCAGACTTTTTATTCTCAATATCAGACTTTTTATTCTCAATATCAGACATTTTATTCTCAATATTAAACTTTTCATTCTCAATATCAGACTTTTTATTCTCAATATCAGACTTTTTATTCTCAATATCAGACTTTTTATTCTCAATATGAGACTTTTATTCTCAATATCAGACTTTTTATTCTCAATATCAGACTTTTTATTCTCAATATGAGACTTTTTATTCTCAATATGAGACTTTTTATTCTCAATATCAGACTTTTTATTCTCAATATCAGACTTTTTATTCTCAATATCAGACTTTTCATTCTCAATATCAGACTTTTTATTCTCAATATGAGACTTTTTATTCTAAATATGTGACTTTTTATTCTCAATATGTGACTTTTTATTCTCAATATCAGACTTTTTAGTCTCAATATCAGACTTTTTATCCTCAATATCAGACTTTTTATTCTCAATATGTGACTTTTTATTCTCAATATAAGACTTTTTATTCTCAATATCAGACTTTTTATTCTCAATATCAGACTTTTTATTCTCAATATGAGACTTTTTATTCTCAATATCAGACTTTTTATTCTCAATATGAGACTTTTTATTCTCAATATGAGACTTTTTATTCTCAATATCAGACTTTTTATCCTCAATATCAGACTTTTTATCCTCAATATCAGACTTTTTATTCTCAATATCAGACTTTTTATTCTCAATATGAGACTTTTTATTCTCAATATCAGACTTTTTATTCTCAATATGAGACTTTTCATTCTCAATATGAGACTTTTTATTCTCAATATGAGACTTTTTATTCTCAATATCAGACTTTTTATTCTCAATATGAGACTTTTTATTCTCAATATGTGACTTTTTATTCTCAATATGTGACTTTTTATTCTCAATATCAGACTTTTTATTCTCAATATCAGACTTTTTATCCTCAATATCAGACTTTTTATTCTCAATATGTGACTTTTTATTCTCAATATGAGACTTTTTATTCTCAATATCAGACTTTTTATTCTCAATATGAGACTTTTTATTCTCAATATGAGACTTTTTATTCTCAATATCAGACTTTTTATCCTCAATATCAGACTTTTTATCCTCAATATCAGACTTTTTATTCTCAATATCAGACTTTTTATTCTCAATATCAGACATTTTATTCTCAATATTAAACTTTTCATTCTCAATATCAGACTTTTTATTCTCAATATCAGACTTTTTATTCTCAATATCAGACTTTTTATTCTCAATATGAGACTTTTATTCTCAATATCAGACTTTTTATTCTCAATATCAGACTTTTTATTCTCAATATGAGACTTTTTATTCTCAATATGAGACTTTTTATTCTCAATATCAGACTTTTTATTCTCAATATCAGACTTTTTATTCTCAATATCAGACTTTTCATTCTCAATATCAGACTTTTTATTCTCAATATGAGACTTTTTATTCTAAATATGTGACTTTTTATTCTCAATATGTGACTTTTTATTCTCAATATCAGACTTTTTAGTCTCAATATCAGACTTTTTATCCTCAATATCAGACTTTTTATTCTCAATATGTGACTTTTTATTCTCAATATAAGACTTTTTATTCTCAATATCAGACTTTTTATTCTCAATATCAGACTTTTTATTCTCAATATGAGACTTTTTATTCTCAATATCAGACTTTTTATTCTCAATATGAGACTTTTTATTCTCAATATGAGACTTTTTATTCTCAATATCAGACTTTTTATCCTCAATATCAGACTTTTTATCCTCAATATCAGACTTTTCATTCTCAATATCAGACTTTTTATCCTCAATATCAGACTTTTTATTCTCAATATGTGACTTTTTATTCTCAATATGAGACTTTTTATTCTCAATATCAGACTTTTTATTCTCAATATGAGACTTTTTATTCTCAATATGAGACTTTTTATTCTCAATATCAGACTTTTTATCCTCAATATGGAACGTTTTACAAATCTGCGATGTAACATATCCTTTGCAGAAGGATCCAAGGTCAGATCTTGTCAAATTAACTGCATGGAACAAACAGTGAAAATGTAGAGCACATCTAAGACAGAAAGAAGACTTCCCAACTAATGTTCGCGCCTTTTAATTGTATTGTGAAACATCTCAAAGGGAAATAATAAAAAACACAGACACAGTGTTATGGTGTAATATGTTGTGAATGCCAATTCTTTGCAGTGCAGTAGTTAACAGGAGAGACTCTTACATGATCATCTCATGCTCAATATTACACGTTTAATGTAGACTCAGGTATGACATCCACTCCTCTAGGAATGATATGTACCGTATTCTTGGTTAGCATATAGCGTGCACAGAGGAGACTCGGAGAGAGGAGATATACATACTGTGGAATTAGTAGGAATAATAGTATCTTATAGCTCCAGTATTATCTCACCGTTTACTTGCAATTTCTTCACTCGGTCATACATTTTCCCCAAAGAGGACAATACTCTCTGCATGTCCGTCTGCAGCTTCTCTGTCAGAGAAAAAGGAAAAAGCAACTTAGCAGCAAATCCCACTGCATACACCAGTTTGTCTCCTTGAATTCCATCCTTCTTCTACAATCTCAATCCTCTGCATTCTAACCCTACCACCCCCATCTCTCTACAAATTCCTAATTTCCATTGTACCATCACCCACTTTGCTAATTTGATTGAATCCTATAAGTTGTGAACAGTTACAAATACTGAGCTAAATGAGGAGAAATGTTCCAAACGTGATATAATTTGGAGGTAACATTTCTCTCCTATCTTACTAGCTCTAGTAAGGCATGTGTAGATAAATCCACATCTCTCCTCTAATTCCCACTCCTTACTCCCCTATCCTCCTCCATCCTTTGTGTCCTCCCTTGCCTACACTTTGCCCTACGGAGAGGTATGACGTACCATTAGTTTTGTCCGCTAGAAGCTTCTGCATGGCCGTGTCTATTTCCTTTAGTTTATCCATGAGTTTGGTGTCTGGAGGAAGAGAAAGATGTCAGATTTAACTTGACGACCGATTTTACCCCTTTCCCCAGTTCCAGCGGATACTCACCCTCTTGAGATAAACGGTCCACTTTGGAGTTTATGTTCACACTCAAATTGCCCATTTTGTACTGCAGGGCCCGATCCTGCTGTGGGACCCCTGGGTCTGTAGAAATAAAATGGTTCAATGTTGATTGGTGATGTCTGTGTTGAGGAGACAGTATCTAGGTCAGAGGGAAACTTGACCAACACCAAGAAGTGTCTGAAACCTTGTGTGTGGCTGATGTACCCCTGCCAGTGAGTTAGTAAGAAAATATTTATTTAATGTCAGCCCTGGTATAATACAAAAAATGCTGCTCCAAAAGCAGATTCAAGGCAGATAAATCATCCTGTGCAGACTGAAGTGAAGACTTAATTTCATCCCCATCCCCACGTCATGTAAGAATATATTCCATTTTGCAAAGAAAGTATTACATTATATATCCTGGAAGCTCTAACGACAATTACGTATAAGAAGATACCTAGGTATAGATTAATGTAAGTTAGTGCTTCCAGTCCCTTCGTGGTCGCCACTTGTAACCGTTGGTACCCTATTACCGTTTTTTGTTTTTGCATTTTGTGCCGCCCCTAAAAGCTTACAAGGCAGGTGCCGCCCTGGGCACTTGCCTTGTTTGCCTCACGATAAATACAGCGCTGGTAACTATGGTTTGCTTTGGGGTAAATCTCGGTCAATCAAGAAAATATTAATAAACCTTAAGTCTTGATTTCTTGACAAACATGACAAAATAATGAGGCAAATGTCCTGGCCGACAAGGACAAAATGGCTTCTACAGTGTAAACATTTTACTTGCCAAGCTGGGCATAAAGCCAGTTTGATAACAGAAAGAACAAAGCTGAAGCTGCAACATTTTACACAGTAAATAACAAGGAGGAAGAAGTGGGGAAACGAAAGCTATGTGTCTGACAGTGTATGTAAATGTCTGTGTGACACTGTATGTTACTGTGTGTGTAACTGGGAATGTCACTGTGTTTGAGTATGTGTGTGTCTGACAGTGTATGTAAATGTCTGTGTGGCTCTGTATGTTACTGTGTGTAACTGGGAATGTAACTGTGTTTGAGTATGTGTGTGTCTGACAGTGTATGTAAATGTCTGTGTGACACTGTATGTTACTGTGTGTGTAACTGGGAATGTAACTGTGTTTGAGTATGTGTGTGTCTGACAGTGTATGTAAATGTCTGTGTGGCTCTGTATGTAACAGTGTGTGTAACTGGGAATGTCACTGTGTCTGAGTATGTGTGTGTCTGACAGTGTATGTAAATGTCTGTGTGACACTGTATGTAACAGTGTGTGTAACTGGGAATGTCACTGTGTTTGAGTATGTGTGTGTCTGACAGTGTATGTAAATGTCTGTGTGACTCTGTATGTAACAGTGTGTGTAACTGGGAATGTCACTGTGTTTGAGTATGTGTGTGTCTGACAGTGTATGTAAATGTCTGTGTGACACTGTATGTTACTGTGTGTGTAACTGGGAATGTAACTGTGTTTGAGTATGTGTGTGTCTGACAGTGTATGTAAATGTCTGTGTGGCTCTGTATGTAACAGTGTGTGTAACTGGGAATGTCACTGTGTCTGAGTATGTGTGTGTCTGACAGTGTATGTAAATGTCTGTGTGACTCTGTATGTTACTGTGTGTAACTGGGAATGTAACTGTGTTTGAGTATGTGTGTGTCAGACAGTGTATGTAAATGTCTGTGTGGCTCTGTATGTAACAGTGTGTGTAACTGGGAATATCACTGTGTTTGAGTATGTGTGTGTCTGACAGTGTATGGAAATGTCTGTGTGACTCTGTATGTAACAGTGTGTGTAACTGGGAATGTCACTGTGTTTGAGTATGTGTGTGTCTGACAGTGTATGTAAATGTCTGTGTGGCTCTGTATGTTACTGTGTGTAACTGGGAATATCACTGTGTTTGAGTATGTGTGTGTCTGACAGTGTATGTAAATGTCTGTGTGACTCTGTATGTAACAGTGTGTGTAACTGGGAATGTCACTGTGTTTGAGTATGTGTGTGTCTGACAGTGTATGTAAATGTCTGTGTGGCTCTGTATGTTACTGTGTGTAACTGGGAATGTAACTGTGTCTGAGTATGTGTGTGTCTGACAGTGTATGTAAATGTCTGTGTGACTCTGTATGTAACAGTGTGTGTAACTGGGAATGTAACTGTGTTTGAGTATGTGTGTGTCTGACAGTGTATGTAAATGTCTGTGTGACACTGTATGTTACTGTGTGTGTAACTGGGAATGTAACTGTGTTTGAGTATGTGTGTGTCTGACAGTGTATGTAAATGTCTGTGTGGCTCTGTATGTAACAGTGTGTGTAACTGGGAATGTCACTGTGTCTGAGTATGTGTGTGTCTGACAGTGTATGTAAATGTCTGTGTGCCTCTGTATGTTACTGTGTGTAACTGGGAATGTAACTGTGTTTGAGTATGTGTGTGTCAGACAGTGTATGTAAATGTCTGTGTGGCTCTGTATGTAACAGTGTGTGTAACTGGGAATATCACTGTGTTTGAGTATGTGTGTGTCTGACAGTGTATGGAAATGTCTGTGTGACTCTGTATGTAACAGTGTGTGTAACTGGGAATGTCACTGTGTTTGAGTATGTGTGTGTCTGACAGTGTATGTAAATGTCTGTGTGGCTCTGTATGTTACTGTGTGTAACTGGGAATATCACTGTGTTTGAGTATGTGTGTGTCTGACAGTGTATGTAAATGTCTGTGTGACTCTGTATGTAACAGTGTGTGTAACTGGGAATGTCACTGTGTTTGAGTATGTGTGTGTCTGACAGTGTATGTAAATGTCTGTGTGGCTCTGTATGTTACTGTGTGTAACTGGGAATGTAACTGTGTCTGAGTATGTGTGTGTCTGACAGTGTATGTAAATGTCTGTGTGACTCTGTATGTTACTGTGTGTAACTGGGAATGTAACTGTGTTTGAGTATGTGTGTGTCTGACAGTGTATGTAAATGTCTGTGTGGCTCTGTATGTTACTGTGTGTAACTGGGAATGTAACTGTGTTTGAGTATGTGTGTGTCTGACAGTGTATGTAAATGTCTGTGTGGCTCTGTATGTTACTGTGTGTAACTGGGAATGTCACTGTGTCTGAGTATGTGTGTGTCTGACAGTGTATGTAAATGTCTGTGTGACTCTGTATGTTACTGTGTGTGTAACTGGGAATGTCACTGTGTTTGAGTATGTGTGTGTCTGACAGTGTATGTAAATGTCTGTGTGACTCTGTATGTAACAGTGTGTGTAACTGGGAATGTCACTGTGTTTGAGTATGTGTGTGTCTGACAGTGTATATAAATGTCTGTGTGGCTCTGTATGTAACAGTGTGTAACTGGGAATGTAACTGTGTTTGAGTATGTGTGTGTCTGACAGTGTATGTAAATGTCTGTGTGACTCTGTATGTTACTGTGTGTGTAACTGGGAATGTCACTGTGTTTGAGTATGTGTGTGTCTGACAGTGTATGTAAATGTCTGTGTGACTCTGTATGTAACAGTGTGTGTAACTGGGAATGTCACTGTGTTTGAGTATGTGTGTGTCTGACAGTGTATGTAAATGTCTGTGTGACTCTGTATGTTACTGTGTGTGTAACTGGGAATGTAACTGTGTTTGAGTATGTGTGTGTCTGACAGTGTATGTAAATGTCTGTGTGACTCTGTATGTAACAGTGTGTGTAACTGGGAATGTAACTGTGTTTGAGTATGTGTTTGTCTGACAGTGTATGTAAATGTCTGTGTGACTCTGTATGTAACAGTGTGTGTAACTGGGAATGTAACTGTGTTTGAGTATGTGTGTGTGTGACAGTGTATGTAAATGTCTGTGTGGCTCTGTATGTTACTGTGTGTAACTGGGAATGTAACTGTGTTTGAGTATGTGTGTGTCTGACAGTGTATGTAAATGTCTGTGTGACTCTGTATGTAACAGTGTGTAACTGGGAATGTCACTGTGTTTGAGTATGTGTGTGTCTGACAGTGTATGTAAATGTCTGTGTGACTCTGTATGTTACTGTGTGTGTAACTGGGAATGTAACTGTGTTTGAGTATGTGTGTGTCTGACAGTGTATGTAAATGTCTGTGTGACTCTGTATGTTACTGTGTGTAACTGGGAATGTAACTGTGTTTGAGTATGTGTGTGTCTGACAGTGTATGTAAATGTCTGTGTGACTCTGTATGTTACTGTGTGTAACTGGGAATGTCACTGTGTTTGAGTATGTGTGTGTCTGACAGTGTATGTAAATGTCTGTGTGACTCTGTATGTTACTGTGTGTAACTGGGAATGTCACTGTGTTTGAGTATGTGTGTGTCTGACAGTGTATGTAAATGTCTGTGTGACTCTGTATGTAACAGTGTGTGTAACTGGGAATGTAACTGTGTTTGAGTATGTGTGTGTCTGACAGTGTATGTAAATGTCTGTGTGACTCTGTATGTTACTGTGTGTAACTGGGAATGTAACTGTGTTTGAGTATGTGTGTGTCTGACAGTGTATGTAAATGTCTGTGTGACTCTGTATGTAACAGTGTGTAACTGGGAATGTAACTGTGTTTGAGTAATTGTGTGTCTGACAGTGTATGTAAATGTATGTGTGACTCTGTATGTAACAGTGTGTGTAACTGGGAATGTAACTGTGTTTGAGTATGTGTGTGTCTGACAGTGTATGTAAATGTCTGTGTGACTCTGTATGTAACAGTGTGTAACTGGGAATGTAACTGTGTTTGAGTATGTGTTTGTCTGACAGTGTATGTAAATGTCTGTGTGACTCTGTATGTTACTGTGTGTAACTGGGAATGTAACTGTGTTTGAGTATGTGTGTGTCTGACAGTGTATGTAAATGTCTGTGTGACTCTGTATGTTACTGTGTGTAACTGGGAATGTAACTGTGTTTGAGTATGTGTGTGTCTGACAGTGTATGTAAATGTCTGTGTGACTCTGTATGTTACTGTGTGTAACTGGGAATGTCACTGTGTTTGAGTATGTGTGTGTCTGACAGTGTATGTAAATGTCTGTGTGACTCTGTATGTTACTGTGTGTGTAACTGGGAATGTCACTGCGTTTGAGTATGTGTGTGTCTGACAGTGTATGTAAATGTCTGTGTGACTCTGTATGTAACAGTGTGTGTAACTGGGAATGTCACTGTGTTTGAGTATGTGTGTGTCTGACAGTGTATGTAAATGTCTGTGTGACTCTGTATGTTACTGTGTGTAACTGGTAATGTCACTGTGTTTGAGTATGTGTGTGTCTGACAGTGTATGTAAATGTCTGTGTGGCTCTGTATGTTACTGTGTGTAACTGGGAATGTAACTGTGTCTGAGTATGTGTGTGTCTGACAGTGTATGTAAATGTCTGTGTGACTCTGTATGTTACTGTGTGTAACTGGGAATGTAACTGTGTTTGAGTATGTGTGTGTCTGACAGTGTATGTAAATGTCTGTGTGACTCTGTATGTTACTGTGTGTGTAACTGGGAATGTCACTGTGTTTGAGTATGTGTGTGTCTGACAGTGAATGTAAATGTCTGTGTGACTCTGTATGTTACTGTGTGTAACTGGGAATGTCACTGTGTTTGAGTATGTGTGTGTCTGACAGTGTATGTAAATGTCTGTGTGACTCTGTATGTTACTGTGTGTAACTGGGAATGTCACTGTGTTTGAGTATGTGTGTGTCTGACAGTGTATGTAAATGTATGTGACTCTGTATGTAACAGTGTGTGTAACTGTGTATTTGATTGTGTTTATATTTTATTTGTAACTGTGTGTGTAAATGTGTGTTTATTGGGGTGTGACTGTGTATTGGTGGCTGATTGTGAGTGCTGGCTGAGTGTTATTTCTGGCTGAATGTGAGTGCTGGCTGAGTGTTATTTCTGGCTGATTGTGAGTGCTGGCTGAGTGTTATTTCTTACTGATTGTGAGTGCTGGCTGAGTGTTATTTCTGGCTGAGTGTGATTTCTGGCTGAGTGTTATATCTGGCTGAGTGTGAGTGCTGGCTGAGTGTGAGTGCTGGCTGAGTGTGAGTGCTGGCTGAGTGTTATTTCTTACTGATTGTGAGTGCTGGCTGAGTGTTATTTCTGGCTGATTGTGAGTGCTGGCTGAGTGTGATTTCTGGCTGATTGTGAGTGCTGGCTGAGTTTTATTTCTGGCTGAGTGTGATTTCTGGCTGAGTTTCAAGCAGTCATCCAGATGAGTGACACTTACTTCTGAGAGCCACGATGAGGATGATGATGAGGATGAAGAAGAAGGTACTTGCACAGAAGAAACCATAGAGGAGCCGAGAGGAGGGCGGAGGAGACCATGAGATCATCTTGTAATCTGTGTCTGACAGTGTATGTAAATGTATGTAACTCTGTATGTAACAGTGTGTGTAACTGTGTATTTGATTGTGTTTATATTTTATTTGTAACTGTGTGTGTAAATGTGTGTTTATTGGGGTGTGACTGTGTATTGGTGGCTGATTGTGAGTGCTGGCTGAGTGTTATTTCTGGCTGAATGTGAGTGCTGGCTGAGTGTTATTTCTGGCTGATTGTGAGTGCTGGCTGAGTGTTATTTCTTACTGATTGTGAGTGCTGGCTGAGTGTTATTTCTGGCTGAGTGTGATTTCTGGCTGAGTGTTATATCTGGCTGAGTGTGAGTGCTGGCTGAGTGTGAGTGCTGGCTGAGTGTTATTTCTTACTGATTGTGAGTGCTGGCTGAGTGTTATTTCTGGCTGATTGTGAGTGCTGGCTGAGTGTGATTTCTGGCTGATTGTGAGTGCTGGCTGAGTTTTATTTCTGGCTGAGTGTGATTTCTGGCTGAGTTTCAAGCAGTCATCCAGATGAGTGACACTTACTTCTGAGAGCCACGATGAGGATGATGATGAGGATGAAGAAGAAGGTACTTGCACAGAAGAAACCATAGAGGAGCCGAGAGGAGGGCGGAGGAGACCATGAGATCATCTTGTAATCTGTGTCTGACAGTGTATGTAAATGTATGTAACTCTGTATGTAACAGTGTGTGTAACTGTGTATTTGATTGTGTTTATATTTTATTTGTAACTGCGTGTGTAAATGTGTGTTTATTGGGGTGTGACTGTGTATTGGTGGCTGATTGTGAGTGCTGGCTGAGTGTTATTTCTGGCTGAATGTGAGTGCTGGCTGAGTTTTATTTCTGGCTGATTGTGAGTGCTGGCTGAGTGTTATTTCTGGCTGATTGTGAGTGCTGGCTGAGTGTTATTTCTTACTGATTGTGAGTGCTGGCTGAGTGTTATTTCTGGCTGAGTGTGAGTGCTGGCTGAGTGTTATTTCTGGCTGATTGTGAGTGCTGGCTGAGTGTTATTTCTGGCTGATTGTGAGTGCTGGCTGAGTGTGATTTCTGGCTGAGTGTTATATCTGGCTGAGTGTGAGTGCTGGCTGAGTGTGAGTGCTGGCTGAGTGTTATTTCTTACTGATTGTGAGTGCTGGCTGAGTGTTATTTCTGGCTGATTGTGAGTGCTGGCTGAGTGTGATTTCTGGCTGAGTGTGAGTGCTGGCTGAGTGTGATTTCTGGCTGATTGTGAGTGCTGGCTGAGTTTTATTTCTGGCTGAGTGTGATTTCTGGCTGAGTTTCAAGCAGTCATCCAGATGAGTGACACTTACTTCTGAGAGCCACGATGAGGATGATGATGAGGATGAAGAAGAAGGTACTTGCACAGAAGAAACCATAGAGGAGCCGAGAGGAGGGCGGAGGAGACCATGAGATCATCTTGTAATCTAATGGAAAAAAACAAATGTGTCCTTATCACTTGAAAAAGGTGCTCGCTCCCCCCAACACCAAACAAAGGGGAATGAGAAATGTGTCTGTACACTGCTAATATCCCTAATATATACCCTAATTATCACATTATTATTAATATCATTTCATCCTGATATAAACTTACATCATCTCACCTCCCTCACCTGAGCTTGTACTGCAATCTCTTACACCAGGCTACCTGTACTGAGCCGGGGGCCCTTACTCACTGTCCCTGGGGTCATTACTTGCTGTCATTGGGGTAATTACTCACTGTCCCTGGGGTCATTACTCGCTGTCTCTGGGGTCATTACTCGCTTTCTCTGGGGTCATTACTCGCTGTCTCTGGGGTCATTACTCGCTGTCTCTGGGGTCATTACTCACTGTTTCAGGGGTCATTACTCACTGTTTCAGGGGTCATTACTCACTGTTTCAGGGGTCATTATTCACTGTCTCTGGGGTCATTACTCACTGTCTCTGGGGTCATTAATCACTGTTTCAGGGGTCATTACTCACTGTTTCAGGGGTCATTACTCACTGTCCCTGGGGTCATTACTCGCTGTCTCTGGGGTCATTACTCACTGTCTCTGGGGTCATTACTCACTGTCTCTGGGGTCATTACTCACTGTCTCTGGGGTCATTACTCACTGTCTCTGGGGTCATTACTCACTGTCTCTGGGGTCATTACTCGCTGTCTCTGGGGTCATTACTCGCTGTCTCGGGAGTCATTACTCGCTGTCTCTGGGGTCATTACTCGCTGTCTCTGGGGTCATTACTCGCTGTCTCTGGGGTCATTACTCGCTGTCTCTGGGGTCATTACTCGCTGTCTCTGGGGTCATTACTCGCTGTCTCTGGGGTCATTACTCGCTGTCTCTGGGGTCATTACTCACTGTTTCAGGGGTCATTACTCACTGTTTCAGGGGTCATTACTCACTGTTTCTGGGGTCATTATTCACTGTCTCTGGGGTCATTACTCACTGTCTCTGGGGTCATTACTCACTGTTTCAGGGGTCATTACTCACTGTCTCTGGGGTCATTACTCGCTGTCTCTGGGGTCATTACTCGCTGTTTCAGGGGTCATTACTCGCTGTCTCTGGGGTCATTACTCGCTGTCTCTGGGGTCATTACTCGCTGTCTCTGGGGTCATTACTCGCTGTCTCTGGGGTCATTACTCACTGTCTCTGGGGTCATTACTCACTGTCTCTGGGGTCATTACTCGCTGTCTCTGGGGTCATTACTCGCTGTCTCGGGAGTCATTACTCGCTGTCTCTGGGGTCATTACTCGCTGTCTCTGGGGTCATTACTCGCTGTCTCTGGGGTCATTACTCGCTGTCTCTGGGGTCATTACTCGCTGTCTCTGGGGTCATTACTCGCTGTCTCTGGGGTCATTACTCGCTGTCTCTGGGGTCATTACTCACTGTTTCAGGGGTCATTACTCACTGTTTCAGGGGTCATTACTCACTGTTTCAGGGGTCATTATTCACTGTCTCTGGGGTCATTACTCACTGTCTCTGGGGTCATTACTCACTGTTTCAGGGGTCATTACTCACTGTTTCAGGGGTCATTACTCACTGTCTCTGGGGTCATTACTCACTGTTTCAGGGGTCATTACTCGCTGTCTCTGGGGTCATTACTCGCTGTCTCTGGGGTCATTACTCGCTGTCTCTGGGGTCATTACTCGCTGTCTCTGGGGTCATTACTCGCTGTCTCTGGGGTCATTACTCACTGTCTCTGGGGTCATTACTCACTGTCTCTGGGGTCATTACTCACTGTTTCAGGGGTCATTACTCGCTGTCTCTGGGGTCATTACTCACTGTTTCAGGGGTCATTACTCACTGTTTCAGGGTCATTACTCGCTGTCTCGGGGGTCATTACTCGCTGTCTCGGGGGTCATTACTCGCTGTTTCGGGGGTCATTACTCGCTGTCTCGGGGGTCATTACTCGCTGTCTCGGGGGTCATTACTCACTGTTTCAGGGGTCATTACTCACTGTTTCAGGGTCATTACTCGCTGTCCCTGTGATCAATGCATTGCGCTGTGTTATTCATGTAAATACAGGAAACATTTCGAGTTCAAGTGATAACAAGAAACAGACAGGACGTCACTCCAGATATAGTGCAGGAAAACAAACAACCTGGACGACATGAACCCTAAACACTAACGTGTTTCACACATTGAAACAAAACTCAACACGCTTCTTACAAATCCTGGCCATCCTGCCGCAGTGTGGGAGGAGCTTAGCACCGCCGGTCAGATAATAATTATCACATTATTTGCAAGTTCACTTAGCGTTTAGTTATTAAACATTTGTTTGGAATTAGTGTTAAGCTAACACGAAATGCACTGTTTGGGTTCGTACCCCGGACCTGAACTCGGACATTTCACTGTATGTTCGGGTTGGAGTTCGGGGTTCGGCTATAAACCGAAAGTCATTCATTTTATAGACTTTCGGTTTATAGAATACATGTAAATCTATTGGCTTTCTATAAACTGAATACATGTAATACAATTGGCTTTCTATAAACCGAACTAGAGTCCCCATTCATAAGAATTTCTCATGAATGGGGACTCTATTTCGGTTTATAGAAAGCCAATAGTATTACATGTATTCCATAAGCCGAAAGTCGGGTCCCTATTGACTTCAATGGGGTTCGGGGTCAAGTTCAACCCCGAACCCGTACTTTTTTCCGAAGCCGAACCCGAACATCCAGGTGTCCGCTGCACACTATTCGGAATATAATCTAATTTGGATGTTCCTATTTATGTCCCTGTTTGAGGATGAATTACTCATTCAGGATCCAGACGGCCAGTAATATAAGAGACAGGTTATACATTAAATTTAAACGTTCAGTTCGCTAGCTGAGAATTTGATTGCAAGCTTCGAGACCAGATTCGACCCATTTGTAGCCATTAATAAGACACGTGCCAAATGGTTTCATCCAGAATAATGATGCTGATAATTAGGAGAATTTTTTAAGCTTCTCATTAAATATACTCTATTTGTGCTTCTAATATGGAAGTGGCTCTGGTATGGAGATAAACTGGCCGGTCCTGTGTAAAGTATACACCAGTTTATTCTCATACCCAGGAAGGATTATGGGTGAAACTGTCAGTCCAGAGACAGCTCCAGTTTCACATCCCACCAACACAGGGGACTTTAAACAGATCCTTAAATAGATCCTTATCTAGATACTTAACTAGATCCTGAAATAGATCCATAACCAGATCCTGAAATAGATCCTTAACCAGATCCTGAAATAGATCCTTATCTAGATACTTAACTATATCATTAAATAGATCCTTATCTAGATAATTAACTAGATCCTTAAATAGATCCTTATCTAGATACTTAACTAGATCCTTAAATAGATCATTTTCTAGATATTTAACTAGATCATTAAATAGATCATTATCTAGATACTTAAATAGATCCTTATCTAGATACTTAACTAGATCCTTAAATAGATCCTTATCTAGATACTTAACTATATCCTTAAATAGATCCTTATCTAGATACTTAACTAGATCCTTAAATAGATCCTTAACCAGATGCTTAAATAGATCCTTATCTAGATACTTAACTAGATCCTTAAATAGATCCTTATCTAGATATTTAACTATGTCCTTAAATAGATCCTTATCTAGATACTTAACTGTGTCCTTAAATACATCCTTATCTAGATACTTAACTGTGTCCTTAAATAGATCCTTATTTAGATACTTAACTAGATCCTTAAATAGATCCTTATCTAGATACTTAAGTAGATCATTAAATAGATCCTTATCTAGATACTTAAGTAGATCATTAAATAGATCCTTATCTAGATACTTAAGTAGATCATTAAATAGATCCTTATCTAGATACTTAACTAGATCCTTAAATAGATCCTTAACCAGATCCTTAAATAGATCCTTATCTAGATATTTAACTAGATCCTTATCTAGATACCTAACTATATCCTTAAAAAGATCCTTAAATAGATCCTTATCTAGATCCTTAAATAGATCCTTAACTAGATCCTTAAATAGATCCTTAAATAGATCCATATCTAGATACTGAACTAGATACTTAATTAGAACCTTAACCAGATCAAAATGTAAGATTATACACTTATCCTGTAGCTCTAGACAGTTATCCTGGAGCTACTGCTCGCAGAGACAGGAGGCGTATTTCTAATATTGTTAAGCAAGCAAATCAGGAAGGAGAATTGGATGTACTGGTTCATCTAGGGACAAATAATTTGGCTTGCAATGAGGTTTCAGAGGTGAAGGAAGCTTTTCGTGTTCTTGCCAATGAGATACGGCAGGTTGTGTCCACACTGTCATTGTATGAAGTTCTGCCTGTGCATAACATTCAGAATGATAGACGGATGCGTATTAGGGACTTCAACTTGTGGCTTGGAGAATGGTGTCGGGAGCAAGGATTTGGCTTTGTTTCTCATGGAAGTTCACTATGGGATAGAAAGGAACTGTACAAAAAAGATGGTTTGCATCTTTCTCAAAAGGGAACGAATGTTCTCAGTGAGCAGTTCAGAGGTTTGGTAGGAGGTTTTTAAACTAAAAGAGGGGGGCAAAATGGCGATAAAACATCAATCCAATTGCCCCCCAAAAAAGGTACAGAAGGTACCTGTAGTCAGTGTGCTGAAAAATGATAAGCTTAGGGTCATGTCTACAAATGCTCGCAGTTTAGGGAATAAGATCCATGAACTTGTGGCAATATTGGCAACTGAGAATGTAGATTTAGTGGCTGTTACTGAGACATGGTATAATGAAAAACATGACTGGGACATATCAATACCAGGGTACTCTTTATATATATCAATACCAGGGTACTCTTTATATATATCAATACCAGGGTACTCTTTATATATATCATTATCAGGGTACTCTTTATATATATCAATACCAGGGTACTCTTTATATATATCATTATCAGGATACTCTTTATATATATATCAATACCAGGGTACTCTTTATATATATCAATACCCAATACCCGGGTACTCTTTATATATATCATTATCAGGGTACTCTTTATATATATCAATACCAGGGTACTCTTTATATATATCATTATCAGGGTACTCTTTATATATATCAATACCAGGGTACTCTTTATATATATCATTATCAGGGTACTCTTTATACATATCAATACCAGGGTACTCTTTATATATATCAATACCAGGGTACTCTTTATATATATATATCAATACCAGGGTACTCTTTATATATATCATTATCAGGGTACTCTTTATATATATCAATACCTGGGTACTCTTTATATATATCAATACCACGGTACTCTTTATATATATATCAATACCAGGGTACTCTTTATATATATCAATACCAGGGTACTCTTTATACATATCAATACCAGGGTACTCTTTATATATATATCAATACCAGGGTACTTTATATATATATATATAAAAACAAAAGTTTTAGATTTTAGAAAAACAGACTTTTCTAAAATTAGATTAGGTGTAAAGGAGTCATTATCAGACTGGAGCAATTTAAATGGAGTCCAGGAGAAATGGGATTATCTAAAAGTTGCACTACTGAAGGCAACAGAAAATTGCATAAGGCTTGTCAGTAAGAGCAAAACATTGAAGAAACCATTGTGGTACTCTGCAGAGGTGGCTAAAATAGTAACAAATAAAAAGCTAGCATTTAGTAATTATAAAAATACTCAGAGTGAGGAAGATAGAAAGATCTATAAGAGTAGGCAGAAAGAGGCAAAGCAAGCTATAAGAGCTTCCAAAGCACACACAGAAGAGACTATAGCCCAGTCAGTGAAAAAGGGGGATAAAACATTTTTTAGATACATAAATGAGAAAAGGAAAGTAAAACAAGGATTAGTTAGATTAAAAACAAAATAGGATGCTATGTAGAAGAGGATAAAGGCTTAGCAGACTGCCTTAATGAATATTTTTGTTCAGTTTTTACAAATGAAAATGAGGGTAAGGGACCTCATTTAGGGAAAAAGACTAATGAGTCTGTTGATGCATGTAAGTTTACAGAGGAAGAGGTTTTACTTCATCTGTCTAAAGTAAAGACAAATAAGTCGATGGGACCTGATGGGATACATCCAAAGTTATTAAAAGAACTTAGTGGTGTACTAGCAAAACCATTAACAGATTTATTTAACCAATCATTGTTAACGGGAGTAGTTCCAGAAGATTGGAAATTAGCTAATGTTGTGCCCATTCACAAGAAAGGTAGTAGGGAGGAGGCGGGCAACTATAGACCAGTAAGTCTTACTTCAGTAGTAGGGAAAATAATGGAAACCTTGTTAAAGAATAGGATTGTTGAACATCTAAAGTCGCTTGGATTTCAAGATCAGAGACAGCATGGGTTTACTTCAGGGAGATCATGCCAAACTAATCTTATTGATTGGGTAACTAAAATAAGAGATCAGGGTGGTGCAGTAGACATTGCTTACCTAGATTTCAGTAAGGCCTTTGACACTGTCGCACATAGAAGGCTTATCAATAAACTGAAATCTTTGAGTTTGGATTTCAATATTGTTGAATGGATTAGACAATGGCTGAGTGACAGGCAACAGAGGGTTGTAGTCAATGGGGTATATTCGATGCAAGGTCTTGTTACTAGTGGGGTACCTCAGGGATCTGTGCTTGGACCCATTCTCTTTAATATTTTTATTAGCGATATTGCAGAAGGTCTTGTTGGCAAAGTATGTCTTTTTGCTGATGATACAAAGATTTGCAGCAGGGTTGATATTCATGGAGGGATAAGCCAAATGGCAAATGATTTAGCTAAACTAGAAAAATGGTCAGAGCAGTGGCAACTGGCATTTAATGTGGACAAGTGCAAGATTATGCACCTTGGGCGTAAAAACCCAAAAGCAGAATATAGACTATTTGGTACAGTCCTAACTCAACATCTGAGGAAAGGGATTTAGGAGTAATAATTTCAGAGGACTTGAAGGTAGGTAGGCAATGCAATAGAGCAGCAGGAAATGCTAGCAGAATGCTTGGTTGCATAGGGAGAGGTATTAGCAGTAGGAAGATGGAAGTGCTCATGCCATTGTACAGAGCCCTGGTGAGACCTCACTTGGAGTATTGTACAGAGCAGTGGTGAGACCTCACTTGGAGTATTGTACAGAGCGCTGGTGAGACCTCACTTGGAGTATTGTACAGAGCGCTGGTGACACCTCACTTGGAGTATTGTACAGAGCGCTGGTGAGACCTCACTTGGAGTATTGTACAGAGCACCGGTGAGATCTATCTTGGAGTATTGTACAGCACACCGGTGAGACCTCACTTGGAGTATTGTACAGAGCGCTGGTGAGACCTCACTTGGAGTATTGTACAGAGCGCTTGTTCGCTTGTGAGACCTCACTTGGAGTATTGTACAGAGCACTGGTGAGACCTCACTTGGAGTATTGTACAGAGCACTGGTGAGACCTCACTTGGAGTATTGTACAGAGCACTGGTGAGACCTCCCTTGGAGTATTGTACAGAGCACTGGTGAGACCTCACTTGGAGTATTGTACAGAGCGCTGGTGAGACCTCACTTGGAGTATTGTACAGAGCGCTGGTGAGACCTCACTTGGAGTATTGTACGCAGTACTGGTGAGACCTCACTTGGAGTATTGTACAGAGCACTGGTGAGACCTCACTTGGAGTATTGTACAGAGCACTGGTGAGAACTCACTTGGAGTATTGTACAGAGCTCTGGTGAGACCTCACTTGGAGTATTGTACAGAGCGCTGGTGAGACCTCACTTGGAGTATTGTACAGAGCACTGGTGAGACCTCACTTGGAGTATTGTACGCAGTACTGGAGACCGTATCTCCAGAAGGATATTAATACTTTGGAGAGAGTTCAGAGAAGGGCTACTAAACTGGTTCATGGGTTGAAGGATAAAACTTACCAGGAAAGGTTAAAGCATCTTAACATGTATAGCTTGGAGGAAAGACGTAACAGGGGGGATATGATAGAAACATTTAAATACATAAAGGGAATCAACACAGTAAAGGAAGAGAGTATATTTAAAAGAAGAAAAACTACCACAACTAGAGGACATAGTCTTAAATTAGAGGGGCAACGATTTAAAAGTAATATCAGGAAGTATTACTTTACTGAGAGGGTAGTGGATGTATGGAATAGCCTGCCATAAGAAGTGGTAGAGGTAAACACAGTCAAGGATTTTAAGCATGCGTGGGATAGACACAAGGCTATCCTAGCTATAAGACCGGGAACGGGGGACTAATAAAAGTACTCAAAAAAAAAAAAATTGGGCAGACTAGATGGACCGAATGGTTCTTATCTGCCGACACATTCTATCTATCTACTTAACTAGATACCTAATTAGAACCTTAAACAGATCCTTAAATAGATCCTTATCTAGATACTTAACTAGATCCTTAACTAGATACTTGACTAAATCCTGAAATATATCCTTGTCTAGATACTTAACTAGATCCTTATCTAGATTCTTAACTAGATCCTTAAATAGATCCTTATCTAGATACTTAACTAGATCCTTAAATAGATCCTTATCTAGTTACTTAACTAGATCCTTAAATAGATCCTTAACCAGATCCTTAAATAGATCCTTAACCAGATCCTTATCTAGATACTTAATTAGAACCATAACCAGATCCTTAAATAGATCCATATCTAGATACTTAACTAGATACTTAATTAGAACCTTAACCAGATCCTTAAATAGATCCTTATCTAGATACTTAACTAAATACTTAATTATAACTTTAACCAGATCCTTATCTAGATCCTTAACTAGATACTTAACTAGATCCTTATCTAGATACTTGACTAGATCCTTAAATAGATCCTTATCTAGACACTTAACTAGATCCTTATCTAGATACTTAAGTATATCCTTAAATAGATCCTTACATAGATCCTTAACTAGATACTTGACTAGATACTGAAATAGATCCTTATCTAGATACTTAACTGGATACTTAACTAGATACTTAACTAGATCCTTAAATAGATCCTTATCTAGATACTTAACTAGATCCTTATCTAGATACTTAACTATATTCTTAAATAGATCCTTATCTAGATCATTAAATAGATCCGTATCTAGATACCTAACTATATCCTTAAATAGATCCTTAAATAGACCCTGTTCTAGATCCTTATCTAGATACTAAACTAGATCCTTAAATAGATCTGTATCTAGATACTTAACTAGATACTTAAATAGATCCTTAAATAGATCCTTATCTAGATACTTAACTAGATCCTTAAATAGATCCTTAACCAGATCCTTAAATAGATCCTTATCTAGATACTTAACTAGATACTTAATTAGAACCTTAACCAGATCCTTAAATAGATCCTTATCTAGATACTTAACTAAATACTTAGTTATAACTTTAACCAGATCCTTAACTAGATACTTAACTAGATCCTTATCTAGATACTTGACTAGATCCTTAAATAGATCCTTATCTAGACACTTAACTAGATCATTATCTAGATACTTAACTATGTCCTTAAATAGATCCTTACATAGATCCTTAACTAGATACTTGACTAGATCCTGAAATAGATCCTTATCTAGATACTTAACTGGATACTTATCTGGATACTTAACTAGATCCTTAAATAGATCCTTATCTAGATCCGTATCTAGATACTTAACTCAATCCTTAAATGTATCCTTATCTAGATACTTAACTAGATCCTTAAATAGATCCTTATCTAGATACTTAACTAGATCCTTAAATAGATATTTAAATAGATCCTTATCGAGATACTTAACTAGATCCTTAAATATATCCTTAACCAGATCCTTCAATAGAACCTTATCTAGATACTTAACTAGATACTTAATTAGAACCTTAACCAGATACTTAAATAGATCCTTATCTAGATACTTAACTAGATACTTAATTAGAACCTTAACCAGATCCTTTACCAGATCCTTAACTAGATTATTAACTAGATACTTAACCAGATCCTTAACTAGATCCATAAATAGATCATTAACCAGATTATTAACTAGATCCCTAAATAGATCATTAACCAGATTATTATTAACTAGATCCCTAACCAGAACCTTAACCAGATGATTAACTAGATCATCTCTGTATCTTCACTAGCAGTGAGAGACTGTCAGTCCTGACAGATCCCAGTTATATGGTGTGGGGTGATCCCCCACTCTGATGACAGAGTAACCTGGGGGGATCTGTAAATGAAACGTGTACTGTGACTAGGGGGTCACCTCTTGTTACAGACATGATGCAGCAGGATCAGAGGAGAAATTATCTGCCCCTCTCACATCTCTGCCCGCTGGATGAAGATACAATATAGAATATAACATCCAGAAAGCTGGCTAAGCATTATGTGATTGGCAGTCACTGCAGCACCCTTCACCCTCTCCAGATCTCACGTGTAGTAGATTGTATTTCAGTAGGAATTAATAATGCTGAATATCTTGTCTACTCACATCTATAGCTTTTTGTCTATCTTTCCATACTGGCTGAGAGTCATGGTACCTGTACTCCAACAAACCTGGGGTGCCAGAGGTAAGCAATCCCCCCGAGCCCCGAAACCCAAGTGAAGTCCAGTGAACAATAACAGCTGCAATCACGGATCAATGACGCTGTAGATCATGACTGGCTAAGCATTAGAAGAGTTGTAGTCCACGACAACTGAGCAAAATAACCAGTAAAGACAAATAAGTCGATGGGACCTGATGGGATACATCCAAAGTTATTAAAAGAACTTAGTGGTGTACTAGCAAAACCGTTAACAGATTTATTTAACCAATCATTGTTAACCGGAATAGTTCCAGAAGATTGGAAATTAGCTAATGTTGTGCCCATTCACAAGAAAGGTAGTAGGGAGGAGGCGGGCAACTATAGACCAGTAAGTCTTACTTCAGTAGTGGGGAAAATAATGGAAACCTTGTTAAAGAATAGGATTGTTGAACATCTAAAGTCGCTTGGATTTCAAGATCAGAGACAGCATGGGTTTACTTCAGGGAGATCATGCCAAACTAATTTTATTGATTTATTTGATTGGGTAACTAAAATAATAGATCAGGGTGGTGCAGTAGACATTGTTACCTAGATTTCATTAAGGCTTTTGACACTGTCGCACATAGAAGGCTTATCAATATACTGAAATCTTTGAGTTTGGATTTCAGCATTGTTGAATGGATTAGACAATGGCTGAGTGACAGGCAACAGAGGGTTGTAGTCAATGGGGTATATTCGATGCAAGGTCTTGTTACTAGTGGGGTACCTCAGGGATCTGTTCTTGGACCCATTCTCTTTAATATTTTTATTAGAGATATTGCAGAAGGTCTTGTTGGCAAAGTATGTCTTTTTGCTGATGATACAAAGATTTGCAGCAGGGTTGATATTCATGGAGGGATAAGCCAAATGGCAAATGATTTAGCTAAACTAGAAAAATGGTCAGAGCAGTGGCAACTGGCATTTAATGTGGACAAGTGCAAGATTATGCACCTTGGGCGTAAAAACCCAAAAGCAGAATATAGACTATTTGGTACAGTCCTAACCTCAACATCTGAGGAAAGGGATTTAGGAGTAATAATTTCAGAGGACTTGAAGGTAGGTAGGCAATGCAATAGAGCAGCAGGAAATGCTAGCAGAATGCTTGGTTGCATAGGGAGAGGTATTAGCAGTAGGAAGAGGGAAGTGCTCATGCCATTGTACAGAGCCCTGGTGAGACCTCACTTGGAGTATTGTACAGAGCACTGGTGAGACCTCACTTGGAGTATTGTACAGAGCGCTGGTGAGACCTCACTTGGAGTATTGTACAGAGCACTGGTGAGACCTCACTTGGAGTATTGTACAGAGCGCTGGTGAGAGCTCACTTGGAGTATTGTACAGAGCACTGGTGAGACCTCACTTGGAGTATTGTACAGAGTGCTGGTGAGACCTCACTTGGAGTATTGTACAGAGCGCTGGTGAGACCTCACTTGGAGTATTGTACAGAGCACTGGTGAGACCTCACTTGGAGTATTGTACAGAGCGCTGGTGAGAGCTCACTTGGAGTATTGTACAGAGCGCTGGTGAGACCTCACTTGGAGTATTGTACAGAGCACTGGTGAGACCTCACTTGGAGTATTGTACAGAGCACTGGTGAGACCTCACTTGGAGTATTGTACAGAGCGCTGGTGAGACCTCACTTGGAGTATTGTACAGAGCACTGGTGAGACCTCACTTGGAGTATTGTACAGAGTGCTGGTGAGACCTCACTTGGAGTATTGTACAGAGTGCTTGTGAGACCTCACTTGGAGTATTGTACAGAGTGCTGGTGAGACCTCACTTGGAGTATTGTACAGAGTGCTGGTGAGACCTCACTTGGAGTATTGTACAGAGCGCTGGTGAGACCTCACTTGGAGTATTGTACAGAGCGCTGGTGAGACCTCACTTGGAGTATTGTACAGAGTGCTTGTGAGACCTCACTTGGAGTATTGTACAGAGCGCTGGTGAGACCTCACTTGGAGTATTGTACGCAGTACTGGAGACCGTATCTCCAGAAGGATATTGATACTTTGGAGAGAGTTCAGAGAAGGGCTACTAAACTGGTTCATGGGTTGAAGGATAAAACTTACCAGGAAAGGTTAAAGCATCTTAACATGTATAGCTTGGAGGAAAGACGTAACAGGGGGGATATAATAGAAACATTTACAAACATAAAGGGAATCAACACAGTAACGGAGGAGAGGATATTTAAAAGAAGAAAAACTACCACAACTAGAGGACATAGTCTTAAATTAGAGGGGCAACGATTTAAAAGTAATATCAGGAAGTATTACTTTACTGAGAGGGTAGTGGATGTATGGAATAGCCTGCCAGCAGAAGTGGTAGAGGTAAACACAGTCAAGGATTTTAAACATGCGTGGGATAGACACAAGGCTATCCTAGCTATAAGACCGGGAACGGGGGACTAATAAAAGTACTCAAAAAAAATTGTGCAAACTAGATGGACCGAATGGTTCTTATCTGCCGACACATTCTATGTTTCTATGTTTCTATATATTACACAGCAGGGGTAATAGTAAGAAGATTGTGTCTGACTGAGCATGATGAGGACTGTATTTTATGGTGTATGTACGTACATCTGGTGGGATCTCATGGAAGCTAGAGTCACTAGAAACCTTCCAAAAGTCTTCTATTATTCTGGCTGAGAATCATGTATAGTGTAATGCAGAGAAATATATAGTGTGTAGATATAATGTGCAGTGTATGTGAGTGTATCACAGTAATGTGCAGTGTATGTGAGTGAATCACAGTAATGTGCAGTATCTGAGTGTATTACAGTAACGTTCAGTATCTGAGTGTATTACAGTAATGTGCAGTATATGAGTGTATTACAGTAATGTGCAGTATATGAGTGTATTACAGTAATGTGCAGTATCCAAGTGTATTACAGTAATGTGCAGTATATGAGTGTATTACAGTAATGTGCAGTATCCATGTGTATTACAGTAATGTGCAGTATATGAGTGTATTACAGTAATGTGCAGTGTATGTGAGTGTATTACAGTAATGCGCAGTGTATGTGAGTGTATCACAAGAATATGCATTGTATGAAAGTGTATTACAGTAATGTGCAGTGTATGTGAGTGTATTACAGTATTGTGCAGTGTATGTGAGTGTATCACAGGAATATGCATTGTATGTGAGTGTATCACAGGAATATGCATTGTATGTAAGTGTATCACAGTAATGTGCAGTGTATGTGAGTGTATGACAGTAATGTGCAGTGTATGTGAGTGTATTACAGTAATGTGCAGTGTATGTGAGTGTATCACAGTAATGTGCAGTGTGAGTGTATCACAGTAATATGCAGTGTATGTGAGTGTATCACAGTAATGTGCAGTGTATGTGAGTGTTACAGTAATGTGCAGTATCTGAGTGTATTACAGTAACGTTCAATGTGTGAAAGTATTACAGTAATTGCAGTATCTGAGTGTATTACAGTAATGTGCAGTATCTGAGTGTATTACAGTAATGTGCAGTATCTGAGTGTATTACATTAATGTGCTGTATCTGAGTGTATTACAGTAATGTTCAGTATCCAAGTGTATTACCGTAATGTGCAGTATATGAGTGCATTACAGTAATGTGCCGTGTGTGAATGTATTACAGGAATGTGTAGTATCTGAGAGTATTACACTAATGTGCTTTGTATGTTAGTGTATCACAGTAATGTGCAGTATCTGAGTCTATTATGGTAATATGCACTGTATGTGAGTGTATCACAGTAATGTGCAGCATGTGAGTGTATCACAGTTATGTGTAGTGTGTGAGTGTATCACAGTAATATGCAGTGTATGTGAGTGTATCACAGTAATGTGCAGTGTATTTGAGTGTTTTACAGTAATGTGCAGTATCTGAGTGTATTACAGTAACGTTCAATGTGTGAAAGTGTGGCAGAAGCAGCCACAAGAGACTTTTGCATTGATTATCGTGTGAGTGTATTACAGTAATGAGCAGCATGTGAGTGTATTATAGTAGTGTGCAGAGTGTGACTGTATCACAGTAATGAGCAGCGTGTGAGTGTATTACAGTAATGAGCAGCGTGTGAGTGTATTATAGTAGTGTGCAGCGTGTGAGTGTATTACAGTAATGAGCAGCGTGTGAGTGTATTACAGTAATGAGCAGCGTGTGAGTGTATTATAGTAGTGTGCAGAGTGTGACTGTATCACAGTAATGAGCAGCGTGTGAGTGTATTACAGTAATGAGCAGCGTGTGAGTGTATTATAGTAGTGTGCAGCGTGTGAGTGTATTATAGTAATGAGCAGCGTGTGAGTGTATTATAGTAGTGTGCAGAGTGTGAGTGTATTACAGTATTGAGCAGCGTGTGAGTGTATCACAGTAATGAGCAGCGTGTGAGTGTATTATAGTAGTGTGCAGAGTGTGAGTTTATTACAGTATTGAGCAGCGTGTGAGTGTATCACAGTAATGAGCAGCGTGTGAGTGTATTACAGTAGTGTGCAGAGTGTGAGTGTATTACAGTATTGAGCAGCGTGTGAGTGTATCACAGTAATGAGCAGCGTGTGAGTGTATCACAGTAATGAGCAGTGTGAGTGTATTACAGTAATGAGCAGAGTGTGACTGTATTACAGTAATGAGCAGAGTGTGACTGTATTACAGTAATGAGCAGTGTGTGAGTGTATTACAGTAATGAGCAGAGTGTGAGTGTATTACAGTAATGAGCAGCGTGTGAGTGTATTATAGTAGTGTGCAGAGTGTGAGTGTTTTACAGTATTGAGCAGCGTGTGAGTGTATCACAGTAATGAGCAGCGTGTGAGTGTATTATAGTAGTGTGCAGAGTGTGAGTGTATTACAGTAATGAGCAGTGTGTGAGTGTATCACAGTAATGAGCAGCGTGTGAGTGTATCACAGTAATGAGCAGTGTGTGAGTGTATTATAGTAGTGTGCAGAGTGTGAGTGTATTACAGTAATGAGCAGCGCGTGAGTGTATCACAGTAATGAGCAGCGTGTGAGTGTATTACAGTAATGTGCAGAGTGTGACTGTATTACAATAATGAGCAGCGTGTGAGTGTATTACAGTATTGAGCAGCGTGTGAGTGTATCACAGTAATGAGCAGCGTGTGAGTGTATCACAGTAATGAGCAGAGTGTGAGTGTATTACAGTAATGAGCAGAGTGTGAGTGTATTACAGTAATGAGCAGCGTGTGAGTGTATCACAGTAATGAGCAGAGTGTGACTGTATTACAGTAATGAGCAGCGTGTGAGTGTATCACAGTAATGAGCAGCGTGTGAGTGTATTACAGTAATGAGCAGCGTGTGAGTGTATTACAGTAATGAGCAGCGTGTGAGTGTATTATAGTAATGAGCAGCGTGTGAGTGTATCACAGTAATGAGCAGCGTGTGAGTGTATTACAGTAATGAGCAGCGTGTGAGTGTATTACAGTAATGAGCAGCGTGTGTGTGTATTACAGTAATGAGCAGCGTGTGAGTGTATTATAGTAGTGTGCAGAGTGTGACTGCATTTCAGTAATGAGCAGCGTGTGAGTGTATTATAGTAGTGTGCAGAGTGTGACTGTATTACAGTAATGAGAAGCGTGTGAGTGTATTACAGTAATGAGCAGCGTGTGAGTGTATTATAGTAGTGTGCAGAGTGTGACTGCATTTCAGTAATGAGCAGCGTGTGAGTGTATTATAGTAGTGTGCAGAGTGTGACTGTATTACAGTAATGAGCAGCGTGTGAGTGTATTACAGTATTGAGCAGCGTGTGAGTGTATTACAGTATTGAGCAGCGTGTGAGTGTATTACAGTAATGAGCAGAGTGTGAGTGTATTACAGTAATGAGCAGCGTGTGAGTGTATTACAGTAATGAGCAGCGTGTGAGTGTATTATAGTAGTGTGCAGAGTGTGACTGTATTACAGTAATGAGCAGCGTGTGAGTGTATTACAGTATTGAGCAGCATGTGAGTGTATTACAGTAATGAGCAGAGTGTGACTGTATTACAGTAATGAGCAGCGTGTGAGTGTATTACAGTAATGAGCAGCGTGTGAGTGTATTATAGTAGTGTGCAGAGTGTGACTGTATTACAG